>JAIFZK010000018.1:12817500-13417500 GCA_027481765.1 Tenualosa thibaudeaui | reverse complement strand
GCTGAGTCGCGCCCCAGCAACAGATGACATCTCGTTCTCCACCTCCAGGTACACAGAGGGCTCCACACTCACCTGTGCTCAAAAAAACAAACACACCCACACACACTTTAATCATCATCAATTCTGTATCTCTGTTCTGACCATATTAGTGATGTATGTATAAATACATGTTTAACAAAGATGTAGCTTATGTCTTCAAAATGATAATAATCCTCAGACTTTCCCATGCAATTTTGGAACAAAGATCTAATTAAGCACACATTGCACTAAATAACTCAATCAAAAAAAAAGTTCAGACACACGTCAGAACTGCTCGAGGCACAGAGTCTGAAAAGGACAGTTCATGTCTAGATTTGAACGGCAGGAGGAAGCAGAGAGATCAGGACAGCCATGATGTCAGGGCCCATGAACTGACCTGATGGGTAAATGACTTCTGTGATGATGGGGTGGGCAGTTTCAGCACCGCAGCAGGAGGGGCTGCCACTGCTGCCGCTCGAGATGGCTCCTTCTCCACCAACATAGGAGTCTGTGTACAAGCAATCAGACCAATCGATTACCAATCTTGGGGCAAGACCAACATTTCCAGAACAACATCAGTGTTCTGAGTCACAGTTTCCAGAACAATCAAAATTATTTTGAGAAGGTATGTCACTAAGAGTATCTAATCCTACTAGTGCCCAGCTAGAGCAACTGGAGCTGGCGTGTGCCATGCTACCTGTGGGAATGGCTGCGTCATGGGCATCATCATTTTGGCGTCTTTCCTGGGCCGGCCTTTCTTCCTCTTCTCCACCACCTCACCTCCCTCCATCTCCACCTTCCTCTTGGGCGCAGATAAGGACTTGGTCATCTTCTCCTCACTGTCACTGCTTGTGTCCTCCTTTAGCTTGGATTCCTTCAAAGTGTTGCTGTCTTTAGCTCTATGAATGCAGACAGACACAGATACACACACATACACACACACTCTTAGCCTACGTTGTCAACTGTTGTTGAACAGCAATTACCACCATCCCACATAATAAGTGCTACTTCATTTTTAAATCAAGCTTGTGCCAAATATGGTGTACGCACACGCAAACACACACACACACACACACACACACACACACACACACACACACACACACACACACACACACACACACACACACACCTGTCTAGCGGGGACAGGCCTACAGGGGTGGAGGTAATTGAGAGCCCTGGCGTGGCCTTTGACCTCTCGGTGAACCTGGAGTCCAGAGCCTTCATGGGCTCCATCTTGGTGGCGGGCGGGAACAAGCCGCTCTTCATGCCAATGGAATTTGCAGCTGGGGTAGCACTACAGAGCAGCAGGAGAGCAGAGGAGAGGAGACAAGCAAGAGCTATGCTTTAAACACTTAGCATTTGTAAGCAGGAGAATTCATGAGCATGTTGTAGATGACAACACACAGTGTTTTGTCAAATCATTTTTCCATGTCTGCCCAACTTGGGTTTGTTTTGTGTGGGGCCTTTATGATTAGTTAGTCTAGTAGGTTTATTTATATACAGCGCATTTATGTTTTATTTATATCCTACAGCGTTCTAATGGCACTGATCAGGTGAGCTTGGAGCAGGGACCGCCAGAGGGTCTGCAGGGCTTAGGAGGCTCCCACACACACACACTCACCCGTCTTTGTTGTCGTCGGGGGCCTTGCCCGGCGAAGTGTCCTGGAGGGGCCGCAGGCCCAGGGAGTTGGAGGCGTTGGACTCGGATGAGAGCTGCGGGGTGAGCTGGCTGGACATGCTGGAGCCGGGCAGGATGGGCACGCTGTTGAACAGGGCCGGTGAGAAATCCCTGAGCACAGGAGAAAAAAAACAAACAAACATAAGTTAACACATGAGACTCAAAAGGACTCAAAGGGCAGGAAGAGTAATGACGGATGGTTTGTAGCCGACATCAGTGTGTGCAGTGCCATCCTAGTGGGTCATGTAAGCATGTTAAAAATCCTAGGAGACTTGCCACTCAGCAGCCATTTGTCATTACTCCAGAGCAGCTATTTTGGGGAAACTATATAAAGCACAGAATTGCTGAACAAACATTAAAAGTGCATCACATGAATATACGTATAAATTAGACATTTATTCTTAACTGTCGAATTAGGCCAAAAATAGTTTATGACTCATTTTTCAGTTTGCATGCACCAGATTTCACAGTGCATCAAATCCTGCATGAGACATGAACCCTGACAGAGTTTAAGCAGAGATATCAGCAATGCCTTTCAGAAAAATATGATTAAGGTCAGAGTTTCCAATTACAAACCTGTTTGATATTACAGACCAATATTGAAGGCAATTTGTATCCTCCCTTAGCTTATATTTACAAGTCAATAGTTACTTGTTTATGATGGTTAATAGAGAAATCCATCAAGTGAAACCAGAGAGCTTCTCACGCTCTTCTACAGACAAATCATACAACTCTATTGATAAGAATATGATTAATATAGTTATATTAATAAATACCCTTTAATGGTATATGCTCAGATATAACAAGGGTAGATCTTCATTCTTGACTAAGGTGGCCTGCCTAAACTATTTAATCTCGTCTCAGTGTGTATGTGTATGCTAGTCCACCATGTAGAAAAGCAGAAGTTTTACCCTGTGTCAAGCTGTGCAATGCACAAGGGGGTAATCCTCCGCCGGCCATCTGCCGTCCTGGTCTCCACCTGCTTCTTCAGCAGATTCTGTCAAGAAAGCACGACACAACACAACTTTGGGTTTCAAGTTCAAGGTGCTTCCATTTTAATTTCTGTTCTGTCCTTCTGCTGTCTCATTGCTGGCTCTCTAAAGTAATGATATAGAGGCACATACTCTTGACATTAAAGTTAATTAATACAACAATTCATCTCAAAACTATATGTGCATATCATTTCAATAAGGGTGTACTGATCATTAAATGGCCGTTCGTCTAATCAATTTCACGATGTATGGCCACTTTACGGTAGCTACGACACCTCTGCAGCTATTCATCAAGTTCACTTTAACTAGCATACTAGTTGGCATACTAAAGTCTCAGTGGCATCATGTCTTACCTTACGGATGTCTTCAAGAGACTCTCCGTTGACCACATTGGTGAGTTTAGGGGTCTGGTTCTCATGGCCGGCATTTGGCACAGCACTGACCCGTTCGGTCCCCTGTCTGTCGGGCTGGTACTTCAGCATCTCAGGGTTCTCTATGATGGTGGTGGAGAGCTGGGCCTCCACACTGGTGATGGCTAGACTCTTGCCATAGATGTTCTGATGAATGGAGTTCTGCACAACAACGCCAAGACGCAAAGGCATTAAGAAATGGTTGAATGATTTCTCAACAAGGAACAGTCAGAACATCTTTAGCTTTGCTTTAGAAGAACATCAAGTGTCCAGTTCCCATTCAAGTGGGGATTAGACTGAATAATGTCACATGTCTTGTCTCTGGATTAAGTATATATGTCGGAACTGAAGTAAATAATCCCTTATTATGCAACACTGAGTGCTATATTCCAGGCATACCTTCTCCTCTTCATTGAGGGGGTCTCCAAGCTCATCCAGACTGAAGTCCAGGAACGCTACTGTGCCATCCATTGAGCACACCAGGATTCCCATTCCATTCAATGTCCTACCATACAGAATAATACATATCTCATAGGTCTATCTTGTAGCGCATAAGGCTCTAGTTAGTAAACACCTAGTAGATATAGGAAGTGAAGGAGAAGACTAACAGAGGAGTGTAATGCAAGAAGATGCAAAAACAGAAGAACAGACTTGATTCTAGAAGAAGTGACTAGATTCTAGAAAAACAGCATAATTAGGTAGCATTACATTTAATTACAAGTATTACATTCAACAAGAAACTCACCATGTAATGTCCATGATGGATTTGTCAAACAGGTCATGGATCACTACCAAGGGGCGTTTCAGTGATGTCAGCTGAAAAAATGAACGCAAATACACACGCACGCATACACAAACACTGGGGTGAATCCCTTGTGTCTTCAGTGACATGATTCCTCCCTAAATCCTGACACCAAGTGCAACACGTCACATCAAAACAACACATACCAACCAGAAGCACTGCATGGATCTTCCTCTTTACTGTTTCGCATAATTAGGAATGGTGCATGGCAAATCATCACTTCTCGTGGGTCTTTTGGGAGGGACTGCCTCTGCTGTTGCCCCCAGTTGTGAGACATGGCGGCCGCTGACCATCCTTACAGTGGTGCTGGGTTGCCATGCACCATACCTTAGTTATGCTGCTATAGCCTAGTGCTGCCACAAAACCTTGTCTCATGCCGTACAACTCTCTCCCTATACTTCTATATATTTATATACATATATGTATGCACAAATGACACATTTGCTCACTGATGTGTGAGCCTGGCCTGATTCTTTTGCTTCCTCTTTCCACAATCATCTTTGCTGAGTGTCATCTCTGTCTCCTTCCGGCAGACTCCTCTCACCCTCCCTTCCTGAGTTGACTGCAACCAACATTGCAGGAGGCCCATAGCAGGACCGACTAACCAACATAGAGGTCCTTCAAGGACCGACCTCCCTTCCCTGAGGCTTTGTGACTGACCCCCCTCACAATGGCATTGTCAAATGGACCCATCTCACTCTTTGAGTTTAACACTATGTCTGGCCACTACTACACTGTCCAGCCATAATTTCTGACAACCACTTATGGACTGACTACCATGAAATGTAAAGTGAGATAATACTCTGGAACTATTACAATCCTTAGCTAAAACCACAGACAAGTTTTAGTCTATCATGGTTACTACTGATTGTAATTTTCCTGCATGGCCCCTGGTAGTTGGGTTAGCCCCTTTAGTCGTGGATTTGCCCAAGGTTTCTTCCTAAACTAACTGAACATAAGGGATTTTTTTCTTGCCCCTGCTGCTCTTGGGTGCTCTTTCTGTAAAGCACCATGAGACAATACTATTGTAAAAGGCGCTGTATAAATAAAATTTAATTGAACAGAATTGAATTTCTAGTTACATTTTCTGGCCATATACAAAAAAATAATGGGATGACTAAATACAATACAGTCCAAAAATCTAATCTGGGTATCTATGCCATTCTGTGGGCAACTGGTCAGGGGGAAATGGTAAATGTCAATGACCAATTCTCTCTGGTCTCAGTACAACCCAGAGAGCATGATTTTAACCAAGACATGGAGGATTAGCAACACATCAGCTGTTCTCCAGATGACGCTCCTTGTTACACTTTCTTTCTTTTGACAAAAGTGGCAAAAAGTGGGCAGCAAGAATAAAGGGTTGGACTGTGTCCAATGTCACTGACAGACTAGTCAAATATCTTGATGTTATAGTCATGTAATAGTGTGTCAATAATGAAAGCATCCTGCCAAGCCTAATAAACACTTTGATGGCCTAAGAGCTTTAAAAATGCTGCAAAACTAGAAAGTGTACTTGCTTCAATGTGTTACAATTTATACAGTGAGTGAGTGAGTGAGTGAAAGGAGGAAATGTGAGAGGGGGAGAGAAAAAGAGAGATGTGATGGAGATATATGGACCTCTCCTGGCATGATAATAACAGGTCTGAGTAACCGCACACGTGTCTATTCCTTACCCATACAGAGAGTGAGCGGTCTTTGCTCCCCACAGCACAGCAACAGTAGGGCCCACTGCCTTTCTGGGAGCTCCCATTCTTCTGTTTCTTTTTAAAGATCTTGGGATTAAATTTCTGTAAAAGAAAGAGCAGAAGCAAGTTGTGTCTCTTAAACAAGGAGGCTTGGCAGACAGACGGGAAGGAAAAAAAACAAAGAACAGCAGTTTGTAACATTGGTTTGTATCTAGGAACAATATTTCTCTTCTTAAATTTAGACATCTGCAATCGTCTATGAGGGGATTTCCTAACCAGTCTGACCTTCGGTGAGAGAATCTGGAACTATACTTGGATCAAGTCAAGTGAAACACAGCTTACACATTTGGCAAGGCTTTCAGGAAACACAACTGGAAACAGAGACGTGAACAGGGGATTAAAAAAAAACATCTCTGGTCACTTACCACAACAGTAACGGCCTTCCTGTGTCCGACAAAGTCCATGTTGGTCTTCCAGCCGTCCCTCTCGATGATCTGAGCGGTAGGCCCGGAGTTGTTCATGGCATGGGCGGAAACCAGGTACTGTCCGTCGGGAGACCAGCTTAGACGGAGCACGTGAGTGGTCCCACCGCACTGTGGGGGGTAGGATTAGGGGGGTGCACACAGAGAGACCACAAAAAGCATTTAACCAGTGTCCAAAAAGAATTCTAACTAAAGATGTAGTGTATTTGTTTTTTTTTTTTATATTGTGATTAGGCAGTGGCGAGGGACAGGAAACAGGTAAGAGAGAGACAGATGGGATGGGACTGGAAAATGACTGCAGGTCAGAACTGAACCTGGATTCTTATGGGAACTGAATATGGTATAGTAATTTGCTAATGATATCAATGTAAATTTAGAAGATACATCTCAAACCATATACTAAAGCATCTGCCCTTTTGGCCAGAGGGATGTTGGGGGGATCCAGACAAAATATTCAAACTAATTATAACTTAAAACAATACAAATACATTATTAAACCCTGGCAAAGCAGCTCACAGATATACACTTCTGTAGACCAACCTCCAGCTACAAGAGACCATTGACCTTGAAGCACAGCAGACATACAGTACTTCAACGTACCAAACATTTTACACCTCACAGAAGGTTAAGCATTGTAAAGAGCTGTACCTCATCACCAGCGCTGAAAAATTTATGCCCAAGTCCCCTTTCAATGTTTTTTAGTGCAAAGCAGACCCTCCCCCCCCCCCCCCCGACACAAACAGAGAGAGAGAGAGAGAGAGAGAGAGAGAGAGAGAGAGATCCAACGCTATTGTGATGCAAAACATGAGAGCACCTGAACCCTCTGGCCTTGAGCCTCACCTCATTGAAGGGCTTGGTGATGTTAGTTTCCAGCTGCCAATCCATGGTCCTCCACACCTTTAGGCTGCGGTCGTCTGCCTGTGAGGCGATGTATTTCCCCACTGGATCCCACGTAAGGCCCTTCACCAGGCCAGTGTGGCCCTTCAGCGAAGTTACAATCTCTGGGGAGGCAGGAGCATCAAATCATTTCAGGAGAAGTACTGTACTTGGCCCTACTGTTGTTGTGCTACCTTAGTTTTGTAATGACTCAATAATTGATTGTTCCATGTCAACATACTTCATCCATAAACTAGATTCAGATTTGGATTCTGAACTGTATCAGTCTGGAGTAGCTTCATAGAGCTTCAGTTTTTGTACAGCCGTTTCAGAGGGAACTACATTACTCTGCATTTATCACCATACAGTACCTGCTTTACAAACTTCATGCTGCAAGCTGCCCTGGCCACAAAAACATAATGCATAATAACGTCTCTATGGAGACGGCGTTATACCATGCATGTCACAAGTGAAAAAATAAAACTCACTTCTATTACCAGCAGACAGTGCAGGCGCTGTGCCGTGGTGCACACTGTGTGCCACGCAGAACATGTATGCAGTGTGCATGGTCTAATCTGTTAATATGCATTCTAAAGGAAAACCAAGTCCACACCACGATCAAATAGCTTGCAACATGAATAAGGCGTAAGGTCACTGTGAACTCACCTGGAAATTTCCGTGCGTTCCAGATTACAATGGTGTTGTCCACACTGCAGGAGGCCAACCACACATCCTGCGGTGACCAGGCCACATCCATTACATCTGAGAAATGCACACAAACACATAAATATTCGTTCACCAGAATACTGATAATAAAACTACAAATTCATTACTGATCAATGTCTTATGAATATTTTCTCACACATTATCTCAAATGTTTGAGGTAGATCTGCTCACCTCCCGTGTGGTTTCTCAGAATGGTCACACATCGCCACTGCTCCACATTGGCAAGCTTACTGCTGGATCCAAAGACTGTGCTGGGGCCGATGAACCTGTTCGAATGAATGAACATTCACACAATTTAATATTCAACTGGATCACACGGAGAATACTGAAACATATTTGCCATGTTTTCTCCTTATCATGATAATTCAAATAAATAACAAAGGACCCCATGCTTTTATAAAAATAATAATGCATATTATTATATAATGTATGTATATAATGTGTGTGTGTCTGTAACTTACGCTGCTCGTTTCCACACCATCACTAATTTGTCATCTCCACCTGAGGCAAGGTACAAGCCGTTGTTGGACCAGCGGACGCAATTCACACATGCTGCAGACAGGAGAAGACAAAAAAAAAATCAAGAGTTTTGTGATTATGTCCTACATGTACCTGATGAAACTCACATCAAATGTGCCTCAGCAATCAATGCCCTTATCAGCAGAGAACCTCTGCCAAGAGACCCAAGCAAATCGATAAAAGAGACCTAGATGATTATCCATCTGGCAGAGCATCTTGGGAATGTTTTCACTCTTCTCAGCCTCCTCCCGGAGGACTGGCGCCATGTTCCATATGACCACCTTCCCAGAGTCCTCCCCTATTCAGTTACAAAGAGTGGCCATGAGTAATACAATCTCTTAAAATGATACCCTATTCTGATTGACAAATGTGGCCAAGATGATGCTAATGTGGAAATGGCCCCTCAGTCAAAAAACTCTATAACCAGACATTAACGCATAATAAAAAATAATTTATTGAAAATTACATGTTTATCTGTAATATGTTGAACTGTGCACAAGTTGAATGTACTCATTCCATTACCTTGGCCACCCGTAGCAAACTTGTTTCCATCCGGATGGATATCGACTGAAAATATTGGTTTTCCTGCAAAAGTTCATTCACAATTACGACAATTAGGTGAAAAAAGCGCACATGCAAGTATGGATAACTAAACAAAACACAGTCGCACTTTTAACTTCTGCAGGCAGTGTTTACAGTGCATGTATACAAAATGTTGCCGAAGATGGTCAAAGTAAGTCTTCACCCACCAGACTTGCTAAAATATACCTAGTAGTATAATGTTAAGTAAAACCTCGCGAGTTTTCAACACCTTTGTTATTTACTTGACAGGCGTTCTCCCTGATTTGTGTAACATTTAGATTAAGGTATCCATCCAAACCATATAAACAATGGCCGAATTTATCGATTTGGGTAAGTGTTGACGTTAACAGTCACGTTAGTAAGCGTTCCATACAAAACACGGCCCTGTGCTCTAACTGTGTTGAAATTCAAGACATGCCGCCACTCGATTCAGTTGCCTTTGCAACTTCCAAAATGGGTCCCGGTGACTGTGGGAGTAGTATGTAGCCATTTAATGAAAATTCTCCAAAAATAACTCGAGAAAACATCGCACTCTCGAGGCTAAGCATGAACAACTAAGCGCAGGTGTTTACAGAAAACTGCATCCTGGCTGATGGCAAGCCTATCGTCATCTTGGCTCGACTAAGCTTGCCCCCAAAAACAACAAAAGCTCAACTTGAACCTCGGATTCCAGCACAACCGCGATTGAAACACTTACCATTGTGACTGACCCAACTTGGTTTCAACAGCTTCATTTCAAGCCAGGCACCTTGAAAATAATCTGTTTCGCAACTTGATGTAGCTTCAACCGAATCTCTTTGCAGTATCCTTTTAGGGTTGAAGTCTGTCCGTTACTTTAGTCTTCACTGAAACTCCATTTCTCACCCCCTCCGCGCATCTCTAGGTCAGTAGCCGCAGCAGCAGCAACACAGGAAGTATCCGTTCTTTCCCAGTCCCTCCAAAAACACATGCCCTAGGAGAGTTCTGGTCCGCACCCAGTTTATTATGTGATTTTATTGGGGATTACCTCGGTCGTCTAATACGGGTAGTATGAGTTAAATAAATTTCATCGACAAAAAATTAAACCAACCTGTCCGAGTGTTCATTTAGTACAATCAATATGCCAGGGCATAATGTAGCCAATTTTACCGGCAAGCGGCGAAAAGCATTAGGAGGAAATCATTTTCAACGGCTTAGTCTCCTAAAGACTATAGTATAATAGTATAAGTAATCTATGGTGTAAATGAATATTGAGTGCTGTTTAACGGTTGCATCGTGATAATTTCCACTATAAAAGAACAAAGTATTGTTCCCCGGAAGTGTCATATATTTTGACATGCTGCCGGAAGACGCCACATCGAGGTTCAAAATAAATGGGCGGCTATCTGTCATTGTCAAATTCAAATCCGAACATAGTCCCGAACCAAAATCAAAAGTGACGGTGTTACGTGCAATTTGTACAATCTTCAATTTTGTGTCATGGCAACCCAACAAAAAGTTAACAGACAACTTACAGCGGCCATAAATGTCCCGATATCTCAGCAGGTGATGGCAGGATAGATCCAGATTCGTTCCAAAGATCTGCAACCTGTTAAACTAGGACACCAAACCTAGGCCTTCTTCTTATCTGCCAATCTACAGCGGTCAATATGTCAATGATGCTATAAAGCAGAAAGCTATAAACTATGTTGTATTAGAATGAATACAGTTGAGTCTGAATCAAATATAGGCCCACAATACGGTTTTGTGTTATGCCCACAAATGGATTTCCTACTGTATGTGAAATGTGCTCTATTCATGCCGTAAACACGCAGTTATGTGTCTTTGCATTTTAAAACGATAGATGCAATAGAAAAATACAAGAATTGATTATTCTTTTATTGGTCACATACAGAATGTAAAACGAAATATAAAAAGAAAGAAAAAAAACACAAGGTGAACAGAGATAAGAACTGAGAGAGCAGAATTTCACTTGTCTCACTTAGCAACAACAGGCATACAGAAAAACAAAACAAAACAAACAGAACGCACACAAGATGAGCACTGAGCATCACAAGGTTTTACTAAATTTAGAGCAAAAGAACTAAATCCCAATGCTCTGAATATTTTGGTCACAATGGGATCCATTTATCAAGTTCCTTCCAAAGGAACACTGCATTCACTCACATATCACTCTAACATGTTTACTGCTACACGAGGTCCTTTCAATCGTTGAGAGCTTCTTCGATATTTCAAATTCCCCACTGGTGACAACTCTCATCGACAGCCTGTCACTCTTATAGCACGACAGTGCAATTTTGCGACATATTGCGACACAGTGACATCAGTCATAAAACTGTATAAAGAATAAAAGCACACACCGGAAACTTCCATCTTGCTGTAAATAATGAGATGCATTGTTTGAAATGCATCTTAGATTATTTTCACTCACACCCCACCCAACCAGGCATTATTGTTTTTCTTAAAACACAAATACTTTCAAGCACCCACAGGTATATGGGAACAATTATGCATTTTTATCTTCATTTCAACAACTTCTTCAGCATTAACACTTAGAAGTACACACTACACAGCCAATGCCACACATGGATGGTGGAAAATGAGAGAAAGTGTATATTGTCTGTAAGCATGCTCAGTTACACTTGAACTTGTAAAAATAGTAAGTTCAGTTAAGGCTTTAATGGGATCAATGCTTTTTAAGCACTTATTAATGGCCAGTGCTGTATCTCAAAGTTATAATCAAATAAGGTCTCCATTTTGTTTTTCCACATTGCAGCACTGTCTCATAATTCTGATTATTTCAGAAGGGCTTTTTTAATTTAATTAAATTGAATTAAAACAGGAGACTATCATAATTTTTAGATCTTTCTGACCAACTCATTGCTCTGGTGAGGAAATAACTTAAAAAAACAAAACAAGAAAAAAACAACATTCATCCAAGAAAATTTGGTTAAGCCTTGTCCTCCAATCACTGTGTGGGCACTAAATCAGAAACTCCTAGCTTAAATTGCAAAGAGAGAAGGTGGGTTGCTGGCTTATGACAGTAGGGAATGGTTATGATATTGTACTGGTGAGAGGAATGGACAAATGATTGTTAGAAAGAAGTTGCATGAACTGACATTCCATACAGCCAAAACAGACTTTGTAGAAAGCACATTCAGGTTAGTGGATGCTTTGGAATGCCTGCTAGAATGACTGGCTCATAAAGTTAGGTTAGCCTCCATGAAGACATTCAATTTATATATTATGATTTTTTTCTTTGTTAATATTTAATTGTAATGTATACTTAAGCTCCCTTCAAAATAATAAATACGAAAATAGAAGTCTATGGTCCATGAGGTACAGGTAAGAAGGAAGGAGAGGAAAAAAAGGAAATCAAATATTGAGTTTACATAATTCAGCAAATGCTGCATCCGCTCATATACACATAATAACAGTGAAAGAGCAGGGTGGCAAAGGACAGGCCCAGTGTGGATATTAGGGCCAATAATCAAAAAACAAAGACATGAAAGGAGCAAGTTGTAGAAAGTGTAGAATACATTGCACTTCCTCCAGTCACTCACTCACTCATCCATCTACCCATACATTCATTCATTCACTCACTCACTTATTCAATCAAGTGTTCATTCATACAATGCCCAATCATCTGATCCACACAAACAGTATTTACAAGGAAGCAATAGAAAACTAGCACTCATTTTTGCTAGAAGAAACTAAATGAACAACAAAAAATCTTGCAAAGCTTCAAACAGCATGGTGAATGTGTTCATAATGTGTTTGCGGTGTTAGACACAGGCTGCAGAATACTGTGCCAGGCACAGAGCGTACTGGGTGGGTGGGTTTGTGTTCAACCTGTAACGTTATCACGATGACACAGTGTAGTCACTCGAGGAGACAATCGAAATGGAAAAACACCCAGTCTGGCAAGACCCCAGGAGTGTATGATGAAAGTTGTTTACAGTCTGTTGCGTGAACCCAACATGTATGGCCAACCATTTCAAATTAATATTTGCACTGTTGAGGATGAGTGAAGTCTGTCCAATTCTATTCAATCAATCTCTCTCTCTTTTTTTTCTTTTCTTTTTTTTCTGATTGTCTCAGACTGAACCCTCATTTTCCTCACAGGAATCAAACCTGTGCCTACACCCTGCCCCCTGCAGTCCTAGAGGAGTTGGCAGTGTCTGGTACTTGAGAAGGCTTAAGAGGTGGTATGTAGAGGGTGCAGACTGTCTAGAGATGCTGGCCACCATTTCCCATCTCCCACCACCAGAGGGAGCCCATGCGCATGGAAGGAGTGGCTGCCCTCTGTGTGCAGCAGCCAGAGAGAGCGAGAGAGAGTGAGGGAATCAGAAGAGTGCCTTGGACCCTTGGTTCTCAAACTCAGACCAGGCGTCGTTCAGCTCCATGAAGATCATTTTAGCATATTCTTCGTAGGGCTGACCAGTGGCCTAAAAAATGTTAAACAAATAATGTCAGAATTTTTTACATTACCCATAATGAGCCCAAATAATAGATTATGCAACATTCTAAAACGGATAGTTCCGGTCCCTGATAGTGAGTCGCGTTCAGTGCAGTTGTTTATCCCCCGACAGAGCACGGCTGAGACCACATTTCGTTCTTCATTAATGCTCTTAGTATGCGTAACTGTCAACTCGACACAAACTTCTTCAAAATTGCTTTTGCCGATAAAAATCTACTTCCTGTAAAACTGTAAGGGTTGTCACCTTATCAGGATGCACCACAAGCACAGCTTTCCTGTAAGCCTTCTTGACCTGATCAGGGGTCACCAGGTCAGCCATGCCCATAGGCTTCCAACGCGTCTCTCCCTCCCACAGGACTGTGTGCAGGGTGGAGATCAGGGCTCGGATGTTCCGCTCCTTCCCCTCGATCCAGTCCAGGATCTGAGCAGGTTTTAGGAAGAGAGGAAAGAGGGACATTTAGACAGGGTTACAAGCACATCTGATCTCTCTCTCTCTCTCTCTCTCTCACACACACACACACACACACACACACACACACACAACACACACACACACAGCCTTTGTATTCCATGCTTGGTACATGTTACATGCTTTTGACATTTCCATAAGCAAAGCTAAATGGTGACTCCACATGAAATCAAACCAAACCAAACCCAGGATAACCCAGACTGCACCTAGATCAAAAGTGAGATGCCTGATTGACTTTCCAGGGGCATAACCTGCATCACACTTACAGTAACACAAACAAAAAAACAGCATAATATTTGAAAGTTAAAAATTGTAAGTTTAAAGACCCACAGAACAGAGTACCCAGGGTACCAAACCCACTAATTTGACTGTGATTTGAAAAAAAATGGTTTAAGCAGAAGTTTTTTTTTTTAATTTAGTGGTCATGGCAAGCCTGAAGACAAGCCTTTAGCAAAATGAAAATGAATCCAAAGATTTTCCATGGGACTACTGAGCGATGAGGATTAGAAATGGTAAACCTGGAGTTTCAAAGGGTCCATGTCTTTGGACAGCTCCTGTTTCCTCATCTCAGCAATGGTTCGGGGCCCTTTCCTATCAGGCCGGGAGGCAAAACCCTGAGTGGACAGCAGGTCCTCAAAGTCATCCTCCTTCACCTTCGGTTTCGGACCTGAAAGAAGAAGAAGAAAAAAAACTAAACTAAATAACCTGTCATCACAGTAAAATAACAAGACTAGTACATTCTGTTGATAATCAGAGACAAAAAACAAATTTGACATTACAATACTACACAATTGCTGTTTTTCCCCCCTTTTCCATGGGACTATTTTCAATCTTTCTGTTCGTACCAAAGCCTGGGCCTCTGATGCCCCTCTCCTCCCGTCCACCGATCACACTGAAGTTGACGTTATAGTTTGGTTTGCTGGGCTGGGGGGCAGATTTCGGAGGCTGGGGCTTCGCCGCCGACCCAGGGGGCATCCAGCCTTTACTTGCTCCAGCCTGAGTGCCGCCAGTCTGCTGCCACTGTGGAGCTCCGGCACCTTTAGGGGCAGCGGAGGGCCCTGACTTCATGCCAAACCCAGACCCGGGGAAACCCCCGCTGGAGCTGGAGGAACCTGACAATATAAACAGTAGAGGCATCAGGGATGTCTGGTAGAGACCTCAGTGGGGAAGAGGTGTTTTGGGTGAGGGGCCATAACCTTACCTGGTAATGTGGCTCCCAGGTTTCCAAGATCAGCAAAGGGATCAAAGGTTTGTGACTTGGTCTTGGAGATGGATGATACACCTGCCGCTGGAAGTTCACAAGACAATACTGTTACATACTGTTATATATAGGCTGTGTGTGTGTGTGTGTGTGTGTGTGTGTGTGTGTGTGTGTGTGTGTGTGCGCGTGTGTTTATGCATAGGCATGTGCATGTATTACAGAAATCTACCGGTCCACTTAGGAACAAGATAATTAGAACGAGCCCTGGACTTTGCTCTCTGTCTGCCTTCCCACAGAAATGCTTGGTTTGCCTGAGGTGGTGTTACTTACCAGAAAAAGCAGGTTTTTTAGATGCAGCATTCATGCTGGCTGTTGTGTTGGGTCCACTTTTCGCCCAGCTGTCCCATCCACCCAGCAAGTCTGGCTGGCTTGCAGACGAGGTCATTTTGGGAGGGTCATTGGCCAGTTTATCTGCGAAAACAAAAACAAACAGACACAATCAAAATAGCCCCAATATCTTCTCTACCAATCAGGTTCAAATCACAGACAAGAAGCAGCTACTTTGAAAGTGTTCAGTATTAGTAAAGCTGGTATGTGACTGTAGGGAATGTCTGGAGAAGTGCATGAGAAAGAGTACTGACTGAGGTCAAAGAGGCTGGCGTTGGAGGCTGGAGGCGGGTTGGTGTTGGTGCTGGTGCTCTCAGAGCCAAGGAGGTCTCCAAACAGGTCTGGCTCCGACTGCTTGTGTGCCGGGGCACCGGAGCCCATTCCGAATGGGTCGAAAAAGTCATTCACTGCAGGAAGGCAACAAAACAAGACATCCTAAAGCTAACAAGCTCACCAACGATTCAAGAAATAATGGAAATAGTCATCACAGGTAGACTTTTCGTCTTTTTTTTTTGAGCAATGATGTCTGGTAGTTCTCTGAAATTGAGTGGGCAAAAGACTTTATCCCGATCAGAATACTAAGATCAGTCATGATTGTCAGGCAATGCTGGTCAAGAAATTGGCCCATGTTGTACAATATCTGAACATGAATGTTTATGCTATGCCCATAAACAAACCAAAACAAAAGCTCTTGCAAAATGCTACAAAAGCCAAAGGCACACCAGGCAACATTTTAGGTTAACTTATCAGCTTTGTATCAATGATTAAATGACTCATTACAAGGTGAATGAAGGCTCTCTTAGCCGCCTCTAGCTAGTTTCCGCGGTTACTACACTTGCAGGATCTGAAACACCAGGTCGGAGGAAACGAAACTGAAGATTTATTACCGGCTTGTCAGTCAACATATCGCATGAAAATGATCATTCCTGGCTTGTATTCTCTGGTTTGCAAGTAAATTCACATGGATTGGTGAGAATGTGCAATGTTGTTGCTATTTAAGATTTAAAAAAAAAAAAAAAAAAAAAATCGCTGAGTGTAGGGGAACCCTTGCCTGGTATGTCTTTAAATTATATATATATATTTTTTTTTTTTTTAAATAGATTTTCAGGTAACATTAGAACAGTTGCAGTTTGGTTAATGTCATCCGATATGTCTTTCCTCATTTTACTGATGTTAACTAAGAAGCATAATAAAAAGACACATCAGTTTTTAATAATTTTTAAAATAGAAATAGAAAAAGAGCTTTTCCATTTTGATCTTACTTTTGGGTGGCTGGGCAGCAGCTGCAGCGCTGCTCGGCGCAGCACTAAAGAACAGGTCCTGTCCTGCCTGGTCTCCAATCAAGTCATGGCTGCCATCTTGTTGCACACCAGTTGTGGTTGGGGCAAAAAGGTCATTCAGGAGGTCACTGTTGCTGGAGGAGGCCTTCATGCCACCTTCAGTGCTGGTCTGCGCGGGAGCCGGGGCACAAGGAGCGTCGGAGTTCAGGCCAAGCAGGTCTTCAGTGTCAGTGGGCTGGGGCTCTGGAGGTTGGGTCGGAGACTGGAAGTCGGTATCAAAGAGAGGCTCGCTGGTATCACGGGACAGCGGCTCACCCGGAGGGCCCGAGTAGGAGTAGGACTCATCTTCCGAGGCATCGCTCAGGTTTTCCTGGTCGTCCACGTGGCCAGTCAAACTGTCCACCATATCTTGCTGGCCACCTACATCTGAATGTAATAAAGGAGCATCTTAGCTTTTTGAGCTTTACAGCTTATGGGTCGTCATTAATATAATAATTACACAAACAGGTGAGGTACCTATTCTAGTAAGTAACTTAAAAATCTGAAAGTGGTTGGCCTCTTAATCTTGTGGACAGGATAATTAGCAAGTGTCTGGCTGTAAGACAGTACCAGAAAGTAAAAATAATGGCAAAAATCCTTGGTTACTACTCAACAGCAACCCTCCCTGATGATAGTGGTTGGTTACCTTGCCAGTCAAGAGTCTGGAAGAAGTTGTTGGCGTTTGTGTCGGTGCTCTGGGGGGATTCGGGCTCTGTGTTGGAGCTATCAGGTGTCTGCTCGGTCTGGGGCGACTCAGCGTCATAGAAGGCCGTGGAGCCTGGCTGCCGAGGGAGCTCAGGCTTGCCTACATGGGCAAGAGGCAGAACAAGTGATCAAAAATAAAGAAATAAATACATAAACACACACACATTTTGATAGACAGATATAGATAGAGAGAGAGAAATGTTCAAGAGGACATATCTAAAGAGGGCAGCTCTGAGCAAACTGGTTGGCTTTATACAAACACTTACACCTCTCCAGTTGCACACAGTGGCTGAGTTGCCTTACTGACGTACCAAACTTGGAGAGAATCTCCTGCTGCTCATCCCGGCTGGAGAAGAGGATCTTGGGATTGAGGCCTTTGGTGGCAAAGTTTTCCCAGGGTGGGGATTTGTTGCTGGGGCGATCCTGAGGCTCTACCTCCACATTCAGGTTGACCTGGAAGAGGTCGGGATACTTCTCCTGGATGTCACATGCGTCCAAATCATACCTGAACGAGAGGCACAGACACAGGTCAACTGCTCACGTTCTTGTTCCTTAAATAACCTGATAAATAAAACTAAATGAAGCTTCTGATAGGACAGCATGATCCACATCCACACATGGCTTGAGTGTGTGTGACCCACATAGACGAGTGACAAAAATGTCCAGTGTCCGCTACTATTGAAACTTCTTGACTATACACTGATCCTGGTAAATATTTTCAGCTATGAGGTTACGACAAGGGAGAGGGCTCTACATGGGCATTATTATTAGTCATGTTTAATAAACTATAGTTATGAGAGCGGTTAATACATTGTATTGTTTTTTTTAATCTGCCTAAACACTGTCCTGTGTTTTATAGATGGTGGGGCTTATACTCGTGAAATTACAGTAGAGACAACCTGAACTCAAAAGTTTGGGTAACACGGTACAATACTTACTTAGCAAACTTGACTGTGGTGGCATTCCGGGGCACAAAGCCTGTGTGGAACTGTATCTGGAACATCTTCATGGAGGCCATCTATGATCACAAGCCACAAGAACAGGCAATGAAAGGAAAGCACATGAGCTCAGTCTGGAGCCACTTCTAAGTCTTTTGAATTACAGACGAAAGGTCGAGCTGTTCCTTGTTGTCAGTGGGTACCTTAGCTTGAAGACGGCCACCCAGCGTGGAGCGGGCGTGATAGATGACAATGAGCACATCCCCCTGCACTGTGATATTAAGGGGAATCTCAGCACGTCCGTCCTCTGATCTGAAGTCCCTGCAAAAATTAGGGATGACAACACAGTGTACAGATTCTAGTTACCCAGTCTGTAAAAAGCAGTCTGGCCAAAGGTTGTTATATGACCATTCCTTCCCCTCCTAGTGATCCAGACACAGGATGTTCATTTGCTGCCATTGATTACGGCTCAGTCTAAATCACAGGCAGCACCTTTTAGTCATTATCCAGACAGCCTATAGTAAACAACAATAACCACACCTGCAATTTGGGATCCTCCAGTTCAAATGTTTACTTGCTCTTAAAGTCATCAGTGTTCGCCCGCCCCCCCCCAAAAATCATGCCTTATTTCACTGAGGGCTTTCCTGCTCAACTTGTGCTTTTTCCAGAAATCTGGCACCAGCCTCCTCCTCATAAGCTCCAAGAATATGCAGGCCAAACTGCTACACAAACACAGCACTGTTGTTCGGCGCCTGAGACAACGCACTCAGAATGCAGAAGACGACTTATCGCATTACACGCCCAGTGCCATCATGAGAGGCACACACAGCCAGAGTTTCCTCAGGATTACCCGGCAGATGACAACATTACAAATGTGATGTCACAGTGTGCTGCGTTTACAATGCGCTATAGAACGCTGCCAGCACAAACAGACCTCTGATCCTTACGGCAAACTGCACACAGTTGAGCCGAAGACTTCTCCTTCCCAAAGACGAGCTAAGGAGAGGACTAGTATCACTTCCAGATGACGTCAGCCTGGAGTCCATTTCCCAAAAGCATACTTGCTAAACAAGAAAGCAATTGCCCAATTGCCTCACATCATTCTCTACTTCCTTTGCTTTCTCAGAGACTGACTGACTGCGTAATATTTTTGGATTTCAAGGTGTGTGTATGTCATCGGCAGCGCCCTCTACGTGGCGTCGAGCAGACTTACTTCATCCTGTCGTACTCCTGGGAGGTGGTGGCCACGCGCTCGTCACCCACGTACACCTCGCAGAAGGGCCGGCAGCCGTTGCGCTGCTTGTTGAAGAGGGGCACGGGCGTCATGGCGATGGAGTGGATGAGTAGGGGCTTGCTGTGAGGGATGATGGGCTCCTCGGCCATCATGTCACACATGTACTCAATGTACCTGACCGACACACACACACACACACACACACACACACACACACACACACAGGCAGGCACAGACGCATGCACACACACACACAAACACACACACAGGCAGGCACAGACGCATGCACACACACACACAACAAACACACATACACACACACAGAGTGACTCATTACACAACAGATATGAGTCACCACTCTCTAGCCTAGCGTTTCTGAGGCATACTGAGCAAGCAGCCCTCTGAGTGAGCAAGGACATGAAAACATCAATGAGAGCTGATGTGGGAGAGATGATGACTAGCTTGTTTACTGTCTCTACTCCTCATTATGGATAATACACACAGCTCTCCAACAGACACCATTAACAATGATGTATCTGTGCGGCTCTGCGATGCTTTGCAGCTAGAGTTCAGCTGCTCTGGGGCCTGTACTACGAAGCAATGTTACTGGTTAACTCGGGTAGCTTTGGGAGTGACCACTGATCTCTAAAAGAACCCTCCATTGAGCATCAGTTGTTTCTGACATGTTGTTTTTAGATCAGCGGTTACTCCAGAAGTTACCCAGTTTAGCCAGTAACCTGGCTTCGTTGTACGCCCCCCTGCTGTGTCAGTGATACATAGGGGATAAGGATCTGTTTAGATAAGGTGGCACAGCACAAATGTGTCCCACTTTCAGATTAAATTCACCTGATCAGTGTTACTGACAGCCTGACACCGGTACACAGAGAGTCTGAGCATATTTAGTGACAAGTCTGAGCATATTTAGTGACAAGCTAATACAAAAATACATATATTACATGGAGGTAATGTATATGTCTTATATTTTCTTACATTTTAGAATTCATTTATTTTGTCTTGTGTGTATTTTTAATATTACTCAGAATTTGCATGTTTATGATGTACAAACTTCAACCACACACCAATCTTTACTACAACCCTACTTGGAGTCACAGCAGGTGGCAGTTTCAATAAAGATGAACTGAGTATCTTTATATGATGTGACACATCTTCAGGTTTACAGGGCAGGAGAGGGAGTGGTTGAGAGAGAGAGAGAAAAAAGCTAGAGTGTACAGAACAAACTAGGAAATATTGATCACCTTAAGTAAACTTAAGGTGAGTAATCTTAGTAAACTTAAGGTAGTAAACTACACAGCATGTACCTAGCATGTACACCACCGGTCCTTCTAGAAGGACTTTAGGACTCTCTCAGTACCTCTTGTGTGAGGGAGCAATGCCTGGAGGACAGCGCTTCATGCTGAACATATAGACCGCCGCCTCTGCTGTGGTGAAGAGCCGACAGAAGCACAGGAACGAGCAGACGGCCACCGCTGAAGCAGCCCGCCCATCCTATCAGTCAAACGCAGCAGCAGAAGAGACATCACTAAATGATCATTCATAATATATCATTAGAGGTGATTAACAGATAATACCACATAAATACAGTAGAACCTTTGTATAACAAGACCTTCTGAACCTGAAAACTGCAGAAAATAGCGAATACTGTATACAGTGTTTTTCATGTATATACATGCCAATGATAAAACGCAACACATAAAAAACAATTATAGAATTCTTGCCAAACTTAAAAAAAGAACCATCACTTTCATTTATTCACTTCACTTCACATATTTTGTCTTTATGAACTGCAGGTAACAGAAACTGCAGAGAGAAAGGTTCCACTGCAGTACGGTGACAAAACGGAGGTTCTCACCAGACAGTGCACAACGCAGATGTTCCTCTGATTCTGTTTGAGCCACTGGTGCATACTCTTGCAGATGCTGTAGAGGTTCCTCAGGTTGGGGGCTCTCCTCACCTGCCAGCCACACTCCGACACCTGATCAAGGGCACAGTCAAGCTTTTAACCAACCAGCAGCAACAACAAGAACAACAGCAACAAGGAATGTGGCCTCAGCTCATCCACATTCCCAGAAGAACCAGAATAGCATACCCGGTTGTGGAATCGGGATGGTCGGTATGAGCGCTTTGAGAGGTTGTAGACAGCATAATGCCCTGGGTGGCGAGAGTCCAGAAACAACCGAACGTCCTCTATGCTGTTCTTAATTGCAGACTCAACTCCTTCAGCTGGGAAGGACATGACTATGCAAACAAATTCAGCACAGCGTTATAAAAGAACACACATGGGAATTGGAGATGGAAATTGTACAAATGTGAAATGAGAAGATGAGATCGGCCTACACTGATCCAAATTGTGCAGACTTTTAAAAAAAGGGGCCTACCTGCTATCCTGGAGGTGATGTAGGAAATGTCAAGGTCTCCTTTTGCATAGCTGTTGAGGAAAACAAACCAAACGTTGTCATCAAAAGCAACCATGCCCTGGATACCCTGACAGCAAGCCGCTGATGATACGTCTGCTGAGTTTTTGCTCGTCGGTTGCTCGCCATATATAGTGTTTTTGCTATTTGGGAAATACCATATCTGGCAAAACAGCAGCAAGCCACCAGCGGACTACCAGAGAACCGACAAGCAAAAACACTGGTGCAAAAACACAGCCTTTTGCCATCTGGCTACTGATAGACATCCATCAAACCACACTTGAAATCTACAATCACCAAAATATATTGAAGTGCACATTAACACACACAATGTAGGTAGCTGTAATTACAGTCCATTAGACTACCACTCTAGGGTCAGTGTGTCAGAGAACGTCATAACACACAAAAGGTGTGTTTTTCAATCAGCTGATTTTAGTTGACAAGGTATCATCTAAAGAGTTAGCTACGGCTACACGATTTGTAAGGTGTAAGCTGAAGAACAAAGGCAGACAAACAACAACAACAACAACAAAAAAACAGACACACACAAGCACACAGCGGCACAAATCAAATTACAAACAGAATGCATGTGATGTCCCATAATTACCTGGGGCTAGTGGGTGGAGAGATACGACCACAAGACGAGATTCGGGAACAGAATGAACAACATTGACAAAAAAGAAACAGAACAAAAAATGTGGGCAAATAACAGATTGACCAAATAACACAAGTGATGAGTGGGCGATGAGTGGGAGCTGGGGGTGGGGTGGGGCATGATTGGAAGATGGAGATGGAACACAACAATGGCTCAACACAATCCATTTGCAATTCAACAATCTGAAGATGTTAGCCCAGGCTCTACCAAAGGAATCAAGCGGAAACTGAGTGGAGTATTTCATGGAGGTCTGAACTTATGCAGGTGCAGCTTCTGAGCTCTCTGAATACAAGTGCAATTGCACAGCCTAGCAAGTTAGCTTTTAAGCTTGCTTTACAGACGAGTCAGTTAGCTTTTAAGGTCCGCCAGTTAGCTTTTAGGTTTCACAGACTAGCAAGTTGGCATTTAAGCTTCATCAGTCCTATGGTGGTACCCATCTCAGCACCCTTAAGAGGAACCAAACACAAACTGAACTGAGGCACTCGTAGAGGTCTTTATCTCAGTGGGTGTGCACTTCAGCTGCAGTGCACTTGCTGAGCGGTCAGAAGCACCATACTGTCGTACTGGCTAGCAGGAGTTAGCAGGAGATTTATGATTCAGGAGGGGAAGAGCATCAGTATCAAAGAAGAAGCTACTTCAGAGTGGTGCTGGACAGGGAACTTGTTCTTCCTGTGCACCCACATTCATTTTGGGGTAGGGCATGATTTTTTTTTCTCATACTCCCATTAACCTAGACAACTGGACAACTGAAAAATAAGCAAATATATATAGCGCTCTTCCTAATACCATATCTGGGGCGTTAAAACTCACCTTGGAACATTTATTTTGAACACGCATAACTATGCCGAAAAAGCTAAGGTAGTATCGCAACACAACAATTTAAATCCACTCCTTGATTGACCGAACAATAAATTAGCATAAAGGTTTTAGTGACCTACTGAAATAAATGAATGATACCCCAGATTAAACTCCAAGTGGGAGACGCAGGTCTAAGTAAACAGAAGTTGGAGCAGCAGGAGGGCTGATAAATCCATTTGGAGGAGATAATCTGCCACTGCATCTCAGTCTCGTGTTCCATTGACCTCCGCAAAAGCAGGTGGTGTTTCGGGACCAGCAACATTCACTAGGTTCAGCCTCAACCAACTAGACCAGACACGACCCACTGACCCTAACTTTCCCAAAAAGTAAGAGTGGACAAAGAGAAGGCAAACAAACCTTCTAGAACGATAAGAAAGAAAGAAAGAAAGAAAGAAAGAAATAGCATGACACTGCCAATTACCACAACCTTACTTATAATTCATGCTGTACAATATGGGCCACAGGACCCTTGATGAATGTACACTAGATCGACTCGACCTTTGACCTACAACCTGACTCACCTTGCCACAGACTGGATGACCTTTGAGGAGGTGTCTTTGATGTTGGTCAGAAAGCGCTCAGTCCCTCCCTTGAGGATGTCCAGGAAGCCGCTACCTGATTGGTCCGGATCGGCTCCATACATTCCTAGGCAGAGCGAACACAAACTAAGCATTTGTCAGTCATGGATCAAGCGTAGGGGATCGGTGACGCTGGTTGTTTGTGTCACTGACAAGTTCAATATTTGCACCCAGCTCTTCAGAGAGCACCTCCTGTCCTCACACTTCCCCTAGACCTCCCCACCTCCTGCCCCTCTAGCCTCTACTGCACCTAACTCCACTTGTGCACTCTCACCCTCTGGAAGCCCCCTGTTCCCAGCACTACTGGTATTCTTTCTGAGATTTCTTCTATCTAGCTTGATAAAAACATTTGCTAAATGCATAGATGTAAAAGCAATCTTGAAAATATACCCAAGCCAGATATGGATCAAATGCGATGGTATTTGTATTTTGGCTGGCATTATTTGTTTCTCTAAATTTCATCATTCCAGAAGCATTTTCACAACAAAAACTGTTAACAAATCTAATTCACTGGCAGAGAAAGGAAACCCAGTCAAAATCAGACCAGCAGTCTACTTGTTTAATGTACACCATGTCAAAGAAAATCCCTTAATGGAAACCCAATTTGCTCATTTTTTATATGAACAGGCATGAACAGCTACTGTAGTGGAACATAAGTGGCCCACATCCAAGGGCATAAACCAATGCTTCACGTCTCTCAGATATGGGTTATGACGGATGTGCTAACCGAACATATAGGTTATGGCCTAATGACTGAGGTGCTAACCAAACACATAGGTTATGGCCTATTGACTGAAGTGCTTCTGCACAACACACAGTGTGCCTGTGCACCTGCTCTGCACCAGCTAGAACAGACCTTCAGTGAGGGCGGCAGTCAGTTTCCTGACTCCTCACTGCTCATCTGAGCTACTCTCAGCAGATGGTGGGCTGCTCAGAGATGCCAATCCTCTTACAAGAAGGCACAGAGCCCCTGGGAGAAATTTTGGAGGCACTTTCCAGAATCTAGGCCTGGCTGGCTCACTATTATGTTTTAACAAACCAACAATACCATTTGCATAAATACTATTTGGGAATATTACAAACCTATTGCTAATTAATTTGCAATGGTTATTTTGGGAGCTCCGATGTTAGCAAGAAAATACTATGCGAGTTCAAACTTGCAAAGTGGGAAACAATGTGGACAATGTGGCCAATGATGGAGCAGCAGAGACTATAGAACAGGGGATATTCTAGAACCTGGTCTTATGATGTGATTATGGTCAAGCTGCCAGGTTTAGTTAACTATACAACTGCCAGTTGATTGTGGTCAAGCTGCCAGGTATAGCCAACTATACTGCCAGTTTCAAAATCTAAACGCAAACGCAACACTGAATCCTAGGATTCATAATGACAATGACATGGTTAGCCTACTCATACATAATCAAAAACATAGGAACAAGACAATTGAATTACATAGACAAACAAATCCATTCAGAAATGTGCAAGCCATTTAAAACACACACACACACACACACACACACACACAACCCTGGCAAGCCCTCACCTGCATTGTGGATGTTGTTGATCTGAGCTGGTAGCTGGGCTCCATTGTTTCCATAGCCTCCGTTCTGCTCCAGGAGCTGCAGGGATTCATAGCCATCGTAAGTGGGCTTCAGGCAGTAGTATGGGCTCAGCAGACTCATCAGGGCAAAAGCCACAGGCACAAACAACAACGACAACGACAGCCAGGGGGAAAACTCAGGGCACCCAGAAACCAGCACAGACACGCTGATGCACAGACGAGCGGCAGAGAAGAAATGGAGCTGTTGTTTTTATCACACGCCGGCACCTCTCCTTGTGATCGTTAACATTTCTCAGAGCCACGAGTCTGCCGGTGTGGGAGAGCAGCACAAAAGAGTCTTCGCCACGTCAGCCGACGCAAAAAACCTCCACGCTACCACCGCCAGACCTGGCCTGGCCTCTTCTCTGTCTCTTCTCTTCTCCCCACCACCTCTCTCTCTCGCTCTCTCTCTCTCTCTCTCTTTCTCTCGAGGGAGTGAGCTGCGTAATCCACAGGGAAACCCCAGCTTAACCCAGATCAGCTTCGGGTTTAAAAAGCTGCCCTCTCAGATGTGCGGCCAGCAGGCTAGGCTCTCCAGGCAGGGGGGGTGACCCCCACCCCGGCCACCCCGCTATAATCGCCGACCGCCTGCCTAACTCACTCACTCACCGCGCACACACACACACACGCAGGCCACTTGGACTAAAGCCACAATTCTACTGTTACTACGGTAAACAAATGCCACCAGACTGAGCTACATACAACAGAGCTAAAACCCAGTGTCAATTACACAGCAAAGAGACAACACATAGCTTAGTTCTAGCATGTTCTGAGACCAGAGATGGCTAACACACAGCCCTAGGCCCTGCCACCTGTCACTAACAACACCAGCAAAATCAGTTTGGCAACGTCCAAAGTTCCTCCTTCTTCGGAATCCCTCACATCTTGGTCTCAAGCATTCTGTGTTTTCCTGTTTTTCCCTGTCCTCCTTTCTAAATTCTCTCGGTCTCCCTCTCTCCCTCCATCCCCATTTGCACACATCTTTCCTTCTTCCATTCTGTGACATCACATGTCATTAAGTTTGAGGACAGAAGAGGAGATCAGAAGCTTCTTTGTCTGAGCAACAGCAAAGAGGGGAGGGGAGGAGGAGGAAGGGAAGAAGGGAAGAAGGGAAGCAGTCTTTCAGCGGCACTTCAGAGGGATGCTTTGACTGCGACGGGGGGACTAGTTCCTGTTTACGCTCAAGGAACCAGGGGTATTTACAGACAACCATGGAGAACTGAGAAGACCTCGCCACAAATGTGAAACAGTCTCACCCTCTCTATCATTTAGTATTACTATTACTTAACTGATGCTTTTACCAACAATGATTACAGGGACAGCCGCCCTGAAACATGACAGGGTTGAGTGCCTTGTCCAGAGACATAATGATGGGAACTGGGAATCAAAATTATATTTTGTGTGAGACCCTGTTGTATGAGACTGGAGTCAGGTCTCACGGCTTGCCAGAACAATTCAGCCATGACAGTGATTCGGGAAAAGGCATTTCGTGTGCTAAATGAGCAGTTGGCCTGATATATTAACTGATCTAGATGCACTATACAGATCTTTGCAAACTGCCATATACACTACACTACAACTTTCCCTCCTCTTCATAAGTCAAACAGAAAAACAGGTGCCTACACAAAGCTCTCAAAAATGAGTTACAGGACAAATCTCTCCTTTAACATTGGTTTTGTTTCGCTGGGCTGCCTCACCTCCGTGATGGGAGACTTGGGATTGACGTTCCTGGCGGCAGCGACCTCCTGTAGCTGGTTCACCAGCTCGTTGATGGACAAACGCTCCTCTGGGTTGATCTTCAGCATGGACCCTGCAATCAACAACATTTTCAATTAGATTGCTGTATTTATATATATTCCTTCTTCGTTTTCAACACCATCTCTAAGGAAGTGTGCAGGCTCTTGTTCACACATAGCCTGGTTCTCACACAGAGATCTACTATGCATCTCTGTCTGGCCAATTTCATGTCATCTCCAACTTCCATGAGACAGGATTAACAGACATAGATCAAAATGTCTCTGCAGGCACTGGATATACCTGCAACCAATCAGTCCAATGACTGCAGAGAAAAGAGTGTGGGATGCGTCACAATTTGAACCAAAACACATGTTAAGCCCGTCTCCATTGAGTTTGGGCACAAGCCAGTTTTTGATTGGTTGGAACAGGAGGAAGTGGAGATAGGCCTACTAGACAGACTGCAATGGACAGATGTGTGAGAACCAAGCTAGCTCACACACACAAGCAACAATAAATGCACACTCAAAAACTGATCTGATCTCTGATCTCTTCAACTATTTTGAAACAATCTCAAAGTGAGATATTTCTATATTCAAACATACCATACACTACTGAATCTGTGTACTGCATATTCAACAAATAACGAAGAGCGCAGCATTCTGTATGACACATTTATAGATCCACAAACTGAATACTAAATATCTGCATCATCTCATATCTTGGACAGATGCTCATAAGGAAGGAGTGGGCACTGTGTTTTCACAGATTCATTATGTATGAGTGCCAAGGCAATAAGACTAAGCAAGCCATCAATGATTATTTACACAAAAGAAATCTGATGTGGTTAAACCAAGAAGGGACAGTGTAATGACAAGCAGGCATAAACACAAACGCACAAACAGGTGCACCACTCCACATGAATACAGCTCTGGCATGCAGTCCCTGGAGGCAGATATACTCACGGATGAGCTCGTGAAAAACAGTGTACTTGACATCATTCTGTGGGATGGAGTATTTGCCATTCACAATCTGCAGCTTGGCACCCTCCTCAAACGGGTGCTGCTTGAAGCAGAGCAGGAAGAGGATGCAGCCGAGAGCCTGTGGAGAGAGCAGGGGAAGGGGTCAAAGCAAGGGTTTTCCAATTTTCTGATTTTTTTACATTTACAACAGACTCTTTTATCCAAAGCAACTTAGCGTGTCAGCTATAAATTAGCTCAGGGCCACGCTCCCCTAGAGCAACTTAGTGTTTGGTGCCTAAGGCACCTAACCATCGCCATGCCCCTACCCAGTTGTAAGCAATAATTTGACAAGCCAAACATCAAAATATATACAGTCTGGCTACGACCGATAGACTGGGGTCAATCCCAGGGACAGAATGAGCAGTATTTCAAACTGGATTGCACTACGACCAATCAGAGCCAAAAACGGCAAATACGTCTTTTTTTTAAACAAATTACTTGAATGCTCAATTTTCAAAGAAAAGCCCAAGTCTAACTCTTCCAAAGTCGTTGCCAATTCAAATGACCGCTATTCCTTGGCCACTTAGTTGATTTGGATTGTCACAGCCCTGTTGTCATCAAAGATAGAGTGTTGTGATTGGTCTTACCAAATCTTGCCAAATCTTGATTGGTCTAACCAAATCTTGGTAAGACCAATGGTAGACCTTCTAGCAAAACTATTTGCAAGGGTACGATTTCTAGGCTAGTTCTGGTACCCTTTAGCAACAATCCTCTTGCAAAATTATGAATGTTGCAGGAGGTAACAAGATGACTCATTATTTTACAGAACAGAAGACAGATATTCAGTCTGCTGAGATGTGTTCCTGTGGCCCTCACCCAGATGTCCTGCTTCTCATTGATGGGGAAGTTGGAGTACATGTCAATCATCTCAGGCGTGCGGTAAGCAGGGGTAGTGTTTCTAGTGATCTGGTAGAGAGTAGGAGAGAAGACCACATTAACATCTGAAGAGATCACATACATTACATGCACTATAGCAAGTAAGTCATTTACATACACAGGCACACACAATAAAATTGCATGCAAAGCAACAGACTCCTGAAGCTGCAGCAACCCATTTAATCTAATCAATAGCATGGGGGAACAGGCAATGAGCAAGAGGAAATGCAAAATTAGATATGAATCCATTTCTATGGCAACTACCTACAGACCACCGGAGCCAATGATGTCACCAGTACGCTTATGAAGGCATGACACAAACCAGAGGGTCCTGCTGATTTAATTAATCATTACATGGCTCAGGAAACAAACAACCCGCTAAATGCAATTTTTCTAAACTACTTCAGGAATTGTGACCCTGAAAAAAACAGTAAAGTGAGAGGTCAACTCAGGTTTGTGATTCTATTTTCAAAGATGTATCTATTTTTTATATGTTTACCAAAAAAAAGGGGGTTTACTTTTTTCAGAATTGTTTACATTTCCAATTGTCTCACAGGGAGTAGACAGCGTGTTGCAGTAGTAAACAAAAGGTTCTTTCAAAGCACCTTGGCACTTAAACAAGCCAGAGGACATTTTCCACACAGAATGGAAGTGCAGGTGACGGCAAACAATGACAGGTGAGCAAAAGGCGTTCCACATCTAAAACAATGGCCATCACACATCACACCAAACATCTGTTATATCTAAATAAATCAGCATACCACAATACGGCACAAGAAAACCCACACACATAAATAATACCGTAAAAATGACTCCTCATTCACACCACAATCTGCGTGTTCGCAGTGCTTACGCGATTTTGGTCCGTTTTCATTGAGAATAACAGATTAGGCCATGCACACTATAAGCGCTGCCCGCTTGAAACAGAAATTAATTATATTTTTCCACGCATTCCATGTGCGTATGACACGTTCTCCATACACTTTAAAGAAGAGCTCGGGCAGCTGGTCCGCCCAGGAGACAGTTTCTGGTGTGAGTACACAGACGCACACGCACCGCTAACGGACAGCGACAGTTATGGACCACAAACACGCCGACTGTATGCGGATGAGGCTCTAGGAGTGGAAATGGGACTTGTATAGACTGTGCACAAACATACACTGGACATAAGGAATTGATAAAGACCTGGATGGATAAGCAGAATCGTCAGTGGCATCAACATAAACAAAATCCTATCGGTTTTCATCCCTGATAAAAACTCTGACGCATCATACCTCATCCTCCACCATGGACCTCTTCTGAGCTGACCAGCTGTAATCAGGGTAGTGGGCGAGGGTGGTGGCACTGCCAAAGTCACACAGCTTTATGGTGCCCTGCTGGCTTATAAGGAGGTTCTCAATCTGGGGTACAGACAGACAGCAGTCAGCGCACCATCATGATGAGATATATAACACAAAAGTCATCCATCAGTATTAGGTGAATGAGAACAAGAACTTCCTCTTAGACGTGAATAAGAACACTGTGCATGTGAGATCATTCAAAAGAGAACTCAGGTGTGAATCAATCAATAGTCCTGTTGTGTCACATTGCTGAGGGCTGTCAGTAGGTACAAGAATTTAAGAGAATTTGATGTAACGTATACTGAATTGGAGAAACGGCAGCTAATGCTAACTGATGGGGGCACAAGGAACTTCATTTCAGTTTCGTTTTCCTGTGCCTGTAATCAGCTTTAATTCGAGTAGCGCCCATCAGTGACTATGCATAATAGTGTAAATCCTGGGGCCTGGGCAAAGGTGGCAGCAACCGCCGACAGACAGTGTGTGTGTGTGTGTGTGTGTGTGTGTGTGTGTGTGTGTGTGTGTGTGTGTGTGTGTGTGAACGAGGTGGGGACCTCACCTTGAGGTCGCGGTGGATGACGGGAGGTTTCTGCTTGTGCATGTGCTGCACGGCGCGGCAGGACTGGTAGAATATCTTTAGGACCGTGTCGCACGAGATGGGACTCTTTTGCTCCACCCGCTTGATGAAGTCCACCAGCTGACCTGCAAGACGACCAAGGAGAGGGAGGGCAGAGGAGGGAGGGTGGGGTGGAGTGTGGCATGAGACAGAGGAAGCAGACATTTGAGACCGGATGTGTGCAACCGAGAACTGCTGCTGACTCCAGGGCGGGAATGCTCACACAAACTATCTGCATGCTCGCCATTCTGATGCTCAGACAAACTCTAGCGAGTTCCCACTCAGAAATGCGCACATTTCACACTCTGACAAGTGGCACAGACAGAAAGTGAATTGTATTGCGCAACTGCAAAAAGATAAACTCGTTCAGAATGTCAGAATACAGATAAATATACATACATGTAGATGTACAATATTATGAAGGAAAAACATTTTTTACTATGTGGTCATGTGCTCAAATCTGTACTAAATGTACTAACTATAGATGAGGCCCTGTGTATAACAGAACACAGGGAACCTTCTGTATGTCTGTGTTGGCTCTGATACACTATAGTAAGAGAAGGTGTGGATACAGTACCTTTACATAGTTCAGTTAAGATAAGGAACTCCGCCTGACCCGTGTCTGACTCCTCTTTCCCTATAGATGCCGCTGAGCAGAACTGCACCACGTTAGGGTGGCCAGACAGCTTTTTCTGTTTGAAAAGACAGACTCAAGTTTTAATCCAGGCATGGAGGTGTGAGTAACATTTTCTGCACTGCTCTTACAACAATGTGATAAAACTTCAAAACATAATATTTGTGGCTTAAAACAATAAAACAACAACAATCATACCATGAAGCAAACTTCTTGGATGATTTCTTTGTTTTTCTCCTCTTCGTTAGACAGAAGCCGCTATAGAGAAAAATTCAGTGCTCATCTTTTATTCACAGTGTTTGCTGTTTTTTTATTCACACAAGCCATTATCAGACTGGCATGGCATATTTTGTATAATATATACGGATGAAAATGTTTGATTAACTAGTGTTAGACATGGATAATAAAGTGTGAGAGTAGGCTGGCGATGGGAATATCTTATCACATACCTTGAGAGCATAGTCTTTGCTGCTACCTAAATCCTGTGCTTCATATACAAACGCAAACCCCCCTAGAAGGGAAAAAACAAGAAAGTCCAGATCTTGAATACATTCTTACCCTTATGATAGAGAAATACCACCAAAAAGTGTATATATTTCAGTGTGGAGAAAAACAGAGCAACAGGATGCCTTCCTGGAAGAAATCCATTTAAAAAGAATCAGTCAACTAGTTGTTTAGTGAGTCAGCATAAACTTGCAAATCTCTCCAGCACACAGTGAGACAATCCAACTTCTACACTAAATTGAATGACCAGGCCCTTCAATTTTACTTTGTGCTGATGGTGTCCTATAAGCAATAGTAACAGCTACATCAGTCAGCAATGGCCTTACAGATAAACACTGTTTCTATTTTTAGTTGAATAGAGGCATAAAAGTCAACTTACATAAAGTGCTAATATTGGTTACTTGAAGTATTGCCTAACTCACTAAACAAAGCCTACTCCAACTGCAAAAGCACAAAAGAGGTTGTGGCATTTAGTGTGGTCATCGGAGTCTTCAAGTGTTCAAACAGTAAGTTAAATCCAATCCTGATTAAATTTGAATTGTAGCAGTAGCTCAAACAGGTTAAACTGTAGAACAAGTTTGTGTATTGTTTCAGGACACTAAAAGCCTGGCACAATAGTCTAGAATTAAGTGGAACAGAAAATGGCCAGACAGGTGGCTTCGATGTCTTGAGTCACCATGGAAACTAGTAAATCAGTGGCAAGTGCCCTGGTCTCCTGGAATGAAAAGGCCTTTAAAGTTTCACATTTCACAGCTGTAAATGGACTCTTCACATGCTGAATAACAACAGTTGAAAGAGAGCAGAGGAGCACAACGAAAGTCAGAGAGGCTCCTTTCACACAACAGAGGTTAATTTATGGTACATTCACTTAACCAGGGAATTTTACTGACAACAGGCTTTGCCTTCAAGCATCTTATCCTTAAACACCTGTCTTTTGTTGGAGACAGTCAAGCTGAACATAGCCCAAGCCATCCACTGGGTTTACACAAGCTGCAGACTTTTTAAGTGTCTCTCTCCACTCTTGCTTGTGTGTATCGGACAAGGGAATAGTTAGTGGAGGTAACAGCGTCATTGCACAACGTTAAACAAACTTCCAAAAAAACAGCATACAGAACCATCTGAACGCCGTTTAAGCTTTATTGCTGCCTTTATCAGCGCAGGAAGCCGTAGGTATTCAATGTTCTGTATGTGTTAAACACAAACAGGTAATTGACCCGAGATCCTTTATATTTTAATGACAATAGAACGGATTTATTCAAACTGCTCAGGTTATGCATACGTGTTACTATTAGTTGTGAGTGCTTAGGTAGGCTATCTTCAATAACGTTACATCACATTTTACGGTGGGATAAGTGAGCGCATATCAGACCTGAAACAGCACAGTTTCAATGAGCAAAGCGCTCACTTAGACTTTGCTAGCCTTCAGTCTAAAATGCTTAGTAAGTGCTCAACTTACAAAATTACGATACAACTCTCGGCTATCGTTAGCTGGCTAATACCTGCTTTCTGGCAGACATGGGCTGCAATCACTTAGCTGATCTATGCCCAAATATTAGATAAAATAAAGTTGTTGATCATCAGAAGAGCTGAAAGCACAGTAGGCCCGTGTCAAGTAACATTAACGTTAAATACGTAAATCATGGATCATCATTGCAAGCGGCTGGCAAGTTTAGCTTTGAGCTGGAGTGTCATCTAAAGTGTTTATAAAGCTAAGGGCTATAACGAAATAGCTGATAGCTTGCTTGCTATGACATTGCTAACTGACACGTCCAACGAATGGAAGTTGCTAGCTTGTAGCTAACGTAGCAGTGAATTGCTAACCTACTCAATTGCTAACTAGTTAGCTGATTCAACAGAATTGAAAAACAAGTAAGATTAAAGACTCGTTTACCTTCTGCAATAACTCTTTTAATTCTAAGTTTCATATCACCAAGCTCCACAATCTGCCCGACAAAGTCACTCTGGTCCCGACTCGCAGCTCCTGCCGAACCAGGCCCAGCGAGGAAATCAATTGCAGACTGGAAGAGGGACATTTTGTCCGGCGTCCCTCAGTCAAACACCTTGCGCTATCAAAACGTACCAGGACAATTTTTGAGAACTTGAATGTTTTCGGATACTATTAAATCTTCTCTCTTTAGTTAATTTACTGCTAACAAAAGGCTTGTTGTATGACTATGAATTTAGCTCAACATTCTCTTCCTAATGGTTTCAGACGACTATTATTTTCACTGTATTTCCGTAAGGTCCCTGACGTAGGCACGATGTCATGCACGTTACTTCCACTCGAGTTCAGCAGGTATTTCCACTGTTGGGAGTTGTAGGCTACCAAATGAAATCTTCAACATTTGTGGATGTAAAACCATAACTCCAAATAATTATTGCAATCTAAACTTAGTTATCCTTTCAGGTAGTTTTCTGTGGGTAGGCTAATGTTTCAACCGAAGTCTATATTCTGCTGTGGTTCCACAGACAACTCCTTTAAATTCTTAAAGCAAAATTGAAAATTCAGTGATCAATAAACTAATAAACTATGTATACTAGAGAAAATAATGTATAACTTTCTGCTTCAGATTATTGGTGTACCCAATCAAGAACAAGGGTCTTGGCCTACTCCACATAGGGGAGACCTGGGACAGTTGCAACACTTTTGACTCTGTTACTCAGAAACAGTTTGTATTTGACAAACCTACAAACTTATACAATAAAACTACATGTCTGGTAATAGTCAAAAACATTTAAAGATGATTACCTAAAGCACATTCTTCATGATTTGTATTTGAATGTGACAAATCAGATGTTGCAACTGACCCCGGGCCTGGGGACAATGTATTTTAAATAATTATTCACTGTTTCCCCCTCTTAACACATGCACAACTTACACATAAACACACTGTTGCAACTGTCCCTGTACTTGTCAGCTATGACAAAACCTCCTGTGCTACCTAAACAAGATGATCATGACACAGTTCACAGATCACTTGTTTAAACCATATACGTTTGACCTGATTCACAAACACAGTAATGACAGTATAACAAAAATAATGCGCAAGCAAAAAAATACTTTGACCCCTCAAAAACATTTTTCACCAATAACTCCTGTAATATTTCTTGAATTTGTCTGATATTTCTCTGTAATGGGGAGGGTCCAACTGCGCATATACAATGTGAGCGGCATTTTTCTAGCTTGTTTCTGATTGGAGAAAAAAAGGCATATTGCCATCATCTCCTGTCACAACTGTCCCCGGTCTGTGGATTGTGAGTGGGCAGTGTTGGGAAGGTTACTTTTCAAATGTATTCCAATACAGATTACAGAATACATGCCCTATAGTGTATTTTGTAACATATTCGATTATTTGTTTATGTAAGTAACATAATCCAAATATTTTGTATTACTTTCCTTTTTTGGCCACAGGGCTGCTGGTGATTATTTGGTAGGCAGTGCATCCCTATTGCTTATTGTTTGCACAATATTTAATTCATAGCAAAAGTTTGAATGCAAGCAACTACAGTAAAACAAAATTATTTATAGGCCATTCTGTTCAATATAATGCAGCTGATAGTACCTTATTGATACTGTTAAAAGGTCTACTGCACTAACACAGTACTATCAGTTTCAACTGCTTTGAAGACTGCTTTGATTTTGTTGAGTTCCAATGATAGCACCTGCAAGTGTGTAGAATTGGGGTGGATGTAGGTGACGTTTCACCACCAATATCCAGCGGTTGCTGGATTGTACCCATCAATAATTTGGAATAAAAAAACTCTTGGTGAACAAAGATTTAAATAGCGTTCTACTCTAAACACATAACGCAAATGGATCTGTGGATCAGCAAATGGATCGGTTTTGCCCTTTTCTCTTACTGTTACATTTTGGAAGCTGTACATCATTGTCTGATGCATCATAACTTCAACTATATGCACGCAAAGAGGTTCCTGTAGCAGCACTGCACATGCAGAACAAATGTTTCCCATGTGAAGTACTCACTTGCCAACTACACCATGCCAACACATTTTGGTAGCCACTTTGGAAATATGCCAGCAAGACAGAGCAGGACAGTTTTACCCACCCACTCTGAGCCCAAGTAGGCTACTGCAAAAACCTACAATGTTTTAAAATAATTAAAAGAAAACTGTTAATCAGCACCATGAGCATAGTAGAAAATGACAACTGATGTTGAGCAGCAACCTCCTGTCGTCCGCAGGCAGCATGACAGGGGTGGAAAAGTTTAGTTGATGCGTTTGATGGATTAATTGAAAATGACCGACTTACAGCAGGGCTAATTTAACCTTAGTTTACCTCCAAATCAATGTGGATGATATAGCCTAGTGAAATGATGTGTGAATAAACAAAAGTGTTATTCCCAACAGCCATCCAGGATATGCACTGAACAGTTCTGGGTGGAAGGTTGGAAACTACTTCAAAAGAAAAAGAAAAAGAAAAGCCTTTACAGCATGACATTGCTGACTGTATTATCATCAAACATCCATTAGCATCTTCTAGCAGTGCCAATAAGGCTCTGGAAAATGTTTGGAAGGTTTTGTGTCCCTGTTAGGCAGCAAAGCTAGTTTTACACAAAAACTACACAGTGTTGGATGGATGTAACATAAATATCACAAAGATTAAGAATTGAACCCTGGTCTCTGAATCCTACAGCAGTCACACTACCACTGTTCCAAAATCATATAGAGTCCCAAACCTAATAAACATTAACTCTAAATCTTGAAATGTATCTTTAAATGCAGGCCAGGCGAAAGAGAAACAGATTTTTGGCAGGATCATTATGTGACTGAGCAAATAGTCACACAGATGTGGCATCACAACAATGTGATTGGTGTTTGAAATGTTGAAGCTAATATACAATTACGAGGGGCAGGGGGCATTGGGGGTGGGGGTGAGACCAAACCTATGCGTTTGAGCACCTGTCAAGTGCACTATTCAATTCGATTCAGTTTTATTTATACAGCACCTTTTACAATAGTATTGTCTTGTGGCGCTTCACAGAAGGAGCACCCAAGAGCAACAGGGGCAAGGAAAAACTCCCTTATGTTCAGTTAATCTAGGAAGAAACCTTGGGCAGATCCAAGGGGCTAACCCAACTGCCAGGGGTCATGGAGAAATATTACAATCAGTAGTAACCATGACAGACTATAAGTTGCCTATGGTTTTAGCTAAGGTTCATAATAGTTCATAATAGAGTATTATCCCACTTTTACAATACATGGTAGTCAGTCTATAGGTGGTTATCAGGAATTATGGCTGGACAATGTAGCAGCGGCCAGGCATAGTGTCAAACTCAAAGGACTGAGATGGGTCATGGGGGTAACAGTAAGGGTCCATTTGACAGCGCCATTGTGAGGGGGGGTCAATCACAAAGCCTCAGGAAGGGGAGTCGGGCCCAGCATCGGCGTCCAGGAAGGTCCTCTGTGATGGGGAGTCAGTCGTGACATGTGCCTCCCGTAGTGTTGGTTGTAGTCCACTCAGGAGGGGAGGGTGAGAGGAGTCCGCCAGAATGAGGCAGGGATGACACTCAGCAAAGATAATTGTGGACAGAGGAAATAGTGAATTAGGCCAGGCTCGCACATCAGAAGCAAAAAGCAGAAAGCAGTAATTTGGGCATACCTATATGCACATAAATATACATATATACACATACACACACACACACACACACACACATATATATATATATATATATATATATATATATATATATATGTATACATACACATACACATATACACACACACACATATATAAATAGAGAGAGAGCTGAAAGAGAGAGAGAGAGAGTTGTACGGCATGACACATGAAGGTTGTGTGGCGGCACTAGGCTATAGCAGCATAACTAAGGTATGATGCATGGCAACCCAGCACCACTGCAGGGATGGTCAGTGGCTGCCATGCCTCGCAAGTGGGGGCAACAGCAGAGGCAGTCCCTTCCAAAAGACCCATGAGAAGTGATAGATTTGCCATGCACCATCCCTAACTATGGGAAACAGTAAAGAGGAAGGTTTTAAGTCTAGACTTAAAGGTATTGAGAGTGTCCGCTTGTCGAATGTGGGGGGGGGGGGACTATTCCACAGGAGGGGTGCACTATACGCTGTCGACATAGGCTTCCAATGTTTTGCTCTGCCAGCTTGCGCTCTCCAACACACAATGCCCAACAGCAAAACTTAGTGATTTGATTCGAAATGAAAAGGAAATTGTGCTATGAACAGAGGTCATTCCAAATAATAGCAACTGAGGTCAAGTAAATGTTAAGAAAGAAATATTGAAGACTTGGCCCTGTGCATTTTTAGCAAAGAAGTCTATCATTACAGGTCTTTATGATGTCTTTGCTGTGCACATCCACTGCATTAGGCTACTTAATACATCTGTACATAACTATCTCTACAGCACATCTGTATATTACATATCTGTGTATTCCACATCTGTACATCTGTAAATACTTCTGTACATCTGTATATACTTAATACTTAATACATCTGTACATAACTATCTCTATAGCACATCTGTAATATACAGATGTATATTGAATCTTTATAGCACATCTGTATATTACCCTCATTATCTCTTCACCTTACATGTATATTGCCCTTCTGCCTAATTATTATTCTGCCTATTTATTACTACTACTCTTATCTGAATATAATTTGCTCTTTACTGTACATACTGCATATACTGTATATACTGCACTTGCTGCTCTTTGCACTTCTGATTAGATGCCAAACCGCATTCCTGTATTTATACATGAGTAATGACAATAAAGTTGAATCTAATCTAATCTAATCTTATGCGTAATTTGGCCTGCAAAAAGGGTCCTCCTCACACATTTCGAGGGCAGAAAAAAATCTTGCTCGTTTTCTTACTGTAACATCTGTTTTGTCATTGAGATGTCTAGAGACATTGTTTAAGCAGAATGTAAAGTGAGCTATTTTGTTAAACCCATGCGTTTCTGACCCAAGGGAATTACGCAGGGTCAGTGAATGGAAAAAATAAAACATAGTAAGAGTTATGATGTCTACAAGTTATTGTCTCATAAGTACACAGCTCAAAGACGTGTTTCGTTTTTAGCTACAACAAAGGGGGAAAAAGGCGCTGTACCGAAGGTGCAATGACTACGAGATGTAAATGACTGTCCTGGGTAGGGCCTACGCACTGTGCTAGGGTTCCAAACTTAAAAGAATGTGCGTTCCTACATGCCAGTCCCATAAATGTATATCAATTTCAACAAAGTAACTACATTCTGATTATCATCTTTTTTAACTGTAACGGAATACAGTTACCCAGTTTTTGTAACTCCGGTACATGTATTCTGAATATATAGAAAATAGGTTTGCAACTACCCGCTTGTCATCAGTTTGGGTTCACTTAATCACGTAATAATCACGTAATCGTAATATCACATTCTATTTCTAGGAGCATTAAATCATTGAACACTGAATATGTTTACTGAACTCTGAGATAAATTGTTGAGATTTTGCCACTACACAATATCCTACACTTTAATGATACGTTGTCACGGCACTGATGCTGAAGGACTGAACTGGGTGATGTAATCAGCAAACTCAGGAAGGAAATGACTCAAAAAAAAAATTCCATTACATTTTCATCCACAAGAGGTCGGCATGGAGCTTCTCTGAGAAGATCTCACACTTTCAGGTCAACCTTGAACAATCACTCGTTGGACTCATTTAATTTTTAGCAATAATATTTATTTTTTAAAAATCATAGAAAAAATGAAGCACAAATATACAGTTGGTATAATTTAAATGCATAGAACTAGATGGAAAGTAAGTTTAAAATATAACTACTAAGTTTAACAGGAAAATGTTTTCTGGTTAAATAAGCCAAAAGGGTGAGCAGGACAAGAGAGGGATTTTACAGTGGTCTTCTAGAATCAACAGTATAGAGAAGGTATACATTCATCATGTTTGACCTTTAAGAGAGACATGCTTTCAGATGGGGAGAGGCAGACAAGAGCTCCACCAAGGCACACTTCTTTGATAAGATGACACGACAGCTCCATGGAAGCATCAGTGACAAAACTACTGAATTAAATCCTTTCCTGGTCATTGTCAATAAGACACTGTGGAGGTGATTGGTCATGTTTACTGTAAAAAAATCTCTTCTTAAAAAAATGCCATGATCAATGGGCTTTTTAAAGGATAAAGACTAAGTGTTTTGTTTTTGATGGAGACATTCTGGGTCTATTGCGGTGTGTGTTGGAATGCAATGCTGCTAACACGTATTAGCATGTAGGAGGGGTGGGTGCTTATTGGCAAGTGCAGCGTTCTGACATTGCAATGGACCCTTTGTCCAAAAAAAAAGGAATGTCACAAACGCTAATTCACCTGTTGCCCACTTCAGAGTGTGGGTCCATAGTGTTGAGCAATCTGGAGAATTTATGAACGAGGTAGTAATACACAGGTACAGTTTGCATTTCTATTTCTGAAACAGCTGCAAACACATGTTAACGCAAAAAAATAGATGGGTCTTTGTGAGTCACAACCACCGGGGCAAAAGGCACATTTGTGGTTTGAACAGATGAGTCTCGAGTCCTCCTCTGTTTTGGCTGTGCTTGTACAAGGCAGTGCAGTGCTGGTGTGGCAATGGTGCAAAAGTTCCAACATAATTCACCACACAATGTTAGGGGCGGGGGGGTGCAATACAAGTAGCAAGCGCAAATTCAAATCTTGTGGGAGTAGCAGGGGTCTTCAAAATCATGACACAGACTGAAATATTATTATTGCGTTTTTTTTTCACACAAGATCTCTTGACACCAAGAGATGGGGAGGAATGCAACTTAAGTGCTTTTGGCTGCGTGGGTTTGATTTTAAGGGCAATAAAAAGCATTTTGCTTAAGGTATTTGATCTACAACAGCTTAATCAAATTAGCAGAAGATCAACGTGCAAGGAAAAAGAGACATGGGTCACCCTCATAATACCAGAAAGAGCGAGGTGAAATGTGACGATTCATGCTGGCTTTCTTCCAGACATATTTCTACTGAATGGGCCCAATAATTAATGTCAATCTTGTTAAGGCATTAACTATGTTGGTCTGTGTGAACTATTTATTTGAAATGTTCAGATATTTAAACAGAAACATTTAAACAAAACTCTGACATTGGCACAATACGTCTTGGCCGTAACATGTCTGGGTTTTTTTTATATATTTCTCAGCTCTGTTAGTGTTAAGCGACAGACAGACATTTACTGTTAATATGAGAATGGAAGACAACTAGTGCTTGAACACTGAAGCAACAATTTGGTTAGGCTATATGAAAGAAGAATGTCTAAGTCAACAAGAAATCGTAAACCAAAACAGTAGCTTACATGAACTATGAATTCTGACTGCCAACAAAGGCTAATCTGATGTTGAAACCACATCAATATTGAGATGGTGTAGCCTTAAATTACACGAAACCAAATCCAATGGCATTTGTTCATTACTGTAACATATAACTCATGTAAATTCTTCAAATATACATCAATTTATAACAGGCAAATTAATTGTTTAATTGCTTAAAGGAAAATTTTAGCACATTTCAATCTATCACCCTGTTGTTTGAGGCCACCAAATGCTGTTGGTAGAAAAACAGGAAATGAAGTACAACATAGACCTAATAGCAAACCATTAGCTAATGCTAGGGGCAAAGAAATGGAACTGAAACTGTTTCCATGCCCTCACTGGTTAGCTTTGACAGTCATTTCACTATTTAGTCTATGTTATCTCATTCTTTTTCCTACTAACAGCACTTGGTGACCTTTTAACAACAGGACTATGGTATAAAATGTGCTGCAAAAATTACTTCAATGCTGACCGACTTTGGTTGCCCTAGAGAGCCTGTGATTGGTAAACATGAGAACATCTGTAGGTGGCGCTACAGGCCCATACTGTTCATACTGGTTTGGCTATTAATGCTTATTGTTGCAAGCTGTTCTATCTTGCAATAATCATCGTTAGATGAAATAATCCCTGAAATGACCAATATCAATGACATGATATTATGTTATTGCTCAAATGAATCCCAAGATACACTTTAAAACAGAGTGCATGCCTCTGTGGTTTTGGTATCAGTAGGTATTGTATTTTATGTGTGTATAAATGTACATTATGTGTGTGTGTGTGTGTGTGTGTGTGTGTGTGCCAGAAGAGGTGGATTATTGAGGACTATCATCTGAGGACTCTCATCTGTCCCAGGTCTCGGGTCTTCGCTCTGTGTTTCCATGTCCTCAGAATACAAGCCCACCTCTTGCCAATTCGCAGTGAAAATTGAGCACTGGCAAAGATCAACTGCAATAGTCAAAAAGAGGAAGAAAAAGAAATACATTCATGGAGGACATGCAAATGTCAATATGAGACGCAGGTTGAATCCTGAGTCAAGTCTGGCAATCGTTCACTCAAACACTGCATACACATCGCATCCATACACGTGTGTACACACTAACACACACGCACGCACATGTACACACGCATGGTGTGCACTTCTTTTGCGTGTCAACAGAGCCAACAGCCCAACAGTGTTGCTGCATGACACTCAAGTCTCACAGCGCCCATTCCAAGCTCAGTGTCTCCCTCTGTCAGTGGGGAGGGGAACTGATTGCTGACAGGTCCCTTGCCTCAACCCCCACTCTTGGCTGTAGTACTATGCAATAATGATCCCCACTAAAAGCAGCCTGCTAAGAGGCGACGGAGCAATTTGCCTGAGCCAGCACAGCACACCAGCCCAACCTTCTCTCAACCCTACTCGCGTTCAGGTGTGTGTGTGTGTGTATGGGGGGATGGACACATCTTGCGTAGGCTTTGGATGTCTTTGGCTTTGAGGTGATCTAGAATCCCTCTATGGATCTACGCGGATGCCTCGTTCACAGTCAGAGGAACATGTACTGATTGTCGATGGCTCGCTTGTGGCCCCTGCTCGGGGGCTCCAGTTCGTAGTCTGAGTCCCGCTGGGGCAGCAGGGGAGGCAGGGGGTTGGGGTGGCGTTGGAGCATCGGTCGTCGGCCCACCGACTCACTCCGGCGGAGAGGTGGCGGGGCAGAGCGGTCAGGGAGAGCAGGCGGTCGCTGGGGGGCCGAGGGGTGCTGGTGCTGGGGTGTCCCGGATGGGGTCAGGCCAGAGGAGGGGGCGGGGGAAAAGAGGTTGACGGAGGGGGAGAGGCAGGAGCGGCTGGGCGGCGTGCAGAGCGCCAGGCTGGGCTCAGAGCTCCAGCGGTGCAGCGAGAAGGGCACCAACACAGCCGGGGAATTCTGACCTGTGAGTGGACAGGAGCATGCACGCACACACACACACACACACACACACACACACACACACACACACACACACACAGTGATAAGAGAGGTTTTAAATGACCAAAATATGTGCGCGTGTGTGAGATATTTCTCTAACAACAGATAACAGATAACAATAGGGAGCAAAATGCAACTGCACAAGTGGTGCAAGTGTGTGTGTGTGTGTGTCTGTGTATTTGCACAATCTGCACAATTTCTAAGAAGTGCTCAGTAGCTGTCTCAACCACATGACAGAAGTGGGAATCCTGCCCTTGCTGTTGGTCTGTCCGTACTCAGCACACACAAACACACACACACAAGCTCGTACACGCACGCACTCACACTTGCGCACACGCACACGCACACACACACAAACACACACACACACACCCATTTCAGTTCTCAATAAGACTTACTTATCTACTTGCGTTTCACTGTCAGCCAACAGGTAATGCGGAGGGGTGACACAATCAGACACAATCTGTGCTCTTAGCCTAGACACTGTATGGCGTCTTCAGGGGAATTGGTGCAGTGCTTTCAAGGCTTTCTGGTGTTGTGCCAGGAGTTACCATTATGTGTCAGTATTCCAGCTGTGGTAGTGTCAGTACATGAATGTGTCAGTGTTTGTTTCAAGTTGTGTGTGTACATAGGATGTGTTGCTACATTTATTTCCTTCTGAGGAAATAATGCTTCGAGGCACATGCTGAGGCACGCTCTGCGTGTGTGTATGTGTGTGTTTGTGTGTGTGTGTGTGTGCGTGTGCGCATGTGTATGGGTAACTGGACAGCTGGTAAAAAGTGTATGTGTGTCTTTATGTATGTACAATATTTGTGTGTGTGCATGCATCTAGGTATGTATGTATGTATGTATGTATATACTACATATGGGTAACTGGACAGTTAGTAAGTGTGTGTGTGTGTGTATATGTATGTATTTGTGTGTGTGTATGTATGCATGTATATATGTATGTATGTAAACATTTAATTGGGCATTTAGTTAATTTTCTATTAACGGTTCTAAATAATCTTTGGTGTTGCTTAACAAGCTAGGTTGCAAACGAGGGAATTCTAGCCAGCTAGCTCTGGAAACAGCTACGATGATGCTAATATTGTTTACCTGATTTCTGAGGGCATTTGATCTTCCCTGTGATGAGACTCGAAATAAGACAATGACAGCAAGGCAAATGCCTCAAACTGAACTCGCTGACAGAGAAATAATAACTTGTTTAAGGTGAACTGAACTGAGCTATGCTGATAAACTGGTAAACTGAACTGAGCTATATGATAATGTGTTGTAGAACATACATTTCTGAACTAGATTAGAGCACGTGAACTGGGTGACTGAAAGTGCTGTGGACAATCTCAAATGTACGCTAATGGTTCAGTGGATCAAAGTACTATGTCTGTGTCTCGTGGTGATGTGAGGAACTTAAGCCAAAAGGACATAGTAGCCTAATACTACAAAACTCAGTATTGACTCATTTTATGTCAGCTTCCTTTACTTCAGCAAACAATAGCCGCCACTGGCTACTGGCACAATTTGGCAAGTTTGTGTGTGTGTGTGTGTACACTTGTGGGGATGTCCACCATACCTGCCGTAGTGGCACTGGCCACCACGTAGCTGGAGAGCGTGACGTCGCAGGCGGCGCCGCACTCTAGAGGGATGGGATAGAGGCGGAAGTGACTGAGCATGTCCATGACAGAAGGGAATCGCAGGTGCTGCACGCGACACTGGCCCCACTCCGTCAGCGACAGACGCAGGTGCTGGGGAAAGGTGGATGGAAAAGATTGTCAGCAGGAGGGACAGAGGGAGAGTGAACGGGACAACAAACAGGTGATAAGACACAAAGCAGGCGACAAACACCAAGTGTTGTTTCTCACAGCAAAAATGGCACTCCGTTCTGACTCCATTCTAATCTTCGTCATGTTTCGCCTTTCCTCCGAATTTCAAGTTTTTGCATAATCCTGAATCCTGACCTCAAATTCGCAAACATGGGCAAACGTTCAAGAAGGTTTGCAAGCAATTTCCTGTTTGCCTTGAGTTTTCAACAAAAGCGTCCGTACACTTGCAAACACTTTGAGGAGGCAGTTCGTCACCAACATACCACAGGAATATATAGGGAACAGTGTGGAGGTTTACCATTGAGAGCGTGACTGTTCTACAGAACCGCTCAAAACAAATGTTCAGTTCTCTTTAAAGAATCGGACCACACCTCTACTTACAGACAAACCACGAAAAACTTAAACTCCGTGGGTAAGGTAATAATAATGGAGCGAGCGAGTGAGGGAATGAGCGAGTCAAAGGAGGAGAGAAGAGGTTACAGAGGACATTTTACAGAGAGGTAAGACAGGAAATGACTTCTCTAAACACTGGCGGATTAAACTATGCAAACCACGCATCCCAAGTGGGTCCCAGCACTGCTGAGATGCTTTAGCTCCTTTGGCTGGAGAAGCATGGCGCTAACAGCACGGACGTCACACCGTAGGTGCATTTCCACGGGACCATGAGCTACTCCTCAGATGTGCAGTGTTCAGTGCTGTTTATTTGGGAGGGGGGGGGGTGCCTGTGTGATAAAGTGTACAGCATAAACACAGTGTACACACACACACACACACATATATATATATATGTAAAACTGTTTTTGTTTACAACTATGCAGCCTTGATTATCTGATAAAGATAATCTAAGATAATCTTAAAGCTGTAGACCAAGTGGGGTTGCTCAAGGTCATAAGCAGTAGTTGTCTGTCTCTGTATAAAAGGCAGACTAGAATCAGATACAAAATTAAAAAACCCCACAAGGTAACCTCATTAGAGAAACCAGTGTCATTAGTAGTCATGAAATATGTCAGAACAGCTCAGTTTCTGTGTAATTATGTGCCGCAGTATTGTTTCTCTGGTATAAATTTTCATAGACTACAGCTGGACTGGACTGTGCAGTTACAGGATAGCCCTGGGGGCAGAGGGAGATTTCTGTTGTCTCATCCCGTCAGATTTATGCTGTGTTTTGTTTTGCCAGGAAGGATGTATTTCAGGATCTGGAGGCCCGGGTCGGAGTACTATTAAATCTTTCTCAGATCTGGAAGAGGAGATAGGAATGTCCCAACTAATGGAACCCTTCAGTTCGACTTGGAACGTGAATATACTCCGCTCAGGATCTAGGAAATTAATGTGCAACTACTTGTACAATGACAACACTGTGTTTCAGATACAATCTGTGATTCTGCCCAAAAGTTGTTGCTGAACTTGACAGTAAACCGAATGAGGCTCCTTGCTTAACTCTTCCTGAAGTCTTGTGCGCATTGGCTGGGGTTGTTAATGGTTGTGTCCAAGCCACTGTGTTTCTTTCCAATGTACACAGTATGTGAATATCACTGTGTACAAACACCAACGTTTTGTTGAACACCCCAATGGAAGGGTGATTTAGAGGACCAATGGAGGAAAAAGTTGGCAGAGGTATATTCAACAAACCATGTGTCAGCCTATTGGATTAGAATCACAGACAACAACCTTTAATAACGGTGCCTTCAGATTAGCTTTGCTCTTAAGAGTTTCCAAGTTGATGGTGGTATTTCCATAAACAGTCCAGATGGCTGACTGTTAAATGTAAGCCAGCAACAAGTGCTGCCACAGATTTGTGCAGGGGCACATATGGCAGAAATCAAACCAAGGAAGAGGGGTGTTAAAAAGAACAAAAATAAATAAATAAATAAATCAATCAATCTATAAAACACATGCCAAGGGGGCACGAGGAAAGGTGCTCTATTTCTTAACAAGCCACAGGTGTGTGATGTCATCTGGAGGCTTGGCACCAAACAATCACTCATCTATTCCCATGTGGCCTGATGAAAACTCCAAGTGATCGTGCCGACTCAGCACCCTCCTATTGTCATGTGACCCAGCCAGTTTCCATCTTTGCATGCTGCTCTGACTAACAAAGCTTGATGTAAAATACATTATATGTATATATGTATATGTGTATGATAATGTTAATCCTGGACAATAATGTATGCAGAGAATTTCCATACATTTTCAAGTTTTGGTGACACTATGCATGTATTGTAAACATGCCGTGTGACAAGCATTGACCTGTATTTGCGTCATAGGAAGACAAGCGACTCCAAAACAAGTCAATAATGTGCATTGGGTTGAGCATCCCTGGCTCTGACATCTCATCTTATTCCATCACATTTGGGATGGGTCTTATGTTTCAGTTCCCAATAGAGATAGGTCCTGGTCCCTTACCTTCGCTTTGGCCTGGTAGTTGAAGGTAAGGACATAGTCCCCTCGCCGCGTCTCGCTCTGGCGCACCAGGAAGACGCCGTGGCCTTCCAGGCCCGAGCTCTGCACCAAGTGAGCCGCCTTCACCCGCGAGATGGGCCCATGGAACCAAGGGTACGACGACAGGAAGTGATGCGTCTTATGGTACACCCGCTCCGGTGGCGTAAAGGATGGAGAGCCTGAACGAGCTGGAGAAAAGGAGAAGGTGTCTTACAAAAGTGCAAACAGTGTACATTTCAAACTAAATGTTGTGTGAGCGTCCAAGTCACACTGAACAAGTCGGTTCAATGTTGTGTGAGCGTTCTGATGTCTTGATATAATTGTGTTGATATTTTGGCTACCTGTTGAGTACACTTCTCAGTACAGTACTTCCCCTCAGCCCTAAACCCTAAACAGACTGCACTGGCTTGAATCAATGTCATGATGAATCATGCTAGTTAAGTCTTTGATGGTTTAGAGGTTAGCATTAGGGAAGGCATTGGTTTTCAGCCAGTAACTCAGCTAATGGCTAAACATAAGCTAGGCTTTACATCAAAGACAAAGGCTTTCTGTAGTTTCTCACCCACTGCTCACCATACTGGTGCCTCGGCTCACTACTCACCCATATCAGGGCCTCAATCACAGAAACCTCAGAAGCGCTCACCCACCTCATGATCGCAGAGATCAGAGCGGCATAGTGCTTTTTCTGATCATGAGGTCTAATCTCTATCCTGTGCATGTGTGTGTGTCAGTGAATGTGCAGTGTGGTTCTACCCACCCTGGCTGGTCAACTCGGAGTTCTCTCTTCTGATTCCTGTACTGGAGTCTCCCAAAGTGGGAGATAGCAGCTGCAAATCCACACTGTCGGACCTAACACACACACACATATACACACACACAAACACACACACACACACAGAACATAATGAGAACATTTCAAGTACGCTGTATCTACCTGTGCTTTTTCCAACATGCACCACCCTCAGCTACTCCAGCTGCTGCCAACAGGAATGAATCACTCAGATCAGATTCATAATAGGAAGTGAGTAAGTGGTGAAGACTAAGAGGGGACTGGGGGGGGTTGGGGCAAGGGGTCAATCTGAGAAGAGAGGGGGAGAGAGAGGAAGAGAGAGGGAGAATGGGAGGGAGAAAAGGAGGGCGGAAGCCAGGGCAAAGACTGAGGCCGTCTCTCCTTGAGGAAGTGCATGAACAGAGTGAGGGAAGGAGGGCAGAGAGAGAGAGAGAGAGAGAGAGAGAGAGAAAGCGGCAGAGAAGAGAGAAATAGCACAGCAGGGCCTAGAGGAAATAGCGGGAGGGAACCCACACAAAAGCCTCAGGGCTTGGTCAGGAAGTGCCTCTTGTAATTCTTGGACAAGCAAAATGTTATTGTATGCGATACCCAAGCAGCAGCGCCATCCTATACAAGTCCTAAACTACAGATGAGAGAAAGAGAGAGAGAGAGAGAGAGAAAGAAAAAGAAAGAGGGGCAGACAGACAGAGAGAGAGGTGGGATGAGGTACGGATAAAAGAGAGAGTGCTAAAGAGGCAGAGGAGCAAGTGTGTGAAAGAGAGAGAGAAAACGTCAGAAAGCGCGAGAGAGAAGCAGGCCACCTGAGATCCTGCTGAATTGCTGACTTCAATTCTCAGTAATCTCAATAACAGGAAGGCAGTACATGCTAACTTCTGCAAGCACTCTCTCTGTGTGTCTATGCACTTTACATCTCATCTCTCTCTCTCTCTTTCTCTCTCTCTCTCTCCACACTTTACATCTTACTCCTCTCTCTCTCTCTCTCTCTCTCTCTCTATATATATATATATATATATATATATATATATATATATTGCACAAATTCAGGTTTAAAATGCTTCACTGCCATGGCAAATAAGGCTTTCATATTGCCAAAGTGGTCATACAAAGCGGTCTGCTCTCACTCTCCTGTTCTCTCTCCCCCAGTCTCTTTCTCTCCCCTTTTCTCTGTTTCTCTCTGTATCCTCCCTTCATTACACTCATTTTCTCTCTCTTTCTCTCTCATGCATGCTTTGTTCTGGGCCTGTCAGCTCAAACTCTCTTCCTCCTTTTTTTCTCTTGGTCTCCTGCTGGGTTTGTATAGTTTATCTGTGTGTCTGTGTGTGTGTGTGTGTGTGTGTGTGCTTCTGAGAAGAGGGAAAGAGGAAGTCTGACAGAGAATTCCAGACATCTGCAGAAATGTGAAAGGTCCTGAGATTCCCCCACCGAGACCTCCCCCAGCTTCCTCTCGGACAGCTTGCTCTCTCTCTCTCTCTCTCACACACACACACACACACACACAGTGTACACAACTCTTATGTGTATACTCACTCACATACAATGCATGCATGCAACACACACAGTACATACACCACAGCAGACACCATCACTGACCAGCTGGGAGCTTTCATGCATAGAGCAGGGAGGACTCACCTGTTGTTGATACATTCTTTCAGTTCTGTAGTCCAGGAGCTGACCTGCTGGTCATTTTCTGTCTCGAATATGAGACTGCCAGGATAGTGATTAACCTATGGGAACAAGCACAAACCTACCCACTTAAACAGAGCGACACAGAGAAACAGCATAATCACAAAGTTACAATATACAGAAAAACACATGCACACAAGTCTGCACACACACACACACACACACACACACACACGGACAGAGATGTCCAAAAAAACAAATGAATATGCACACATGCACACACACACACACACAAGCGCATTCATACTACCACACATTAACAAACATGCATGCACACGCACAAAATACACACAAAGACACACACACACACGACTTAGAAAATGACAAGCGAATGAGATGAGTGTCACTTGGGAGGTCAGAGTGCCATTCATTCTTAAAACAAACCAAAAGAAAAAGCTAAAAATAGACGTGGAAATATTCCAAAGAAATTGGAAAAAGGCTCTCCATGTGGCTGCTAGTCAGAGGCCAGGAGGGAGAAAGAGACGAGACAACGTGACTTATGTTCAACAACGAGGGAGAGAGAGAAGAGAGAATGAGACTTATGTTCAACAACGAGGGAGAGAGAGAAGAGAGGATGAGACTTATGTTCTACAACGAGGGAGAGAGAGAAGAGAGGATGAGACTTATGTTCAACAACAAAGGAGAAGAGAGGGCCGTGCAGTGCCGGGCCGAGACGAGACAAGACCAGCCTCCGGGAGCCGTCTCAGGGTTCCTCTGTTGCCTCACCTTTAAAACAAACGTGTTGACGTTGTCAGGCATCTCCAGCCGATTGCAGCGTCGAACCTCCAGGATATCTGAGCAATGAGCTTTAAGCTTGGGACTCGAGCCCTGGACACACACACAGATGGACAGAGATGAAACACTCGGCTATGTGCACGGGCAGACAGACAGACAGACAGACAGACAGACAGACAGATGGACGCACTGCAGACAAGATGTACAGACAGAGAGAGAATGTGAGTGAGGGAACCCAGACAGAATGATACAGACATTAGCTAAAAGCAGCAACCTGTATCAAATTACTTTTAACATCAGTACATTTATCATTAGCCATGACATTTTCAGACAGTCTTGAACTAAAAATCTTTTCCTTTTGACACAGGAGGGCTTGAACACTTTAGAGGGCTTTAGAGTCTATCAGAGACCATCAGTAACCATCAGTCAACTAAATGTTCTCTCAGTGCGTCTCACTGTACAGTACACAGGTGTCTCACACCCAGGCCTAGGCTGCTCTCACCCACACACACACACACATAGTGGCCATATAAGCCCAGGGCTGTGATGCCTTTTTATTATTATTTACACACACACACACACACACACACACACACACACACACACACGCACACACAGGCATGCACACACACACACACAGGTTACAACACGGAGCCTTTTTGTTTTCCTTTTAGTGAGTCTCTCGTCCTTGCGATGATGACTCACACACCCTCTTTTCAAGCCTCACGCTGGCAAACAGCCTGGAGAGACGCCCATGAATTGAACCATCAGCCAGCCTCCAGCCAAAGCCATGGGAGAGAAGGGGGACTAATAAACACCCCTCCCAACCCACCACCACAACACACACACACACACACACACACACATACACATACACACAAGTCACAAAGCCAGTCAGTCGGGGAAGGGTAGGAGTATTGCTCACGCACAAAGATTCAATGGGGGAGGTATGGGGAGTGTGTGTGGTTGGGGTGGGTGGGGGGGGCTGCGTGGGTGCTCTGTGGTGCTGTGGGTGATTCACTCCTTTCCCGAGGGGACGCAGGCGGTGGTTCCCAAGGCCAAGGAATTGGAAGCGCACTTTAGACTCACCTCAGACCAGAGGCTGTCTGCACATCTGTCCGCAGTCAGACTAATTTCAGCCTTTGGACGCTTGCTTCTCTCTTCCTGTGTGACAAGTATGTGTGTGGGCGTGTGTGAAAGACAGTGTGTGTATTTGTGCACAAGAGGTGTGTGTACATGTGATAAGTATGATAGGATATGCATGTATGATATGTGCACGTGTCTTGTGTGTGTGTGTGTGGGTGTATGTGTGTGAGAAAGAGAAAGAGAGAGAGAGAGAAAGAGAAAGAAAAAGATGAGGATGGAAAAGTAGAGGGGTGGAGGGGGGGGGGGGGGGTAGAGAGGAAGTGTCCTGGCCAGCTGTTGACTCATCAGGGTTCTGAAGGCTTTGGACATGACCTGGAATTGGTCAAGCTCACAACGCATTTCTTGGACTCTCTCTCCCTCTCCCTCTCTGACTCTCTCTTTCTTCCTCTCTCTCCATCTCTCCTTCTCTCTGACTGTTTCTCTTTGTCTGAGGCTGTCTATGGGGATTAGACAGCACATGACTCCATCTGGACATGAAGGGAGAGTGCAGTATGACCCAGTGCTCAAGGCCCTCACCTCCACCCACACACACACACACACACACACACACACACACAGAGTAAACTCTTATGTGTATACACACACACGCACACACACACACAGATGCTTACTCACTAGGTCTCCATCGTCACTCTTTACACACAATAAAAACACACACACACACTTACAGAGACACCTCAATCATAAACACACACACACACACACACAATAATCACAGTCTCAATCGGTACTCTTTGCACACAATAAACACACACACATACACTCATAAACATAAACACACACACACACAAAAACACACACTCTTTCTCGTAAAGAGGTGTGATAAATAAGAGGTGAGAAAAAAATGAAGAGAGGAAGAGAGAGCTAGCAAAGGGAGGACCTGAAGACAGACAGAGAGACAGACAGTGAGACAAAGAGGAAGAGTGAGAGAGCAAGAGCACAAATGGATTCCTGGAAGCTGAGCAAGTTGAAAATGAACTCTGACAATCTTTCTGACAACAGGAATGTCTGTTTGTATCAGCCAACTTCTAATCAGTGTGTGTGTGTGTGTGTGTGTGTGTGTGTGTGTTGTGTCTTGTGTACACTGCCTCCGAGCATGGATTGAACATTTTCTGTATTTCTGCACCACAACTCACAACACCAAATGTGACAAATCAGAGATGTCTCCTGACAGCAGCCCAGCCACACACAAGTGCACATTCTGTCCACCTCAGATCCAGGCCAAGTGTGCCTCTGGATGTTTTTACTGTTGTTGTTGCTGTTGTTTGTTGTCGTTTGCCTTTTACATCTCCTCTCCCAACTCACCCACTCGCCTGCATCTTCCCCCAAGCTCCAGGAGAATGTCAGTCATGGCGGTGGAATGTCTCGTCACACATGGCAGCTACTCCCCTGTTGCTGTGGCAAGCGAGGAGTCGCTTCTCATTGCAGTTCTCCATTGTGTGTGTGTGTGTGTGTGTGAGAGAGAGAGAGAGTGAGTGAGTGTGTGTGTGTGTGTGTGTGTGGGGGGGGGAACTGTTCAGAGTCTCATTCTCACACAAATCAGAACTGCTGCATTTCATTGCATTTCCCCAGACAGTGGTCCAAACTTAGAATCCTAACGCAGACCAGGCACAGCACACAGACAACTGAGAAAAAAAAACAAAAAACTCAACCCTAAAAGATTTTACCAGTGAAACACAGCAGCGAGGCGACCATACATGCCCCCAGCGCCAGCCCAACACAGCAGTTGACTTCAACTCCACCACTGCAGCCTAAAATAACAGCGTTGCCTGAAATGCCCCTGGCCCCACGCCCCCCCCCCCCCCCAAATGATAGCTTTGACACCAAAATCATAGCTTCTCCCACGCAGCAGCATATAGCATACAGTCACAAGACCAGCACATATGTGTGCTAACCAAACAACGAAGCACAAACACAAGCTCACATCCTTGGGAGTTGTTATTGAACTTTGTATCGACGAGTTAGGCCTAAACAGCAACGATTTCTGTGGTATGTTTTCACAAGTAACTAGTTTTGATCTTTCATTTTGATGGTATGACAATGTAAAGGACAGATAAAAGACGCCGTTGCAAACTCTGCAAAGTGTTTTTAGCAAACTCATTGCAAACTCATCTGTGCCAGATGGGCTAAATGGTTCAGAAGCAAAGCTCTTCGGTGCTCCCATTAAGACTTTGCGTAACTTTGGCCACCTGAAGGAGTTCAATCAAGGAGCTGAAAATCTCAGAGGGAGAGGGAGAGAAGAAGGGAGGGAGGGAGAGAGAGAGAGAGGGACGGCAGGGTCTCTGTGTGTCTGAGACAGAGAGATAGAGAGAGAAGGAAGGAGGGAGGGAGGGAGAGAGAGAGAGAGAAAGAAAGAGGGCCGACATTTAAATTAAATGACCAAAATTCCAATGAGTCACAGACACAGAGAGAGGAGACGTCAGGACATCGTTACGGGAAATAAGAAAATACACACATGCGCACACACACAAACAAACACACACACACACACACACACACACAACAACTTGGTCTGCATCTACATCTTGGGACCGGAATATTTACCTCTTCTGTACACAAATGCACCTGGCTTGTTTGTCGATCTGTGGCAGATTTGTTTAGCGAGTGTGTGTGCGTGTGTGTGTGTGTGCGTGCGTGTGCGTGCGTGTGTTTGCCTGCGTGCGTGCATGTGTGTGTCCTCCACGGCCCTCGCACTTCCTGCTGCATGTGTTGTGTTGCAGCCCAACAGGGAACGAAGAGAGACCAACCAAAAAGGCTTGAGTATAGAAGAGAGACCAACCAAAAAGGCTTGAGTATAGAAGAGGGCAAACCGAACCAGGAATCTGCAAGCACTCACAAATACTGCAACCCTGCTCAGTTCACCCAGTTCAAAGATCTCTGTCCAATCCTCTTTACTATTCTCCAGGCCTGGGTGCTGTTGCACTCTCTCCTAAGTCGTTCACCTTGCTTTAAAGGGGAAATTCAGTGTGAGGAGACACAGGCCGGAGGCCTCGGAAGAACCAGGCTACTCAGGGGCCATGACATCATGACACCCAAACTGTACTTTAGATCATATATATCCTGTGTACATGCATATCTGTGTGTGTGTGTGTATACGTGTGCTTCACTGTAACTTGTGAGTATGCATGTCTATTAATCTGTGTGTAAGAGTCTCTGTGTGTGTTTTCTAAGCACACATTTTCTCTCCATGCACACTATGCATGCAGATTGCAAAAGAATGCTGCTTTTATGAACTTCACTTCCACACACACACACACACACACACACAAGCCGTTCACTAAGACACTTTGGCAGAGCAAGCAGTAAATCACTCATTTCTCTTATTACGTCGAGTCAGTGCAGTTTTTAGCCACACTGTCGTATGTGTGTGTTTCACCCTTAGTCATACTTCATGGGAAGAGAGACAGTTCCACGGAACTGGCAATAACATCAAGTCACACAAACACACACACACGCACACACACACACGTGCGCAAGACTTCGCCATTTCAATCTCAGTGTTCAAATTCCTCAGAATACTAAAAAGGCTGTTAGTGATGGGTTCAGAATTAGCATGAAGCAGACATCACAACTGGAGTGAGTCACCGGTATTAGAAACATGTGTCTACATTGCCAACACTGTTTTTGTCTTTACATCTTGTCTGACAGCCCAAGATCTCTGAGGTGTCGCAGAGGCTACTGCAATCAACTTTTGCAATTGTGGCTGAGTGGGCTGAGTTCCAGCCACACTTATCTGCTGTAAACGCATGTTTGGTAAAGTTTGTGCAATGTAGGCTAACAACCAAATAAGGTGCACAGGCAAACTCAACAAGAACAAAAGCAACATACAGGTGACGATATCAATAGAGATGCTTCTCTGCTGTTTCGATGTTGCTATATTGTAATATAGTGTCACCTAATAATACAGTGAGACCAAATCAAATCATGATTTTACATTTATAAGAAACAACTCAAATAACATTACAATTTGCCTGATTTTATGTCACTAAAAGGAATCCTAATGCTTTCATCTCAGTGGTCACATTTTTTTGATCTACTGTGCCAAGCTTGCAGTAAGGCCGACTAGTGGTCTCTCTACCCAGTCATGTAAGTGAAAAAGAGTTTGACCTCAGCTGTGTGGAGCACCGGTTCTTGCTACTGCGGATACAAAAACGTCTCTCTCCAAGAAAGCTGACCAAAAATGTTGAGACTGTCAATTCTGAAAAGAACTTTTTTCATGCTTTTTTCAAAATGCATGTAATTAACCATGAGGACAAAGGATCATACAAAGCAAAGATAAAAAAGGTGATGCATGTTTAGCAACCGAAACTCAATGACTTGCGGTGTAGCGCATAGGCCGAATGCAAGTTTACCTAAACATATTAGTGTACATCACAATGACAGGAGACCATTAGTGGTTCTCATTAGTTACAGATGACATCACCAAATGCTGGCAACTAACCAGCATCCTAGAATTGCAACAATGATTTAATTCATTTATTAGTTGCTATCTACCAAATGAATTGACAACGATGACTATTTTTATGACTGATTAATAGGTGAAGAAAAAAATAGTTACAAATCTGCACTATTGCAATTTATGATTCTTTCATTAGTATTTACCTCTTTGTTTCCCTGTGACAGTAAAGGTCCTTCAGTGGTATGTGAACAATATAAAACCCTGGATCAGGATATGATGACTTTATTTTGGGCTTTGATAAACACATACCAATGAATTTTTATACCTGAGGCACTCTCACTCTTTTCATGATTAACTCAATTCATGATTAAGTGAACTGTTCTCTTTCTTTATTTTATTTTATTATTTTTTATTAAAAAAAGGCTTTCAAAGTTAAACAGCAATTTCTCCAAATTACTACCGTCAACCACAAAGCAGACCAAAGTAGCCTATTTGTGATGACTGCTTTGATTTCAGTGATGCATATGGACTACAATATACCAACATCAGCTGGACTGTTAAAATCTTCACTTATAGCGCCGATAGCCATTTCTCAGAGGCTGCTGCCAGCTGCATTTCAATTAACTTATCATGGTAGTAGACTATCTGTGTACACTATCTTGTTTCGTGGCGCCTAGCGTCAAGTGTCGAGCGAGGGCTGAGTTCTGACAGCTCCAGGCTCATTGCGCTCACGTGTCTTTTTAGCGACTTTTGAAACGAGAGCACATACAACTCTCGATATCAATCACCACTCATTCTAGGAACAGATGTGCATTATCTGTGCCACAATAAACGAACAAAGAGAGGTGAAAAAAAAACTGACTGTGCCACTGCGCCGCTTCAGTGCCTTCTTGACTTTCTAGCCACCATCTGATAGCGGCTGGCCAGACTGGTACGAGAGGCTTTCTCTCTCTGTGATGGCTTTTTAAACCTGCCACAATATATTTTTACTCTCCCCTCTCCCCCCGACCCTCTCGCCGCATGAAATAGTGAAATGTCAATCAGTCTGACCTTTCAATGCTGCTCTCGAAAGCACGACCGCAGTTTCACAGAACGTTGTGGGCCCGACGCCTACTGAGAAATTAAAAAGAGAAAAGAGGCAAGGTGGGGAGGGGAGAGAAGGGAAGGGGGGAACAGAGAAAGAAGAGAAAGCAAAAAAAAAAAAAACAGCTTCCTGTTTCTTCGTCTCAAACTAGAAATGGTAAGTTTTGGGTCTCGGTTTGTGTACCTGGCGGGGGGGCATTCATGGAAGATGCAGGCATAAAAAGATTCACAGTAATCTAGCCAACATCTTATCTCTTCTCTGTGGGACACAGCCCGTGCTAACCGCTCACTGTATCAGTCATGCATCAGACATCCTGGGATACACAGAAATAAGATTCTTCCACACTAAATGATGCTATAAGAAAGGACAGAGCAGTGGATGAATTAGCACTGCAGGTTTGCATGCCTGCACATCCAAAAATGCAGACAACATTCATCATCTACAGCTTAATGAGAAAGTGCCTGTTTCCTTTTCAACACACACACACACACACACACACACACACACACACACAAAGCGCTACACTTTTTTAAGCCTTTGGTCACAGGTCCTGGAGCAATGAACTCCTAATACAACGGACTCCCTCCAGATTCAAAGGGGCTGGTGATACAGATGTGAAGATAACTAATCTCACAGGGATTGCCAGCCCAGGAGGACCACGTGCGTGCGCATGTGTGTACGTGCATTTGTGTGTGTGTGTCCATTCGTGTGTCTGTTTGGGTGCGTGTGTGAGCGTGTGCGTGCAAGTGTGTGCATATCTATGTGTATGTATGTTTGAGTGTGAGTGTGTGTGAGTGTGTGTGTGTTTGAGTTGCTTCACTGACACTGCAAACAGCATTGATACTCAGCCAGGTCGAGCGTGCATCCTGTTTACGGACTAGAGACGGTGAACCACAGCTCAGGCTGTCACCCAGAGAGGCAGAGGGAGAGAGAGGGAAACAGAGATAGATGGGGGAGAGAGAGAGAGAGAGAGAGAGAGAGAGAGAGCAGGGGCTTTCCGTGGGTAGCTTAGCGAGGTCAGGTATGCTCAAATTGTGCATACAAACATGATCACCAGTGCCCCCCCACACACCCACACCCACCCACATACACACACACGCACACACACACACACACACACACACACACACACAGTTCATGAGCAAAACTAGTGGCATGCATACAATGAGATTCACAAACACACAAAATACACAATGTGCACATGAATGTGCATTTGTGCATCACTGTTTCGTCAATATACACAATATTGTTCAAACACAGCAGGAAACAGAATTCACACAGGGGTTAGAACACACAACACAAGGCACCAGAGCACACTCAGAGCCCCCCCACCAAACACACACCATGAAAACACACACACATCTTTCTTACACCAGCTGAAAGTCTATCACAGATATTTCACACTAACTGGCGCACTGAACCACTTCAAACCCCTCTCTGATCCTACACATGTGACAACCGACTCTGCTAAGAAAAACCAACACAAGTCCAACAAAACTCGCTTTTTTGCTGGCTTTTGATGGACAAAGACGAAAGCAACCACAAAGTGTCACTCGGGTATTTCGGTGTCAAAATTGACAAACTCGTTCCTCTGCAAGATTCCATTCTGAACAACAGATGTTCACGATCAAAACTGTTGTGGCATTAATGATGCAAAGGTAAATTTAAATGCATGTGACAACTTATTTGAATCGTTTTTGGAACTGTGCATTTTGCAGTGCAATTTTCCTGAATGGAATCAAAATTATCTGCATACTGGAAAAAAACAGGGGAGGGGAGGCAATTAGATTTTTTTCTCTCCTTCTCAATTAGACTGAATAGAATTTTGTTCATTTGAAATTAATTTCCCTGCTTCAAAGACACCAAACACAGACCTGCCTAAACTGAGTAGGAGGTTAATGCGCAATTCATTCTTTCACAGGGTAAACCACCTCTCCATTCTCTTCCCTAGGCAGCATGCTTTTCTCAATGTGTCAGAGAAACTGAAACTGCACACAATTGTGAGCATCTGGTGTTGGGGACACGTCCAACGGGAGCTGTTTACAATTAGATTTGTTATGTTAAACAGCAGAAATAAGAAAGGAAAATAACAAATAAACTGCCCATTTGGACATTTTATTTTAGCTCACAATTAAATTAAAATTAGCCACATTAGCAGATTTGTCAGAAGAATACGTTTTAGTTCATCTTGAAACACTTCAAAAGGTCTACTTGCTCTTATAAAAAACTGTAGTGTTGCAATACTGTATAGAATAAATATGGAATAAATAGGTAGCATTTACTCTGGTGTTCACTGGTGGAGCACCTGTGGGATAAAAGATATATTAAAGAGAGGGGCAAAAATAGCCTGACCTCTCTAGAAAACTCTCTCACACAGAATCCCACACAGCTGCTTCACAGCACAGCCCAGCAGAGAGTCATTCAGCGAGGCTTTGAAGTCATCCAAATGGTTTTGTAGTCCAAAGCAAGAACCCACAAGCAAAGTAGCTTACATCTTTTAGGCTTATTTAATGTGAACGTCGGTGTAGACACCCAAGCCAATCTGAACAACTCAACATTTTTTAGCCACTTTTTGAGCATACATATCCACACTTGTAAATGTTACAAAAGCAAATCTTTAACTTCATGTAGTTTTCAGGGTTTTGGGGATTCCAGGGGCTTGCAGCACTTTGCAGGGTCCAAAAGGCAGTACATTAGTTTGCATTACAAATAGATCAGCATACTATACGTGGACCTTGGAGTGCCTGAGTACAGCCTGTGTCAGCTGAGGCTCAGTGCAAGAGTCGGGTCTTTGCTAGCCCGCAGAGTGTGGCAGTAACACAGACCAGCTGGAAGGATGCGGTTTGGTAGAATTAGAAATATTTTCCATCACACTGGTGGCAATTATGGAACAGAAAATAGAATGCACTCTGTCAAGGCTCAAAGAAACAGATGGGGGGGGGGGGGGGGGGCCAAGTCAGATCTTTTTTTGATAAAAAGAATGTATGGTGTGGTGGTAGGCTACACGTACTATCTCTCTCTCTCTCTCTCTCTCTCTCTCTCTCTCTCTGTGTTTCACATACATACACACACACACACACACACACACACCAAAGTCAGAGACACAGGAAACCCTGAGGAAACACGGGCTATTAAGAATCACATTAAAAGACAGAGCTTGAACTGCATTAAAAGAAAAAGAGTTCTGTCACGCTGCATTTGAATTCCTGGCTAATTATTCTGGGGAAAGGGAAAGAGGCAAAACTAAAATGTTTTTCTGTTTTTTTTTTTTTTAAATCTCATTTCTGCAATGTGCACGTACGTCAACCGTGACAACTTCATCTTCCTGGTCCCTTCAAGCTTCTTTCTGAACATGTTTCCGAGTTTCCTAGAGGCGCTGCAGCGACGTCCGCCCAGCGGTTTCGTGCAACCTTGTGTAAGCAGCTTAAGAAACCTTTGCCAGTGGCAAAAGCCCCCAGTCCCCCAGCACAAGAGACCAGAGGCTGACAAGCTCAAACTCTCTCCAGCTTGCTTCGAAGACAACTATGACGATAACGCTGTGCATTTTTCTGCATAATCTGACGACAGATTACGGCCCAATCTAGGGCATTTATCTGCTGCGGGATACAAGTCAGGACTTCCCTGTGACAAGACTTTCTCACGCTAGGAAGTTATCAGCCAATGTGCAGCTTCCTCCTTCTGCAAAAAATTACAGCAACTCGAGGACTGACTGCTGCTGTGCTATTTGAAGAGCCCGACAGCATCCAAAGTTAGGTTTCTCAACATCTGCACCAGAGGCAGAGCACTGAGCACTCACCCGTGTGTGTGTGTGTTGGGTTGGGTTAGTGGTGGGTTAGGCTGCTTTTTCTAAGAATGGGCCATACAGCATAAGATTGCTGAGCAGTGCAATATGGTTCACATTCAATATTTCCCTTCTTTTATTAGTTTGCTGTAAACTGACAGAGCAAAGTCCAAAACACACACACACACACACACACACACACACACACACAGATGTAACATGAATTTTTATGTGCAACTGAATTGCAAGAGAAAACTCAATATGGTGTGGTTATGTGTGGTTGTAAAGGAGTGAAAAGGAGATTGTAGGACAGCAGCCTAAAGATTTGTGTGTGTGTGTGTGTGTGTGTGTGTGTGTGTGTGTGTGTGTGTGGGTGTGCGCGCGCACACCATCCACTACTGTAACCTTTCCTTTTAAGGTCTTTTCCTGTGGCTCGATGTCACCTTGCCAAGATTCTTCGGCAGTGAACTGCAACTTCAATAGCTCAGCACTTTCTCTTGAGTGTGAAGGCCGCCCCATTAACAGCTTCAATGGAGCAGCAACACCAGCACCTAAAAGCTAAATGTCCTTCCAATACACAGTCCCAGTCAAACACCAGTGCAGACACTGAGAGTAAAGATACAAAGGGTGGGAGGGGGGCTATAACAACACCAACTAAAGCCCAACTCAACACCTCATGGGAGAACATGGAAAAACTAAGATCAGATGGTTCTCTTCCGTTCTTGCTTTCTATGTTCCGTTCTTGTTGTCTGAACGCTTAGCATTCTCACAGACCAAGCCTAATCATCACTGTCTGGAAGTTTAGAGAACATCAAGCAAACAGAAAAATGATGCATCATTCATCACGCAAAAGCTCACACCTTCTGGAGCTTTGCAGTTGATTGAAATGTCTGCCAAGAGACTGTGTCAAATTATGTCAAATTCCAATGCAAATCCAGTGAGACAAACAAACACACTTAACCCATTTACAAACAGATGGAAAGCAAAGACCTGTGCAAGGGCCAAAGTGTAACACTCAATAGCCCTAAAAGTGTAAAACTCAATAGTGCTGAAAGAAGGAAAAAAATGAAAGAAAAGGAAAGAACCAGAAATTTTGTCAAAACTTGTCAAAATTTTGTCAAAATGTTGTCAAAACTTTGTGAGTTGGATCCACAAATCTAATGGGGTTGTCCATGGCTCCAATTAGCATAATCCTACATACTCATGGATGAGCAGACCAATACAATGCAAACACTAAAGAGTACAAAAAAGATTCATTTGGGGAGGGGGGTATCATGGCTTACCTTGGGTGGGTCGTAGAGCTCCAGCTGGTATATCTCTGGAGCGGGGCGCTCGCTGGTCCTCCTCACCAGCAGGCGACAGCGCTGCCACCGTGGCTGCGAATCCGAGATAGTGTCGTTCACCAGCAGGTACTTCAGCTGCCCCTCTTTGCATGTGCTCCTGACCTCCGCCCGCTTCCGCACGCTGGGCGCCCGTAGCTTGCTGGCCAAGCGGCCCAGGAACGCCGACGAGCTTGAGGTCGAGGTGTGTGTGGTCGCTGCCGCCAAGGGGACGGCTTGCTGAGCGAGGTTGTGAGCGGTCGTAGGTGCCAGGGGGCACTCTACGGGCACCACCGGTCTGTTTGAGGTGTCCCCCGAACCTTCAGAAGAGCAGGAGGAGGCCGTGGCGGAATCGTCTGGGGTTGCCTGGGGCCGCTTCTTAAAGATCCGCCGTACACTTCGGCGGAGCTGAGTGGAAAAGTGCGTGACGTCGATGGCAGGGGTGTGTGTGGGAGGGGTGTGGGCGTGTGCATGCCGGGGAGGTGGGGTGTACCGTTCAGAGGCAGCCCGACGCTCCGCAGAGGACACCGGTTCCTGGCCGAGGCTGAGGCTGTGCCTGCGTGTGGGCCGCGCCGTGCTCGTTGTAGTGTCGGCCGTCGGCAGTGGGCAGCAGCGCGTCAGCGGCTGCTCCAGCTGCAGGGCCACGCCCAGTGACTCCGGCTCCGGCTTGGCGCTCAGCCCCGCCACCAGACCTCCGCCGCCGGGTCGTCCAGCCTCCCGGTAGTCCAGCGCACCCGAGAAAGACGTGATGCGGAGGCGGCCCGTCATGGCCGACAGCCGGGGCGAGGGCGGTGGAGGAGGAGGGAGGGCCGGTGGCGGCCTGGGGCTATGCGGCGGCGTGGGGCTCTGCTTGGCGACCTCAAGGCAGAAGTGCTCCTGGAAGACGTCGCTGAACTGCCGGGAAAAGCTGTCCGGCGGGACCACATCCTGCTCGGGGCACTCACTGGCAAAGCGCCGGTAGTGCTTGGCGAGCTCCCGGGCCGTAGCACTGGCATGCAACTCACAGAACTCCCTCCAGCCACAGGTGTGCACAGCGGATGTCGTGGGCAGTGCTTGATGGATAGTGTTCCCATTCATTGCAGTAACCAGCACAGCTGAGAATCACTAAGAAATGGGACAAACAGGAAGGAGAAAGCAGAGATCAGAAGCACAACCTTTTTTGTTTCCTCTTTACAAAATGTGTCATTTCTGCTTCAGTGTTGTCAATCACAATCGACTGGCCATGAGTACTAGATCAATATACTAGATGAATAAAAAGCAGAACAAAAGTAGAACTACGACAAGTAGATTTGTTCACCAGATGGTAAAAAGTAGAACTACAGAAGAAGAAACTTACAGTAAGTATTTTCCCACAATATAAAACAATTAAATGTCAACTTCTGACCCACAATACTGTAGAAAGCTAGATGAGACACTTGCTTGTGTTTTGTAATTGATTTGTGCTCTGACCTAAAACGGAGGAGCCCATGTTAATCATGCCTCACATCATTTCTACGGGTTACCAGAAAACTTCCTGAGAACTCAGAATTGTATAAAAGGTGGTTACTGGAATGAGTATCATTGATTAAATAGGTTAAATTAAAATTTTCTGAAAGCATGCATCGAGACACTTTATCACTGCATGGCCAAGGAGAACTGCTGAGCTGGTTATTTTGCCTAACCAGTGTATTATGATAATCATCATCATCAGTTCCTCACGGAGACGAATGTTTCAACCTATCTTCCACCCCAAATACAGAACGACAAACACAAGTCTTCTTCAGGGGATACAAATTCCTTATGACCAAAAGTAATTTGGTCAATATTTTGTTTGTTTAAATATACCAGTAGGGCTGGGCGATCTGGCCTAAAATTCATATTGTATAATTTCAAGCATAGATGATATAGGGTATATATTGCAATAAATATATTTGTACTTGTAAGTGTTAGCATGAAATTGTGTGCCTACATTATGAATGCTAAACCAAAACCAAATCTGATTTGCGCTATTGCTGTAGGCTGGTTTAAAAGAAATCTCTACCGTTAGCTAAATAAAAATAGTAATAGAATAATAATATATATGTACTGTGTATAGTACCCCCACCCCTATACCGGTTTATGTATTTCAATAGAATTTTTGGAATTATAGAGTGGATGATGAGTGCTACTCTGTTGGCTGGTTGCTTTTCTGAGAGTATAGCCAGATGTGTGAAAAAGATATAAAACTGTGAAACAAACAAACAAAAAAAAAATCAATGAAGGTAAGGGAGATTAAGATGACAAAATCAGACCGAGAGCAGTTCCATTCAGTTACCCAAATCAAAGCTCCAAAGGGATGGGTACCCAAGATATTTTTAGTCCTTCAGCAGAGCGTGACACATGATAACACTACATCTGAGACATTTACTATAGCCAACCACATAGGCCCATCAACTAGTAAATCACAATGCTTTAAAACCAGACTGGATTGACAAGACAACAGGGCTGAACTTCAGAGCAGAGTCAAGATTTGAGAACAACGACTCTAATAACCATCTTGGATCTGGAGGAGAGGCCTCTGCTGCCTCGGAGGCTTCTCATTAGTCAAAGCCTGCGCTTAAGCTATGAGGTCACCACCCCGACCTCCGCATCCTGACAGACACCTGCATTCCTTTAGCTGCGACTGGAACCAATCTGTCGGGTGACCATCTCGCCACATCCGCCTTTATCTGGAGCTTGCCAGTAAAACACACTTCCCAATTAAGAATTTCCAGACAGTCTGTTTGCATTTTGACTCAGCTTGAGAAAGCACGTAAAAAAAAAACTAAAAAAAAAAAAAACATAGCTGTGCTTTGGCGGAAGCTCTCAGTTCTAACGGTCACATGCAAATTCCCCATTCATCCTCCAGCATGACAGGCTACCCTTTACACAACCAGGCAGAGACGCATGAGCTTGCCACAGATCACAAAAACCACAGAATTCTCCGGGGAGTGGGGGTGGGTGGCAGTGGTGATGGTGGGGAAGGGGGGTCTGTCTTACCCAGCATGCAACAGAACACTTGTTATCTTTGGATGGGAACCTAAAAAAAAAATAAAAAATTAAAAACAATCCATGTAATATTTGGCTAATATTCAAAGTTGGGCATGTGCGACAGAGTGGTAGGTTGGCTGATGTGGCCGGCACAATAGTGACGCACCCTCTTGTAGACCCTTGGCCACACCTCTGCACGACCAACCCCTCCACCCCCCACCCGCACCCCCACGCCTATCCTCCTCCTCCTGCTTACTCTTGTGCATGCGCTCGCTGCTGACTGTCCCACCCCCCTCTCTCTGGCCCCCTGGGTCACGGCTTCTATCAGTGCTGCCAGCCCGCCGATGACTCAGCAGGATCCAGCACTGCTGAGGTCACTTCCTCCTCAGCTCGGCTTTGCTCCGCACTCCAGTCGCTCCCACACTGTGCCACATGAGGGCTTTTTTTTTTTTTTTTTTTTTAAAGCACGCTGTGATGCCATCACCACCCACCCAACACCCCCTGCTCTTGAAGAACTAAGTGCCACAGCGGCAACAGCAGCACTGCTACCATCGCCACCCAGACCACCAACAAACAGCCCCTCGGCCGAACAACAAAAATAATAAACACCAAGCGGTCAAGTAGCATCGAGGAGCTTCTCACACACGCTCGTTGTTTTGGACACCACTGTGTCAAGCGACCGATCCTTGAAATCTAGGTCTCACAAGCTAACTGACACGAAGGTGAGCACACGCACGCACACACATACACACGTACACATGTCCCCATCAGTAAGTCATGGAGTGCATTATCTGTACTCGTGGAACCCCTGTCAGGGTGGTCCTATTTATATCTTTGAAGGCGATATCTGCACACACACACCACCCCATGCTCCCTTGTCCCTCTCCATGATGAGTCACCATAATCGGATACACAGAGGAGCGATGGCTCCACATTTGTGGCCCATTTTACCTCAAGCTAACATCAAAAAACATCAAAAACCTTTGTTAAAATTCTATTCCATTCAATTACACAAACTCAACTGTCTATCACAGTGTGTGGTAGAACATTGTGATTATTCAGCTACACCGCAATAAAGGTGTTACAAAACATTAATATGTATCTGTAGGCATACAGAGGAGAGGCCTAGTCTAGTCCACACTGACCACTACGACAAATATTTTTAGTCTTCAAAAAGTTCAAAGACTTTTGCGGCCTAGAAGCCAACAACAAACTTCAGCATTTCTACATGACCACGTGGTCTAGGAGATTGACAACTGACCCTCTGTCAGTGTCAGTGAGCATCACATTAGCCCTCTGATTGTCTATCTGAGCGGACAGACATGACAAACCATTCTCAAGGACTGAGCAAACATCAGCTTATTCACAGTTGACAACCTCTTCTCACTGATAGGCCCTATGCCAGATCAACTGGCTGTGTGTGTGTGTGTCTTTCTGACGCACGCTGCAATCACCCACGCAAGCATCCCTGTCAGATGTCAGTGTGCTGCTGATGCAATAAATCTGATCAGAGTCCAAAAATCTGTGACTACTCCTTGTTCCTCTTCTCTCACACACCGTATCTCGCCAACATGAAGCACCACAGAGAGTGTCTGTTATTAGTCATTCAGAACCTGACTGAATTCAGACTGCATTCTTGTGGTGCTCTCCAGGAATTCATAACGACTTTGGTGCGTGTGTATGTGTGTGCGTATGTGTGTGTGTCTGGGTGGTGGTGGTGGTGGTGGGGGGGGGGGGGGGGGGTTATACATGCACTGGTAGTACATGTATGAATCATTCCATTCATACAAGTAACAACTTGTGAATGACACACAAATAAAATTCGTAAAGCACTGCAATATGTTTGTAATTTGCAAAACTTGTTGATAACCACTGATGATGAAAAATGTGAATGGACACTTTTTGGACACAAGTTCCTCCTGCTGCAAGAGGCTCGTGGAGAGGCAGAAGAAAGAAACTGCTGCTGGCGAACAGCCGCCAGAGACAGGAAGCCCTGCCCAGCACCGGCAAAACCAGCTCAAACAACATCTAAACGGGACGGGGACCTTTTAGTCCCAACGACTTGAAAAGACCACCTGACGCAGCCAGAAACGAGACACTCGAACTGAGACATTTCACCACAGCAATCAGAGACAGCTTCTCCTCGTGCGCTGCTGCACGCAGTTGAAACAGAGGAAGGAGGGTACAGACAACACCAAGGTTGAATCAAGTCAGTGCCTAACCGAGAAGCTTTTTATGAGGCAGATGTGAATTTTGCAGATAGTGTTACAGTTAATTACTTAGCGTTAGACTGAAGTCTGAAACAGAAGTGTGGCACCCTAAACTTGTATGGGGATATTAAACACATATGGCCACTGAAATCACACAGCCAAGATACAAAGTCTAACCAAATAGTGCAGATCTGAAGTCCAGAATTTAAGACTTTTAAATGAAGAGATGGGGGAGAAATTATTGTGAGCCAAATTGGATGATGTGATGACTGCAGCTTTCATCTTGAAAGCACAAAAACAAAAATACTGAAAAACAAAAAAAGAAAAAAGTTTTTAAACACAAAAGCTAAATTCAAATTTTTGGCAAAAAAATAAATCTGTGACAAAGAAAAATCACCTAAACATGGAAGAGGTGAAGACCTTGAAAAGCCTTTGGGCAGAACTTAAATATATTAGGCCAGCGCCATGCTTCCGCAGTTGCCACTCTGGCATTGTCCAGTCTTTGTTTATGTCCATTATTGTCCCAGAATGCTCTTGTACATGAGGCCGTCTCGCCACACAATGAAAGCAATTCTGCGTGGACTCCGCTGGGGGAGTGAGAAAGGCTCCATTTCCTGAGTTTTCAGCCAGAGGAAAGTGCAGAGAGGAGACTGGCCTGTGTCTTTCAGCACAGAGGCAGACGGCAACCCCTCTTAGCCCGAAACCTTCCACAGTTCCTCAGTTTCTGCTGCTAGCCACCCGCTCAGATATTAATCACAACAGATTGCATCCCTCAGAAGTGAAGGAGTCACAGACATTAAAACACTGAGACTTTTATGACAGACAACAAATAATCCATTAAAAGACTTGTGCAATCAAGTTCAACATGCTTTGAAGGCCTGTTTGGTTAGGTTAATAGTAGGACAGACTAGAACAAAGTAAAAGAGAGCGAAAAAGAGAGAGAGAAAGAGACAGTGTGTGTGTGAGTGTTTCTGTTGCTCTCTGCCAAGCCACTTCCTGTATGTGCGTGTACCACTGTTTCTGTCCTCTTCCTCTCCACATAACGACACACACACTCACACGCACATACACACACACAAATGTAAAACACCTCTAGCACTAGTGTCAATTCTCCACCATTAAATACTCGACTGAAATACAACCCTTCTGAAGCTGTTCAAAGCCAGACAAAACATAACAGGGGGAGAGCTGTAGTCCGCACAAAGATAGGAATGAAGCAGGCTGCCACGCTGACATCAGAGGGCAGTAATTTTCCCCAGGCCTGCTGGCACAGGCCCATGCTCACACGCATCTTCGCAGTGTCGGCTCATTCACAAAGAAAGACATTTTGTCATAGCCAGCATCACAGCCCAAACACTGACACCTTACGTGAGGGGCCATTTTGGTTATTCCCCAGCACAGAATTCAATCTGTGTGCTTCAACGAAGCTTGGTGAATAGAGGAGAAATAGGCAAAAAAAACATATGGTCTACACTACATAGCACTGAATGCTTTTTATAGCACTTAATGATATAACCTTACAGGGGTGTAAAAATAAATAAAACCTTTCTTTGCCCAGGGAGTTCACCTCCATCACAAACACACACACACACACACACACACACAAACACACACACACACACACACAAACAAAAACACATCCTAGTAATGACAAAGCAGCAAACAAAAACAATCGAGCTGTCATTTCTCATAGACCTGAGGCTGGGTCAGAAGGGTTCAGATATCACAGACAGCACATTTTCACACACTGACACAGAAGGCTGATGAGTTGGGGGTAGGGGACCTGTCATTTCTGTGCACAAGCTTGTGGCCTATATACTGCCTTTTCATCACAGCAAAATAGGCTAAACTATACGTCCTTTAAGTCAACACAAGGTGAAAATCAACATGTCAGCTAAAAGATTTAGTGGCATCCAGTCAATAAAGGCACAAATTTACACCTGCTCGATTACAGGAAAAAAATAATCATAATCATGATTATATTGGTCAATATTAAGATAATGAATACTTGATTGCTCAATGATTTTGGAAAGTCACCAATTTTCTAAACAAAAAATAAATTAATTCAATTAAAGTATTACTAAACTAAAAACTTTAGCCACAAATGTAGCCTAGAGCAGCTTTCAAGATATCTGCATTTTAAGAGCACAGTGAGGACCAGTGAACGCCTTTATTTTCTGATGCCAGGATTTACAACTTTGAAAATAGGTAAATCGGTAAATTGTGTCTTCCAACAATTGAAAATTGATTGATTAATTGCACACCCCAGGTATTAATGTTGAAAGTTACATTCTCAAGAGTGAATGAGGTCACACAATCTCTATGCAGTATGCAACTGTCAGATGGACCACTCCATCAAAGCATAAACAATTACTTCCACAGAACCTCAAAGTCACTGCAGGTATAGAGAGGCCTATTCCACAGTGTTACATGGAAAAATCACACCTAACCAGCACGCTGAATAAATTGCAGTCATGTGCATTTCTGGCTTTCAGAGGTTATTCACTGTGTACAACCAAAGCCTGAGAGCCTACCAGAACAATGAATCTTTCTCCATTGTAAGACCACATATTTCTGACTGGTTTAAGCAGTGTGTCAACAAATGGCCAAGCACAGACAAGTGTGCACGCATACACACTACCCTCTCTCCGTTGGGCTCACAGGCCACTTTTCACTAAACATCCTTGAAAAGTAACCAAAAGATATTAAAGAGATGTGCAAGTTTCTCCAAACCAAAATGAAAGAGAATTTCAGAGATCATTTTTTGTTGTTGAAATTCCGAAAGAGAACAACAACAAAAGCAGAACATTAAATTAAATAGAAACAACAAGAAAAACGCTAATTTCCGAGATCCTGACGTCGGTTCTGCACTGCTTTAACTCGGACATATGCTATAATCAACTCACTGCTTAGTACACAAAGTAAAAAAAAAATCTGTACGATCAACCGCAATGATCTTCGTGGAAATATAAAAGCAACTTTAGGGCATGTTTATGGTTTCCGTTATTGTGAAGTTAACGTTACTTGTAACGTTATGGACTGCTGCGTGCCTGCTCAGTGAGGATTTTGATGCAACGAGGTACAGTAACGTTAGTGTGTCAGACCCAACGCATTTTCTTCAGTTTTGTGCAATTCATAAGCCACTGTTGAACTTGATTACAGGCTATGTGTCTATTGAATTCACATGATATGTTTAGCTATTTACACCGTAAAGTTTAACTAAATGAGGCGTTGTAAGTAAGCTAGAGAGTCACGTTAGCTTTTAGCGAACATGAGAGCCATTTAAAATGTTCAGTTCCACGGCTATTTCTTCGCGATGTTGTGAATACCACAGTTTATTTTGTTGACTCTTGACTACAACGTAATCAATGTTCTTCTTCAGACTTGGGCTAAGTTTCAGTGGACAACATCGCGATCGACATCTCTACCCCTCAGGGACGCTCAAAGCGATGGTATTTCTGTAGTCACAACTTCAGAAAAACCTCAGGACCCCGAATGTCCTTACAACGCAAACACACGCAAGTTTTCCGTTATCTGGTGAAGGCAACTTTACTTTCTACAGCTACAAATGTCTAGTTGAAAACCACTCTTCTATTCTAAATGTAAACCGTGAAGTTTTCAGGCGCACGTGGTGAGGTGTAATGATAAAGTTACCTGCAAGCCCAGATCCCCGTTAATTTCTCTCTCATGTTGAAAGTGTGCAACAACATCAGGGTCTGAACTGCGAACAGCGCTGAGTGAGAAGCGATGTAGTTCTGCATGAAGGCATGAGGTAGTTTCAAAATAAAAGCCCCCCAACCCGCAAAATGGGATGTTCCGTTTCAGGTGTCTCGCTCTCAACTGATTCTTATTTTGGACAAACATAACCCAAGTGTTAATATAAGATACTCACAGGTGTACGTTTTTAACCCACATACATCTAGAGCTAATAAATCATTTCCCTGATCTGAGTGTGAAGTCAAGAAAAGAACTGGAAAGTAGAGGTGCGTTTGTGGACTATCAAAAACAAGGAAGGACAACATAGCATCAGTGACAACAGATAAATAACACCAATTGAATACTTGTGAATAAAGGAAATATATGGCCTAAAAAGAATTTCACTGTATAATTCTCAAATACAAACATATTTTTCTTACAGGCCTATGTATAGCCTTTGAGAGACTTTGGTAAAACATGAGTGATCTGTTTCTAGAGATCGCCTAAATGCATTGTGCATACATGCTGCATTGCATAAACATTTTCAAAAGCCCCTAGAAAACAGGTAGTGTTTTCACTGGGTCTATATCTTCCAATTGTCAGGATCAATCAAATTTTAATATATCCATTAATCAAAAGATGTCAGTTTGTAGGCCTGTATTTCAGTAAGTTGAAAACGACTAAACAAAAACATTTTCCCTAGTTGACTCTAGTCTACCACAGCTGTTACAGCAAATGTCTGTTTATTGATTGATTGATTGATTTAGGTAAATGTTGATTGAGTTCATAAACAACACATCTAGGACACTGAAAGAAATGTTGAAATTTGAAAGACTACATAGTAACCTTATAGCCGTGTTACAATATATGCACTAAAATGTTTTTACGCCTCTAAAAAAAGTCAAAAGATAGCATTGAGCACAGGTTCCTAATAATAACAATAATACTAATAAAAGTAATTTTCACATGAACAAAAAACACAAACATGCAAACCATAACTCTGTAAAAGAATGAATGAGGTGCAAGGTAAACAGATTTCTTTAAAACAGAGTTTAAGCATTTGGTTGAGATGGAATATGCTGCTCAAGGTGACAAAATAGAAAAACATTTTACCTGTACTTCGTTGAATTAGGAGAGGTTGTGCATGGTCACAGAGCTGTGATGAACAGTGAAACACATTTGTGTCCTCAAAATATGTTGAACTTAATAGTCTATGCAGGAGCCTCTAGCCAAAACAGACCATTTCAAGACGGATCATTGTAAATTAGCATTTGAGCTTATTTTGGATAGACTGAAAGCTGAATACTTTCTATTTTAATATCAGAAGTTACAATATTCCATATCCATTCCTTCACCTGTAATGGTAAGCTACAAGACGTGTCCATTAGGCCTACTCTGAAAACTACATGCAACTACATGCAAGTATGTGCAATATATGTAATGTTAACTTAGTAACCTATTTTATTAAATTAATTTCTGTTCCTATCTTCAATAGGCCTACGAAAATAAGCAGATGCCAGCCTATTCAGAATAACAACAGATAAAGTGTTAATAAAATGTAAACTCTGGCCTTAAACAGATTTAAATGTTAAATCTGATTGCACAGAGATAGCGACATAAGGTCCACTCACTGTAATCTGGTCCACACTACTTCCTCATGAACTTTTACAAATTAAATAGAACGCAGCCCGGAATTGCACACTATGAAGAACGTCACCCAAAACCGGAAGTGTGTTTTGTCTGATTCTGAGGCTCGGAAGTGTGGGGTTCTATGGTAAGTTTTCATTATTTTGTGTTCTTATTATATTATTATATGCAGTTGTGTATCTGAGCCGTATCGCTCCATAGTGTATTACGTTTAAGGTTACGTTTTGCTGCGTGAAAAGTAGGTGTTTATAGCTTCCTTCTTGAACCTTCATAGCAACTGGTCGCTTCAGTGAGCTATTCTGCTGAAGTGCGTAGCTTAAATGCTAACGTTAGGTAGCTAGCTGGAGAAGCAGTAATTCTTATGATGCTGTAACCGTAAGATCTAGCGTTAAACGCATAACCAGATATCCTAGATATCCTCGAATGGCATGGCCTTACGCGATGTTGCTGATTATAGTATTGTATACTATATGGCCTATGTCACGCAACAACTAAAGCCCAAAAGTGGGATACGGTTCTTCCGGTTAGCTGTTAACTATGGCGGATCCCAAAAGATATCGCTTGACACAGTCTCTCCGCAACCTCCCAGTAGTCACCTACCAGTGCTGTAACTCGGAGAATTTGTAATGGCCCTCTGTATAAATATTTAGTGCCTCCCTCTAGAGGTTTACAAGCTGTCAAAGTATCAAGAAGCTGGGTACTAGATATTAGCTCAAACAAACAAGCAGCGGGATAAAAATGAATCCACAAACAGCTAAACTGCTCTTTGACTACATTACACATTACATCTTCATAACTTGTTGATATTGAAGTTAGTTTATTACACACACGGGACGCTTGTTTCTGATGGTTTGATGGTCATTCTTTGCAAACACTCCCCCAGATGTACCCTACGTTAACGTGCCAGCCTACGGTAGGCTACTCGCTGTCCTAGGATACCCTAGGAAAGTTATAGTGCTGTATGCGCAGTACACTACAAGACCAACCGCGGGTTGAGGCCGTAGAGCGGAGGTCAGAGAGGGCTGAAGCAGAGCTCGGTATTGAATGATTTTTGGCTCAGTGGTGGAGGCTGCCATTATTATAATGCTATAAACGATTGGAAGTTCTGAATCCTTACTTTGTGTTCCGGAACCAAAAAGCTGCTGATACTAAGCGGTTCCCTCTTGTTTCCTTAGTTTTTGAGATGTTATCTCATTTTAATCGAGTAAGATGAAGTCTTTGGTACAACGTTATGCGTTACATATGAGTAATTTAATCTACATTTAGCATGTCGATGCCTAGAAGCAGGCAGATCAACTTAAACTCAAAAGAGTATTGTATTTTTTATCTTGTTCTCTTTAACCATAGGAAGAGATGTCGGGAGAGAGCGTGGTGAGCTCCGCGGTGCCGGCGGCGACAACACGGACCACCTCGTTTAAAGGCTCTAGTCCTAGCTCCAAATATGTCAAGCTGAACGTGGGGGGTGCTCTCTACTACACCACTATGCAGACGCTCACCAAACAGGATACCATGCTGAAGGCCATGTTCAGTGGGAGGATGGAGGTCCTGACTGACAGTGAAGGTGAGTCCTGTGTGCATGTTAGACTGTTAGATTGGAAAGCATGTTTCTACCCAAATAAGAGCACCCTGGGTCTTCAGTTTCAGTGAAGTCCAGAAGTGTACACAACATCCCGGGGAAAAAAAGACCTAATTGTCCTTGATTCATGTCAGGAATCACTTCTTCAGATTCTTCAGTGAAGCATCATGGAGCTTCTCACAGATTTAATTTAGCTTTGAAGGTTGGGGTTTAAGGGGGTACTGAGGTTCAGTCAGTAGTCCACCATAGTGAGTCCCCAGTCTTCACAAGAACCCTCTTGTGTAATTCCTTCTGTCCTGTAGGTTGGATCCTGATTGACAGGTGTGGAAAGCATTTTGGGACCATCCTAAACTACCTGAGGGACGGCGTGGTGCCTTTGCCAGACAACCGGCGGGAGGTGGAGGAGCTTCTGGCTGAGGCCAAATACTATCTGGTGCAGGGACTGGTGGATGAATGCCAGGCTGCCTTGCAGGTACAGCGAAGTGGACTTTATTAGACGTAGTCTATTCTACCCGCCACTCTATTTGGGGCAGCTGTGGCCTACTGGTTAAAGCCTTATAGTGAGCAAACACACTGGTCCGATGTTGATGAGTGAGGCCAAGATTAGTTCGATATTCGCAGCTTTGATAATGGCAGACCTCTGCCGGCTCCTTTACAGCCGTCAGAGACATCAGCAACAGCAGCTGTCAGTGGTATCGTGGCCAGTTCTCTCAAGTCGGCCCGGTGTGTGCACACTTTTAGACTTGTGACAAAAGGTTGGCTGGAGCAGATAGGAAAAGTGTGGGCAGAGAAAGTGGCGTTTCTCTCCCATGTCCATGTCCACGTCAACATCCATGGCCGAGGTGCCCTTAAGCAAGGCACCTCAGCCGTCGCAGCTGCATTAGCAGGCTACCCACTGCTCCAGGTTGGTGTGTGTTCACTTGCTAGGTTAACTAGTCTAGGATGGGTAACATGCAGATGGCTGAACAGGATCAAGACAGCATACAAGATTCATTCAGAGGAATGTGAATAGTGTAAGTCAATGTCAATGACGTCCCTTTTTTACCACACAAATCCCTCTTTTAGAACAAAGATGCTTATGAACCCTTCTGCAAAGTCCCCCTGGTGACATCATCTAAGGAGGAGCAGAGACTCATTGCTACCTCAAATAAGGTAGGTAAAGAATGCCATTGTTGTCATCTGATCAACAACAGAATCTGCTTCTCACACTTCCTCGGGAAGTTTCCTTGGGAAACTGTTAAACCATTATTTTTTTTTATAGCAAGGGAATTTTTACCCATTTTCTAAGAAAGCGTTCATCAAGCGTTTTTAGCATCCATCAAATCAGTCATTAGAACATTTAGAATTTCACACCACTGAGATGGCACTGCCTGAAGTGCACTCCTTACGTTTCTTTTCGGTGTTCATTCATCCACATTACGTACACTTGTCCAGTTATCCAGTCCAGTTGGTATTTCATTCAAATGTTTTGCTTATTTTAACTGTTTGTTTTCAGCCCACCGTGAAGCTTTTGTATAACAGGAGCAACAATAAATATTCCTATACCAGGTAAGAGTAAACACAAGTACACAATCTTAACCACAGGTGTCTGTTCAGGTGTGTGGAAACACCTTTGTTTACTGCCAACTCTTAAGTAAAGGGGTAAAATATAGATTTTTAAATGTTTCTTTCATCTTTCCAGCAACTCTGATGACAACATGCTGAAGAACATTGAGCTATTTGATAAGCTGTCTCTGAGATTCAATGGACGCGTCCTGTTCATTAAAGACGTGATTGGCGACGAGATCTGCTGCTGGTCATTCTACGGACAGGGCCGCAAAATCGCAGAGGTGTGCTGCACCTCCATTGTGTACGCCACTGAGAAGAAACAGACAAAGGTAAAAAAAAAAAAAAAATTGATGGGGGGGGGGTGAGGTGTCAGTTTGTCAGTGAGCATTATTGCCCACTAGAGCATGTTATTTTTCTGCATCTGTTGGTGACGCCCTGTGAGGTCTGTTGATGTGTTTGTGTGTGCGCTGGAGAAACAGCTGAGTGATGACAAATGCACTGTGCTCTTGTGTGTGCTATAAAACTGACTTCTTCGCCTTATAAATCCAACGATAACCAAAGAGCTTTCAGAGAACATGAAATATCTGATCTCAAGCTGCTATCGTGACCTCTTCCACCTCACCCATGCTTCCTCTGTGTGTGTGCATGTCTGTGTGCGTGTGTGTAGGTGGAGTTCCCGGAGGCACGTATCTACGAGGAGACACTCAACATTCTCCTGTACGAATCGCAGGATGGCCGCGGGCCAGACAACGCCCTGCTGGAGGCCACGGGGGGCGCCGCCGGCCGCTCCCACCACCTGGATGAGGACGAGGAGCGAGAGCGCATCGAGAGGGTGCGCCGCATCCACATCAAACGACCCGACGACCGCACGCACCATCACCAGTGACCTTTTTCTCTCTCTCTCTCTCCCCCCCCCCCCTCTCTTTCCCTTTCTTTCTTTCTCTCTCTGTGACCTCTGTGATGACCCCGGGATTCCGTCTACGCCCTCTCTCTCACTTCCTTTGCGCCTGTGCCTTAGAACCACCAGCTCTTCAGCCACCACCCCATTTCCTTGTCCTGCATCTCTTTTTAAACCTTATCTCTCACTCACACACACACACACACACACACACACACACTCAACAGGTTTGTGTTGACAATGCCTGTCATTAAGGCAGGTTTGTGATTGCCTTTTATCCCGCAGTCAAAGCCGTGTTTGCTGCAGACCACTGAGAGATGGGGAACTGTCTAATTTGAGGCACTGAGGAAAGATTGTAGCTATACGTTTTTATTTTTTTGTAATGAAGTGAGATCAGCAAATGCATAGGCCCTGGGCAAAAACATGTTTGTTTTTTTGCCATGCAAATACACAGTGACTGTGCATCATAGTCATTAGACTGCTTGGATGAACAGATCGGATCTGCATCATCCATGGTTGTTAGAGCATTGTGCAATTTGGGATAATCTGACATTTTACTAGATGGATTTACAACTAGCCTTGATAACATATTGTTTACAGGTAGTAGCGATGCATTGTTGTTGCAGAGGGTTTAACTGTACGATAGGGGTCCAATTGTATTAGCAAATTCCATTGGTTTGAGAGACAGAAAAACCATGAGCTGAGTCGTGTTACTTTCACTCTCGTGCTGTAGCGCTTAATAATTGATTGACACAGGCTGTGGAGTGACTATCAAGGGTATGTCTCTCTGAGCCACCGTACGTCCTGTTGGCCTGGTTATTCCATCTTTTACACATGTATAACGTGAGTAGTGCTTGAGCGTTGTTCTTTTCGGTCTAATCTGGAGGTGTGCCTCAAAGCCTACTGTGCTTTCAGTGTTAGTTCAGTTAGATCACTTTTGCATGTTGTGGTGATATTTATGCATTTTTTTGTTTGTTTGTTTGTTTGTTTGTTTTTAATTATAATTTGTCGGCGTGACTTTTTGGTGCTCATTGTATTCTCGTGCGTCATCTTACGTTCCGTCGTTTTTGTGGTTCCTTATGTATTTGTGTGAGAAGTGCTGCAGCACGCTGATGGTTCTTACCATCTCTCCTGTATGCAGTGGGGTGGAATACAACTAGTTATACCTCTGGGGAGAGATAGTTTGTCATTATATTTAGTTTAATTTTTTATTTTTTTTTGTGTGTGTCATACCTTTTAAAGGTTGATTGAGACATTAAGAAGTGTTATTGATGAAGTTTAGACAAAGGTTTGTACACGCTGTGGTCTTAGTCAAACCTTGTAGAACAACCAGAATGTTAAATGAATAATATACGTCATGTTGATAAAAATACATCAAAGCTCTGAAATGAGAAAGGCTGTAAACATATCAAACTGTCAAATGATTTCAGTTACTAAAGATTTTCCAATTGGGATGTACTGTGTCTTCGGGCAGCTAGTGGTGGTTTGGCCTCTAGGGGGTGACAGTGTTCCACAGGAGGATCAGTCCAAGCTGTGAGAGATGTGACTTGTCTCCCTCCACTAACCGTAGTCAGAGGGTTTAACTGTCTCGGCCCATTATTTTGTACCCCCACCATCATAATCTATGTGGGGCTGACAGATGCGGTAGGAGAATGGCGTGTAGTTAAAACCAGATCATGTTCTACATTTTGTTTAATTAATAACATTTAACCTCGTCTCCCCTGAACTCAGATTGGTAAGAGATCGTGTAGAGGTTAGAACCTGAGACATGGATGGGGGGGGGGGGGGGGTGAGGTGTCAGTTTGATCTGGGGATGATTGAGTAATGGATCTTGAGGCCGGGCCTGTAACTAGAGACGTCACTAGCAGGAAGGGTGAACACCCATTGAACCACCACTGAAAATTGACAGACACTCTAGCTTAAGTTGTTGTTAAGAAGTTTGTCCTCACATTTGAAAATTATGTTTTCTTTTTAGTTGAAAACACTTGTTCTTTGTAGACCAGAAGTGTTTGTACAGAATATGTGAACAATAAAAAATCTTTTGCATATATTTATACCTTATGCCCCTAATAAAGATTGTCATATTCCTTTTATTGTTGAATGCAACATTTGTTTTGTTAAGTATAAAAACATTATTGTACATATGGCCCTGTGATAACAAGTATAATTTTCCAACCCAGAATTTCAGGACCTGTACATGTAGTATAAAAAGTGCAGTAAATGATCCAGTAGTCAAACACAAATACCCAGTGATAAGACTTTGCAGTTGTTCCCTGGGTCAAGTGGAGGCTTCAAGTGTTGGAACAGATAGATGGATGGGACAGATTTTCTGAGCTTGGATCTCCTGAGCTCTCTTAGGTCACCGTGACTTGGTGCGGGTGGACACCTGGTGTTGGAAGAGAGAGGCTGAGAAATTGCGACTGAGAAGACTTGTTGTCAGTCTGTGACAACAGTTTGTTACTATCTGATAAAATGCTTTGGAATTGGAAGTCATATGAAGTCTTAAAGTGAAAAGACAAACAGTTTTACAAGTAGGATATACTGATATTCTTTCCTCAGGCAATACTACTTACCACCATTAGATGCCCATTTTTAGCCTTGTAGCACATGGGCTCTGGGCCAGTGCTGAAGTCCACAAAGCCCTCTTTACCTCCCTGGATGTCAAACTTGATGCTGCAGGGAGACAACCAGTCATTGATGACGCAACTCGGTAAGCGTGTGCTAGAGTTAGGTTCTCAGAATAAGAACTATAGACAATCAGCTTACACTGACCTTCCCTGCTGGACCTTGATGGCATCCTGCTTGTTTGCGATGACACTGAGTTTGGTCAATGCCTCAAATAGATGATCACACTGGATAATTAGGTCACCCTGAGAGGAAAGACGTGCAATGCAAGGACACTTAAACTGAGATCAGTCATGCCTCACAAAAGCTTTAATTATAGGGAAATTGGAGCCCCTGAGGGAAAGACCCAAAGGTGATCAGAGTCCCAGAAGACCTTATTAAGAACTCACCTTCTGTTTGGGATCTTCGCAAGTGACATGGAAGATCATGATGCCATCATTTAGATTACTTACTGAGATGCCTGTTAGTCAAATGGACAAGAATGGTTTATTTGCTGGGGGAAGAAATGTCTGAACTGTACAAAAAGGACTGATTTTGGAGGCCACAGAAGCAGAGATAGTGGTGCTGTTAAGCATGAGAACTGATCACTGTGAATAAAATATAGCCTGTCAGATCACCTTTTAAATTGGTGTATGCCACTCTCTGTTTAACTTTGGCCTCATCTGCCAGGTAGGCTGCAGCTTGGGTGAAGATGAGCTGCCGCTGTCTGGGCTTAAAACCTTTGCGATCGTACTTCACCACTGGAACACTGTACTGGAGAAACAGAGAGACCCCGATGTTAGGAGCCAAGTTTCAGAGAAGAGAGCAGATCCTTTGTCAATGGCATGTCATTTACACTGTGTCTGTCTAGGCTTACAGTACAGTACCTTCCTAGTACATCTGGTGGATTAACATCAGAGGCTTCCGCTAAGGCTTACCTTGATGCGCTCATGGCGTACCATCTGCAAGACCCTGACGTTGGTATCATCTTCACCTATATAAAACAACATGGAGACCCATCATACAACTATCAAGGCTGATATGCTAAAGGAACATTTGGAGCCATGTGTAAATGTATCTGTAATATTTCTGTGGACTGACTTATCCTCGTCTCCACAAAAGGATGGGTGACACTCTGAGGGTAGGATTCCTTCTTGCCCTTGAATATGGCACTGGTAATGGACTTCAGCGTCAGCTGTGGAGAAGGGAGGACTCATTTTAGTGCAAATACTAAACACTCACCATCAGGATTTTTACCCAGCCAATTGATAAAAAGGCCATTGATAAAAAGTGAAAAGTGCTTCTCAACTCTATAATGGTAAACAAAAGCCTGTATATGTGACACAGAGTAGTGTGATGATGGCACTAAGATATGCTGATACAGTATTTCTGTACCTGTGCTTTTCTCTGAGGTGTGATTCCACGTACATACTTCCTGACCAGGAGGCGGTAGTGCAATGCACGCAGTAACTCTGAGGTCTAGGGTTAAGAAGAATAGAGATTTAGGCTGTAAATTCACTGTGTGTGTGTGTGTGTGTGTGTGTGTGTGTGTGTGTGTGTGTGTGTGTGTGCGCGCGCGCGCGTTCGCACATGTGTTTGCTTTGGTTATATCCAAATTACATCTAATTCTTTCATCCATACGGTGCATGCAAGTAGTCAAGTACCTCAGTGAGGACAGGTGGTGGAGTTTGCCAAGTGGTTTTGTCCAGGACTGTTTTGGGAAGGTTCGCTTTCAGTCGGTTCAGGTAGTTCTGCCTCACAAAGGCCAGGTACTCTGAGTTATCTGTGGTCTTTGCCTGACCTCTGGTCATGTAACCTTTAATAAACCTGAAGAATATAGAAGCATATGAATTTACTGTGGTAATGTAATCCTCACTGATTTCTTTGAATTGGAAATGCAAAGATGTGGGTGGAAACCATAGGAAATGGTACATTAACATGCATCTCAAACACACAAATTTACATATGCACATACAGTATTCACACAATGACTGGGATTAGCATATTGGTTCCACCTGCACCACCACCAAAGCAAGTGAGAGAAGCCTACATATAATATGGCTGTAATGTATATAAGGTCTCGTACTTCTTGATGACTTTGACAGCCCAGGCTCTCCTTTCCCTCTCTTTCCTAGCTTGAGCTCCTCGCCAGCACGTCTCTATCTTTGTGGCTGAAACACACATTAGTGAGCGAGCTGTACTTTTAAACACAGCTTTAAGGTAGAGGGAACAAGGTAGTAAAACCTCACAGATTTACAGCGAAACCTACCAGCCTCTTTTTGTTTCTTGAACTCCCCTTTCACCCTGTAGCCTTTATATTTTGCCTGGATTTTGGTAGCTGTAATGTTAAAATGATTGGGATGATGAGTATTGGGAATCATTCTTGTTCAGACTCTTCAATTTGCAGATAATCTCTGAATGTCATTATCTCTGGGCAGTACTGACCGAGTTCATGTTTACAGATCTCATAGGCATCCTCTGTGGCAAATAGTGTTCGTGGATGCCGAATGAATATCTTTGTTCTGTAAAAGATATAAAAAAGGTAAGAGATCATTGTAATTTTTTATAGCGATAAAGATTAACATGCTTAGGAAATGTACAAAAAAAAATACAATGGCGTCATCAACATGTTCATGTAGTTAAATAGTGAAATATATACTGTGTGTGTATGTGTATGTGTGTGTTTGTGTTTCACCACACACCTCTATCTCTGATAGAGAACAGCTCACCTGCCCATTTTGTACTCATCAGGTTTGTATCCCAGATGCTTGACCAGTTTCTCCACGCCGTCTGCAGCCACCCCTCGCCAATGGGGCCATGTGGCTGGGCACAGGGGCTTGTACCTGTGGATGGATACACACAGCTCTCAATTTGCTTCAGTTTTAGTTCCCTTTTGACATTTTACATTTATATCTGAAGCAATAATGGGCAGGTGGAGTCTTGGCGGTGCTTTTACCTCTGTAAGAACACCTCATATTTGCGCCTGTATGCAAACCCAGCTCGTCTGACCCTGAGGTGCTCCATCAGGCCAAGGTATTTCACCTGGTGTCTCACCAACATGTCATCAAAGTGTCCTAAAACCCATGTGGAACAAGGTAAAATGACAGATGAACTCATGAATGAAAAACAAAACGCTTTGATAATCTGAAACTGCGGTTTGTTGTGGATGATTTTTTTCTTTTGAGTTTAAAAGATGCTAAAATAGATGTTAATTATTTACTGTCAGAAAAGGCTTGTACCATTGTGTCCATTGTGTCCATTGTGTCCTTGTATCAGTGCAAATTGAGACCACAAGTACTGTGTTATTTAAACATGAATATTTCTGGCCACAGCTTAGTCCTGCATGAAAAGAGGCCTACTCAGGTGAGAGAGGAGAAGAGAGAGGGGGAGAAGGGAGGGGAGAGATTAATAGAGGAGAGGAGAAAAGGATCACCTGGCTTTTTGGAGTCATTTGACTTGAGGCAGCGCACATACCAAGCTTCTTTGGACATTAGAATCTCTGTCAGTTTCTGTAGGCTGTTCTTAAACTGAGTTGCAACCTTTTCACAAAGAGAGAGAGGAGAAGCAAAAGCATGGTGGTATTAGTTCATAATAGCCACAATACTGGCACATAAAGATCAGCACATCTGCCGTGGTCAGTGTGTTTGTAGAGACTCACCGTCTCTGGTCGCCTCCTGCTCTCTGCCTCTGTAGAGGGAAAACACTGTCTGACTATGGAGTTCTTCGAGTGATGCATCACCTGTAAGGGTGCGAATGCAGACACAGATGAACATGCACAAACACATGCAGGTCACACACATACAGGCACGTGCTCATTTAACACACACGCACACACATACACACACACACATACATATACACACACAAATGCATGCAACGACCCAATACACACACAGGACTTAACCATCACATAACACAACACACACACACACAAACTGGATACTTGCCTGACCTGACCAGTTTACTGCTAACACCTGTTGTATTATTCACACTAATTCACCTCAAAGCTTAATAATTAAGGAAGCCTTTGAAACAAGTCATCTTCTTTCTACCAGTGCACTTCCCCATTACCAACACCACCCCCCCCCCACCCCCATCAGAGCCAATAATCATGCCCATAGCTACCTCTTTGATGTTCCTGTACAAAAGATCATTGTTTTTGTCTATGAAGCCTGGAATGAAACACAACACAGGGCTTAAGGTGAGACCCAAATTCAGCTGGAAAAAGTAATTTACTATGTAATTCATGGAAGCAATTCAAGTCAACAGAGAAGGAGCACAGCACATACTTACCCACTACACAGTAGGTGACCGCCCCGGCATAGTGCAGGAGACGGAAATCACCCCGTTCCAGGGTTCTCCGCGTGCCCTTGTCTGCTAGCATGTGTCTATGGGTGATAAACAACGACAACGACATGGTTAAGGATGGCAGTGTTTCGTGAATACACAGCAAACCATTGGGAACCAAAAGAAATCAAACACACAGAAATCAAGAGAAGTGTGTTTGAGATTGAGCTTCATCTTGGAAAAAAGAAATCGACTGACGTGACAAAATGCGGGTGATGACCCATCTTCTCCTCCAGCTTCTCCAGGAAGGTGAGGTCAGTGGTGTCCCCAGGCCTCAGGCACTCCTCATCCTGCAGGAGAGATGCCCGGATAAGGGCCCATTATCCAGATGTCCATTAATCATGAGGTGCGGAAGCTCTATTGAGAGCAAGCAGCATTCAATGGTTCTTGCTTCTATTCAGTCCATTGAGTGAGCCAGTTGTTAACATTTCCATGTCATTGTGAAAATCCTATAGGTTTGCTAATTGCACAGGTGAATGAATGCCACACAGAAGAATGTGACTCTACGAGCAGTGTGGCTGCTGTAATTGGTTACAGGTGTAGTCTACTAATCCCAGAGACAGTGTTTTGGGTCACATTCAGGAAATTTCAGGGGCCCACCACCTGTCAAAAAAAGCTCCTAGCTCTGTGAAAGTGAAACATGAAATGGTGGCTCAGATCAAGCCTCAACAAATCCAACCAATCTAGCCAATTGCTGAATTCGTTTAAGAGCACAAAGATAATGGATGAGATTTGATTAGTTATTACATTGGTTGGTCAAAATGGTCCCAGGACCACCAGGGGCATTGCCTAGGGGTCAATGAAAAGGTTTACAAAATATGAACTTGTCTTATGTGGAGAAACATTCAGAGGCATCCAATGGAACAAATGGCTATCAATAGATGGTTAAATCCGTGTTGCGATTGATCTCTGCTCCATGAGGGGTCCCCAGCCTAATAAAGTTTGAGAACCTCTTGGCTATTGAACTCAAATATCAACAGCCTTTCTCAAAACTGAATCGCATCTATCATGTGGTCCACCTCTGTTACATGTCAGTGGAATTTACAGAAACCCTTGACAGGATCTTGGAGGATCTCACCAGCACAGCAATGATGCCTCTGTGTTTCTCTTCCACCAGATCACAGATGATTTTATTATTGAAGAACTGCACTGGCTCCCACTGCAATGAACAAGAAAAGAAAGACCACTGAATCAATAGCATTTCATATAGTAGATCTGCAGTTATTAGTTTTCATATTTCTGTGATCTAAATAATTCAGATCACTTTCGTCCTTGCTGTTCTATATGGAAAAAGTGGAAGGCAGGGGCAGCGCTAGATATGTTGTGCCCGATGACAGAAAATAAGTTTGGGGCCCACAAACATTAATTTTAATATTGAAATGTTCTTTGGGGCCCCCTGTCAGTGCCAGGCCCTTAGAATCATCCTAACCCCCCACCCCCCAGTAGAAGGTCCCTCAGAACGCAACCATGAAACTCCAAATCAATAAATCAGCAGCACAGGTCTATGTAGTGGAGAAGGTTCATTACCTCGATGCCCTCCGCCTCATACTCCTCCTGCTCTGCCTTTAGTGTCAGCTGGATAAACAACTGCTGGAGCTTCTCATTGCAGTAGTTTATACAGAACTGTTCAAAACTACACACACACCCAAACATTTTGTTATTATTAAAGGAGAAATTTGATGTGAATTACTCCATAGTCCTGTTGTAGGCCACAGAGTTCTGTCTGTAGGAAAAAGAACCAAAAGATTGGATACAACATTGACTGAATAGGAAAAAGGCAGATAACATTAACTCAATGGGGCATGAAATTAAAAGTGTTTCTGTGCCCCATTCAGTGAGTGTTAGCTGCTGGTCCACTATTCGGTCTATATAGTCTTTTTCCTACAGACAGCACTTAATGACTTTGGACAGGGTTATGGATTGATTCGCTTCAGATTTTCCTCAAATATATAATCTGAGTTTTCCTCAAATCCATAATGTCAGACCTATTATTGAAAACCCTGTACACACAGTACATTACATTGCTAGATAGATAAAGGCGGATAGTGCATACCTGTTTACATGGAATACTTCAAAACCATAGATGTCCAGAAGCCCAATCACTGTCTTTCTACTGGAATCCTGGAGATGGAAAATGTTAAATTAACCTTTTCCAAAAGCTAACTTACCCCAGAAGCTGCAAAAAAACATCACCAATTACATTTTCTGTACATGAGCACAGTAACATGTAAACAAGGCAGACAAGGGCTCCAAACCTGATTCTCTAGAGATTGGTTGATGCGATTTACCAACCAGTTGAATGTGCGTCCGTATATGGCCTTGGCCAGAGCATCCCTGGCATAGATGGCATGATCTACACTGAAGGGGCTCAACACCTGCAGGTCACCATTGAAAGACATAAAAAGATCATCTCAAAATAGGATTATCATTAAAAATCTTGAATATAAACCTAAACCTTCACTAGAAGTGAATGCACCTTGATGAATGCACCTTGACACAGATCGCAAATTCTAGGTCAGCAGCTACCCAGGAACATTCATTGTTCCAGACCTATTTTCAGTATGGGCAATTTCTGTCACCATTCCAACTATTCATTTGGTGAGAGGAGCCCCTTAAACCCTCCATGAGAGAAGACTGCACAAAACTGTCAAGCACCCTGAATGTCCTGCATTCTGAGCTACTCCAAAGCCCTGAATTCTGACTTATATGTGTGTGTGAGTGGGTACATGCATAATGTATGTAACATGTATGTTCCTGGTTTAACGGAGGTAAGGGAGGGCAGTGGCATGTCCCCTATAGCTAAGACTTACCTCATCTGATTTGGCTTCAATCTTCCTGAAAGTTAACGCCTCCTGTAGAACCTGGACGTTAACACTAAGCAGCTATAGGAGGTATAAGGTGGGGTGGGATGGGGGCGGGGGTGATATAGGGGCAAAAATACATAGTTTGTGCAATAAACAACTTCAACTTACAGTAATAAGCTTATTGATACAATAGAAATAATTTTAAACATATTTACCTTTGACACCCAACGTAACTCAGCATGCCCAAGTAAGATGGCATAACCTTTGCCATCTGCTTCAAAGTGAACATTGCCCAGATGAAGGACACTGGCTATGATCCCAAATAAGTGCTGAGAGAGGTGGACAGATTAGGTATGGACTAGTTGCATGCTGTGTTTGTAAATGTAAATCGAATGCTAGTCAACAGAAAATAGCTCAACGATAACTTATAATAACTGATAATCAATTATTAACAGAAACATTTTATTGTTGTTGTTGCTTGGAAAATATATGTTCATTTTGACCTTGATGTCACCAAAGTTTTTGGAATAGGGATTGTATGTATCCTTACCTCAATGTCAGCCTTGTTAAAGCTGACAACAGAGAGGGCATTTTTCATTGTCTTCCAATCATTCTTGTCATTGATGGAGCTCACGGTAGAGCATTTACCCTATGAACCAAAGGCATCCATGTTCATTTATGGACCATAAAGAAAAGTGCCATTTTCACATCAGGCTACCAACACCACCCAAATTCTACCTGGGCTAGGTACTTGTAATGTTGGCAGTTTTTCTCCAACCCGAGCTGACGCAGTAAATCTTCCTCACCACCCTCAATCAACTGGTAGAAAACATGGAAGTTTCTCTCGCCGTGGTTCTGATGCACCACTCTGGACTTCTCCAGGAGGTAGCTGAGGATGTGACCCCCAACTGCATCCCCCTACATTTAAAGAGATCCATCACCCCACAATCACAACAAATTAGACATGAACTAGAGAGGAAGTGCAGATGTCCACCAGGGGGCTTCCAACCAACCCTACCTGAGGGTCAAACTGGATGTCCATATACTTCCCAAAGCGGCTGGAGTTGTCATTCTTCAGTGTTTTGGCATTTCCAAAAGCCTGAGATGGTGAAATAAATGTTGAAATCAAAACATCTGGTAAGAAGACTAGAAGAAAACAAATGCATACACTTATGCTCTTGCAAGTGTGTGTGTAATAAAAAAGAGAAGCTGTGTGTGTGTGTGGTTGAGAAAATATTTATCCCCATGTAGGCCTACACAGTAAATTTTGGACTACTATGCCAGTTATCTCTTCTTTAAGACAGGCCCACAGACCTCTAGCACAGGGTTGGACATGAGCATCCTGTCTCGGACTGTGTCCAGGATGGCTGAGCTGGGACAGCTCACTGCATAGTACTGCAAAATCTTCTTGGAGGCTTCAGTCTTGCCTGCGCCGCTCTCCCCCGAGATGAGGATGAAGTGGTTGTTGGCCTCCGAGAGCATGGTGTGGTAGGCATTGTCAGCCAGAGCATAACTTTGGACCACAGCGCAAAAAAAGGTCTTTAGTGGAAGTTAGGAATGCAGTAGAACAGATGAAACAGACAGGCAGAAAATTACAAAATTTCACACATGCGAATGACTACAAACATAAAAGCAACATGCACACACTCACACACAAACACACACACACACACACATTTGTTATGTTAATTCCAGTGCTATTCTGCAGTGCCCGGTTGATTGTCATGGCCCAAGAGCTGATGTGAATCTGAACTCTTCAGTGGAACATTGTCACATAACTCTTTCCATAATCCGATCAGATTATAATTACTCCTTAATTACACCTTTGAAAATAGAGCTGCCTTTTAGCCTTTGTTTCTAGGGCAGTGGTCTGGTCTTTGGCCATTTTCTTTCTCTCTCTCTCTGTCAGCGTTTTATTTACATCGGCTTTGGTGCATGACTTTATGCAAACATTCACCTTGGCTTCCATCCTATAGAATTATTGACTCTGATTGATTGATTGATTGATTTGTCATTTGACATAATTCAATACACACAAAATCACCTATCTTAGATTAGATTAGTTGACACTTTGACATCTTATACACTGTTTATGCACACAAAATGCTATTGGAAAAATATAACAGTATAATAAATGTATATTACTACAATACAGAGAAAAATGTATGCAAGTCCAAACAGATACTAACATGTGGGGTGGTAACTCAAAGAAGTTGACCCCCATGTAGATGTCCATCTGTTTTTTGTTGTAGATGTCCAGTTCTTTATAGGGGTTCACTGATATCAGCAGGGCCCCTATGTAAGTCTGCAGGGAGATGAACACTCAGTCCCACTCATCTGGTCCACTTCTCGTAAATGTGTTTTATTTCTGATGGTTTTCGAAGGCATATTGCATGTTTGGCTGGCATCATAGAACACAATGTGCTTTTATATATTCTTTATACTTCAGTTCATCTCTAGAAGTAATGTTTGTGTGTGTGTGTGTGTGTGTGTGTATGTGTGTGTGTGTAAACTTTGGTAAACTGTAACTCACATAAATGAGGTCTTCAGAGAATCTTTTCTTCAGGTTGTCCAGGAAAGCCGTTTCACTGGTATAAGCATCCAACAGCACAAAGTCCTGGATACCGACCCGATCTCGAGCTATCAAAGCTCCTTCCAGGTCCAACTTTAGATTCTGTGGGAAGAGTGTTATTTTTGTTTGTTTGTTTTTTTTATTATTTGTTTTTTAGCACAATCACATTTTAGCTAACCAACAATAATTAACATCCAGAATTTGATTTCAGTGATATGGCATTTTTTGTTTTCATCCTATTTTGGCCAACACTATTCACAAGACGTGTTCTGTAGTAGCCACAGAATACTAGGTATGGCTACATTTTACAAAGTGATTGGTGGAAACTCAGTTTTACTGTGTTCTGTTTTTCAGTCCAATCTATATATATATTTTAAAGTAATTGTCAATTTGTAATTACAAAACATCAATATTCAATTTTAACACAGAAATATCTCAGGTAAATAGAAAATATCACAAGATATATCAGAGAATGTATAAAATTTAAAGTCTCAAATTCGCTTGGGTTCCGTCAAGTTTTATTGACTTTAGGAAAGATTAGATAAAACAACAGCATAATCTTCTTTTGCTGCTGAACGTAAATGCTGGATTATCCCTCAAGCTTTCTTTGGGCACTCCAGTCCTGTGTAATGAGATATCATCGTAAATGGGAAGGCCCTCCTCAAGTTTTTGATTGACATTCACGACTACCAAGAGCTTGTTTAAATAATAGCCACTAGTGACCGGTGATATGCCCTAGAAAGCATATCAAATATCCTTCTATTCACTGCACGTTAAGCACAGCCAGTTGTAGCGCTGCCTGATGGTGCCGCAGTCAGCATGAGCTGGGCAAGCTGTCTGTGTTTCCTCTTCTATATCTTTAAATCTTTGTTGGAGAATCAAGCCAGGACCAAGTGAATTAGAGTTTTATATGATTTTAGAAGCTGTGGATGTTTCAAGTCTGTAGGTGCCATCAATTGTGTCAAATGAAAGGTGTATTAGTATATTTTATGTAATTTTTCCCTTGGTCTTATAGAATAAGTTATTGTTGTATGTGTCCTTGCTACATAGAGGTTTCTGGTGGGAACAAACCTTTCCTCTATATGTCTGTTTATTGGAGCCTGTGGGAGCTCTGTGAGTAGAGCTTGATGTATCGACAGAAAAAAAAAAACTGTTGTACATTTCAAGTACAGCGAACTGTGAAATATTTTGGCAAAACTGGTTCAATCTGGTCGTGTGAATGTCTTTTTTTCCAGTTCTTGAATTTGTATCTTCTTTGTGTTTCTTTGAAGGGCAGAAACTAATTTATTATGAACTTGAAATGTAAAAAAAAACTCCAGAGATAATCCATTGAATCTAATTGACTCAAGCTCCAAAGTTCTCCACCTCCACCTCCTCCCGCACTCCCCCCCCCCCCCAAAAAAAAAAAAAAGTTTTTTTTCTTTTTTTTGTCCTGTAAATTCCAAAGAAAGGGAACAAAAAGGGGTGCTTTTAAAATGCACTCTACATTCCATTACATATATTCTCTCTGCATATGCTTTCAGTAATTATTCATTGCAAAACATTTAACGTCACAGTGAATTTCACACTGGCCGGTCTAAACACAATAGAGGAGATTTGGCCCATTTGCGCTGGTGGGGGTGGGGGGTGACCATGGTTGGATTCGAAAGGGGTTTGGGTTGGGGGGGTATGGAGAGGGGAGGAGAGGGAGGGTGGGGGGTGCATTTGTCTCATCTGAGAAGATCTGGGGCCGTCTTGAGACAACAGCACAGACTAAATAGTGCTGTAACGGTCCATGGCCCACTGCTTGCAGTGACACTCATTTAGTGCGCCCTGTGGCCAGACAATAGAGGCTTGTTCCTCGGCAGTGTCGGGCTGTGATCTGGGCTTTCTTACACGCTCTCCCCATGCAGCTCAGCACAGAGATGGAGGTCGAGGACAGCAAACAGAGGAGGGAGAGAGAGTCAGAGAGAGGGAGTGGGAGAGAAGAGAGAGACTTTCTTACACCTGTCAGCTATGGCAAATCTCATCCCTTCTATCTTACATAATGCCTCCATCAGCCCACAACTGCAAACCCCCTCCCTTCTCTTCTCCTCCACTGACCCCCCCTCACCCCATCCTCTCCTCTCTGCCGGTCCCTCTCCCTCCATCTCTCTGTCTCCCCCCCTGCACTTTAACCCACAGAGGCAGCTGAACAATATCATTGCGAGTGCCCCATTTGAGATGTCAGAACCAATCTCAGTATGTGATGGTGGCAAGAGGCTCCTTAGAAAAAGCAGTCTTATCCCCCCCACACCAACACACACCACACCCCACCCCTCCGCCCACCTACAAGCTCTTGCTCCTCTGTGGATGGGAAAAGGCCTCATTCCCAATGATGTGTCTGGAACAATGTAGACATTGACAAGGGAGGGTCTGGGCTTGCAGTGAGCACAACTGAAGATTCGGCGCAGACATCATGAAGGCAGTCCCTGAGCCCCATTGTGCTCGTCTCCAAACGTGTTCAAAGCAAGGGAGAGTGTGTGTACAGGGCCCGTCACACAGAAGCGGCCAAAAAACTTTCATCATGCATCACCCACTGGCTCACACTGCCCTCCTCCGAATTAAACAATCCGTCACAGAGCGTTTCAATCCACGACGGCAGCAGAGTGAAGAATCTTTGATGCATGTCTTTGGGTATTTCACTTATTGTCCTGAGATTATCATTTCACTCATTTATTGTCATTTTTTAAAAAATTGTTTAGCACACTAAAAGCTTTATTTGAGCAAAGTTTCTCTCTGTCCAGAGAGATTGAGCAAACAAGACATTGACGAAATTATATTTCTATATAATGTCATTTTCTGTGCAACCCTGGCCCACATTCACCTGGTGTGACACTGCAGAGGCACTCTCAATGTGAAAAGAATGCTTTAGCAGTGAACCTAATCACCCCTTCGGCCAAATCAAGTAAATTAGCACACCTTCTCAGTATTGCACCTTATTGTTTTTTCATTAAGAGAATGTCCCTTAGAGCAGGCTAGGGTGTCACCTGGGCTTGGATGACCTCATCTGAGAAAGAAACAAGTTAGACACCGAAAGGGGGGTGGGGGGTGGGGGCTGTGCTAGAGAGACAAAGAGGAAGAAATACACTCAAGTGAGTGTGAGAGAGAGAGAGAGAGAGAGAGAAAGAGAGACAATACGAGAGAGAGAGAAAGAAAGAGAGAGAATACAAGATGCACTGTAGCCAAAGCCAGAGTGCTGGCTTAAGTCAGAGAGAGGAGGGAAAGCCTATCTGTCTCATCTGGGGGAAGTGAGTCTGTCTCTTTACCATGGTGGCCCAAGGGGCTATCTCACCATGCAAACTACAGGATCCCCTTACACGTGCGCATAAAATAAATGGGCCACGGGAACACACACACACACACACACACACACACACACACACACAAACGTATACTCACACGCATGCACACACACATACACACACACGCATGCAGCAGTGGAACAGTAGGGGAATGGGTCACAGTGACTCCATCTTCACCATGTCATTCTAGTCTGCTTGGATATTAGAGTAAAAACAACTGGACATCAACACTGAAACTGAAAACAACACTGAAAAGAATGAGACTACTGATCTTCCAATATAGTAGGGCATAGAAGACAGAGACATAACATATAAATCCCATATTGTATGAAACTGTCACTGCAGTAAATTTCCCTGATCAAACACTGAATGGTAGTGAAATTTGAAAAAAGGATTTGTGACTTTTTTAAACACCCTAATACATTTTTCACAAATCCTCAAGTCTTCAAGTTTATGCCTGAAGAATCAGTCATGTACAATAATAAAGATATACATAGACTGGAAAGGAGCATAGATTGCAGGGTAAATTTGTTAAGAGTTTGCACTTGCGCCAGCACCATACCTGCATCCTGCTGGTGCGTCAGCAAGAATCTGAGGTAAACTGCAAGACTCCCAGAAGGCAGTAGCTGTTCCCAGACAGGATGTCACATCGCTGAGATCTCTCCAGATGGATGACAATGCATTTATCTGTTTTCCTTGTCAGGTATAACACAGTTGAAACACCCGAGTGTCAATGTAGTGTGTCCTTGCCGCTCCGGCCAACTTCCCCTACCACCATAAGAAACAACAGGTTAGTTGACCAGTGTGGCACACCTGTGCAGTCCACCTGTGGGGCTGTTCTCCGGTGCAGTAACCCATGCTCAGCGATGCTCACGAGCTGGGTACTCAATGATTCATGGGGTGTTCAGAGCGGGGGAGGGAGCTTCGTGGAAAGATCTTATTCAGGACCTACCTATGCTGGGCACCTACTATAAGCCTGGGCGCAATGCAAAGATACAGACACCCAATCCACTTCATCCTGCCTATCAATCTCTCTGTCCCCTCGACACACACTGTAAATACACACACACACACTGACACACACACACAGACGTACACACACCATGACATAATGGCTGCCGGTCAAGCCTAGTCTGCCAACCTCCTCCTCCTCTTGCTGTTCTTTGATTAGACAATTACATTACAGACTAACCACGAGCTGCTCAGCAATTCACAGCGTTCACACAGTGACAATATGCCAGGCATCATGGTGTGTGATTTTGTTTGGGGCAATCCAGTCACTTGATGCCAGGCTGGCATTGGCCCTTCTAGACTGCTCCGCTTGATGCTTCCCGCTGCTGACTGGGTGCACTCAGGCAGCAAGCGATCCTTACAGCGTATGGATCCAACGCAGGCATTCTGAGCCAGCGTGCCAAGAGTAACAAACAAAACCGACATATGTGGTTTCCGAGCACTCCCTGCCTTGCAATTGAAGACAATTAGCAAAGAAAGAAAAAAGCTTTGGAGTCAGTTCAAAGAAGCTATACATTTCTCCACTTCCTTTCCGTTCAAACTACAATATATTTTCTGGTGTTTTATTTTCTTTCTTCAAATACAAAAATATCATAATAATGATTAGATTAAGTTACACATACTTCAGCTCATTTTTATTAGAGACACTGTTTCTCCAGCCATGATAGCATGATAACGTAGGTTGTCTGAAATTTTTTTTACTTAAAAACAATAAAATATGTTGCCTCTATAGCACGAAGGAATGCAGACTGTGTGTAACAGTCAGCATCCATTTATCATGTGTGTGGATTGTGTACTGAGTACTGTGTGCCTCTGAGAAACAGAGAAACAGCTGATTCCCTTGAATCAATGAATAACTTGCTGCAAATAGACACAAAGTGCGAGTGTCTCTTTTCTCCTGCCTAATGGCATTAAAGCCCCTGTAGAATAGATAGAGTTTCTCTCTGGCCTTTACAGTACTGCTTCCAGGACAATTAATCCGCTATCATTTGTTTTTGTTTTTCACACTTCAATTCTTATGGTAATGAAAAATGAATGCAACACTGTCATGCCTAAAGAACAGACACATACACATAACTTCACACACACACACACACACACACACACACACACACACACACACACACACACACACACACACACACAAAAGTGCCAGAGCCCAGACACCAAAAAGGATAGGGTCAAGTTTGGTCTCCAAAAGTTTGTCCACTGTTGCCAAGGATACATGAACCAACCCTCACCCCCCCAGCAAACCTAACTCTGAGTGTATATAGCACACCTCCCCTCCCCTGTAATGCTTGTCCAGACTTAACAAGCTTTGTGCTACCCACTGGGCTCGGGTTCAGCACAAGAGCCGACAAATCCCATCTCACAGGAGTCAAAGCACCCCATTTTCCCATTAGAGGGGCCATGCTGGGAAAGAGGGCTGATAATAACGCGTTCCCACCAGGTCCTTCTCTTTTTCTCTCCTCGCCCTTCTCCTTACCCAGTAGCCCTCTCCCTCCCCTCCCTCTCTCCCTCTCACTTTTTTCACTTGCTCACATGAAAACACTCCACCCCTTTCTTCTCACCCTAGTGCTGTTTTTATAGATTAATGATGAGAGGCTGATGCTGACAACCTCAATCAGTCTCTGACTTCAGGGTCATGGCTAGGGGTTTTTTTTCCTTTCTAAAAGCACAGCTCTCTTGAGAAAGCCACACAACTGTGGTGGTATCTTTGAGAGGGACTCTGAATAGAAGAGTTGAGGATGGATTGAAAACCAATTGGGATAAATTCTTTCAGTGGTTTAGAAGCAATGATGTCAAGCAAACATGGCTCATGGTTAGGGTTTACTGTCACTTCTTCTGTGTGTGTATGTGTGTGTGTGTGTGTGTGTGTATGTTTGTATGTGTGTATCCTCACGTGCATGCAGAGATGCATGGATATTTGTGAAATTCCATGCACAATGTTTAAATCCCACTCACGACTAAAGGTGCAATTTTTCAAACTTTGTGTCATTAATGAAAAACTAAATTTAAATTTAAAACTATATTTGGCAATATACATCTATAAATGGCATATTGTACTATTTTTATGTTAAAGTAAAGTGTAGATAAGAGCAAGCATCACTCAGTGTCTATTCAAAATACTTTGAGAGTGCAGGCCTAAGTCGTAAATTCAATTGAAAGCAAAGGAAGCAAAGGAGATGCGTTTCGCCGCACACACACAGAAGAAGTGACAGTAAACCCTAACCATGAGCCATGTTTGCTTCTGCACGCTCTAGAAGGCACGCGCCGAAACGCGTCTGTGCAATAAAAGTAAAATATGCATAGTGCGGCCTCCTTTGCTTTCAACTATTTTGATGTTAGCCTTCACTCACTAATCAGGAACCCGATTAACCTTTTGACACAACAAGCCACAAACTACCCAGCACTCTGACATCCTTTGACCCAGACGGTGAGATCTCCATCAAAGTAGACACTTTTGACTACCTCTCCTCACAAACACTACTCTGACCATCTACACACCAGGGGCAATTTCCTTCCTCTGGCCAAAAGGTTACACTGGGTCACTTATCATTCAAGGGAGACAAGTGACTAGAGAGAGAGAGAGAGAGAGAGTATATTTCTGTTTGTGAGGCTACTTGCCACATTATGGTGGCAGCTTTGGCTAAACTCTCGCTGTGAGTCACAACAGAGAAAACTCGTCCCCATCACCTATCATCAGGCACTGGTCATTATGGCATTATCCATGACCATTTGAGAGGAAAAATGCGATCACAGAAGTGCTTTCATGCTGTATGTATGAAGGGCCTGTCTTGTAATCTAACATGCACTGCGCACCATTAGCGTCAGATTGATTAACCTGAAAATGCAGAGAGAGAGAGAGCATACAGAGAAACAACCGCTATATATAAGGCCTACTCTATGTACAAATATCCATGTCCATCACTTTTATATTTTCAATTAAGAAAATAAAAATAAAAGCACCAAGAAGCCTAGTCTGCGCTCATGTGAACTGTAAACAAATAGGGTAGCTTTTAGATTACAAAACGTTCATTTGTCTCTTGAGTGTAAATTAAACACTAATAGTTTCATTTCATAGGCATAGGAGCTGACTGGCTGTATGGACCTTGGTTTCCAGACAGGTTTTCGGCCGTTGGAAGTAGGCATTGATTGAACCTATTGTGACACTGCGATTTACCATCTGTGGTGTCCCATGTGGCTTTTCTGCTGTCAGCATCTCATCTCATAAACATAGGGTGACTAAAACACTTAAGCCAAATTTATTTCGTTCTAATAGTCGATGTATTTTGTTATAGTAGACTATTGAATAGAAAATACAAAAGCTTCAGAACAAAAATATATAGCCTACTGCATATGCAAAATATGCTAGGCCCAATCGGAAACATTTTAAACAAATTATTCACATAAGAGGGCCAATTGTTTAGCAAAACTGAAGTAATTTTAGCTAAGTCAGTAACCTAAGAGAAAACATTTACGCTGTAGTTGCCTATTTGTAGCCTATTGCTGTCTTCCTGTCGGTGCACCTGATGCGCGCTTATTTCCCTGCCTTTCCCGCTGCTGAGCGCCTGTGGGAGCGGGAGTAGTGGCGCTCTAATATTTGACCCGCAGTTTTCAACTCATTCAAGAAACACAAACTGGTGACCGCTGCCTGGTGTGCAGTGATTCTATGAATAGCTGCAGAAGTAGAAGTAGACTTATTACGATGACTGAACTAGGTTACAGCCGATGATATTGCAAACAAAAGTTTAGTCTAGTAGTTTAATGTAGGATACATTCTGGACACATAAACTGCATAATGAATGGTCCTTCAAATCTGCAACAGCCCTACTTTTTAAGCCTACTTTTAACGGAATGAGAACACTTACAAGGGTGAGTTTAAAATAATAGCTCCAACAATTTGCTGAGGATGCAAATGATTTCTTAGTGGATTAGGCTATAGCGCTTTTCTTTTTCGCATGTTCTTTCGTCTGACGAACAATCTGCATGCTTCAAATAAGAGGAAAGTCAACCTTTTTGTCACAATTTATGGAGACTGATCCGGACAGATCATGTTTAGATTTATAGGTTCCCTCTTTCTGGCATTTGGTGGGCGTTACATTCGTCGTTATTACAGTGGCAGCAGCTGTCATTGAGATCCAACCCCCCGAAGTATTTCGAACTCCATTCAAAGACTGCGCATGACAGCCTGGAAGACAGTGTCGGAGAGGGAAATTTAAAAACGGTTTCGGAGACAAGTGCAACAATACTGTAACTTATTGGGATATAGCCTTCCGTGGACCTGGACCACAGTCAAAAGAGGTGAGCTGAATTTCTGTTATGAATACTCTTTCTATTTTGGGTCATAGACCTATTTCATTTTCCTTTGATAGGCCCAAATATTATTTCTGATATGTTTTCCACAATGATGAGCAAACATTGATAAACAACATTCCAGACAACGATAAAATGTTCTGTTGATGTTAATACACGCTTATTTTGCTAAATGCACTGATGTTTCAGAAACGTCTGCAGTGTAATGCATTAGGCTAACTCGGGGACTTATTTTGTAACATTGTTCATGAATTATTCGATACATTTCAGGCTACAGAATTCTGTTAGAATTTGTCATAGGAAAAAAATGTTACGTGTAATAGGTTGAATAGGCTAGGATACATAAACAAACGAGCTAACACTTTGCTAACTTTTATCAATTTAGACTAAGTTTACTAATTATATGAGAACATGTTTGCTCATTGTGATGTTCACCAACGACAGAGATTGCACACATAATGTAATTTTTTTTCAATTAAGATTTTCATTCGACATTTTTTGGTTTAGGCTACATGAGTGTGGTGTGATCTAATATGGAAGCAGGCCCACCTGATAATTTTACACCAGGCTACAGTGGCAGTCTATCATATCCTTACGCTATTGTAATTTTAAAGAATTTAGTATTGTCCATTGTTTTAGAAAATTGGGCTACTGGTCAAATAAGCACTACATGTAGCCTACGTTCACATCTATTCAATCGATGTGGTTATTAAAACGTACTTTCTTTCTGTCGAACAATTTAAGGTTGTTTTGAATCCCTGATGATGATAGAAAGTGGAATCACAACAAGGGTGTCTGGTGTTATGGAGAGTCAGCATGCGTCCCCACAGGACTTCAGGTAAGACCAGAACTTTTTTACACATCACAAACCATGCCTAAAATACTTAACCTAAAAACATTTTTGAAGATATCCCGTCCTCAAGGGTGTCATCTGATTAGGCTATATTTTAGTTTGGGCTGTCTCACAAACATTTATAATTATTTATCTAATTTTATTTTATTTTCCAAAATAGACTTTTGTCAAGATGGATTGTGTAGTCCTAAAGACTATCAACAAGTATTAGGGGATATTTATAGTTATTAGTGGACAAAGGGACTGAATAACAGAATCCTTGAGAATACATCATTTGGGCTTTGAATGGATCTGTCAGACCTCATCAGCTCTGTTTACACGGCCGCTGTCGGTGCAGACAGCGGCTGAGCCCTTTGCCCAAGCGGGTTTGGGGGAGTTGGGGGTACTGGGGTCACTGCCGAGAGCCAATGGCTCCCAATTACTAGAAGGACGGGAGGGGTGGAGGGTGAAATTTTGCTCAGCTGCAGCCTTCTTTTTCTGAAGATGCCCAGAGCGGGTCCAAGTTTTGCCTCGTTGAACAAGTAAAATATATGTTTGCCCCCCAGGCCTAATTGGATTCTAATGAGTAGGCCTTAACCACACAACATAGACAGCATGGCGAGGTGTACTATCAGTGTTTTAAATGCAAAAACAGAAACATGAAAACGTTCAAAAGCTCACTCAAAGCCAACGTTTCTTACAAAATATTTATATTTAATGAACTTGTGTAAATATTTGATTGTCATAGTAGAGCCTTCCTTAAAAAAAAAAAATTTACAATCTACAATAGAGCAAGACTAGGAGGATTTGCGAGTGTTGGAGGATGTGAGAATTCAATCCTTCCTGGGAAAAAAAGAGCAAAGCCTTCCTCTTCTAAGTCTATTTGCCCATCCCCTCTCCATTAATGATAATAACATATTAGTCATTGTCTTAGCACGCTGGGCTAATGTATTCACTAGCAGAATTCACAGGAATTGTTTCTAGGCAAAGTTTATAGTTTTAGGCAAAATATTTATGCATTTTGTTTCATGCAGTTTTGCTGTTATAAAACTGTGCAGGCAACTATGGTAATCAGTTTAAACTAAAACAACAAAATCCAAGGTACGATAAGAATGACTACAAGAAACAAGAATGTTTTAAATCAACATTGCATCAATTAGAATTGTTTTGCCAGTTGTCTTTTTCTCCTTCTTAGCCCCTCAAACACACAGACTAGACATTAGGCTATACCTTTTGTTGTAAGTTTATCCAGTGCCGTAATTTGTAGTGATGGTGTGAAGAAGCATTTGATTGCCTAGATTTCAGCTCTACTTGCAGAACAGAGCTTTTGAGATAGAAAGGCTTAAACTAAAATAACAATATGAATTAGCTTAAGTATTGTTACCTCAAGGAGAAATGTTTTCATCTAACAGTGCTGCTTTGACCTGCTGTACACTTTAGTTCAGTGAATTCATTTGGTTAACTGTGAATATGTTCTGTTTGTCATAAACTTTTTTGCAGTGTTCTGCCCTTATTCAAACTTTTAGTTGCTTGACGACATTAGTGCTCATTTAAAGGAGAGCCGCGTATGGCAGCTGGTGTTGAAATGTTAGGTGTCTTTGTCTTGTGGTAAGGTGCAGTTTGTTGGAGAGGGTGGGCGAAGGTGCACATGACACACTTCAAAGTGGTGTGTGGTGTGTGTCAGGTAGTGCTGCCTTGAGTCTGATTTCACCCAAACGGGTGTGTCTGGATTATTCATGAGACCTTTTCCTCTCTGAGCCACCATGACTAACCCCCCTCAGACAACTAACCCCCATCCCATCCCCCCCAACCCCCACCCCAAAGCCTGTGTCCTCAAGGCCCACTGAACTGAGCTTTTCTGACTAACCATGGTGAACCCATCCCCCCCTCCCCAACACTCCTCTACCCAGTCACCCCCCTCCCCAGCCAGTCATCCATCCATCCATCCATCCCCCTGTCTCTCCTGGGAGAAGGGTTTGGTAGTGGGGGGTTGGAGGGGCAATGTAAGGCCAGTGGCTGGATGGAAAGGGACAGGGAAACAGATGGCATCCTATTTGCGGCTGGTTTGTGAGGCCTGTCATTCCAACAGATTAATGCAAGTGGTTTGGTTAAGAGAGAGAGAAAAAAAAAACGGTAGAGACAATCAAGGAAGGGTCTTGGGGGAGGGGATGGGGGGTTGGGGGAGACAATAGAGCCACGTGCCACTGGACAGATTTGTCGTTTGGGACACAATAGGTGATCATTTTTCAATAGACAAGGCCAACTGTTACACACAACGTGTGCCACAGTCCCATGTTTCAAATGGCCTCCGGCGTTGTTTACGTACGATTCAGCCAATGGTATGAGGGGGTCCGTGGTCACCTGATTTAGTTGAAGAGGGGGAGCATGTCTGGTTGTGTGTGTCTGTGTGTGTGTGTGTTTAAGTAGTTTGGGTGGTTGGGTGCCTACAGTGTCCTCCAGACCAACAAAATAACTGAAAAGTGAGGGTTGTCATAGCGACCCCAGTGACTCAACCCCATCCGTCTCTAGCCGTGAGGGAACAAGTGCAGTCTAAAAGAGAGAGGAGGGGAGTTGAAGAGGACTCTCCTTTCTTTTCTTGACTTGGCTCATGTGAAAGTCTTAATCTTTCTTTTTCTTCTTCTCTCCCCTCCATCCAATGTTACAGCCGAAATGGTGTAGAAGAGAAGAAGAATAATAATAAAAAAAGAAATTTGTTCACGTCTGAGGAAACCTTTTCAAAAAGGTCTGTGTGGACGCGGCAGTGGTTGCTGGCTGAGGACTAAAACTCTTTAGATGAGAAGCTTAATAAAATCTGATTAGGCCTATCCCTTTTGTTTTCACTGTGTAATAAGCCTGTATGCTAACTAAATAGATGGATTATAGGTGTCTCTCTCTCCAGCCTGAGTGGCTCTCTCTGTGCGCAATGAAAGCTCTTACAACCTGCTTGCAGAGAATAAGTCCAAATGCGATTTTGTCCTTTCTCTCCGCATTTCCCCTCCATCTGTTGGCGCTTTTCTCGAAATTCAACATGATGTCATAAAATCCCCCTATTTTTCCAAGGACAGGATTATCATCATTTCTTCCAGTGTGCGAAATGCTGTCTCATACTTCTGTGTCTCAACAACTTTACTACGAGATGTGTCCGTGACACAGAGCTGTTGAGGAGTGTGTTTTCCCGCCAGAAACAGGTGTGTGTGACATGAGCTGGTACTCAGGGGGTTCTGATTTTTGGAACATATAAACTAGAGAGCAGTTTACAGAAAATATTGTTTATCTTCCATATTGTTTATCTTCCAGGAGGTTTTGATAGTGTGTGATTTACACTGTCTCACCCAAAAGAATATGCTTACTTGCGAGAGTGAGAGGTATTGTCAAAAAAAACAAACAAAAAAAAAAACTGCTAACAAAAGGGCATTGCTTAAACACCTCAAACATACTGTAACAAAAAATATCCGCAAACTTTTTCAATGCATGGCCTTTAGTTCTATATAGCACCATTTCCCGTAGACTATTACATTTAATCAATATGGCAATACAAAATAGATTCTTTTTTTAAATTGAATTTGACTTGCTGTCTTAGTGTCATTTCTCCCTCGCCTATCAGATCTCCGTTAGGGAACAGTCCCACCTGTCCCCTGCTCCCCATCTGCTCATGTCCTCCATAAGCCATCTCTCTCTCTCCCTCTCTCCCTCTCTCTCTCTCCCACACTCATCTTTGTATGATCCCACTGTTCAGCTCAGCTTACTGTTGTTGCAACCAACCACAGATGTTCTAGCAGGGATCTATCGTCTGGCCTGACCACATCACAGCCATGTCCTGTCCACTGTAGATTTGTCTAATGTGGTCAGGGATATGAGGTTGGGTCACAGCTACTGAAGTGTACCACTCTTGCTCCACTGGCTATTCCATAGCCCTTTGTGTACAATTTTAGATCATGCTGCATAGTCAGTGGCTGGGAACGGACCTTTAGTTCATGGTTCAGTCAGTGGCTGGGAATGAACCTTTAGTTCATGGTTCATAGTCAGTGGCTGGGAATGGACCTTTAGTCCATGGTTCATAGTAGATGACTGGAGATGTGCCTACTATTGCTCTCATTAGGCTACTCTTACCAACGCTTCAGGTTCACCCTGACTGGTTAGTGTTAGTGAATGATCTTGGGTTACTGGTACATTTCATGGTGAATTCTTTGCCTCAAACAAGACTCCAGATGTTGGCTAAGAGGTTGTGGAGTTTCACCCAGCCTCAGCTCCATGTGTAATTTGTGTCCTTGCCCTTGCCTTGGTTTTCACTTTTGTAAAAAAAAAAAAAGTGATTTCAGATTTCAGTTTGAAGCATGTTTTAAAATTTGCTGTTACCCTTACGTTTACAGTATACAAATGAATACTACAGCCTAGTTTTCTAGCTACCTTAAGTATGTTGTTAAACAGGCACATGGTTAAAATGCAAACTTATTGGATAGGTAGGCATGGGCCACCTTAAAGCCTGCCATTAAATTTGTGTTGACAGTGGCTGATAGTGCCATGCTATTATGGATCTTGGCTCCATCCAGGATAGATCCATTTTGTTTTGTTTTTAATAGTCATCCTATATCCTACATGCCTGTATACCTTATTTAGCAGGGTTATTTTTATCATTCCACAGAAGAGCTGTGTTCTCTACGGTGTTGTACAAAATTTCATGTGGTTAAATAGTCTTTGTCAATGTCTGAGTAAAGACAGCAATCTATGAGGTATTCAATGAACTAAAAACATAGAAAGATGGTCACATACAAATATAATTGTATGTTATCTTGGTTATCAAAGCATATGTGGTGAAGCTATTTTGCAAGACAGGTAGTTACCCACTGTGTGACTTGGCTGTGTGTTTACCACCCTTCTTTTCCTAGGTTACTCACCACAGACCCCTCTCAGCTGAACAAGGAGGACCTCCCGGGTGACCTGCAGTCCTTGTCATGGCTGACGTCAGTGGACGTCCCCCGCTTGCAGCAGATTGGGGCCAGCCGGCCCGACTACAGCAGCTCAGCTCAGGCAAGTCTGCTGGACCAGCAGGCAGGTGAGTTATGTCCATTTTTCTTTTCACTTCATTTATTATACAGGAAAGTATTAAAAGTGACAATTTTGTTACAGTTTAATAAAGTGGTTCACGGCAGAATCCTATTCTGCAGAACATATAACATAAAGCACAATCATGGAGACAGAAAGATCTATGACTCTTACACTATGCTTATGTTGTTCCACTAATACACCATATAATCTGGATACAGTCCTATCCAGAAATTATGTTATTATTACGTTTTTTGAATATTATCGATCTGTGACATTAGTTCTACACACATCCAGTACAATGACTTGTTGGAGTCAGCTGGGTCATACTCAGGTTCATTAACAAGTTGGTGTGTGGAATGTTTTTGTGCCTGCAGCTCAGATGAACAGCATGGCACTGACTGGCATTCCAAACTCCATGATCCACCTGCAGAGCAACATGCAGCACAGTCCTTTGGGAATCAGTGGGGTAAATCATTTTTTTAGCACTTGGCTCACAAACGATTGACCCACCCAAGGACCCACCAACTTGCATGTTTTAATTAAAAAAAGGAAAATCCTATTGCTGTGTGTTCACAGATAGACATAGAAGTTTCTGTACATTAGCACTCAATATCTGTTCTGCACCCTCGCCTTGGTTAACGCCATGCTGTCTTGTCTCTGCAGATGGCTCAGTACCCTCTGAATGGGCAGCTCTCGCCAGGGTTCCCCTGTCCTGCCTCTGTCTACCAGCCCTCCAGCCAACAGGTGCTCACCCTCACCCAGGCAGGCCAGCAGGTACAGTAGCGCTCACACTGAGAGTCGGATGCATGCTGTGGACGGTGCTTAGAACAATACCTGGGACTTTCTGATAGTCATCAAGACTGTAGTCATTTCATTTTTTTAAAGTCTTTGTTTGTGATGTGGTAGGATGTAAATAACATCATCTAAATATATCTAACGCTCTTGTTATCATCTCTTCTCTAGTGTTCACCAGTGGGACTGTATGGCAGTTACAGCAATCAGACTCTATTCTCGCAGCCCCGCATAGCTCCCCACAGCAACCAGGATCTGCATCCAAAGTCCTTTCCCAAACCCATCTACTCATACAGGTGAAATATACAGGAAGGTGCATTAAAGAAATCAGTTTATTTTACGCAGGCTTTCATTTTTTTTTCTTCCCATAGTTTTTGGATTCATTTTAGGTTCTTAGGGTTATCCTGAAAAGTGGCCACTTCTCAGCAGAGACTGACATGTTATTTGTTCTTGTGCTCCCCAGCTGTCTTATCGCCATGGCACTGAAAAACAGTAAGACAGGCAGTCTGCCTGTCAGTGAGATCTATAATTTCATGAAGGAACACTTCCCTTACTTCAAGGTTAGTACACATCATCATCATTCACACACCTACTGGTAACATGTCATTGTTTGTACTCCAGTAGTTATTAATTAATTAATTCAATCAATAATTAACTAATTGGATCAATTAATTAATTAAATCAATGAATTATTGTTTTAACATTTGCTAATTTAATACTTTCATTAAAACTCTAATTGATCCATTTATTTTCTTTTTTTTATTCATGCTGACTTGTTTGCCATCAGACTGCTCCTGATGGCTGGAAGAACTCGGTGCGACACAACTTGTCCCTGAACAAGTGTTTTGAGAAGGTGGAGAACAAGCTGAGCGGCTCGTCACGGAAGGGCTGCCTGTGGGCCCTCAACCCAGCCAAGATTGACAAGATGGAGGAGGAGATGCAGAAATGGAAACGCAAGGACCTGCCTGCCATCCGGCGCAGCATGGCCAACCCAGGTGTGTGTGACATTCAAGACGTTCACACACACACACACACACACACACACACACAGAGCTGTTGTTTCTGCCACAACTATCTAAATCTAGACAGCAAGCAAAAATCATGACCAATCCACCATCTTTGGTAGACAGTTGTCCCTCCCTTTGCTGTTTCAGATGTCAAGTGTAAACATCTACGGCCACAAAGACTCTAGAGAATTATTCTTTTGAGGAAAAACTATCCCTGTTTCCTGAGAGTTTTCTGCAGAGTTACATACGAAATGGTTCAGCCAAAGGACACATCAACATACTCTGTGAAAACTGACTCCATGGCACAGCCTCTGCCCCTGCTTGATCCCGTGCTCGATCAGATGTGATATAAAATACCGCAGTAGTAGGTTAGATTACAGGTGAAAAGTTAATGACTTGCTGCTGAGGTTAGGAGTGAAACACCTGATTTTCAAGCAGTTCATTTCACTTTAGTGTGAGTGGCACTGGTAATAGTATATGTTGTCACAGAGGGATTTATCAATGTAATAATGTACAAGTTCATCAGTGTCATGTTTGGCATTTGACGTTGAAAAACTTTTAGGCCAATTGCTGGTCTGGCAGGATGCAGTTTAAGTACTTGTGCTTGTCAAACGGTAACGTTTAATGTAATCTGACCTATTCAAATGGAATCCAGTCATATTTCTAACCTCTCTGTTTGCTGCCTCTTGTCTTCTGTAGACGAGCTGGACAAGCTGATAACAGACCGGCCAGAGAGCTGCCGGCGGAAGCCCCTAGATTCTGGCATGACTCGTTTGCCGGTGTGCCCTTCAGGGCCCACCATCCCCGCGCAGCCGCAGGGGGTGACCACGCTGGCCCTGCAGTGCCTGCCTCTCCACCAGCAGCACCAGCTGCATCAGCTGCAGCTCCAGAGCCAGTCACGGCTGGCGCCTATCTCGCCAGCGCCGGCCCAGACCCCACCACTGCACGCCGTACCCGACCTCACCCACAGCCCCCACCCGCAGCAACAGCAGCAGCAGCTGCACACGGCCAGGCCGCAGCAGGACATCTACTCCCTGCATGCTGGGGAGGTTACCAACGAGGTGGACGCTCTGGACCCAAGTATCATGGATTTTGCACTCCAAGGTGAGCACATTTGTTAATAACAAACGTTATATCAGTTTATGTTAATAATGTTATAAACACATGTAAAACTAGACAATAAGTAGTAGGAGAATGTAACTGCAGGCAGTAAGATGAAATTTATATGAATGAAAATAATGTAACACATTAAGGCATGAAGGTATGCTGTGGCATGTTTTAGGATTATTTTGATTTAAGTTGTGAAATACTGGTCCTGCGACTAAAGATTTTCATGCAGAAAGTCAGTCAGCCTATTTCCGTTCTTTGATGATTTCAGGCAACTTGTGGGAGGAGATGAAGGACGATAGCTTTAATCTGGACGCACTGGGAACTTTCAGCAATTCCCCACTGCGTCTGTCTGACTGTGACCTGGACACCAGCAGCATGCCCCTGGTCTCGTCCAGCACTCCAACCCTGCAGTGTCCCGACCTCCAGCTGACGGGGGTCTACACGTCTGTCAGCACCTTGGATGGCCTCTCCTCCCAGTATATTGGCTCACAGGGGGCCAACAAGCCTATCATCCTGCTTTAATACACTCATCATAAAGACACTCCTCACCAAAAAAAAAAAAAAAAAAAAAAAAAAAAGATCCATGTGTGAGAAAGACTATGGGTAAAAACCTGATGTTTATCCCACTTCTGACACAAAGCTAAGAGAGGATAAAGATCTTCAGAGACCTGTGTAAACATTTTTTCTTTTCCAAAAACACTTGAAGTGTTTATCTGAGCTCCAAGTCCTTGGCACTGACTCTTTTTAACATGAAAGACAAGAGACAGTATCTGGAACAGTGGAGAGATTTTTTTAAAGGGACTGCTTCCAATGGCATTTAAAGAGACAGCATTTTAAAGATGTATAGAGATCTCTCACGTTGGAATAGTACTGTGCTCATATCCACAAAAATGATGTATATAGCACAGCTCAAAGGTCACCATTTCACCACCTTTGACCCATTTTCTGCTAGTATTGTGAAAAGTACTTACCAAACCCTGTGGTTAGTATTGTTATGGTAGCTGTGTGTATTTTTGGTCTATTGAATCATGTTAGGCAGTATGACTATATTGTGTGTTTTTTTATGTTTATTTATATTTATAAATGGAAAGAAATATGCCAATTCTTATGTTTGTATATACAGTAAATGTTGTCTTTTGCAAGATCTGTATTTTACAATTACCCTGGTAGGAATTGAATTGTGACAAGTTCGTATGCAGTGAAGCCAAACTCAGATGTGCCAGTTTCCAGGGCTTACAAACAAACTAGATCTTGAGAAAGTTACTTTGTGTAGAGATGCGTTTTTACTGTTGATTGGACTGTTACGGTTAAGGCAAAAACATTCCAGAGCATTTCTGTGTAACTCTGTGGGTGAATGCATGTGAAATACTGTAAAATAAATGAGAAAGAGGGCAAACATTAATGCTATTTATTAGTGTTCTACACATTCAGTACCAGAAGATTTCAAGTGGTATTTGAAGGGCCAATCCAAGAAAGAAATGGATTGATGGTGAAACAAAAGAGGGTCATTAGACACGTTAAGGCTTCCTCTTTACCTCACTCTTGACAATGTCCTTGGGAGTGTCGTCACCTCGTGTGTCGTCACCTCGTGTGCGTGGTTATGTGGACAGTCCAGTCAAAAGCATTCAAAAACGTTTCATTCAAAATCTCAAAACGAAAAGTGAAAAATGCAGAAATGTTTGCATAGTATAAAAAATTGCATTTCGTTGTGTTCTCTCCTCAAACACAGGTAACTCTCAAAGACAAACCCATTCAATTTGAGATCATGGCACATGTTCTATAACAACTATTTCTTACACCTATGCGGTTCACCCATCTGTGAAATCCCTTTAGGAACATTCGTGGAGGCACAACAGTTTGGATCTTTGGTAAAAACCTCAGAGTGCTACATACTACAATCTTTGGTAAAGACACACATCATCACAAAAAAATCATATACACCTAAAACATAACAAAATCACACAAATCAAGTGTTCACAAATTGTCCATGAGCAACTGTGGAAAAAAGTCAGCCAACATGATACACATGCATAATTGAGACTTGGTTTTATGGAGTGACTTGTGAAGCACGACTGGCTTTGTGAGTTAGCTTATTTCATCGCTTGTGAGGCCCAGTATACAGTCCAGTACATTCAACTGTCAGCCCACTAATATGACTGACATGTAAAGTTGACTTAAAAAGCGAGATTAAAACAGAGCGAGTCAGAAAAATACTTGCAGTAAAACACTGATCAATCTGTTCTGTGTAGTATGGACACAACATACAGCAACATGTCCCACCTGTCAAATGTCTTCTGTGGTACACAAAGCAAAGAGAAAAGTCAAGGTAGAGGCTTACAGAGTCTGTTAAAAGTCTGTTAAGCCAGCTCAGTTAAGGCTATGTTACAGTTTAATTTTATATGGCTTTATATGGCATTGTGTCTGTGCGTCATTACAGTGGCTTTGAAGAGGGACTGACCTCATCCCTACCATCAAAATCAATCACCTGCAGTCACACACCACAGCTGAATTATCAGTAGTTATCACAAAAACCACCATGATCCTGAGAGAGAAATTACAAGTTTATACAGTTTGGCATTTCTTAGTTCCATTGTGACTGACATCCAGTCTTCCAGGGGCCCAGCCTGTGGAGGCTCCAAAATGAGGTGGGTGGGAAGGGGGGAGGGGGGGGGTGGTCTGTAGAGCTTCCCCCAGAGCCTAGCTGGGGCTGGGGCCAGGGCTGTCCATAGTGGCCAGCAGATGGGAGATCTTGGCCCTCTGTGTGGGAGTGATGTGCTGGCTCATGTGGATGATGCAATCCATAGCCACCTCAGGGTTGGCCTGAACAAGGCTGGACAGACAAGGACAAACCATTTGATTTCAGTTCAGTTTAGAAAAATAAATGCATTTTCTTTCCAGAGTGAGGGAAGAGATGATTTCCAGATTCAGCTCCAAGCTAATTTCCATCTGTACAAACACACACTTCACATACCAGACCAATGCATCATTGCCCAAAAGCACTTAGGATTTTTTTTTTTAATAAACAGCCATCTCACTTTACTGCACCCATGATCTTGGTGTTGGTTCTTAATACGACGACTGGAGAGCTCAGGGGTTCGGTTCCCAAAACCACAGTTAACAACTTTGTTGGTCGCAATGCAAGTGCCCAGTGCCAACCAACTAAGTTGCTAACTGGTTAGCAAGTATAGTTTTGGGAAATGGATGGCAGAACAGTAGCTACTGGATAAAGTGGGTTAATTGACAACAACAAAACCATAAGACAATGAGCACTTTAAAAGTCATAATCTGGATAAAACATACCTGCGTATGTGTTTAAGGGCATAATCCCTCTTCAAGTATTTAATATTCTCCCTGATGGCCGAGCGAGTGCCCTCCTCCTTGGCCAGGTGCTTCTCCAGCCACTCTACCACCGCCTGGTTGTTGTCCCACAGGTACGCCTTTAACACACAACACACATCACTCTTCACATCACTACAAGCCCAGTGGGTGACGTGGGAACCGAAGGGAGCTCACCAAAGCTACATCTCACTTTAGACATGTACACAACGAGCATAGACTCTGTGACATACCCTGTACTATATTCGCAGGAAAGAATCAACACACTACTACTGAATATAAGCCACACCCTGTATAAACCTCAGGTCAGTGTTTTATGCAAACTAAAAATACAAAACCTTGTACTGACCTCAACTTTGCATTAACCTCACCCATGTATTAACCTCAGTTTACTAAACATGAAACATTGAATCACATTGAATCACAATCAGATCAGATCAAGTAGAATGATGAAAATAAATGCAATCCTGTCTATAGCCCTCACCCATGTATGAACCTCACAGATGAAGAAATTTTACAAAATCAATGTATTAACCTTGGTTAATAATCAGGAAATTACGGTACTGAGGCCAGCAGACAGTACCAGCAGTATTTTTAAGACATCAGCACGGCTCTGGCATTATTTACAATTAAACAATTTGATCATATTTATTTGCCTCTGCACACCGGTGGAGCATGCCACGCAGCATAGTAGCCTGTGGAATGACCAATGGATTTTCTTCAACGGCTCTGACAGCTCGGCGGCAGCTCACCTTAACGGTGCCTTCCGTCTCCACAAACCAGCGGCGCAGCATGGACTGGATGTGGCCGTCACTGAGATCACGGTTGGCCTGCAGGACTTCCGCCTTGGCCACCTCCTCCAGCAGGAGGCGCCGCAGACGCCAGTAGAAGAAAGAGCGAGCACTCTTCCAGTCCAGAATGTCCTGTGCAGATATCAACACAGCTCGTCACATACGGAATGACCAATGGATATGGAGTAATGCACTCAAAGAGCAGAGAATGTAGGGGCATCACATTCAGTGAGGTATGGAGTAGAGAGGGGGTAAATTCATATGTAATGAGTTCATAACTATCAGCATTGAAATGAATTCACTGAAAGTCACTACAGATAAGTGTCAGCTAATTGTCAGAAAACCATGCATTAAGTGAGCAGCAAGTGAAGTGGTTAAAATTTCTACTCATCTACTTCATAACTGCTAGAGTTAATCTACAATGTCAAACAGAATGGGCGTCTGTGGTTTGATTTTTATTTACCGTGATGGCACCCTTTTCCTGCATTCTCCCAGGGGTGTCGTGGAGGTCGACAAACTGCACTGCCACCTGGTGGTACATGGGCATGAGGAACTCTTCCCGTGCCCTCAACCTTGCCTCCACATGTCTCCTCTCGTTCTCAGGCAATTCAGGCGAGCCTGAAGAGTGTCAAAACAGCAGCAGCAGCAGAGTTCATGATAAACAAGCACTTTATTGTGAGATACACAAAATAGTCAGTAGTTTACAGATCAGTAGTCAGTAGTCTACTAACTAACGATAATGCAAGTTTGGTGAGCTCACCCAGTTGATCTGCCATATCGGCGTAGGTGCGATCAATCCGGCGCATGGTCTTCAGAAGGTCCTTCCTGCGAAACTTAATCTCCACTGTGCCCTCTGCCTCCAACACACCACCCCTGGAGGAGAGAGAAAAAGGGGAGGAGAGAGACAAGAAGGGAGAGGAAGAGAGGAGGGAGAGAGGAAAAACGACCAATAAGGACAGGTGTCCAGGATGACATTTCTCTCAATTCCCACTTAAAAGAGAAATCTGGTGTGAATCAATCCATAGCCCTCTTGTTCTAGGTAATCGATTGCTGTCGGTAGGAAAAAGAACATGAAAATTTAACACAGACTGCACAGTGAACTGGTAACTAATACTAACTAAATGGAGCATAGTAACTTTCAGTTTTCAGTTTTATTTTCCTATGCTCAATTAGCTCAACATTAGCTGCCAATTTATTATTCAGTATTCTGTTGAATTGTAATTTTCATGTTCCTCTTCCTACCGACAGCACTTGGTATCCTGGAACAACAGGGCTATGGATTGACTCACACCACATTTCTCCTTTAATGAGTTTTTTTTGTTTTTTTCTGTTGTTTCTTGAGCACCTGCTCTCCCTGTCTGCGTAGAGCTCCATGCAGAGCGGATTGATGGTGGGGTCGATGACTACCCATGAGCCTCCTCTCAGCTCAGCGTGTGGCGGGATGTAGACCAGCACAGGCTGTTTGAACTCCCGCAGGGCATCCACTATGTAGGCCCCAAACTTCAGCACCTGATCATACATGTCTGGTGGGAGGACAAGAATGGTACTCCAATGAACTCCTCAATTAGTTGTCTGAATTCCTCTGGAATATGGCTCTACATTTGTTTGTGTTAGTTCTCTGTCAAGAAATCATCTAATAGACAAAATGTTCTAATACCTGAGCCAGATTTATGTTTCATTGACGTATAGTCTTAAAAGATAGCATATGCATTACATTCATCCATGATACACAAAAACAAACCTGCATAAATACAAATACAAATGGAAAAGTCTGTATATGTCCCAGTGATTTTCATTTAAAGCATGTATGAATTCATTACATTTAAAAAGTACAGGTGTAAATACAGAGCAATCTTGGGAAACAACACTTGTTATGATGATGTGATGTGTGATCAGTGATAGCTCACCTTTCATTCCCCCAGAGAAGCCTCTCCAGTTGGCGAAGACCATGAGAGGCAGGCGCTCACGGTTGAAATCCCGGATGGCCTGAGCCGTTTTAAAGGCAGAGTCTGGGAACCACACCTGTCCTGCCTGCTGGATGACCTGAAAACCACCAGAGGGGGACATAACTAAATGAAACAGGTGCTACAAGTGAGGATCATTTACTGTTACAAACATAGCTGCCTCATTCCTATGAAGCTAAAGATGAACAGAGCTCAATGAGCCGATGCTAACTCACTTTAGCCTCAGAGTCCAGGTTGGCTGGATCTGCTGGGATGGCCAACTCAACAGTCCGCGTTTCCACAGCGAGGACTCCCAGAGGAATTCCTCCTAACCTGTAGAGGAAAACAACCCCAGTTAGCACAACTAATGCCTATGTTTCTAGTATTTCTAGTTACAGTGGCAATAAGGTTTAATGAAAACTGTGCATTAGCCTACCTGGCTCTTCCCACCACCACAGTCTGGGCCCAGGAGCCCATGATCTCCATGAAGGAGCCCTGGTCAAAGAAGCCACTCTCCCATGCTCCCTTTTGGGCTTAACATACAACAAACACAACACAAGTCAGAGGAACGATCAGAACCACTCATTCATAGATTGAACCTTGCAATATCATCTTGTATTTGGCATATCTACCAACTACACATGTGTCTTACACTGATAGCATGGTCACTCCACAAACTTATAATTTCATTGTTTGCTCAAACTCACACCTGACAGCGGTCACCTCAGCCTGGAGCACAGCAGTCACAGAAAAGGTGATGGTTGGTCCTTAATGACTTGACACAAGGCTGGGTTTGCACAGTGTGTAGTGTGCACAGTGTGCACAGTGTGCACACACACACACACACACACTCACACTCACACACACACACAGACACACACACAGGGACTTACTGGGGTGAGGTCGGCCACACAGCAGCCAGCGCGGGTCATAGGGGGCTTTGGTGGGGACAAACTCAATCTCTCTGTCCACCGGGTCAGTAGGGGGCAGCACTGGGGGCATTACGTTCTTGTTCTAAATGTAGAGAATACCATACTGCTGATATTCGTAACCACTAGGGCAATGATAACTAAACTAAACAATCATGATCACGAGCACAGGCGCACACACACATACACATACACACTCACACACACAAAAAGCCATGAAAAACATGCATGAAAAAAAAAAAAAAAAGGGACCACTTTGTGGAGAGAGCGCTGTTGAACTTTAGTACTCTGCCTCCAACACTTTACTTTGAGGAGAGTAAAACAGGTCCACTGAAAATCATATTGAAGGGCATCAAAGGCTAATGGCCAGCTACCTTTGGCATATAGGACAGCCACTGCAGGATGGTGAAGACACCATCAAAGTCATCTGGCACTGTGGTGTGTGTGACGCCATTGTTGTGCATGATCTGGATGCCACCAAGCTGGTTGTTGGAAGTGTAGACTTCACGGCCCAACACCTGTGGCGGTTAAAAACAAAGCTTTCAGACAACTATACATTAAAGCTTGCCTGATCTTTCATCTTTTTAACAGAGGAACCGGTAACATGTAGTTTGCCCTTCACTACTTCCTAAATCAGATTGAAATCTAATTCAAAGTAACAATATGTTACAATGTTACAATGTTACAAAGTTACGATATTGGTTGTGTGTGTGCACACATTATGATCAGCATTTGCCTAAAAGCACACTGAGATGAGCACGGTGTGTGTGTGTGTGTGTGTGTGTATATATGTGAGCAGGAGTGGAATGCGTTATGGAGGGTGTCAGCAGGACCTTGTTGAGTGCTCCGGCTCCAGTCAGGATGATGTGAGAGTTCTCCACCTGGATCACCCTCTGGCCCAGCCGCACCAGGTACGCCCCGATGCCTATCGCACGACACGTTACCTGAACATACACATACACATACACACACACACACACACACACACACAATGGCATTTCATTTTACTGAGATTTGTGTTAATATGACACTGCAGCATTCCGGTGTTTTAACACCAAGAGCTACTGAAGCTGTAAACTCACAGGAAGTAATTCACTTAGTATGGACAAGAGCAACTGAGAAACAAAACCTGGGCGACTAGAGCGACTACAAGAAGTTAAAAACTGCTTAACGTTAGGCATATAAGCAATGACGTGTTTCATCTGCGAATGAAACATCAATGGGCAACAAGAGCAAACAGTTTTTTTTTTATGAGCGACAAAAACGATTTTACTGCTTAGGAGATTTTAGCAGCTCTTGGTGTGAACACACAGTTGGAATACCTGCTTAAATAAGCATGTTTGGCAAAATGCCTAGGAGGAACATAGAGGCCTAGAAGGAAGTAAAGATGCATGCATAATTTCAAGTTCAAGGAAACATGAAAGCTGTGCACATTTCATTAGATATGCTCCCTTCTTCCTGCTATTCACATGAGTTCCACAGAGGTCTCAACAGGAAGTACTTCTCACAATTAGATATGACTGAGTTGATGATTACAAACTATACACCACCCCTGGCTGTAGATGTGAAACCATGTAGTGGTCGTCCAACTATAGAACTTCTAGGTAGAAAATTGTTTCCAAAGGCCAATTCCTGCTAAAGTAAAGTGATAAAGTAGGTGTGCAGGGCAGGGATGATTTCATAAGAACAGGTCCCTGCCCAGATACCTAATAAATGGGAGTGCCCACGTTTTTATGAACTACAGTGCGGACGTGTCAGAGGCAGTACTAACGAGATCAGGGCCAGGGCATGTGAGGTGATGTGATGTGTGTGTGTGTGTGTGTATGTGTGTGTGTGTGTGTGTAGTGTACCATGCTGATGGTGATGATCTCCTCATAAGCCAGAGAGGACTCCCCGGCGATTGTGCCCGAGCCCCGCAGGTTCTCCACGCCCAGTCCCTCCTCCTTCCCTATGATGTCGGTGATGATGTACCTGCAAACAGCAGGGGAAACAACATTTTTAACATTCCCTTAACTGGTGGCAGATTGGAAGTCATTCACAATAAACAAACAGACAGATTGATACATACAGATGCACACATATTCAACGCACACCCTCACCAACATACACACAATACACAAACATAGTCAATCTGTCAGCACCAGTGTATGTATTTAAGATTGAACTCATGACCAAAAAAAGCAGGACTAATATATTTGTAATATATTTATATGTCGAAACGTTTGTTGCACTAAATAAAAAGCTACTCTACATGCTCCGGTTCTTCCTGGGTCTAGTCTGAACAAGAAGTGGCCCAGGACCTGCTGATTCCAGACTTGAGAGGAAGTGAACACAAATTTGTTGTTTGTTCCACACCAAATGCACAGTGTCTCCATGGTTATGCCCATGTGTGTCCATCCATTACCAGCCTTTGGAATCCCCACAGCTATAAGCAGTCCTACTACACTGACCGATGGATAAAACCATGACTGTAACTAATACAGTGCTGTGCAAAAGTATTTGCCCCCTGACCAATTTCTGACATTTCTTGCATGTTTGTCACGCTCATCATTTCAGATCAAGCAAACCTAATATTATACAAAGAGAAAACACAATTAAACACAAAATAAAGTTTTCAGTGCCAATGTCATTTATTAAGGGAAAAAACATCTGAACCTACATAGGCCCATGTGAATAAGTAATTGCTCCCCTAAAACTAATAGCTGGTTGAGCTGCCTTTTGCAGCAATAACTGCAGTCAAGCGTTTGCGAGGTGAGTCTTTCACATCGCTGTGATGGGATTTTGGCCCACTCTTCTGTGCAAAATTGTTTAAGATAACCAGATTGGATGGTTTTCGGGCATGAACAGCCTTTTTAAGGTCATGCCACAGCATCTCGGGACTTTGACTAGGCCACTCCAAAACCCTAATTTTGTTCCTTTTTAGCCAGAACCCAGGTGCGCTTTAGCTTGAGGTCTCGAACTGACGGCCGAACATTCTTTGCCAGGATTTCTTGGTAGTGAGCAGAATTCATGGTTCCATCGATAATGGCCCAGGTCCTGAAGCAGCAAAGCAAGCCCAGATCATCACACTTCCACCACCATGTTTCACTGTTGGCACAATGTTCTTTTTATCAAATGCAGTGTTCTTTTTGCGCCAGATGTAATGGGATGCATTTCTTCCAAAAAGTTCAACTGCAGCTGCATTTTTTTAAAACTTGGCTTATCTTTGTGTAATGTTTAAATTTGTTTGATGATCTGAAAAGGCTAAGTGGGACAAAGGTGCAAAAAGGTAAAAAAATCAGTAAGGGGGCAATAACGTTTGCACAGCACTGTATGTTCTAGCCTGGGTGACTACAAAGCATCGTAACTTCAGTCGTTCTCTTGGTCGTTATGTTGACCAATTCAATCAGGTCCTTAATTACCCATATTGGAATAGGCTCATTTATTCACTCCCTCATTCTCCACCTCAAGCTGGTGTGTGGTGAGCGTTCTGGTGCATAATGGCTGCCATACATTACCCAGGTTCCACTGTAAAGTGCTTTGGGTGCCTTAAAAATCTCAATTTCATATTATCATTATAGGAATAGCAATGAAATGATTCAAGAGAGCAGCAGACCTGGACTCCCCTCCTTCCTCCACATGGTGGCAGTGCACGGAGTTGGTGGAGCTGATCCGCGTGTAGTCCTGAGGTGTCAGGTACAGGTATTTAAAACCCTGCAGGACGCAACAGCAACAACTCTGGGTCAATACGTGAATCACAGCTATAACAAGCATCAAAGTCAAAGTCAAAGCAAAGCAAAAATACCTCTATGCAGCTCGAAGTAGCCAAATACCCATCTATTTATATCTATTTATCTGCTACCCAGCTCAGTATGGCAATGAGACCTATCTCCACTTCCTTCCATTTGCCTGAGATATAGGAAACCAATCAAAAATCAAAGACTTTTACTCCATCATGATGGAGGCAGGGTTAACAGGTGTTTCAGTTCAAATAACTATCTGTGCAAATATTGTTCTGATTGGTTGTAGGTGTATCCAATGCCTGCAGAGGCATTTTGATCTACATCTGCTAATTCCACCTCCGGGAAGTGGGAGATGACGGGAGAGTAGCCAGACTGACCTGCCTAGCAGATCAGCATGTGTGAGAACCAGACTATGACTTTGTATGGTCTCACTCATAACACTCTAAAAGACTCATTCCAAAAGACCTGCAAACGCATGACGGTAAACCAAGTGTATATTACAAAGCGTCTGGAGTGGTTAATGGCAATGGTGTGTGTGTGTGTGTGTGTCTCCATCAGCCTACCTTATAAGGGTCAGAGGGATCCACCCACGCCACCTGGAACATGTGTCGGACCTCCTCAGCCAGGCCGATGCGCGCCCCGCTGTTGGCAGATATGTAGATACGGGGGATGCCCTCTACGCGGGCCATCTCTGATGCCCGCAGGAACAGCTGGTCCTCCTGGGGGCCAAACGAGCCAATCATGTAGGTGATGTCATTACAAATGACAACGATGTCGCGACCCTCCGGGTATTCAGGAGTCTTCATGCGCATTCGGAATGCCACCATGCCACTCTGGAGAGAGAGGACAGCATACTAGAATTCTACAAGTCACTTCATTTCTTATTTCACTCTCACCATTCATCATTTATTTCTCATTTCATTCTCAGAAAATGTTCTACAAATGAGAAGCAACAAAATGGCAATAGCAATGTATAACATGATTTAAAACACAAACACTAAACTTTATCTCTCTAGCTTAACACCATCATTATCTTACACAAGCAAACAGACAGAAGCACAATCAGTGGCTAGTATTGGTAATGGCACCAGTGGCTAATATCAGTAATGGCAGTGTCCAGTTTTGCTGGCCCAAGCTCTTTTTACCTCGTTGTCTCCTGGGAGGCGGTTCATCTGCACCAGTCTTCCTTGAGCGTCCAGCACCAGCTCTGTGCACGCAAGCACATCTTTAGGGTAGCTGTCACCGGGGCCCCACATTTTAAACAGAGCCTAAGAGAGGGAAATGCAGAGTTACAATCACCAGTCACAGACAACAGTAACAACTTCATTGTGGTACTGATCTCACTGTTTGTTGCTCTTCAGCACTGGGCAAATGCAACTTTAATCAACGGTGACAAGGAACTATTCTGAGACAGACGAAGACAAAGCCTCATACACATTCATAAAATCACACATATTTAGATAATATTATTATACCCTCTCCAGAATTCACTTTGAATGGGCCTTCCCAACATTTGGAGGTCAGCTATTTCTGTATAATCACTGCTGTGAAAGTATAATGACCACTCTAAATGGCAACAGGTTTTTTGCTGCAGATTCAGATCTGCATATCATCTCGCGAGTAGAGATCATTCACTTATCACAATGGAACTTTGTTGAAATCAAAAGGAGATCAGCTGCATTCTAAAGAATGTTTCAAATTCTGGTTGTGTGAACTATTTGTTTTTCTGTGGAAGCCATGAAATGATAAATCAAATTTAAAAGACAGTTCAGTTCATACAAGTTCTCCTAGTATGTCGGGAAATATTTTCCTATAATGGCCGGTGGATGATTCATTATCCCTCACATAAAAAAGACTGGGAAGAAGAGCATACGCACCTGTCTGAACATCTCAGGGAAATCGTAAACATAGGTGGTGCCCAGGCTCTGGGCCTGGAAGCGTTTGGCCTGCAGAAGGTCTTTGGTGACGTACGGCGTGTTGATGAGCATGCCATGCAGGGGACCCTGCTTGTCCCCATAGGACTGGAACATGATCTACACAACACACAAACAACTCTAAATGGATCATGGATCAAAATGCCTGCACAACACACAGCATAGAGAAGGTTCCAGATTTATTGGAACAATTCAGTGCAATTATTATCCAATTAATCTATTCTATTCTATTCCATTCAGTTGTGTTCTATTCCACTTTATTCATTCTATTCCACTGTATATGTTTTCTAAATCTAATGGCAATATCCCCAAGTCTCCCTCAGTAAATAGATGGGTAACACTTTAGATTAAGGTGGCACATATATTAATTGTGCTGCTGCCTTATAAGCCACAGCATACTAGCCAAGGCATATTAAGATCATAATTCATATACAACAACTAACTCACTATCTATGAATAGACAGTAATTAGGAGTTTATATTGGAGAAATTGGTAGAATAAGGTCGTGTAGAATAAGGTATTAATAAGTGATTTCTAATGATTAACAAACGACTAGCTTGTTACTAATTTTCATGTTAATAAGTTGCTAGTTAATGGAGAATATGTGAACCCTAATCTAAAGTGTTACCAATAGATGAATTAGTGGGTGGCTCTTTGATTCGTACTTGTCCAGAGCTGGGGTCAGTGACCTCCTTGTAAAGGCTGATGTCCAGGTAGTAGCCAGACTCGTTGGTGAGGAAGAGGCGGATGGGGACGGCATTCCCTGTGGCCGTCAGCCGGATGTTGATCTTCACCTCTGCCTGCAGGACACGCAGCTTCCACAGTCGGCTGCCATAACGCATCACCATGGACCGCACAGACTCCTCAATCTACACAAATCACACAGGGACTTTAAGTACTAAATACAGGAAAAAACAGATCCTCAGAGCTAAGTCATACTTGCACAACAGTGTGGAGTTTGATAAACCAATTGATATAATGAGCAGAGACCTTGGAGGGGTCCATGATGACTGTGGGCACAAAGTTGAGGAAGATGTGGTTGCAGTCGGTGCGGACAGTAGTGTTGCTGAAGGCCACCTCCAGCTCATCCATGGCCTCCAAGAGCAACCTCTCCCCTTCATTCTGGAGGTACTCGAAGGAGGCCTCCTACAGGGGACACACAGAGGATAGAATAGAATAGAACACAAGGAGAGTTGAATGCTGGATGTGGTGAACAAGCTTTAACATCTTTTCAACTAGAAAGAGCTTTTGAAAAAGGTTTCAAACTTTTAAAAAAGCAGTACAAGTTTGTTAGTTTTGGGGTTTATTGCAAAAAATTGTGTTTAAGCACTGACATGGATTTTCTTATCCACTTCCTAATGCATGATGTGGGTGGAGTCCTGTTACCTTGGTGATTAAGTCGGAGTGGCGGATGATGGCACGGATGAAGAAGCGGTAGTCGGTGACCTCTGCCCCCTGCTTGACACGGGCGGCGCCCCGGTACAAGTGCATCTTGTGGTTGGCACACGGCACCGCATTCAGGTCAAAGTTCCGCATGCGGTTGAGCTCAAGCTGGAAGGCTAAGGCAGGTTCTAGGTTCCTGTAGATGCGGTCCTCCTGGAACTGTGGGAGGAACATCAGATGATCCGATTGGATGATCAAATCAGATCATCAAGCAAAACTAATTGGGTACAAAACAATTAAAACCAAAAGCTGATTTTGGTTGTTGAAAAACATATTGGCATTTTACCTCATCTCTAGCTCTGAAGGTGAAGAACTTGGGGAATTCCCTCTTTATGACACAAGGGGAAAAAAAGAATCTCCTTTAATCAGCAAACATGTTACGAAGGAAAGCATCAATTAAAAATGCATCTTTAATAATGTCTAAAATATGATACCATACCCTCTGAGCAACTAAAAATGTAATTCTTCTGATGCCATATTCATACAAGAGTGCCTTCTGTAAAGATGTAAACAAACAAACAAACAAAAACCTTAAGTCATATTTCTGTGAACAAACTTGCATAAGAACAGCATCACAGACTCTTGGGAGGTACTGACCTTGGACTGGGCAAAGGCTGAGAACTCAGTGACCAGAGTGTCGTTGTCCTCTGTGTCTGCAGACTTGATGGACACATTAATAATGTGGATGGGATTATCCCTCATGTTCTACAATGGAAACAGAGGACATGTAGTTGGGCTATGGATAGGTAAATACTTAGGACCTGGACCAACACATTTCCAACCAAAGCTTTGTCCAGTGCCCACAGATAATGCACCAGCTTCAAAGGCCTCCCAGGTTTTGTGTACTACTGTTGTCAGAGCACTCTGGGAAGTGCCATGCCTGAACGTACACGCATTTAAAGGCTGGTCCTGATTTGGTTGGTATCACTCACCCTGGTGCTCTCCTCCTCATACAGGCTGGTAGTGGAGGCCTCAGAGAACAGCGGGCTATCCAGAAACGGATCAGCGAAGCATGCCATCACCTCGTCAAAGTTCCTGTTGAAGTGGGCAATCAAACACAAACACAAACACTTCAGTTGTATAGATAGAGTGAACATAAAAACAAGATATTATATATCTACCACTTGTGCTGTTCCAATCCCCATCGAGTGGAAAGGTTTAACACAAGTGTCTCACTTGCTCATGAAGAACCAAGAGAGAACACTAGCTCCAAATTCATTGGACTGTTCAACATATTTCTGAAACCTTTGTGAGTCGTTTCACAATAAAATGTGACCTTAGTGGTCCAAGATCTCCATTGAGACAGGAGAGCCCTCGACCCCAGCCTTCACAGTACCATCAGTGTTTGTTTTGTCTTTTGTCTTCTCAACTAGATCCCTACCGCTTGAAGTCGTCGAAGCACTGGAAGGCCGCCATGACGCCCATCCTCTGGCAGGGGGGCGAGAGGGCCCCCTCCAGGAAGAGCTCGCTGCTCTGGCGCCGCATCTCCAGCTGCCCTGAAGAGCCACTCACCGGCACCGACAACCTGGGACAGGGTGGGGAGTTCAAAGAGTCCCGTAACCATGGACACAAGAGGAGAGGGGAAAGACATGTCACTATGGTGTAGCAGGGGTCCTAGAACAGGCTCCCAAACAACAGCTGTAGAATACATTATGTTAATGGAGCCGTAGGAGAGGATGTATGGACTCCTCAGAACACTGCATCTATTGTGCCTGGTCATTCACTCAGAGCTAGCCAGCAAATACAAACACACTGCCTCTTATAGTGGGCCTCCGAATTCCTCTCAGACCAAGTGCCCTACCTCTTTGAATGCACATACAATGGATCCACTCAGTAAGTCTACATGCACAAATTTGGTAGGAGGCGTATGCAAACAAACACTCTACATGGTGTTTGCTTTTAAACTACATGTACATACTGGACTTACAAGAAAAATCAGGAGTTGTGCAGAACACTGCTATAATTAATGGCAATGAGCTCTACTGTTAAAAAAGACACACACACACACATACACACACTGTACCCATCAAACATTCAAAGAACATCCAGCATGTGAGGTGTGAGGAAGCAGCAGGGTAGGGGGAAGCAGTAGCCTACCTGTTCAGTGTAGGACTGCTCCCTCTGAAATAAGACAGATGTGTGTTAGCATAGCCCATCAGAGCATCCTTATGTCCTTATGCTCTAACCTCAGTTTCTTTCACAGCACTTTATTCAGACATTCCTGTGCTTTTCCTAGCAGATTACACTGTTACTGTTACAGGAATCATGGCGTCATCACAGCTTTAAAGCATTACTGATGTTAAAATGCACCAGCCTTGATTAATGGTTTGCTGTGTTGGAACAGTTGATGAGAGGCAGAGAGTGCAATGCCGGGACTCTTCACAGCCACTTTTCACCTGCTCTGATCTTAATGACCTGACCAAGTGCTGACCACTAATTGATGTAATGACCACTTAAATCAATGACTACTTTTACGTTTGCATTTAAGTATCCTGAATATAATCAGGATTTTAAGTATCCTGGATTTGCATTTGCGCTTGTAAAACACCTTTTCCCAAATTCAGTATCCCGAATAAGCCCTTATCCTGCTTTCTGATCGGGATATGCTAGGTGGAGTACTCCGAAAGAAACCGGGATACTGTAGCACGTAAACACCTTATCCTGATTTCTGACAGTTGCGGAGACAAATTCTAGAGTGCAACGTGCGAGATGGAATGCTGCTGAGCGCCAAGACAATCAAGCAGCACTCTTTAGAATCCTCGGTGAGAACACCGCAAAGAACGTTACAATCAGTAACTGGAATATTACTATTTATCATAGATTATTAATAACCCGATTTCTCTGCATTAATGTAAACACTTTATCCCGAACATTATCGAAACCGGGATGAGCCTCATATTCTGGATACATAAGTACATGTAAACGTAGTCAAAAATTGCTGGAATAAATGTACTACATATAGTTTTCACTCTTGGGCACAGTGAAGTACTCCCTCTCCCTATTAAATCATAATTGTGTGCCATACGATTGTTTCTTTTTTTTTTTACTTAAACCTGATGTTGAAATATTAAATGACTGAATGACATTAAGTAAGCAGCATCAATGGGAGGAGAAGGGTTCACTTGTGTGGGTTATGTTCAATCCATAGTTGTTAGGAAAGGCTGTTTGACTGCCTTGATGAACACTCACCCACATTCCTAGTTAGAGGTTTCAGTCATTATTAGTTCACTAGCTTGGGACTAGATTTTTTTTTAGAGATGCTGAGAAACGTAACAAAAATGTATTACTTGTCTTCTGGCATGGAGTGAGTCACACTGCTGAAAGGCTGTCTTGTTGGGAGAAACAAGAAAGACAATAATGTCAGAGATACTAACCAAATGAACAGATGCTGAGTGCTCAAATGGTTTGGCTAACTAGGTCTAAAGAGAGTTAAATGATGCTGTTGGGGACTGGTGCCATTAACCATGGCACTTAGTTTCCCATATTCTGACTGGGACCTGATGATGCCATACAGGTGGCACTATGGACTGGACTGCACAGGTATACAATATGGGGCAGGGGGTGGGGAGGGGAAATTCAAAGCAACACATACTTGTGATCTTTTCTGTTATCAACTATATTCATACACAGATGTACAACATGAATTCTGAATTAATATTATGACATCATTAATATCTTTAAAACATGCATTTGCACTGACCATCCTAGGGGGTCGGGCTATGGGGAAAATTAAAAAAGATTTCATCTAAGATGACTGGCACAAAACATCACAATACAGGTCAATTTATTGTAATACCTCTAGTACAACAAATAGCAAACACTGTGATAATGCTTTGTGATGATTGTGCTAATGATTGTGCTTTGGGGTCTAACAGTGAGATTTTGGAAAACACATGCAGGGATAATCTGTGATCAGAGGCTCTCTAGAATGCCCTACCTGTTGGGGTGGGACGAGGGCAACATGAACTGGAAGTCCACCACACACGTCCCATCCACCAGCTGGTGGTGCTGCAGGCTGTTGAGCTCATAGGCAATGTAGCCACGCCGCACATACACCTGAAGACACAATATGTGAGTAAATGCAGAAAAACTACATGCAGATAATAGGACAGCCGCCTGCACATTTCAGTGCATGGACAGACCATGATCACTGCTCTAGTCTACTACCAAAACTACCGAACTACACCGCTATGATTTTTGAAGTTTTGTGTCTGTTAACAAAACTGTCTGTTATGAAGTTTTCTAACCAAATAAGGTTGGCTGGTAAAAAAACTAGAAAGTGAACAAATACCCATTAGAGTACATGTGGAATGAAGGTTCAACTAAAACACATGTCAACAGAAACTTAAATTTAAGGTGTTTTACGACCATTTACCTAAAACCAATGACAATGGCAGGTGAGTGATTTTCCTGCTTGGAATCTCACCTCAAGTGCTGCCATGCACACCACACGATTTGAGTGGTAGAAGAAATCAGGCAGCACATCAAAGATGGAGGTCTCTGAGAGAATTAGTTTCTGTGGTAAGAATAAAACACCACAAGTTCCTCTGTGAGTAAATCACTTTAAGATGAATGAATGTGTGAAATTGGATAGATCTGGAGTACACAAATCACCTTGAGGTTTTCGGGGCAGAACTGATGTCCATACATATCAATGGCAGACAGGAAGATGGACTCCACTTGGTTGTGCCTGAGCTCATAGGAAGGCAGGTGAGAGGCGATCAGCACCTTACGAAGAGAGAGAGAAGCTCCAGAGTGAGTCAGTGAAAGCCCTCACGGACCAAAGGTCTGACACACACACACACATACACACACACACACACACATACCTGGACCAACCTGTTTCTTCATAAAAACAGAACAAGACAAAACCAAAAATCATTTTACTAGCGAGCACATTGGGACCTCAACCAACTACATACAAACAGGATTTGCTATTTCATTAACTGTATCTCCAATGTAAATAAGCAGCATGTTGGTGCTGTGTGAGGAAGCCGTGGAGGCAGAGGCCGGACCTGTCTAGCGCGTAGGGCCACCTTGGAGTTCTCCATCTTGCTGAGTTGGGTGAGCTCATTCAGAATGGTCATCAGCTCATCAGCCAGAGTGGGGTCCCTCCCACAGAGCTGGTCCTTCAAATCAAAGCAGTTTCCGCATTTTAGCATCTAATACACCTCAACTCACATCATGCCTCTCTAAAGTGAAAATTATTTCAAACACAGGCTTTGTCTATAATCTTACTTCCTGCACAGAGAGAGGGAGAAGTATGAAGGAAAAGGGGGGGATTCTAGTTTGTTACATATTTATTTATTAATTAATATTTTCAGCTTATATTATATTTTGAACTTTAAGAGCTTGAAGACCTTCTATTCAACAAAACTGTAGTTAGAAGCCAGTCTGTGGCAATGTATTGAGTTGAATAGATACAACATTTGACAAAACTATATTGCTATAATGATCAGACTTACAATGAGCATGGTGACCAGGACATTTTTCTTGGACACCTGAGCGTGGGAGAAGATGTACTCCAGAACAGGACTCATGTCTGGCTTGTGCTGTTCCCTCAGGTTAATCACACACTTATCATAGTGGGCTAGGGCACAAAACATCAACTTAAACAGGTGAACTTAAGAACTTGAAAGTTTGAACTGCAAGCTCCAGACATAATTAACTGTTTTAATTCTCAACTAATAAAATCCTGTAACTACTTTTGACAACTTAATTTAAGTGTTATCAAATGTATGTAATGAGGGGATTTGTAGTCACTGTTAGCATTTACCTTGTTGAAACTGCATCTCCACCTGCAGGTATCTCTTCAACAGGTCTAACACCACTGATTTCATGTAGCCTCGGACACCACTGCGATACCTGAACAAAACCCAGTTGCACGGTTAACCTATGGTCGATGGCTTTTTATTCAATACCCCCAGTGTTTTTTTTTATTATTATTACTGCAGTGTGTGTAGAAGTGAGGCTTACATTTTTTTTTATTCGTGTTGTAAATACTTGCACACCACAATAAACTTTTTTCTAAGCTCTGCCCCTCTCTACACTGTCACTAGGGACGAGGTTAGCCAACTGGCCCTTTGACAAAAACACTCTTCCAGCTCATGCTACACGCCAGGGAGGTTCTGACCTCTGGATCAGTTGCACAATGCTCTGGGTGTTCATGAAGAACACCTCCCGATCAGCCTTCCTCTGCAGGGTGGCAGCATGGCTGTCCAGTATGTTGGCTATCTGATGGGAAGACAGACACAGATGTGTAAATACATAAATAACACAGTTCTTATTGGCTATCAAGTTGAGAAGCAGGTCACAGAGATAAGAGTAGCTATTTACCTGGCAAGATTTTAAGTAGCCTTAACCAAAGTCATATAATTTTGAAATGCTACATTACCAGTCTTAGACTTATCTGCTATAAGTACGTACTAGATTCATGACACGTCCACAATCAGTAGTGGTTAAAAGGTGACAGGTTAAGAAATCATTCTGCGTCATTAATGTACATTTGCCAACTCAAACTCAAACTCAAACACACAAACAAGACTGGAATGATGAACATTCAATATGTCAGTCTTGGAACTGACCTGTCATTCTGCTTAAAAAAAAAGGATTTCAGATCTACTGTGTCCAGGAAAGTGTTCCATTGTGCTTTAGGTATGTATTTTCCTTTGGTGACCAATGGACAACCAAGCCTCTAAAACATTATGATATAACAGCAGTGTACACATGGCAGGCAGCAGTTGCGAAAGTGCCACATGCTGTACCTAGGATCTGTCAAGGTCCCTTTTCATAGTACAACATGCACTGTTACTGGCCTGAATGCGCAAAGCAGAGAGCCATTGCAGCAAAAGAAAAACCATCTTCAACAAAACAGCCTTTCTGTGCATGCTTGAAAAAAAGAACCAGTGGGGTGAGCTCTGACCCTTTGGCTGGGGAACTGGCAGAGGACGGAGGTAATGTTGCTGGCGTACTGAGCCATGACTTTGCGGATGGCCTTCTCCACGGTGACAGGGATGCGGCCTGACACACTGGTCATGATCTCCTGGAGCTCCAAAAGGGGAAGCGAGGGGTCGCGTAGCGTCTTCATGAGACTGCCTACCCACTTCTTCATCTGCAACACACACACGCACACAAAAGTTTGTCACACAAACACAAGGAAAAGGGAGGCATCACATCTTATGAGAGTCCCCAAAGGCCAGTCAAATACCCAACCACACAAAATCAATAAAATGTAGGGTACAAAATAACGATTCCTCACTTAGGAACATCAGACTAAGTGCAAAGCTTTCAGTACAAAATAAAAGTTCTGTCCCAGCTATCTCTGATTCTAGGCACTGTAGTCCTCTGACCTTGACACTGAAGTAAGGTTCTGGGAGGCAGAAGCCATCCATGATCTTCACCAGGTTCTCCAGCACACTGTGGAACACCTGATGGAGCTTCTCCCCCACTATGGGCAGAGGCTCCTGGGGTGGTAGGGCAGCAGTGTTAAGCTCCACCTGGAACAACACACAAGGAAAGAACAGGAGGACACAGAAACTGCTGAGTCAATTCCGTCCCAAATTTTACTACATTTTACACTATTCTGGATAAAAACTAAATGACAAAATGTAAAGCTTGAGTGTCTGAACAAGCACCAACGATGCAAACATAAACACTGTGCTGTTGAAATGAGAAGCAGAGCTCCTCTACCAAAACACACTATCAAGTTGGACAGTTCAACATGAATGTATGTATGTGTGCATCACAACAGGGCTGAGGGGCATCAAACGTGAAGTGATGGAGCTGAAGCTGACCGGATGGATGCTGCTGGGGTCATCCAGTTTGAGACGCGCCATCATGCACCCGGGCTCCAACACGGCCCCTGGCCTCTTCACAAAGTACACACAGCCAGACTCTTCCACGGTCAGGGTCATCACCATCTTCATCACCTACCACGGACGACACACAAAACCAACAAGGATATAGCTCTGGAACCCTTCAGACATCCAACATGTGGAGCAAAAGAACTTTGGTCTTGTCAACTTGTCAATGTGTGTGTGTGTGCTGGGAGAGACAAAAGGTTACCTCTATCTCGGCGTATGGGTGACCAGCACAGATATGGCCCCCCTCCTCCACCATGTACTGCAGCAGCTTGCCTGCAGAGGGCGATCTCAGCACCGTGGGATCTTTCTCCTTCTCGAACACGCACGTCTTGTTTCCAACAGTGACGCGATACCTGCAAAGAACACAACTTAGGTGATCAGTACGAACAAAACTTCATTAAACAGAGATTCTGGTCAATTCTGTTCTGATAGGCATCATTATTAAATTGCAGGTTTACACTGGTTGTATAATAACAGTTATTGGTGATGTATATGTCAACATCCAGCCCTCACCTGTCCACTTCCTCCTTCATGTAGGTGGTGTGGCTGCTGCCGTTGTAAGAGAGGAGCAGCCCTCCGTCACTCAGCCGGTGGACGTCAATCTCAATGTCAGAGCCATTCATAATGATGACATAAGTGGTAGGGGACTGACGTGCCACCTGAGGAATGAACGAACAAACAAACACACACACACACACACACACACACACACACACACACACACACACACACACACACACACACACACACACACACACCACACCACACCACACACATTGTGTTATACAGTTGTGCAGTTGAAAGCAGTTGCAAGGTTAAAAAGGTAGATCTCAGACTGACTGTTAACAGTCATCTGTCTTCACCTTCAGGCAATATTTAACTCCATTGTAGATGAGGTCAACCTCAACAAAGTTCAGCAGACTGGCCGCAGGAAGCACTTGGCCCCTAAAAAGACCACATAAGCAGGTTGGTCAGTGAGGCAATAATTCTCTCTTTCCTTTGAGACAACGCACACAGCAGTTGTTGTGTGGATATAGTGCAGTAGTAGCACCTTTCCAATGAGTGAAGGAAGTCGGACATGCTCTTCTGGAAACAACCATCTGCCACGTGCAATGCCCCGCAGACAACTCCCAACATGGTGTCTGGCCTCTCAGCCTGGAGGTCAAAAAAAAAAAAGCAACAACAACAACAACAACAAAAAAAAAAAACAGAGAAAAGGAAGTTTATTTCTGATGCCATCTGTAATGGTGGTGATGTTTCTAATTCAGTTAGCTGTGCAGTTCGTACTTGCACTTTCTCTGCGATGAGGTGATCGAGCCAGCCTGTGTCAATGTCGTTGTTCCTGAAGCTCTCAGTTTCCAGCAGCTTGATGAGATACTCCACAGTCGTCCGGAAGTCTCCGCGGATGGACAGCTCTTTCATGGCCACCACCATGTTCCTGTTACCCATTAAGTCTAGCGTTAGCTAATTCTGCATTACTGGAACAAAAGGACAAAGGAAGTCTGCATAAAAAAAAATGTGTGTTTGGATGCCCTTCTTCTTGGAACAGAGACAAGTAGGCTGAATCACTGACCAAGTTTGTGTATGAGTCATCATTATGCACACCAACAGAGATCAGGAAGACCACAAGCATGAAGAAGTTCTTCAAAATAAATAAATATAAAAAAAATAAAATAAAAATAAAAAATAAATAAATAAAACTTCTTGCCCCCCACAAAACCTCAATGTTTGAACAGAACTAGTTACATTGTGTTTAAGATTTTGCCCACTTCCCAACAGTACAGTTCAAAAAACAATTCTTACGAGATGGCCTCCTCACGGTTCTCCCCCCAGGAGAAGCAGTGTCCAAACTGCGAGTCAGCAAACTCATGCAGGCCGCCCGTGGCCCCGACGCTGAAGTAACCCCACACGTTCTTGCTGCTCCTGAAGTTGAGCTCCTGCACTGTGCCTGAGCTGGGCTTGAACCCCTACAACACACATCCAACAGCAGACACACACATCCAACAGCAGACACAGACGCCACAAGATGAAGCAAACGAATCAACAGAATTACATTAACCTAGTAATAACTAGATGAAATAACAAACAAAACTCTCTCTAACTTCACTGCAAGTGTGGTTATATAAGTGTGAATGACCAGTAAACAAAATGTTTAACAGCAGCTTAAAGGAGAAATTCAGTGTGAATCAATCCATAGCCCTGTTGTTTGAGGTCACCAAGTGCTGTCTGTATGAAAAAGAATGAAAAAAAATTTGATACAACATAGACTGAATAGCAAATCGGAAGCAGAACGTTAACTGAATGGGGCGTGGGAAAATGAAATCTGCATTCAGTTAAAGCTAGCTGCTAGTTCACTATTCCTCTTTTTCTTGTTGGAATGGGCTATGGAATGATTTACACTATATTTCTCCTTCAAGAGCAAATGCTGATAGTGTTTAACATGTAGAGTGAAGCGATGCCGTGGAATGTCCTCACCTCGTCTGGGTTCTCACTGGTGATGCGTGCAGCGATGACATGGCCCCTGGGGGAGGGGATGCACTCCGGGGCATCAAAGTTGATCACTGAATCACCCCAGGGACACTCGCCGTATAGCACACGGATCTCTTTGATTCTGTACAGGGGGATGCCCATGCCAATCTGAACAACAAAAAAAGATTTTAAAAAATTAAGAAGATTCAAAACAATTTTTTTTAAAAGATAACCATACATTACTGGAACTCTTCATGTGATTTTCTGATCGATTCATCAAATTATTTAGCCATTGGTTTTGTCTTCTGACAGGCATTGCATACACTGAAAAACATGACTGTTGATTTTTCCTAAGCCAGATATGGACAAAATACATTATGCTGCAGCAATTAGCAATGAAATTAATATAAAAAATGTTTTGTGAATTGTTACAAAATTAATTGATGCCATGAAGCCCTGTTGGATGCAGTCCTACTATACCTGCAACTGAGCGGCGGGCAGGTTGACATCTGCGATCATCTCAGTGCAAGGGTGCTCCACTTGTAGACGAGGGTTCAGCTCCAGGAAGTGGAAGCTGCCATCCTCAGAGAAGAGGTACTCCACGGTGCCAGCACTCACATACCCCACCATCTTAGCCATCCGCACAGCATACTAACACACAGAGAGAAGGTATGGCACACTTTTCAATGTGATCACCATCAAAACATTCATGTCACTGGCTAGGCAGACACCAGGACCATGCACTTTGTGATGACCAGCAACAAATCTCAATCTCATGGTCTGCAAAGAGGTCAAAGTTGAACAGTATGCAGTGGTCTTTTATTTTATTTCTTACTCCGATCGCTCTGCGCTGTTCAGTGTGTGGAGATAAATGCTGGTAAATGTTACATGTGTTTCTTACCCGTTCCATGTATTCGAATGTGGATGTTGAGGCAATGGTGGTTGGTGCCTCCTCAATGATCTTCTGGTGTCTCCTCTGGATGGAACAGTCTCTGCCAAACAGCGAGATGGCGTTGCCATACTGGTCAGCCAGGATCTGCACCTCTAGGTGACGGGCATGTTGTGCCAACTGCATGATGAAGATGGGCGAGCCAGGCACCTCTGCTTGGACCTGAACCAGCAATAACAACAACATGATTAGCCACCATCTTCCATCTGGGAGCATCAATGACAATATGAAAAGCAGAGGAAGATGGCCACTCAATATCATTGGAACCAATGCCCCTTAGGAAATTATAATAAAACATACTAGTCTGGTCACGGTAATCTGTCCACCCCACACAGTTAAATTGTGTTAAAGTTTTTTTTTTTTTTTAAATGCACAGTATCAACTGGCAAACAGATGCAATGTCATAAATCCAGTATCTCTGTGCATGAGACAATAACATATCCTTGTCTCCTTGTTCAAGGACAGTAACAGTTTAAGGAAAAGCAGACTATAAATGATCTCATTCAGTCCCACAGTACTGACCTGTCTGAAGAGGTTGGGGAAGTCCTCAGCACACTCCACTTTCCTGATGCCCTTGCCACCTCCACCCTCTGAGGCCTTGATCACGACAGGGTAGCCAATTTTCTCTGCACTCTAAAAAGCAAAGCACAACCTAATCATATGCAAATACAGAGAGAACCATAGCAAAATCTAATCGAGAAAAGGTTGTTTTTAAACACAGATCTGTACTTTGTGCGGAATCTTAAAACAACAGCAACATCATAGCACCTTAACATCAGATAGCCACAACAGTGACTCTTTCAGCGGGAATTAAAGTAAATCGCTGGCTGCTCTTACCGCCAGCCCCTCATCCACGTCCCTCACACAGCCTTTAACGTAGAGGTCCGGGGGAACACTGATGATATGGCCCAACCTCTGGTTCTCCTCTGCCCACTCCACTGTAAGGCCTGTGAGGACCAGACCCACAAATTTTGAAATCTCATGTTGCCGCACGTACCTTTATTTGCCCATTTATAAGGCTTTTACAATTACTGATGTGAATGAAGTGCACTGTACATGCTAAATGAACCTGCAATGTTTTGACTTGCTTTGTTCAGTCCTAGAGTTTAACTCACTAAGGACACTGCTAGTGGTTAGTGATGGTGGAGAGGTGGGCTGTGTGAGTGAGGGGTTACCTGAGCCACTCCAGGGGAGGATGGGGATGTCAGCACTCTGGGCCACAATGGACGAGGCCACCTTATCCCCCAAAGCCCACATGGCCTTACTGGACGGTCCTGAGACAGACACACATACATTTCAATGAAAATCAATATGCATGTATATACTGATTCACACACAGCCCTAGGTACATTCATATCCATACACACAAACACACACACAAACAAACAAACAAACAAACACACACACAAGCATTAATATCCATCTGTACAAGTGTGTGTACACACAGACGTGTTATGTATGACTGTCAGTGTGTTGCTCAATGGTTTACCTAAGAATGTGATCCCTGCCTTGTGTAGCAGCTCTGGTAGTTTGGGGTTCTCTGATGCGTGACCCCACCCTGCCCATACCGCCTAGAACCAAAACACCAATCACAAGCCAATGGCAGTAACCAAGTCCCTGGTTAGAAATCATCTACACACCTTAAAATAACTTACACAGTTTTAACTCATAGACTTAGAATAAAGACACTTCATACCTCTTATTACTGGTTCTATTTACTATTACACTAAGAGAACTGTGCCATTGCAAAAATATAATTACACAAACAGTTATCATTTATAATTATTCTAATGTTTCTTATATGGTCTACACTTCCACACAATCTGCATACAAATGAATGGCAAATAACCAATGTGAATTTATGCCCTATTTTACAGATGTCATACTTTGAATCTCCATCTAATGGGTAAATAAAAAAAAATTTTTAAATTCACCTGGACTGGAATTCTTTTGGCAATGTCCACAATCAACTCAACATTTGCATAGTTGTTGTTGTTGGGACCCCCTGGGACTGGTACGTAGTGGTCTGCCATCTTGATGTATTCTGCAGGAAACAAGTAAATTGACATTCTTGATCACATTTACATGTGGACACACACACACACACAAAAAAAAACCACAACAATCATTACCATCTTATTGTTATTAGATTATTTAACCAATATTCTTTAGCGGATTACTGCCGCTGTGGGTTTATGAGTAATCCAATAAAAACACAGAGGTTTTGACCAATATTTTGATTTATTCCAGATATGTATACACCTTAATCTATATGTATAGTGTTCTTTTCATTCATTCATTCTGCGCATGTGCGAGGAACACGTCAGAACAGATTATTACAGTTACCTAATTATTGACCGTTATCAGACTATTGAAGTTGACTGGTATTTAGCAGACACTTTTATCCAAAGTGACCCACATATTATTGTGATTGTGTAAATGTCGTCCTTGTTCCTGGATAGAAACCCACTGAGAGAGAGCCACTATCTGACATTTGCTCTTACCTGCATTTGCTTTGAGGTCCTCTGGGGTGACCATGACCACAAAGCGTATATTTCTCTCATTCCGGAACATCTCGTACGACCAGCGTCGGATGGACCGCATGCATTTCACGGCTGCTATGCCATTGTTGGCAATGAGCACCTTGTGATAAAATCAGACAAAAAAATTTGGTGCATTTGGTGCAAAAAATGGTGCATTAAAGATCTGTTGACTAACACAGCTGTTTCAACAGGTAAGGAAAATGTGCAAAACGGTTACAGGGTTTGTTTTTTTTTTTTATCTCTGTGCACGTTTCTATTTGTTTTCCTTCTTCTCGGTGGGAGTTCTTTTAACCTACAGTTACCCTAATCTCTCAGTTAGTGAGATAGAAAAAGTGAAGGAAGGGCAGTAATTGCTATTTACACACACGTACGCACACACTCACACACACACAATCCTACCTTGTCTATGACTCGGTTTCCTCCGAATCGTGTGACAAATTCAGCCGGGGAGGCGACAGTGAAGTCTCTCTGTAAATCCATTTTGCTATGCTCTCGTCCCTTCTTCACCAGGTGAGGGCCTGACATGCTAGGCCTTAGAATGAACAAAGAATCATGCCACAGCTCAAACTCAAATAAAAGGAAGTGAACTTTACCACCCTAGCACTGACTAGCAGATAAGACTCAGTGTAGCTAAGAAAAACTATAAATTTTTGCAGACACGTTTTTCTCTGAGTTATTTAGTAAAGCAACAAAGTTTAAAAGAGCCACTGGAGAAAAACAAGCCCCCTAAATGTTTTATGGTTTACTTTACATTTAAGGTTATTTCCCTCCTTACCAACAATCTTGTCTGTCACCTCATCTTGTCCCGGAGTACTGAGCTCTTATAAATGTTCCCAAGACAGCAGCGGCCAATCACAAGTTAATGTGTTATCAAGAATATCCACCCTATTCATCAGTACGCTTCAGTTGCCTTAGTGCAACACAACGGAAATTTTACAGATTTAGTGCATTTTAGACATTCGCAAAGAAATCACAGCCTACCTGACTAATGCAGCACTTGGCCATATAGTTTAAGGCAAGTCATCATGGAGGGAGTGCAAATGCCAATAACAACAAGAAATGCAATTTCTATGTCTGTATATAGATAAAGATGATCCATTCGAGGCTAACAGCCCAAATAACCAGACAGATCTCCATCAAAGCCTGGTTTCTGTAAATGCAGGGGTCACACATCTTGTTCAGTGCCATAGAAAACTGCTACGCAGAGCCACATTACGCTCTGCTCGTCGCTGGAAAACGGGGCACTCAAGAGGATTTTTAATAGCTTTGGAGGTGCGGTTTCCTCTGAACGCTCTAATCGCTGCTGGCCTTAGGCAGCAAATCAGTTAAACCACAGCTTATGTAATGCTACTACATTGCCCAGTAAAGAACTTCACATTTTTATTAGAGCAGTCTGACAAAAACACTGGAAATTCTAAGTGTAGGATAGTACAGTTTCCCAAGAGTTTTCACACCGAGAACAAAAGCATTCTGAAATGAACACTGGGCTCTTTGAGAATACAAAATGTCAGCATGAAGTTTATGAAGACTTCAAACTCACAAGAGAGGGACACTGAAGTACACCAAGCCGCATTAACCTCACAAAAGGGAGTAATACTAGTTTAGCGGTCATCTGTCTCTCTCTCCATAACTAAACTAAAATAAGCAAATTAAACACAAGATCCACTTTCTTTTCTTCCTTTCTGTAAAGCGCTTCCTATAGCCCTCCCACTTACAAACACACTTCCTCTAAATACACATGGGCAAAACAAGTTGACAGTGAACATTAGCGGACACAATGTCCCGAGTGTCCCCATATCGCCAATCTACAAATATAAACTGCATACCATCTCAATGCAGCAAGAAAGACATTCTATGAGAGATTAGCTACAATGTAAACATGGGACATAAACAAATTCAGTACCTGTGTGTGTAAAAACGTGATTTTTGTTTTCCCCATCTTTGGAAAAATGGATTTAACAGACAACCAAACATCAGCCTCATACTGCACAGGTTCACAAAATGTAAACAAACGCAATGTCTTGATCTTTCTCACCTCTTTCATCCTTAGGTTTTGCCTCCATGTTTACTCAGTAAACCTTTCCCCAGTCGAGGTGCAAAACCAAGTTTTTTTCACAGAGCTGAGACAAGCACCCCTTTATCCATAGCGACAGTGTCAGTCCAGTGCCAATTGAACCTGTGTCAAATAAGCGACTGCTAAACAAGGGCAACCACCCAAGTAACTGAGATTTTCCACAGGTCACAATGTTTTACATTTAGCTTCACCACAAAATGAAACACACCAACGGAGGTCGGGAGGAAAATGGCACAGCCCACATGCCTTCCTGGTGCGAGTGGCCTCGCTTAGCTTTGCCACCGTCGGCCTTTTTTTTGTGTGTGTGTGCAAGACTCAACAAACAAACAGTGCAACATCTAACCAAAATTGCAGCAGGTCATTATCCGGCAGCTTGTGAAAGTCAAATGCAGGCACACTTGTGCCATTAATAGTCCAGGGATGTGTGGCATGCAACAATAACACATAAGAGAGCACACAGAGGTCGGGTGATCCAATAGTGACTGTGAGATTGACCATACCCCCCCCCCCCCACACACACACACACACACACATACATACATACATGAAGACTACACAACATGACTGCATGTGTGCTACACTGCTGCACAAGTAAAACAAGTCAGTGGTGTGGATGGTTAATACTCACAAATTAGTTAGATAATATAGACTATATTAGTGAGATAAAATAGCATATGGCCTAACAGCCTATAAGTGCCTTGGTATATTTCTACCTTTGTAATAAAATATGCAATGAAATAAATTGGTTTCACTGCACATCTGATCACTAGACCTACTTAAGTTTCAATTTGGTTCAGGATCAAACTCAGTCACAATAACAACAACAACAAAAAACTATTTCCTTAATAACAGAGTCAAATCTGGGTCGGAGAGGGCACGTCTCTGTGGCCTGAAATAGACTGAGCAAAGGGTCTCGTCCTTTTGACAGGACTGTGTTTCCCACTTGTTCCTGGCATGTTGCCTAAGCCCTGACAGAAGCAGAGAACCTGAACTACCACTGACCAGCCAAGCCTTCCACCTCAGAAGGGTAGCCTAACAGTCAAGTCACGATAAGAGATTATTTACCAAGGTTTATGCACCATTTTGTCTAATAAGTTGACTTGCAACGGGACTTTAAGCTAGAAAAATGTCAGTGTCCAAAGTTCCATTTTTTAAGGCATCCTATAAATTGACAACTATGAAATCTAAAACTGCCTGGCCTTCTGGTACAGTGACTAAGAAGACCAGCTTAGGCTTATGTATTGCAGCAAAAAAACAAGTCTGCTTAAAGGTCTAGAATGAAAATAAGGCAACTGATGAATTACTGTGGTGTTTTTGTCTTGTGTATTTATGGGAACTTAACAAAACCTCTGGTGACACAGATAAGGAGCCTCACTCAGCTAGCTAAGTTATAATAAGCCTGCATCCTGAATAACACACATGGTGTGCCATTGTGTCATCTTCTGAAATTGAGCCACTTGAGGAGGGGAGACAGCTGTGAGTGACAGAAAACTGCATGAAACTGCCATGTGAGAGAGAGGGGGGGGTGGTTGTGAGAAATCTATTTGGCTATGGGATGCACAGAGGTGCAACAGACAGATGATATGGATCAGACACTTCCAGTTGTAACACACAGGGTTCCAATAGAATAAAGCTGTGTTTATTGCCCTTTCACAGGTCCAAGGGCAGGCGCACAGCATGGTACAACTTTAAGCTAGAGCACCCTCTAGAGTCTGTTGAGTATACTTACAGAAATACAGCTGCCTGTGTATGATGTCATTTTAACCTAAACACTTCAAACATACACAATAAAACGCATGGCTAGAAACAGCTGAGGTCTGACAACTCATGTATTGACACTTTCTATACACAGAGAAGATTCTACTACTAAAGGCTCTTGGCAGTGTGCCATGACATGCGACATCGGTGTGGAGGGAAAACACAACCTTATCAGGCACCAACACTTACACTGTCGTTACAGACACATACCTCATGCTGCTGGAGGAAGGAGAAGTGTCTGGTTTATGCACACGCTGTGATGGTGGTTCAGAACTAGCGGATGAGGACGGTGCTTGAGGAACGTCATTGGAACTGGCTTTTGCTGCTGGAGGAGGGAGCATAATCAGAGGCTCATCATCAGACGAGTTATCCTCGGAAGCCCCCAGAATAAACTTGAGCTTCTCTGGGCCCGCTGAGAGCCTTGGCCTGGATGAGGAAGCCTGACTGGGGCCTGAGGAGGATGCAGATGAGGGACCTGGAGGTTCTGCGCCCAATGGAGGTTTGCTGGTATAAGGTCCATCTGTTCTGCTGGTTTGAATGGCTACCTTCTCCTCTCTCTGTGCAGGGGCAGTTGCTGTCAGAGGGCGCACTGCCCTGGAATGTTCCTGAGAGGGATTGTTTGGTTCTGTGGGTCTGCTTGCCTGCATCTTCCCTGTTACTTAAAAACAATTGTCCTCTGTCAGCTGCTACTGGGCCAGATTATCTCTTTGCGATGACAGTGGTTTACAAAAGTCTGACAGAAGAGGGTGTCTGCACCCACCTCCTTAATGCATCAGAGACAACGAGCCCTGAAAAATAGGTTCAAAAGGTTCTTCAATATTAACTTCATCCTGTGACTCAACATACAGACTTTTCACAGTCACAAAAGTTGTGAGTTAGGTGAGTGTGCACTTTTCAGTAGTCTTCTTCAATCTTTATCTTAAACTGTCGTCATGTTAATTACCCAAACTAGAAGGGAATGAGTGATGTGTTGTCCACTAGCTGTCCCAAACCACATGCAAACAGGAGGTCCCTGGCAACTGTCTAAAACGTCGGCAGTCTATATGCTTGCCTGTATCCTTGTGCCATTTGGGGGAAAGGTGAATCAGTTAGGAATGAGGGGGAAGGGGGCGAGAAGTGGGTTACAACCTCACAAACAACAGCAAGAGAGATGACACAGCTTCAAAGGTCAGAAGCTAGCTAGTTACATTTCACTGCAAATTAGCCAGAGATTGTTGGCTAACTTTGACTATTTAAGCCATTGTCTTGTTGTAAGTTAGCTACCTCGAGCCCATTCCTATAGCTACATTGGCTAGCTACTGTTAATGTTAGCTTTAAATATGATTAATTCACGGTTCGTATACCAGTTAAATCAATTACACAAGCGCTCCTATCTCTGTAGAAATGCTATATTACCTTTTTTTAAACCGATATCCGGGCCAACGTTATTTCTTTCTGCACAAGGTCAGTTTAAAGATAAACAAAGCGTGCATTTAGGCAGCAACATTGTACTTTATTTTCGCAATTTCAAAATCAAACAGCATTTCAAAGACTGCAAATCCTACTTATACCAGCTCCCAAATGTGCGAAACAGATAACTTTAAATATTAAAACAAGAAACTGTAAATAGGAGTTCACATGCTCCCCTTACGGAGTTGACCATAAAAACTTGCGAATAACATGGTGAACACGGTGGTAAACTTACCGTTAACTTTCACTTCATATCCACATTGTCTCTGTTAATCTTGACACAACTTAAATAATGTTCATTGTGAGCAAAATCATTGCGAATGCAATCTGTTAGGCATGATTTAAACAGTTGTCCTGCCTTGACTGGTGCCTGCATGGAGATAGACCGTACACGCAACCTGTAGCTCACACGAGCGCTCAGCTGAAGAATAGTAACGTTAGCACAGCCACCGCATTCCAAACACTTACAGCCTAGCTACGCTCTTTCCGGTGTGGTCTGCGAGTTGATTTCTTAAACCTGAAAAATCACTAAACCCAAACTGACTTACATTCAGAGGTTGATCTGAAGTAAACATTTTATGAACTGGAACATCGACTTTGTAGTTACACTTGTAGGATGTGGCTACATTGCAGCTCATCCTCCCGCTATAAATAAGGCTCAGAGAATTCTCAAGATGCGTGCAACACCAACAGGATGGAACACAGATCTCCTTTACCCTCAGAAGTCCAGTATCAAGCAGTAAATCAAAGGTGCACAGACCAGGCGGCCAACCCAAATAAGGATTATTTTCGCCGCATACAAACTGGTGGATTCGTTTTTTGATAAAAAGTCAGATGAGGTGAGAACAAACACTGACAAGTTTACAATTCTAAAGGGATGGAGTACAGTATGTTTTCGAATGGAACAAGCCAAGCTCCGAGTATTGATAAAAATGCTTTATGTTCTAATATTCCATCAGCACATTCATTAGGTTACAATATAACCATGACTGGTAAAACTACACGGCATTTTCCTGTGCACAGGTTCATGTCTAACATGGCTGGATGCCTAGCTGGCACATGTGGAAGCAAAATGTCTGGTCTCAATGGGAATTTGAATGCTTTTCCACTTGTTAAAGTAATGTATAGTACTACATGGACATGATGGCAATTGTGTTTGTCACAGTCACATGAAGCTCATTTACAAGGGAGAGCATGTCCTGTTTAGACTGAAGAAATTAAACTATTTCTTGGTTTGTTTTCTTCTTTTGTGTCAAAAGTTATTTGGTCCACGCACAAGCCAGTCATTAATTTAGAATTCGTGTTTTGCAGTGTAAATGGTCATGTTTCATGGCGAGTTGGCTTCTTGGTGAGTAAGACACTAGATCTTTTTTGAGGCAGGTTTGTGAACGGAGTTCAAGCGTTGGCAGCTGTATGGCTTTGTTGCATTGAGCAGATGGGACAGAGCCGAGTACCAGGCGCACTGCGTCAGCCTCAGGGGTAGAGCTTTTTGTGGAACTCCAGGAGTCTGGAGTCTCCAGCAGATGCACCCCGTTCCACCAGTGTCTAAAGAGGACAAATGACAGTGAGTACCATATAATGGTACATATAAAGTAGTGCATGATGTATATAATGGGGTATGTGTGTGTGTGTGTTGAAGAGCTCATTTCCAAAATGCTATAAAGGCCATTTAAATTCAATTTTCATTACATTAGATTTAGCATTAGGACAGGTTTAGCTGTAACAAGAAACATGTGATTTTATTTATTAACTGAGAAGCACAATAAAACACCTGATTTAATATTTTTGAAAATGGAGATATAGCGTTTTGGAAAAGACCTCTTTTCATATATCTACATATAAATGCATATATGTACACACACACACCATTACATACACATATATGTATGTATTATTATTGCTGTACTATTATTGGTATATGTAATCGTCAAGTGTGTATAAAGAGTTCTGTAGGCAAAAAACAAGCAGCTTTTTTTCTCTTGAATGACAGACAGCTTCCTCACATCCATAAGTTCCAAGTCATCCTTAGCATGAAGGTGGCGGAGAAGATACCAACGTGCAACAGAGGCCACACTCTCAGGCTGCTCAGGCGATGCGTAGTAAACAAGCCTGTCTAGGAGGCGTCGGGTTTCTCTGAGAAAGGAAACACACACACACACACACACACACAGACACAAGTTATGTTGATGCCCTAACATCTGACTGTTTATATTGTTACACTTTGCAGAAGAATGCAGCAACCTGGTAGAATCAGATCAAGGGTTTTTTGTACATAAACATTATACCATACATGAGGATTACATTGAGGATATGTTCTAAAAAAAGGCACTTAAAAACAGTCTTCTATAAAGCTTACTTCTAGATAACAAAAATAAAACTGGAACTATTCACACCTGGCTTCCATCTTGGTGGAGAACTGCAGCAGGGCTTGGAGCAGAAGGGCTACTGGAGAAGGCCCCAATTTCAGGGCCTCTGTGGTGGCCTCCAAGACAAGGTTCTTCCAGTCGCTTCCTGAAACTTTGGCCTGGCCATTGACATGAACACAAATTAATTCCCTTTTCCTGCTTCTGTTTACCACACCTGTTTTTTAACCATGGGTCAGGTCAGGTGCAGCATGCCACCCTACCCTTTTGATTCTCTCAGCTCTAATCAGGATACTTAACATGTGCATACAGTAGTTAGAATCAGAAAATGACATTTTCTATCAACAGATGAATCTTAACAATTTAATGTCACTATATAATATTAAATGCACTTCTCTCTTACCATACAGGGGGCCAGAGCAAGCAGTGCCAGCCTCAGCAGGCTTCCCATCTTCCAACTGTAGTGGCCCAGCTGAGAGGCCAGCTGCAGGCTCTGTCTATAGGTCATGGAGGCCTGGGCCAGCAGACCCTGAGAGAAATACAACTCTGCCAACCACTACGAGGACAGAGAGAGTGAGAGGAAAGTGTAGGACAAGAGATGTAGATAGTCGCATGAGAGATAGAGATAAAGATAAGAGAAGCAGAAAGATAATTTTTAATCAGTCTCATCTCCATACATTATTGAAAGTAAATTCAGAGAAGTAAATTCAGTGTTTGGAGCCTTCAAATGAAACCCCATACACAAGAATAAGGTGTGGTATTGACAGAGTCAATAGGGTAACTCACGTGCCAGGCTGACACTGTCGTAGGGTTGGCCATAACAGCTGCAGAGAGCTGCTCCAGCACAGGCCCAGGTAGTGTAGTTCCAGGTTGCTCCATGAGGAGGCGCTCACACTGCAACTGTCTCAGCTGGAGCACTACTGCAGGGTGATCAGGGGACATGCTCAGCACCTGGGAGAACACACAAGGGAGGAGAAAGATCATCCCCAGTATACATGGAAAGATGTGAGTGAATTTAAATGGTGTAGTAGTAAGTTCTCATTAATATAGGTAGGTAAATAGTCATAGAGGCCAAGTGAGGCAGTGAACTATGCTTTGTGAAAGCTGACTCAATGTATAGAAGCACCCATAGAGCAGAATCACACTCTATTGCAACTGGAATACTGGGAGAGATATAATTACCATTTCCTTAGAATTCTGTAATTATGCTATCCAGTTTCTAAATTACAATACTTTATCCACACAGCACACTCAGCCAGAGGAAGTGAATAAGGACATCAGTAGTGGTATTCGTACCTGAGTGCACAGGGCTTCAGCCTGATCGTAGTGGGCAGCCTGCCTGAGGCCTGAGAGTGCCTCCTGCAATGCCCAACCCTCCACTGCATGGGCCAGGGGCCGCTCCACAGCAGGCACTGCATGAGCTGAGACACAGAGAAACAGCACAGTAAACACTCCTTTAGTAAACACATTTTAATATACATTCTTTTAGTAAACACTCTTACTAAACACACTTTAGTAAACGCTCTTTTGATACTTACAGTGTACAAACACACACACAGACACTAACCTTTCTCAGCAATGGCGGCCATCAGGGAGTGCTCTAGGCCCTGTCTGAGAGGGGCAGAACCGGATAAAGCACAGGCCGTGTTCTCTGCATAGCAAGCAGCCATCAACCCAGCCCAGGCAGACAGGTCATCTAGCAGAGGAGGGATGGAGAGAGGCAGACAGGGAGAGACAGAGAGAGAAATGGAGAAAGAAACAAAGAGAGCGAGAGAGAGATGTTAATGATAAATATATGGTAATGGAAAGAGGGAGAGAATCTACTGCTCACTCTTACAGAACTGGCTCCTGTAAGCAGGCCAAGCATTTGAGTCTTACCCGGACACAGCAGCACAGCTCTCTGGATGGTCTTCAGAGCATTCCTGGAGCGCTCCTCACCCACATGTCTGCCTGCAGCTAGCTGATTCAGACCACTGAACAGCAGTGCCCTCTACAGACGAATACAGAACACTGTCAGCCCTGCTACACAATTTACTGGCTAATTCACAATTACACAGTTTGAAACATCAAACCATTTTTCTACTAAGATAACACTATGTCATTTTGCTATGATATTGCTATTGCTATTGCAGTGCCAATACGCCCATACATACATGAAAGGTGACATATCCAGAATATCCAAAACAATGTCTGATTTCATCATCGTAACACTCAGCTCACCTTTCCCTCGGTCATGCTGGAGAGGCACGCCACACTTCCTGCTACGGCACCACCCTAGAGGAGACGGCCACAGATAACCATTCATTTGAAATACATCTGGCCCACACTTCGCTCAAACTCTCTTTCTCAACTGGGTTTCCTTAGGACTGCACTGAATCATGAAAATGTCCAAAAGATCCAGCACTTTCTGGATGCTGCAGAGGAGCTGAAAGGATTGAACACTCACTGTGGCCTGTCTGGGATGATACTGTGGCACTAGGCGGGAGAGCAGAGCCCAGAGGGTAGCATTGCCTGGGTTACTAGAGGACAGAGGAGAGCATACCGTAAATACCTCATAGAACACATGACAGAAGTAGACCTCAGGATGCATGTACTAGACGTTGTGGATCAGACAAGCCCTTCTAGATGTCTAGGCATATACTAATAAGCCATACATGTAATCTGCAAGCACTGCATCTCAATTTACTGAAACTTTACCTAGCATGGCAATGAAAGCAGCACATGCTGACAAAGATTTGTCTAGTGCTTATGGTGCTTAGTGCTAGAGTTTATGCACATGTGCGTGTGCTGTGTGTATGTGTGGTACCTGTGTACAGCCCTGGCGGCCTCCCTGGGCACAGCGCTGTAATGGCCCTGCAGTGCCAGCAGGGCACAGGTGAGGAGGCAGCGCTGCTCCACGGCGACCTCTTGACCCCCGCTCAGCTTCAGCAGCTCTGAGAGCGCAGCTGTGGCCAAGGTGCCGTCACCATGCACCAGGCCCAGAGCACACAGGCACAGCAGGCTCTCTGATATGGGCTCTTTTAGCAGGGAGCTAAACACACACACACACACACACACACACACAGGAAAGCAACAGTTACCAACACCCACACTCGCATATATTCTATATACATTCACATATGTACACATAGAAGTAGAGCACATTGTCAGATACAGGCTGCTTCACCAAGACACTGAACGTATACAAATCTACACACAATACTAAACAGCCACATGTTTACACACATTTCAGTCTTCAGTAGAATCATACATATGTATTCTATAGCAGTGGTTCCTTCTCACTTCTCATTACTGGTCCTTTGACCACGAAAGTGCAAGCAAGCTTTGACAGAGACACCCATATAATCACAAAGATATCGCATCGGACCTTATTGTATTATGACCTTAAATCGTGAATTATATCATATCATGGGTTGATTGTATCAGTACATCTTTACCCATTAGCCATTCCTGATTTGAAAAACACGCAATACAAGGTTGGGAGTTTGCGCACCACTTGAAAAGCAGCGTTTTGGCTGTGTCCTTGCTGCCCAGTCTGTGCTGCAGCAGAGCCAGTGCTGTGAGGATGTAGGCTCTCTCCTTCTCCGTTGAGGCCACCGACAGCGCCTTCTCATAGGCTACACGACAGACATGATCAACCACAAGATGCAGCGGTATTAATCACAGAGACAAAACAAGCTGTTTTAATGCTTCAATGTTTGTAGGGTGCAAAGGTAATGTGTTTGAGTGACTAATACACTTTATAATATATACCCTTCCCTTTATGAAAACTACAATGCTACATAAACACCCTGCTCTTGGCCATAATAAAGGTAAAAGCTTGCAAAGCCCTTCAAGACACTGAGAACTACTGCCTCAGCAAAGGTCTGACAAAAATCCTACATTAAGAATTACTGCAGTATGCTCACCAGTAAGGCTCTCCTGCAGGAGGCCTGCTCTGAAGTAGGCCAAGGCCAGTCCCGTTAGGTCCTGCAGCTCCCCCAGTGGAGTGGAAGAGTAGACGCACACAGCATCCTCACACTGGTCTTTGTTACTGTGGGGAGAGAGAGGGCCAGTGGTCATGTTCATGTGCAGCCGTAGGCCTCGTTCACACAGCAATCAGTGTGTGGTCCATGGCCATCGCCGGGTGTTTGTGGTGTGTGTGCAGCCTCCTGTGTAAATCGGCTAGTCTGTGGATTGCGGTGTGAATGAGCCGTACTCTCAGCTCTCTAATCCTGATTGTGAGGCAAGGCTGCACACTGTGCAGTGAGGAGCATGGAGAATGGAGCCTTGCCATTACGGGCACTTGAGCACTAAAAGAAAGCAAACAAATTTACCAAAGGGCACGGCCGTAGTTCCTGAGGGCGAAGTTGAGCTCGTCAATGTGAGGAGAGGACTGGAGCAGTTCCACTGCACTGAGGGACACAGGCACATGAGCAGGTATTAGGATCAACAGCGAGCCATTTTGGAAACACACATGAAATTGATCTCAATTCAAATCTGAGAGCCATCTCAGAGGACTCCACTGTAGCAGCACAAAGGAATACCTCCTGTAGGCCACTGTGGCCTGCCTCTTGAGTCGCAGGTGCTCATTGAGATATCCCAGCATGATGAAGGCTGTGGGATCCGTCTGAATCCTCTCTGCAAAAAACACATTGACAATGCATTTCTTTCTGTACGTAGGCTGGTTATCGGATGTTTTAAGATGCTTGCTGCATAGTTGCCAATAAATGTCTATAGACTATAAAAGACTACTGACAGGAAGTTCCATCATGTAAATACAACAGCATTAACAATATCCAAACATTTGTGTTGATTTATTCAGAGTTTTTCTCTTAATTAACTGTGTGAAAGCGTTTCTAAATCTCCTCCAGGAGGGTGAGACCCACCTGTGTATTTGCAGAGGGCCACCTGAGCAGCGGAGATGGCGTTCATCTGGAGGATGTTGTAGCGGTAGAGCTCAGAGTCCCTGTTGCTCTTGTCCAGCAGTGTGGAGCACACAAAGTGGGCATAGCCTTTCACTCCCTCTGTCTGACATTGACACAACAACCACAGCAAGTTACCAGACAATGGACTGGTCAAAAATACAGTCGGTCAAAAACTGGTGAAAAACACAGTCAGCAAAAGCGCTAAAACGGCCCATAAAAAGAGAAATAACAAGCAGAAAAGACAGCAGAGGGTGGCTGTAACTGAGAGGTGTAAAGGTAAAATGGCAAATTGTAAGAATAAAGTGGTTTACTTTTACAAAGTGGCACCATAATTACAAAATGATTTGATTTTTATATATTTATTTTACACAAACATCAATCTGTGATGGGACCAAAGACTAACCAGGCTAGACAAAGACTGATATCCTATACTAGGGTGCTCGTAAATGCAATCTGTTTTCAGCTGGACTGACGACACGCTCCGCTGCTCTCCTCCTTCAGCTAGAGTACCCATAGTGTGCTCTGGATGCTCTGAAAGTGCTCTGAGTAAACAAACGAGAATTCCATCCACTCCTCTAACAAATTTACAGACAGTTTCAAGTGTGCCAGAGTGTGCTCGGAGCGCCCTCAGTGGCAGTTTACACACTCAATAGATACAATCTGGGTTTCAGACAGACACAAAGCAAACACTCACATGTGTGCTAAGCTCAGTGGTGTGGCGGAACAGGTCCATGGTGTCATAACTCCCCACCATCTCTGCAATCAGAGCCTATAGAGAGCAGATACACACACACACACACACACACAGCAGTGACCGGAAGCAGGAAAACTCAACAACAGAAACTGGGCAGTTGTTTGACATTTCAAGTCCAAACCATCTATTTTAGAGTACATTCCCAGTGATGTAAACATTCCCTACCTGTCCAATCCAGCAGTGGACATATAGTGGCTCCAGAGACTGGGCAACCTTAAAGGCCTCGTGAGCCAGCTGCAATCAAACCACAAATGCCATTTCAGTGAATCAAGAGCTGAAAAAAACGACATTAAAAAATGTGACTATCTAAATGAAATCTTCATTGCCATACCTCAATGTTTTCTTTCTTCAGATACAACACACCCAGGTTGGACCAAGCTACAACATTCTACAGAAAACAAATACAGTCGGCCATGATTCCAGACACAACGTCCCATGATCAAACTAGTTGGAAGATGTCCATACAAATCTGTTTCATACTTACATTTGGTTCCACCTTCACTGACTTAATGAAACAGTGTTGTGCCAGAGCAAAGTTTTCAATACCTAGAGGGACGAGATGGGGAATGAGTCTGAAATGATGAAGAAACCAGTCACCATAATAAGGGCCCATCATTATCGGTTATATATCAGCATACCTGTGGCCATGGCAACGACTCCCAAGGCGTTCCAGTAGCTGTGATTGGCACTGTCCAGCATCACAGCCTTCTTAATGCACTACAAGGGGAGAGAATAACACAAGCTTATAGACTGCAATTTCTGAATCTCATATCAAAATGTGAGGCTAAATACCCAAGAGACCAAGGGAACCAAGGGTTCCAAGTAGGTGGTTAAGTGGTAAAGGAAGGCCAGAGGAAGTGGTAAACCTTCTAATAGAGTAGCCTGCTCGTTTTGTTGAGAGAAAAAGGACTCAAGGCACTTCCAGATTTGCCACTTAGGCACCTGCGTGGAAAACTCCCCTGATCAGATATGAGTAAACGTCATGGTGGGCCTGCAAAGCCTTGCGTACCTGTAAGGATTTTTCTAGAAGCATCTGGATGTCCTGCTCCTGGTTGAGGAGCTTCTGGCACTGGCGGTAGTAGTTGATGCCAAGGTCACACCACAGACTGGCAGCCTCTGGCATCAGCTTCAGGGCTCGGCCATAGCACCTACAGTGCAACGCACCGTCACACACACAGTGCACTGTTGACCAGTTCAACTATAACACACTACAGGTCATCCTCAGTCATGGAAATGTCAGTTTGGTTGGTTTGCAAACATCAACAAAAAATCTACCAGCAAAATTCAGCTGCCTTCTTCAAGCTATTTTAGCAGGTAAACACCAAAACACATGGAAATAAACACATGAAACTGATAAAGGAGAGGAGATTAAAATGGAAAAAAGCAACACCATTTACATCCACGTTGTGCTTGTTAAGCTTATGGTCTTCTCAGAGAATCAGCAAAAAAACCACAACGATAATGGTGATGGCAGATTTTTTTTCCCTAGGCAGGGATATTGACACTGCAAGAAGCTATTTGTACGTGTGTAGAGAGAAACGAGAGTGTGTGTATGTGAAGCCCACCTCTCACCCAGCCTCAGCAGCGTCCTCTGATCCAGGCTGTGATTCTGATTGGATGGGCTGTCTCCTGACAAGGCTCCGGGGACCATCACATGAGCTCTCTCTGGAGCCACTGTGCCACTGAGACTGCACGCATCCCCCAGCAGCTTCCACAAACATGACAGATCCGGACGCCGCTGCACGCCTCTGGAGAGGACAGGGGGAGAGGACAGTCAGATAGCTATCTTCATCTTCATCTCCACCTCACAACATGCTGTGACTGGAAATATTCTCATTTGTCTGCTAGTTATGTGAACTACAATGTGAATGTCCAATGTGAATGTTCAACAAGTGAGATACCTGAACAGGTATTCAATGGCACTTTGAATGAGATCCACCGCTCTCCCATCCAGGTAGTCTTCCAATGCACTCCGGGCTAAAGCGAGAAAGCACTCTCCAAGGCCTGAGGAACAGTACCAAGTTTCACAATCATTCTCATGCAAAGCAACTCAAGACACTTCATTTTGACAGTCTTTTGGAATATCTTTCTTCGCCTCGAAAATCCTTTTTGTCTACCAACATGAAAAATATGGCAGAGTTTCACGTCTCCACACAGACACACACACCTTTCAGCGCAGGTATGTAGTCCTCTCGCTGAACAATCTTCATGTACTCCCCGGTGGCTTCTTTGAACTTGCCCAGGGTCTGCTTGATGGCAGCCATCTGGTAGAGGCTGTAGATGGAGGAGGGCTGCAACAGGTGGGCTTTGGTGAAGGCCTTGAGGGCGGCGGTGAAGCTGTGACGATGCAGATAGGCCTCGCCCAGACACTCCCAGCACACCCAGTCCGCTGGGTCCGCACGCAGTGCCGCCTGCAGGCTACGCACAACAAGGGCGGGGGGGGGGGAGACACACAGACACGAGCGGTAATGAGCAACTTTCTGACAACAGCAGGGGTCACCTTCACTGCCTGTACCACTGAGCTAGAGTTCATACAGTATGATTTCTATGGTCTATACCAGTGCCTTAATAGAATCAATCATAGATTTATATAGAAGTTATTCTTTTGAGATCAGGGGTATCAGTAGTGTCAGCAACATGTCATTGTGATGCTTTATGGGATAGTTAACCATGTTGCCATGTGTCAATTAACTTTTACATCGACTGATCAACAGTAGTACTCAACTGATCTGTGAAGAAAAGCATATTATAATACTAATCATATCATCTGCTAAATTATCATCCTAATTATGAATCCAGATGCTAACCAATTTCTACTCCTTATCATTAAAGTTCAAACTAATTTTGGATTGTAAGGGATTACAAACCCAGAACACTAAGTCATATGTAATATGTTGTACAAAAACCCATGACATTACAATAACCAAAATTAATTCTGTGTGTAATAAGAAGGTGCAAAAGCAGAAGGGCTGTACTCTGTGATGGCTTGCTGATGCTGGCTGATCTTGAGGTGATACAAGCCCCTCCTCATCCAGGCCCACTTGGCTGAGCCAGGGGTAGCTCTCTCAGTCACTGACCTCAAAATGGCCAAGGCAGAATCCTGACAGAAGGGAAACACACACACACAAACACCATTTAAATCCTCCTTCTGGACGTGAGCCTCTGTAGTTTTCTAGTGTGTGCATGGGGCTCACCATGTCTCCCTGCTCCATGCTGATGTCCACTGCTGCTGCTCCTGCCTCACCGTCACTGTCGTCCAGCTCAAAGGCCCTCTTGTAGCATCCGCGTGCTCGACCCAGGTCTCGGGCGACCTCCCGGTAGTAGTGACCCAGATGGCGGAACACAGAGCCCAGGTAAGGGTCCAACTTTGCAGCCTGACAAAGCAAGAACAGGGCATGAGTTGAGACAGCCAAGACTGCAAGCAAAAACTGTTGAATAAGACTCCTTTGGTGTGATCAGAATGTTACTGATCTTTTGGCTTTGCTCAATTCTCTTTGGCGCTTCAGACATACAGTAAGTGTAAATCACATTTATCCTTACGTAAAATTACTGAGACTAAATGGCCCTCCAACATGGAAAGAAATTTTACGAGGAAGAACCTTTGGAAAAGGACAAATATGAGCCATTCAGTTGATGGAAACACAATAAAAACAGACAAGCAAGCTGTGAGATGTCTGTCTCAAGGCCAGAACAGAATGGATGACTGTGACACAGCAGCCTACTTCTAAGACTGATCTAAAGAGGGACAGGCTCGTGTTTTCCTCCATTGCTTTGCCACTGGGTGTTTATTTACAGCAGTACAACATCCTGGATATATTTAAAAGGAAAAGGGTGATTTTTTTGTTTCCTGCAGACCTTGAGAAGATGTGTGTGTGCTTTATTCCGATCCAGACGAGCCTCTTCCCCCATGAGCCAGTAGAGGTGACCCAACAGGAAGTAGAGCTCTCCCGACTCTGGGCACAGAGACAGGGCCTTCTGGAAGCTACAAGCACCAACGCAAAACAGACATTAAACAAAGGGAAACAGACATAACGTGCTCAAAGAAAGACTGGTCATGGAAAACAAAAATAATTTTAGAATAAATATTTGTAGATGCACATAGATGCAAGATGCATGTGTGTCTTGATACATGTATATTAATCTGACTGATAAGATTTTGTCCAGGTGTACTGGTGTGTGTGTGTGTGTGTGTCTGTGTGTGTGTGTGTGTGTGTGTGTGTGTGTGTGTGTAAATACACACCTCTCCTCTGCTTGTTTGAGCTCATCCTGTGCCTGATGGACGAGTCCCTTCAGCATGAAGGCACACACAGAGTCCGGGTGAGACACATCCAGCTCAGCTGACACCTGCATCAAGAGCAGAGGACAGAGGAAAAGTCACTAGGTTATGACCAATGGGATTCACCTGTGCATGCTCCAAATTCTAGACTATGGCACTATGACTATGACTAAGACTATGGCAATATAAGTAGAATCCCATACACATGCCAGGTTAGAGCTTATATGCAGGGCAATACCTCTGATGCTTGATCAATTTGGCTCTTCTGCAAGTAGATCCTGCCTTTAAAAGATAACAAGATGGGGTCGTTGCTAGAATCTGATATCTGAAAGAAAGGAATTTAAAAAAAGAAGGTATTTTCATTGCATTAGATGTCAATGGCACAAAGTGTACATATATATCTAAGGTATACAGCATGTGTGTTGTACCTGGGTTAGTGTGTCCAGAGCTTCATCGTATGCTTTTTCAGCTCCGCTCTTCACAAGAGACTCCAACTTGAGCTTCTGCAATTTCTGGCACAACTCTGTGTCACTGTCCTTACAACAGCTAAGTCCTAGGTTAAGCAACCACACACAAACACATTTAGAATTACTTTACTACTCAATCGCACAAGTAAACACAAATAAACATTTGTTAAGCACACTATACCTTGACTACAGGCCCTGGCACTATCTGCGTATTTGTGCATTTTCAGCTGGGCCTGGGCCAAGTTATACCACCCAACCACACTGGAACGCATCTGCTTCAGTCCTGTGAGAGCACAGAAATGGAGATTAAGCATTTCAGAGCATGTAGCCATGACCTAGCAGTTTACCAGACCAAATGAGTGCAAAATTGCGTGCATTCTAAACAAAATACACAAGGAGATGTGCAGAGTGATCAGCGCTAGACAGTTTGACTTGACAGTTTGTTAAGACTGGGCAAGGAAAGATATGTGCCTAAGTAAGACCACTACATTCACCAAGTGAAATCCTGCTGTTGCTCTTCTTTTAATCCGTCTGTGCAACTGAGGCTAACATCATGGCCATTGACCCCACACTCACCCTGAGAAAGGCTTTTGATGGCATCCTCATACTTCTTCTCCTCCAGAGCCTTAACTCCCAGGCCCAGGAGAGCTGGCCCACTGCCTGCATCTAGCTCCAGCAGACGCCTGAAGCAGCCTTTGGCTTCCTCACTGCACGGTCCTGCCAAAGCACATACAGCACAGCACCACTCACCAACAAGCATGTGAGAGCTTGTTTATACACACCACTTATTAGAATCTCTCAGCATGTAGAACATGGTCTTATACCACATTTTGACTAAAAAAAACCTTGTGCTGTTATAATTGTGTTGTGGCCCAGGAAATAAATCTGTCTATTTATAACAGGAGATACAAAAAAAGGACACCAACATAGCAACCAACTTCTTTCAACAATGCCTGAATTCTAAGACAAACAACCCATTTAAATGTCCTTACCTGACTTAAGGTAATGTGAGCACAGTACTTCCAAGGGGAATTTCTGGGAAGGGTAAGCAGCCAGCATCGCCTCACAGACTTCTTTCAGTTTGGCTTCTTCATGTGGGAGCTGGATACGAGAAGATGCCAAGAACACATACTACTATTACTGACACGTACTGTACAGAGACTGATATGTGTTACATGTAATGACTGTAATTATGTTTTCAGTCACAGTTAATTTATGCTAAGAGTATTGTATGTTATGCCAGGCAATTCCTAGCATACCAACCTTTGACAAACATGTGATGAAGTCCATAGACAGCTTCTGGTGGTCTTCACATGGGGCAGAGTCAGTGAGAGTCATGGCTTTCTCAAAAGCAGTTATGAGCTGGCAGAGAGAGAGGGAAACCAGTGTAAGCCAAGAAAGACTGTCATATGCATTGTGAGCATCAATATGAACTGCAGACAGGATTCTATAGACATGCCACTCTGTGTTAAATGCAAATAAAGTTAACTGTAAAAGTATAGTAAAGCTGACTGGTATTTAGCAGATGTTGTTACCCAAAGCGACACAGACTCACAATGTGGGCTTCAGGAATCAAACCCGGGATGCCCGTGCACCACCAATGAGGGCAGTGTTATGACGACATTCACATGAATGATGGTTTGCTAGTTTCATTTCTGTATTGAACCAGCCCACACAGACCAAAACTGGCAAGACTACTTGGAAAGCATTGGCCCTAAACCTGGCCTACAACTCTTTGTGAACTCTCACTGTTTTTGACAGGGCCATTTCTGCACTCACATGCTGCTGGGTCTCATTGTCCTGCTCCTCCACGCTGTCCTGCAGGAACTGCGTCATCTGCCTCCAGAGCTGCAGCCGCTCCACCTGCTCTGCTCCACCCTCCTCACTCAGCTGCACCAGCTTGTACCACACACGAGCCACCTGCACACATATCAGCACACCACATAACACAGGTCAGGAGCCGGTGGAAACAGAGGGCCCCTGACAACATGCAGAGCATTTCGCTTATTAATTTTGACTACATTGTTTTCAATGCAACTGTGCACACTAGCATCAAACTCCCGCCGCCTGATGATTACAATTCAGGTTTATTTCGTCGGAGCCATTCAAGAAAATACACTGGTGGTTCCACAGACTACTATGAAGTTCATTGTATGCTGTGCACTGCTGGCGTGCAGGGGCATATGAAACTGTGTAATTCTAAATAATGTTGGAGCCGGTGTAACCCATGGAATGCAACATGATCCTGGGCGGTGGTGAAGTCATAAACCTGGCTAAGTTAAGCTAGAGGAAGTGGTAAACCTCCTAATAGAGTAGTCTGCCTGCTTTGTTTAGTTAAGAGAATTATGACTCCAGGCTCTTCTATTATCAGGTTTATCATTACCTCCATCTTAACTTATCCAGGTTTGCCACCTACTTGGAATACCCAACTAGACAGTTTGAGACTCCAAATAAGCCATGGACTCTACAATATGGAGAAGTTCACAAGAGTCCAGAGAAGACACTTGATCCAGATAGTTAAAGTGGCAACAGTACCAGGACAGGAATCATAAAGGTATCCGGTAACCAAATCTGACTTCCAGATCAGATAATATTTCTTGTGCACACCTGCAAATAATCCTTCTCTTGTAGATGAAGGTCCACCAGCTTCCTGCTCGCCTCCTGGCACTTGATTTTGTCTGAACTGTAGGATTTAACAGGTCAAATGTTACAAGCACAGACTAAGTTATAGGTCAAACAGTTACCTAAGACAGACAGTATGCTACAATGTGCCAATGAGAAAAGCTCACCTTTCATACAACACAATGAGTTTTTGGTATACTGCAGGGAGTTCACTCTTATCCATCTGATTGTTCTTCTCATGTAGGTTTGCCAAGCCCTTCAAAGGAAAGCCTTCACACTCAGTCATGTAAACAATAGCACGTCTTAACCATATACATGTAATGGAATAGAATGTAACTACCAAAATACCGTACACAATTTAACTCACAAAATTAGTTAGAAGAAGGTCCGTGCAACGCTTTGCTTTGTTTTATTTTCAGCAAATATTTTTAACCTTATTGCTGTTCACGTGTGATTCTTGACAGAGTAAATGCTGAATTTAAAACAAAAGTAAAAATGTTCCATTTCTGAGTCATGGTTGAAATGAACCATGCGTGCCAGGGGGTGTCCTAGTTCAGGTGGCACCACTTTCCATACGCAGAGATGTAAGCTAATTTAAGAGATAAGTGGGGATTATCCAGGCCAATTCAGTTTATATCAAAGTGTCAAAAGAATGTAAACTCAAGAGGTAGGCCTACAGTAGACCTGTGCCTACCAGACCGTTTGGAGGTAATTGAGGACTGCTCGAATCCTCAGTCCCACCAACCAATTGGAAGGTCAGGAGGGACCCCTTCAATGGTTAGGCTACACAGACCTTCAGATACCTAGCCACTTGCACTTGTGGCGAATTGTCTATGGCCTACTCATATAGTTGTCACACAGGTTAATATTTTCATGTGTTGAGGATATGAACATTACATAGTTAGAATGTCAGCCACCCCTCTCAATCAGTCTCTACCTTGTATTACTGTAAAGGGGGTTGTGCTTGTTGGGTTTAGACCTACATTTGGGTACGATAAAAGAATGAAATTTTAGACTGACGGTAATGGTTTGAATAAAGATGTGCAACCCCACACCCACTGTGAATGAACATGCCTACACAAGCAACCTGTGTTCAAAAACGAATTCTTGCAAAGCTGAACAATTTGCTTGCTATTCTGCTGCAGAGATGCCGATGCCTGTGAATTTTTACCAAGACACAAGTAAACACGCAAAACAGGCTGCATCAGCTGAACTGTAACTTCTGGGCTACAACACAACCAACGATAACCCACAGTAACCCCGGTGCTCATAGTTTAGTCAAACTCCAAGCGCAAAATTGAAAATTAGTTGAATTAGTTAAATTATTTGATTTTTGAACTTCTGAACAGAAAAACCCAACTTAATCCAAGCGTACTCCAAAATTAAGCCAAGCATCAGTAATCAATCTGCAAATAGAACAAAGCACTACAAAGTGTTATATGGACCATAAGTAAGTAAAATATACTTTAACAAGGCACCAAACAAGCAGAAGCATGAATTTGTTCCCTCCTGATTTAGTTCCAGAGCTGGATCCTACCTGCCATGCCAGCAGCTGGTCTGGCTCCAGCTCTGCAGCCTTCCTGTAAGCGGCATGGGCCTGGTCTGGCTGGTCCAGCTCCCCTGCGGCCACTCCAATGAACACCCAGGCATTGTAGTTGTTCTTCTCAAGCTTGAGTACATTCTAGAACACACATGCCTTCATTTTTATTTCAGCCTCATTTCTTAAAAGAAATCTTCAAAATTCCAGGATACAATGTGTGAATGAGACATTTGCAAATACGAATGACAAAACTGGATTTTGTAATGAATTATTACTACACTCCAAACAACACAGTTCTTGACTAAATGTGATATACTTGCACAGCATACATTTCAGCAGCAGAAGATGAACTTTGAATGATTCATCATAGCATGGCATCATAGGAAGTTGATGAACAAATCTTTGTTTCAAATCAACAACTGTAGAAAGCAGCCTACCTGTCTGCACTTAATTTAGCCTAATGTGTAATGTAATGTGGGCGTCATGCTAATAGCCTGGAAATTGTGGATTGAAATTCCGCCTGCCACCGTTGTGCCCTTGACACATTTAACCCTAAGTTGCTCTCTCGGAGATAGGCCCTCAAGTAATTGATAGATGACAAATGTAAGTCGCTTTGCATAAAAGCGTCTGCAAAATACATGTAAATGTAGCCTACCTTGCAATGTTTTAGTGCTTCTTTGTATTCTTTGTTTTTGATGGCTTCCCTTGCACTTTTCAGTGCAGCCTTCACCTCTTTATTGGACATCCTTTCCTGAAAAATATTACACAAGACACAGTGGTCCAATTTCGCTGGTCGGCTTATAAACAAACAAACCTTCTTTCATATTGTCGTTTCATCGCAAAGTCACTGATTATACTGTGTGATATGGTAACTTTATAGAGTTTACGTGATGGTTCGCTGAACGTAGCCTACTCTTTTGGCATATCCGAGTCCAAAACAGTGTCGTGGCACGTCCAAAACAATACCTGACACGTCTCAGGCTTGGAAAACTAGTTCCCACTGTCACAAAAATGAAACCATGCACCAGTGGAGAAAGGAACGACTCGACTCGGCTGTCAAACTATAGGTATGTGTGGTGGTAGTACACTCCAGTGTCCCCCTAAGCCCGAATCATCCCCGCGTTTGCTTTAGTTTACTTGGGCATGGCTAACCTAGCCTGCTAGCTAACGTTACACAGAAGACCGCTGCTGTACCATATACAGCATACTTATGTCACAGGGTAATTGCTGCAGTACGTCATGCCACTACACACTTTACATCTTTGAGACGCAATACTTCATACTTAAACTGTACATTAACGAAGTTTTCCTAGCCCACTTCAGATGCCATTCTGCAAGTAGGGTTTGGCTAGCAGGTAATGTTAACTTATAGATAGCTCTCCAGCTAACTAGTTGCGCTTACATTAGTTGACATTCTTCTAAATCTAATAACATAATTTTAGTCTGTGGGGCAAATATTCTCAGTGGCTTTAAAAGATATTGTATATGTCAGATTTACCATTTTAGCTGTTAGTTACCTGATGCCTTCCGTGTGAGAAGGCTATTCCAAAGAGTTAGTCAGACGACAGCGCATAACGTTGCTCGCTGTACAGAAACTACAAATTGTCCCATGATGCACTGGTTCGAATTGTAGGCGTGAATGAGGAAATTATTTTAGCAGGACATAACCAGAGTAGAAATGCTTTGGTTTGTTATTCTGTTGAGAGGAATATCAGAGTAGCAAAAGTTACTATTTTAGGAGAGATGGGTTGGTTGGTTGGAGAGGTTGGTCTGGCGTTTTTGTTGTTGGAAATCTCGTGACAGTGACAAGCCTCATCTGCAGCCGAGCGCCTAACGTTACCTTTAGTTTTAGAAGTGACATGATGTGTAAACAATATCAGACTCTACTCTTGGTATTTTACCTTACAACTGTGCAATGTTTGACGAGACCTAACATTGTGGTGGTGATGTCTGATGCATTTGTAAGTATGTTTACAAATATGTTTAATTTAAAAATGACTGACTCACTGAAAGCAGAAGTGGTGTACTTGTACTTTCATAAAGGATGGAAGGCTGACATATGACCCTGGCAGAGATGTTGTTCAGTTGCCTTACATCAATTACATGAGGCAACTGGGCGCCACATTTTTAAACTCCTACACAAACTCTCCAATATGCTGTCCCTCGAGAGCAGGTAAGTATAGTTGACCATTCCCTCAAGTATGGCATGTGGCTTTTTTTCTGTATTATGTATTGTTTATATTTTCCCAGCTATGTGGAGTGGTCGCTTTGTGCATTTGACTCAGTCTTGGAACAACTACAAATGCCTTGACCAAAATGCCACCACATGGATGGATCATTTGAAGCAGAGTGGATATCACACGCTCAGTTTAGGAAAATTAGACTTCACATCTGGAGGTCATACCGTCAGGTGAGCGTGAAAGAAAATCACCATCTTCAGAAGTGTGCAAGTCTCTGATGATATTCTTATCATGTAACAGCAGTAGTTGTTGTGATTGACTAAACTGTCCTTGTGTGCTAAGTCTTGGTATGTAACTGACTAACTAACATTACCATTACCATCAGCTACGATAGCTTGCTGTGTCATCTAATGAGCATTTTACCATGGGTCTCCATCAGCAATCGAGTGGAGGCCTGGACTCGAGATGTGCACTTTCTCCTCCGCCAGGAGGGTAGGCCCGTGGCTGAGCTCGTCGGTAACTCGTCCACTGTACGTGTCATGACCCATGACTGGAAGAACACGGACATTGCCTCTGAGTGGATTCACCACAATGCTTCGCAGTCCCAGCCATTTGCCCTCTACCTGGGCCTCAATCTACCACATCCATACAAAACGGAGTCTCTGGGGCCAGAGGCTGGAGGCTCAACGTTCCGCACATCACCCTACTGGCTGAAAAAGGCACCGCAATGCCATTTCATTTTTATTCTCAATCTGGCGTCCATTTCCTAAAAGCGTAGTTGCTAACTAGTTAGGAACTAAGTTGATTGGCTTTGGGCCACTGCATTGCAACCGACAAAGTTACAACCATACTTTTGAGGAATGGACCCCCTGAACATTACGTTTATTTCTTGGTTATGATGGCATTCATTAGATGTCCAAATTCAAGTACTTCATTGTTTTATTTTATTTAATGTGCTATTAACAGAATGTTCATACTATGCAAAGTTATGATTTCAGTCAGAATAGAAGCCTAAAAACCCACACACAAGAATAACATTACCAGAAAAGAGTGTAGATTTGACTTTAAATAGCTAATACTTTTCTTCACCTTTCCCAGGTGTCATATGAGCACATCTCTGTACCAAAGTGGTTGCCTTTCTCTAAAATGCACCCAGTAGATTACTATAGTACCTTGACCAAGAACTGCAGTTCCAGTTTCTCAGAGGAGGAGATCAGGAACATCAGGGCTTACTACTATGCCATGTGTGCAGAAACTGATAGCATGCTGGGTAAGCGTTCCTTTGTTGTATTGAAGCTTGCTCATTATGTCACACTTATGTGCTAGTTTCACTGGAGCATTTACTGTTTTGCATTTATATAAAATGCCCAAATCCCATTAGAAATCTAAAGTATGTAAGCATCGGTAACACAAGATATAGCCTCTTAGCATTGAGCATGTCATGGAAATTTGATATGTGATATATCTCAGCATATTGATCACAGTCAGTGTTTTGCTTGTATGGCCTAGGAATGGAAATGTAAAGTTACTTTCCAACATCCCTCTGCAGGTGAGGTCATATCAGCTCTTCGCAACACAGGGCTGCTGAACAATACTGTTCTGTTCTTCACCTCTGACCATGGAGACTTGGCTATGGAGCACAGGCAGTTCTATAAGATGTCCATGTTTGAGGGCAGCTCTCATGTACCTCTACTCATGATGGGACCAGGAATAAAGTCTGGGCTGCTGATCAGTCATCCTGTCTCCCTGGTTGATATCTACCCTACATTAATGGGTAACTGAGTTGTTAGCTGGTGTTAATTACTATGGAACAGATACTGATACATTTTGGAACAAATGAACAATTTTGTCATTAGTGTCACTGAATAATGTACACTTTGTAAATTGAACTCTATTATACCCAACATGTTGAGGATTCTGCTCCAACTGGTGATATTATTTATATTATTGATAAATTTGGTTAATAATAAATATGTGCTCTTTAATGAACCATTATCGCTTGGTGAAATACAACATTATCATTTTCTTTACAGAGTTGGCTGGTATCCCAAGCCCTGGGGGTCTGAGTGGTTTTTCTCTGTTACCTCTTCTGTCGGGGTCCAATGGCTCCAGACCAGACTGGGTGCTGAGTGAATACCATGGCTGCAATGCCAATGCCTCCACATACATGCTGAGGATAGGCCAATGGAAATACATAGCCTATGCAGATGGAACCAGTGTTCCCCCACAGTTGTTTGGTGAGCTCCTTTTACAGTTCACTTCTCATCTGGGCCCAGTTTTTCAAAACAGTTTGGAAATCCCATGGTTTGCTACGTGGAATCAAGGATTACTTTTGTCTGTGTTTGTTAATATAGTAGGTAGTCATCACTTGCTTGAGTCTCATGCTAATTTTACTTGATTCCAGACCTTTCTAAGGATAAAGAGGAACTGAAGAACCTGGCCTCCTCCTTACCAGATGTGGTCCAGCATCTGGACCTGCTACTGCGCTCTGCAGTGAACTACCCCGCTGTCTCCAAACAGGTTCACCTCTACAACAGGCAAGAGTTCCTCTTGTGGAGACAAAGCCTAGGAAGCAACTACACTCAGGTTATTGCTAGCTTGCGCTGGCATATAGACTGGCAGAGAGATCCTCAGTGCAGTGAGAAAGCCATTGATGAATGGCTGATGGGCCTTCATTGACTTTGTTACATTTCATACCAGGCACAATCATTCATTTTAATATGTGTTATTCTTTCATTCTATGTGTAGTCTGATTGCTGCTACATCTAGCAACATTTGTGAAGTGATATATTCACTTGCAGGCGGTTAGTTGATGGATATCTCTTTTCACTTCATGATCAGTTACTTTGCATCAAAGCTCAGCATCAGAGGTCTATGGATGTCTAATGTCATGCCTTTTGGTAGCTGTTATTGTTATATGTTGATATATTTTGTCATTCCATCTACTTTCAAGCAATAAAAAATATTATGTTTTACATCATACTGAGTTTTGTTTGCCAAGTTTCCATAATCTGCTAGGCTTGTCATTTTGCTTGAACCATTTGGTGGTCAAAAGTGCGGAAATCATGTTGCTCTTTCCCATTCCACACCAGTTGGCGGCGACATTGTGCCAGTTTGCAAAGGCACTATCGTGAGCGCAGTATCAACGAGGTAGTTCTACACTGACCATGTGAGATGCTTTACACTTGCACATTTATGTTGTATACTGCAAATTATTAGATTATTAAACATCGTTTTGTGGCTGACAGTCATCAACATGAAGAGGAAGGTTGAAGAAACAAGTACGGACGGTGATAATGAGGTAAATTGCCAAATTAAGAGAGCAGCTACAAAGCTCAAAGTATTTAGCCTTCGCTAAGTTAGCATGACCCTACTTTATTCAGTCCAGACCACTTGGGATTTTAATCATGTCCCATATGTTGACATTACACTAGTGACCGCAGTGGGCAAAGACCGCAGCAAATATAATGAGACTTTGGACCAGTGTGTGTGAGAGAGAATGAGAATCGTGTGTGTGAGTCGTACTATGTTGTTTGTTGATAGAAGAAATGTCTTCGAGGTAAGCATTCACAGTGTTGAACTGAAAGGTTATGTTTTCCACGTAATGTAACGTTGGAACTTACGAGTTTTTGTTTACATGGCACGTCAAGACGGAGTCGTTTGAGCAGAATCTGGGCGAAGATGACAAGAGGCCAACGAAAGCGCTCAAAAGCGACTCAAAGGGAAAAGATTCAAAACCCGGTCTCCTTCGACCACTTAAAGTGTCAAATAAAGATTTATACAAAGCGCCCACTCCAGAAGAATTGAACCAACTGAAAGAGACCGAGAGCCTGTTTCACTGTAGTCTCCTGAAAATGCAGGTCAGTTGGGAATATGACTAATTTGGCATGTTGGAAGAATATCAGTTAGATTCAATACATATTGTGTGCAAATAGATTGGTAACTGCCCCCCTCCCCCTTTATGATCAGATGGAAGAACTCTTAAAGGAGGTTGTTTTAAGTGAAAAGAAGAAACATCAAGTGGACTCTTTTGTGCTGAAGATCACTGAGCTTCTTCAGTCTGTGCCAGAGACCCCTGTGGTCGAGGTCAGTGTATTGCTGTGGCATGATATTAAGGCCAGTGTTGAGTTTTTGTAATACAAGCAGAGAGACTTAATATTCTGACAGACCTGATTATTCTTACTTCAATCTCGTTGATGCAACAGCTGGGTGACACAACTTGGCTGTCGAAGGTGGAGGTGCCTTTCATCCTTGTCCCCAAGTCGACCAAAGGCAAGTTCCACATGGAACCCCCAGCCTCTGTCACCATGATTGGGAGTTATCCTCTGGGCACCTGCATTAAACCACGGGTCACTGTCGACCTAATGGTCACCATTCCTGCAGTAAGTCCATTTTTAAAAGCCATTTACACATACCCTTTGCTTTAGTTGATGAATTGATATTTGTAAACAAGAATGAATGTATAATGTTTGTGCCATTTATGATTGATCCATTTTTTTAATACATTTTTTCAGAGTGTAATCCACCCAATGGACGGCATCAACCAGCGTTACTCACGTAAGAGGGCACTCTACCTTGCTGGTCTGGCGGAGCATCTCCTCTCCTCTAAGGAAGTTGGAACACTCCGGTATTCTTGTCTCCATGGCAACCGTCTCCGGCCCATCTTGCTGCTGACGCCTCCAGGTACGTGATCTGGTCTTCATTTGTTCCGTTTGTTTGGTTTTGCAGACTTTTTAAAAGGTTCCCTGGCTAGTAACACTTGTCTGCCTTATATGGCAGCTATATAAACATGGTTAAAAAACTCAAAATGTTTTCAGTTTTATTTAAAGTTTTAGAAAATCTTTTTACTCTTAAACTGCCATTGCTCATTACACCATAATGCCCAACTCAACCAGGTGGTTTCACTTATTCCCAGAAAGCATTGAGATGTAATGTGTCAGCATTCTTGGTAGATCCAGGTTTCTGTGTGGTAGGTCTGGGTTTGCTTTTCGCTGACAGATTAACAACTCTCCTTACAGCGAAGCCCTCTGGCACACAGTATGCCTGCAGGGACAATGCTGGAGAGGACATCAACCACTGGAACAGACACACTTACTAACACACACACACACACTCAGTAAAAACTCAGTGTTTTATAGACCCTCAGTTAACTTATATGCAACCCACAGGTAAAGATGCTACCAGTCTCACATTACGGATCCACGCCTGCCCCCCGCCTGACTTTCTGAAGCCCAGTCACCTCCATCCACAGAAGAGTAAGATCCGGACAGAATGGTACACAGGCATCGATGCCCCACAGCCAGGTAAAGAGACTCCATTTACCACACCTTTACTCACACATGCTCTTGCAGTTTGATGCATCCCAGTAAATCCCAGTCATGTGCAATGTTGAAATGGAAAAGCTGTGGGAACTGATAGGACGCTAATAATGCTGTCCCTGCTATTCACTTTCAACACATCTGTCTCTTTTAATCTAGTTCTTCCGTTTTGTAGAACTACAAGTTTGCATGTTACACTTAAGAGGCAGCGCACTCAATGTTAATTTCAAACTATTTAAAAATCTGAGGTCAAAACGTCTGAAATAGTAAAGTAGCCTGTGTGCGGCAGTACTTCGTTTCAGCTACAGTAGCCTATTTCACTGTTTGTGTGTCCTTCCCTTTGTTGCTCTTAGCCAACAATATGATTGTTTTCTAGATGGGGCAATCTTCTGAAAAGGAGCGCAGTAGTTCAGATTCATAGCTTGGTATATTTTAAAGTAGACAGGACTGGACAGGCCAAGTTGCTTCTCGCAAGTAAATTAGTGACTCTTGCCACTTGCGCCTGCCCTCATTGGCCGTCAGTCTGTTCATGTCACATTTTAGTATCAGCTAAAATCGTAACAGTACCAAGTAAAATCTCTAATGGAAGAGCATAAAAAGTGAGTAGAGCAGTGCTAGGACAGTATAGTGGAAAGTTTAGAGTTTGTAGCCTGCCGACCCTTCCCTTTAAAGCCAGGTGCTGCTGGGCCGAAAGTTTTGTCATAACAAAGCCATTGACTTGACTTTCTCTGTTGTTCCTGCCATCTTGTTTGTTTTCCAGGAGGGCCTGAAGCGCCCACCCCCCATTACAACACCACTGTTCTGGGAGACCATCTGCCTGGAGCCCACCTCCAGTTCCTGTCTGCAGTCAGGGACCAGTGTGGCGCCTTTAAAGATGCCGTGGCCCTGCTGAAGGTGTGGCTCAGACAGAGAGAGCTGGATCAGGTGGGTTTCTCCTCGCTCAGTCCATTGTGATGAATGCCGTGGATTACCTATGTGTGTGTCTCTTCTTTTAAAAGACATTTTGGATCATGTTTTAAGATAGTTTTGCCTATGGAACTCCTCAACATTGTTTTCGCATTGTTTTTTTTTTTTTCTTCTGAACTTTTTCATGCAGGGCTCGGGGTGCTTTGGTGGGTTTCTGGCCTCAATGTTGGTGGCCTACCTTCTTACTTCACACAAAGTCAGCAACCACATGTCTGCCTATCAGCTCTTCCGGAATGCCCTACACTTTCTGGGTGAGGATTCCTTTTCAACACTCCCTTCAAACATTGCTAGCGCCAGCATTTTTTTTTCTTTGACACTTGACATAATTTGTGCTCCCTCACAGCTTCCACAGACCTGACAGAGAATGGGATCACTCTGGCCCGAAACCCTGACTCCACAGCAGTGAGTGTCCCATCCCAATTTCCAACCTCCTCCAGGGCTTCTCAATACCCTAGTGTTATTTTACAAATAATGTAATGTTCTAGTGTTCTTTGGCAATACTCTATCTCAACAGTCACGCTAATAAAGCAACTTTGAATTTTAGTAGTTTATTTTACGCCAAAACATCTCAAGTTTGTTTGTTGTCCTGTTGTTTCTTGTTTTTGAGCCATGGTGTACTAAGCACCCACTGTGTTGCCTCCACCCACAGCCCAGCCTGTCAGACTTCCACAGTGCTTTCCAGGTTGTATTTGTGGGCCCGTCGGGACATCTCAATCTTTGTGCCGATATGACCCCCCAAGCCTACAAACAGGTGAGACTTAAACATGCACGCTAAACCTGTTTCATTTCATCATGGACCACTCTCAAGTATATACAGACTTTAAAAAGTGATTAAGTTAAGTGATTAAGTATTTTTGGTAAAGGAAGGATGTTTAGGTAGTTGAGTTTGAGGGTTAATGGATGCAAATTGGGTGTTTGATGCATTCACTCAGATCCAGCATGAAGCTTCGCTGTCTGTGCGGTTTTGGGACGACCCCACCATGGACGGTTTTCAGGCTCTGCTTATGACATCCAAGCCTCTCATAAGGACCTATGACCACGTCTTCCAGTGAGTAATAGAGGAAGAGCTCTGGCTGGTTTTGGCATGTAGTCTCTGTATCTGGTGTTGGAATTTGTCCTCAGCTCAGATTTTCAAAGCGCAGGTTCAAAGATTAGTCATCCATCTTTGAATTGTATCAGTTGTGTGTAATAGTAGAGGTGTGTGGAATATCTGTGTGTTGGTTGTGGTAAATGAATTATCTGTATGTATGAACAGTGTGTAATTACATGGCTATGTTGATTTCACCCCTGATGAATAGGAAATTGAGTAGGCTTTTTCTTTTTCTTGGGACCATTTTGTTCTTTTCTTAACTTTTGACTAACTGTAGAATTTCTTTCCTCTCTCTCTCTCTCTCTCTCTCCCTCTCTCAGGCTGCGTGAGTTAGCCAAACTGCAGTCTGCATGCAAGAAGCTCAATCTTTTCAGCGAGCTCATGGACCACAGCGGCAACTACGTTCTCACTGCGCTTCCTCTTCTGCTGTCCCTCCTGCAACGAGGGCTTGGAGAACGGATCCGCCTTCTTGTCCACTCACTGCCTGCTGATCCTGAGGTGAGGCCTTTAGACACAGCCACTGTTGATAGATGCATGCAGTATTGATACAGTGGTGGCTACAAGTGCTGTATTTTGTGTGTAATGTGTAATGGTTGCTTTGCTGGTTGTTATATTCAGATGATTATTTTTTTTCTCTCAAATTGAATTGGGCTAAATGCCAGATACCTGATTGTCATGGTAAATAATCAACAATGTAAACAGTCATTTTTACTCTTCATTGTATGAGTCCCATGTTAGTAGGTTGTGTGTGTACTGTGGTAGTGTGAGTGACCTGACGCTTGTGCCATGCAGTGGCCAGTGACCAATGAGCCTCCCAAACACAAGGAACAGCCGCCACTGACCTTTGGCCTCCTCCTCAACCCAGACCACCTGGCCTCTGTGCTGGACAAGGGGCCACCTGCGGACAACCCAACGGTTAGTGTGTGTGTGTGTGTGTGTGTGTGTGTGTGTGTGTGTGTGTGTGTGTGTTTGTGTGTACAAACAAACACTTTATTGTCCAAATGAACTGGTTTAATACAAAAAATAACTTTCCCTACAGCATTCCAAATACTCCAGACATCACCATTATAGATGAGAATACTGCACTGTGACTGTAATTGAAATAGGATGCTGTTTTGATTTATATATGTTTATATATTGATTTATTTGTTTTAACTCTAAACTGTTGAAGTATCAATCACTTGCTGACAGTATTACCAAATTCGTCCATGTATTTGGGAGTCTTGGGCATGTAGACAGACTTGTTCTGAGAGGGCTGCAATTGTATGGACTACGTAAGCCAAATGCATACTGGCAAAGTATTGCTCTATCTCTGCTATTGTAGGTAGTTTGTCCATCTAGAGACAAAGGTGTCATGTATACCCATAAACTGTGAATGATGAGTTACATAACTCTATATTTGACCAGACTGATCTAACCAGTGTTTGGATCTGTAAATGCTTACCCTGTGTTGAGATCCAAATAAAAGAACTGTGTGTGTGTGTGTGACTAAGAGGTACCTGCAACAATTTGCAACTAGTTTTAAATGTAGTTCTGCTTAGCTCCGTACTGTCAAGTGATTGTCTGAGCTCGATCAGTTTTAGCAAGCCTCAGTTTTCGGCACATGTCAGTGTGACTCTTCAAGGCCATCATGCAGTGTGTGAAAGCTTGCATTCTGTACGGTGTGTTTCATAAGTGTGTTTGTTGTTCATGTCCATATGGGCCTGTCCAGGCGGCAGAGTTCCGGCAGCTGTGGGGTGATCGCTCTGAGCTGAGGCGTTTCCAGGATGGCTCCATCACAGAAGCAGTGCTGTGGGAGGCCTCTACTGCCTGTCTGAAGAGACTGGTGCCCCAACAGATCATCAGCCACCTGCTGCAGCTGTGAGCTCCACACCTTCCTCACACACTCTCTCCCTCACTCTCTATCTCTCTCTTTCTTTCAAACGTCCTATTTCTCGCACTCTCTTTCTCTATCGCTCTCTTTCAAACTTTCTCTCTCACACACGAAGACTCTCTCTCTCCTCTCTGTACAAGGATGGGTATAAGCTTCTCTGTTAAATTATGTCCTAGATAAGACTCTTGGATTATTTAAAAAGTGGGTTAACATCGATGGTATTTTTGTACGACATTAAGCTACCTGGAGCCTTTACTATGAAGCAGAGTTGTTGGTTAACCTGGGTAACTTTGGGAGAAACCACTGATCTCCAAAGGAACACTGCACTGAGCATCAGATGTGTCTGAAGTGACATGTTTGTAGATCAGCAGTTACACCTGAAGTTATCTTGCTTAGCCAGTATCCTTGCTTTATAGTATATCCCCTGATAGAACATCAACAGTGACCTCACTTAGATTCAGTCTAAAGTGTTTGTGATTGTTTTCTTCCTCTTCCCCAGTCATGCTGATATTCCTTACTCCTGTGTCCGCTATGTTGGTGGGCTTCTTGATGATGTCATTATAGTGCGACGAGAGGTAGGCTACGCACCCGATTCAGACCGCAAGAGTGGCATCTGCTTTCTTGCTAATGTATTTAAATATGTAATTATGTAGTATTTATGCATATGTGCTTATAGGACACCAAACTCTAAAGAATGGAATGGAATCAAATTGCGCTTTATACTGTTATGTCTCTTTTGTCCACAAGGAGGCAGTGTTACAGCTGTAGTAGTTAGTCATGAGACAGAGCCACATATTACATTGGTGTTTCAGATTGGCTTCATGAAAACAAGGGCTCTTTGTAAGCTTCCAGTGTAGTGTTCTGCATAATGTATAATTTATTCAGGTATGTAGATAGTGTATGTGATTTCATTGTGTCTATTGTTGTGGTGTGTGTGTGTGTGTGTGTGTGTGTGTGTGTGTGTGTGTGTGTGTGTGTCTGTCCTACAGAACTGCGGCACAGGAGAGGAGGAGAGCCTAAAAGTGGTTCAAAGTTATGATGACCTGAGCCGTAAGCTGTGGCAGCTGGATAACCTCCCCCTGTCAATCACCTCAGTGCAGGGAGCCCACCCTGCCCTCCGCTACACACAGGTCAGTTACGTAAACACTTAGTCACTCACACAAATATGCTCACCTATGCTCTTCCACCCACAGGCAAGTGCTCTCTCTCTCTCTCTCCCTCCTTCCTTCTCTCACTTTGTGCTATCTCTCCATCTCTGTCCTTAAAACACACACTCAGACACACACACACACACACACACATACAGGCGGTGCCTGTGGCGATATGCTGCACGTCACTAAAATACAGAGGGACCTCCCCTTGCTTCCTCTTGTACACGCAGGTCAGACACAGACACAAACACACATACACTCACACAGATACAGAATGACCAGCAACTATAGTTCAATAGCCCATGGTAATTATGCTGTCTCAATTTCTAATTATCTCTTCTAACTACAAGTCTCTGTAATTATCCCTGGAGCCATATCGTATTACTGTGCTTCTGACAAAGTCAAGGCTTTGTGGTAAATGGCCTGTCCAGAACCAACCAGAGTCTCCCCACAAAGTATTCAACCATGCTGAGACTATATGCCGTGTGGGCTTGATCAGCTAGCCTATCTGCTTCAGTAAAGCTAAGGGACAGCATAGATCCATCTCACCATAGAGTGTACACTGTGAGCGTTGCAAGTCCGATGTGCAAAATATGTTATTATTATCCTCCGATTTTAACTATAAAAATCAAAATATGTGATTATGATCCTGTGATCATTGCTAAGAAAAGTAAAGATGGGCGTCCTGTGTTCAAAGTGTGTAGCATGAAGACTGCTTTTGGGGGAGGGGGCTCAGTGTGACCACTAGTCTGATTTTCAGCACATTGTTTCAATGGCACCATTATATCCCCCATCCACCCACCTCATTTTGGTCTCTGTAATTGCAATGGGACATTTGTATGCCATTCCAATGTGCTCATCTTTTCTCATTGGCTGAGTTTCGGTGACCGCCCTAAACCCTCACACAATTAACTCAGAGTTTGCAGGGCTATAGCTGGGTTTCCATCCAACTTGTTAATGCACGTTAAAGTTATGCGAATAGCAAATCCTCGGTTGGAAACACCTGACAACTCACATCATATAAATTAAATTTTTTTGAGGCAGGGTTTGATCCAACAGCTGGTTGAAACACGTCACTTAATTAGCCTGATGTTACACAGTTGATGGAAACACAGTGCATATTGTTGAGCCAGATTTTTGTCAATACGAATATGAAATGTGAATAAGTTGGATGGAAACCCAGCCTGTGAGTGCTTACCTTGCTGTTTGAATGATTGGGACACCACCTGTGACAACTCATTCAATTAACAGCATTAGCGTCACGTTGCAAACATGTTTCCATTCTGTTGTTGTTGTGTACAGACACGGTTTTGACATTTCCACACTTCTTCAGTGTTTCACGTCACAAGGTTATGAGCTATGAGTTGTGGGTTGAGTTGCCCTTGGCAAAGTTTGCATGCAATGTCTGCTATAGGAAGAGGCTTAGAAAGGGTGCAAACACACTAAGCGCAAACTCACATTTAAGTGTGTTTGTCTGTAAGGGCAGACATTCAGACTGGGCCATATACTTGGATTCATGCTCCATTCCACAACACCCACACACATGCATATAGTTATTGGCGCATAGAGGTTGATTTATTATACACATAACGAACAAACACACTCACACACAAAGAGTGAGTTTGTTTGCATACAGAGATTTATTGCACATATTTTACACAGACATCCACAACCACATAGACGGTTAAACATTAGACCCTTGTGTAATGTGCAGAAAGAATTTGACAAACCAGAAGTGTGAATAGCATATGGCTTTTCAATCTCTGCTTGCGGGAAATTCACTCACTCCCCCCCCCCCCTCTCCATTCTCCATTTCTCCACCCTTTCCTCTCTCCTTGTCATCGCTCTTTCTCTCTCTCTCTCTCTCCCCCTCAGGTCATCCCTCCTTTCCCTGTGAAGCTAGACTACAAGCGCTTTGAGCGGGAGAAGCACAGTCGCTCTCTCCTACCCCAGGAGGGGAAGCCCTGCCCTGCCTACATCACCCCCATCAAAGGTACCCCCCGCCCCCAATCCACACTCATTCCCCACAGAACAGAGACTGGACGCAACTCAGCACAGATGTGCGTTTACAGTCAATATTTGTCTGTGTGCATTGGGCTTGTGGTGAATATAAAAGAGCACAAACAAGCAATCTGGGGGAGGCACTATTCCTGGACACTTGATTAACTGTAATCTTTGAAGTGAACAATTTAGAATACATATAGAGAAAAACTCTGTGTGAATGTGAAGACAAGTGTGTTTGTCCCCATTAGTCATAGCTGTGCACTCCTAAAGGTTCCACTGGCTGTACTGGCATGCTCTTGACAGATATGCTACACATTGTGTTCTAGTATTAGACAGAGGCCATAAACAGTAGCTCTGATCAAGTGTGTTTGCCCAGTTGATTGTTTCATTATTTTGTGTTTGGGTGTGTGTGTGTTTGCGTGCGTGCAGTGATCTGTCACATGGAGGGCAGTGGCAAGTGGCCTCATGATCGCTTGGCAATCCGCCACATTAAGGCAGCCTTCCACATTCGCCTGGCTGAGTTGCTTAAGAGCACACACAACTACCCCTGCAAACCCACACCCACACACCTGGATGTCTGGAAGGTAACTTACCTTGCGTGTGTGTGTGTGTGTGTGTGTGTGTGTGTGTGTGTGTGTGTGTGTGTGTGTGTGTGTGTGTGTGTGTGTGTATCATATTTTGGCTACTTGTGCTATGCAGAGCTGAATGTTGATTGCTGTAGTTATAAACATGAATATGTGCCAGATTTTGTTGTGTATTTGCCAGCTGTTGTTTTATGTTTGCACAACTCCTGGAGCTGTCAGTGACATCAGCAGCCAATGTTGATTTGTTGAGTCATTGACATTCCAGTAGAGAGTGTGTGTGTGTGTGTGTGTGTGTGTGTGTGTGTGTGTGTGTGTGTGTGTGTCTGTCTGCTTGTGCGTCTGTGTGTTTGTTTGAGTAAAAACCTGAAATTAGTGTGTACCTGTGAACTAGGTTCATTTGAATGTGTGTGTGTGAGTGTGTGTGAAAAGCTATGTGAAAAATGAATGATCAGGAGATCAATTTGTGTGTTTGTATGTATTCTCAGGATGGTCTGGCATTTCGGATCCAGGTGGCGTACCACCGGGAGCCACAGGTGCTGCGGGAGGTGGTATCACCAGAGGGGATGCTACTGGTGAGAGACAACCCTGAGGCCCAGGCCCTGGAGCTGGAGACCCAGCATAGACCTCTACTTACCAGCACACTGCATGGGTACGACACACATACACACACACACACACACCCTACTCACCAGCACTCAGCATGCTCATACACACACACACTGACATAGACACAAATTCCTACTCAGCAGAACACTACATGACTAAGACACATATGCACGCACACACACACATTCAAATTTATTAACATTTCCAGCATCTTTGACTTTTCTCTCAATCTGTACCCCATACACACAAATTCAATTGCTCACCACGCTAGTATTCACTAGTACATTATTTGACACTCATGAAATTACTGTGAATAGGAAACGAAAAAGGAAAGGAAAAATACTCTGGGAATGTGGATGGATATTGCCCAAGCCTAAACACACACACACACACACACACACACAAACACACACATACCTACACATACAAACACACACGCACACATACCTACACATACAAACACACACGCGCACATACCTATACATACAAACACACACGCGCACATACCTACACATACAAACGCACACACACACACTGTATGGCAGATGCAAGTGCTAGCATTCTACACAAATGAGTGTGTTTTTGACAGCCTCCAGCAGCAGCACCCTTGTTTTGGGGCGGTGTGTCGGCTGGCGAAGCGGTGGCTCGGAGCGCAGCTGTTCAGCGCAGAAATCAGTGAGGACGCGGCCGACCTGCTGGTGGCCTACCTCTTCCTGCACCCCGCGCCCTACACACCTCCTGGGTGAGACGGTTACCTTACCACATTCACCTGACTCATTCTCTCTCTTTCTCTATCTCTCTCTCTCTCCCTCCTTTCTTCTCTGCCTTTTCTCCTCATTCCCATTCAGCTCTTTTTTTCCTTTCACTGTGTATAAAATAGCAAGGTGGAGATGTCCCTCTGCTCACTGAAGTTCAGGTAGGTATGTGTGTGTCTGTGTCTGTATGTGTGTGTGTGTGTGTGTGTGTGTGTGTATATACATACATGCACACACGCACACACACACACACACACACACACACACACACACAGACACAGACACAGACACACAGACGGGGCTCTATAGCACATCACCACCCAAGCCTGCATAATCAGCTGAAGGGCTGCGGCCGGCAGATTATAAGTAGCGTTTGTGGCCCAGACCCTTGCGGTAGGCCTGCCCCATGGTAAGGCCCATTTACAAAAGACAGGAAGAGAATGAAAGGGCAGGAAGACTAAACATGTGTTTACATTATGCTAAGCAAAGTTAAACTCTCTCCCACAAACGTTGATGTGTACCCATGTCACACTCGCAGCCCACTAAGGCATGTGCTGTTTTTGGATGTGCTGGGGCTTCATTTGCTAAAGTTTATTCAAAAACTTTAGTTGGTTTTTTGTTTGTTTGTGTTCAGTGTGTGTTGTTTGTTTGTGCTCAGTTTGTGTTGTTTGTGAATGTGTCCATAATGTGTTTTCTTTGTGGTTGTGTTTTTGTGACAGTACATGCAACTGTGAAATGAGGTCAATACAGTACTGTGTTTGACAAGTCCTAACACATATCTACAACTATGTCTACTGCTTGACTCACTCTCTTTGCTTACTGGAGTCTGCTCTCTCTCTCTGATGCTTCCCAGGCTCGTCCCTTTGTCTATTATTGTCTGTTTCCAGCTCTCACCGCCTACCTCTTTCTGTTTCTTCTTTTCTTCCTGTTGTCTTTCTCTCCCCCTCGTGAGACGTATCGCTTGGCAAATCAGTTATACAGAAATAGATGACTAATGTCAAATACAGCCAGAAGCTTTCTCTCCCTCACATGGAAGCTACTCCAAATGCATTACTGAAGCAAACATGAAGCAGGAGAGCTGCACATAATTTCAAAATAAAATAAAAATATGTCATTTTTTTTTTAATGAACACGTTTCATTTATACTATATATATATTTCATTTATACTATAGCCCCTGTGTTCTTCTCCATTCATATACTGTATCAATACATATAGACACATACACAGTGGGATAGTTTAGTATGTTGAGATGGATAGATCGTTCTGTCTCTCACTTTCTCACTCTCTCTCTCTCTCATTCTGTCAGTTCTCCTCAGGTGGGTTTCCTCCGGTTCCTGCACCTTCTCTCCTCCTTTGACTGGAGGAATAGTGCCCTGGTGGTGAACCTGAACGGCCAACTCACAGGTATCCCCCAGCTCTGCATTAGTCATGACTTTATTTTAGTTGCTGAGTTCACACTAAGGGCTCTCTGTTTTCCTTTTTCCTTTAGCGGCTGACTACACCGACATCAAGAACGCCTTTGCGGCTTCCAGAGAATCCCTGCCCACAATGTTCATTGCCACACCAACTGACAGAGACCAGTCCATGTGGACCAAAGAGGCTCCTTCTGTGCAGGTGCACGATTGTTTGTTTAAAGATTTGAAAAAGTTGAGCCAATAGAAGTGAGAGGTTTAAGAGAATTCAGCAAATGTGGTACGGCTGCTGAGGCTTATGTCAAAGGGCTTGCCAAGTGAAGAACCTGTTTGGTTATAAATGTGTCATTGTGCAAGCTGCGCTTTACCTTTGATGCCCTCACATACATCAACACCTATCAAGTATTGAGTTTCCAGACTCTCAGAATCCACAAACATCCCAAGTGCCATGTCTTTGCACTAGCTCTGTTTCTCAGCTGGCATGAAGAAAAATAAAGACATTTTTCTAGAAGGTGTGGTTCAGCAGCAAGTCTAAGGCCACCCCATGTTCAGACGAAACCCAGGAAGTTCCTCTGATGAAGGCGCTGTGTGTCAGTCAGTTTTTCACAGAATAAAGCTTTAAAGCTACTCTATTTGCTCCCAGGTCTTCCAGGGTCTAGTCTGAACAAGAAGTGGCTGCTAATTCTGCGCCCTGCTCCGTGAAGCACCCAGGGTCAAGTCAAGTCAAGTCAAGTCAAGTGAAGTCAGCTTCATTGTCAGAGTTTCTGCATATACTAGACATACAGAGGAATTGAAAGTATGTTTCCTGATACCCCATGGTCGGGAAGAGATGCACAACAGATAAGACATTGCGTAATACTAAAGAAAAACAAGTACTAGTGAACCTGTTTTCTTAAGGAGTGAATGTCACAAGTATTGCTATTCTCTGTGGATCTGTGGTCCTCCATTCTCAGTGATCCTCTCACCAGTGAAGCCATAGCATGGTAGTCTGGCAATGGGGCTTGTTAATCTCTGTCATGTCCACTGCTAGTCCCCTCTGGAGGCACATGCTTAATAGCTCTGTGGATCTCATTTAGCAAATGACTCAGTGCGGTCTGAGTAGCGTCTCCGCCTGGTGTGTTTGAATGTGTGGTTTGGGTCATTAACTCCCTTACTCTCACTCTTTCACTGACACACTCTCTCTGTCTCTGTTCATCTCTATGTTCAGATGTTGCAGCGCATCATTACTGTGGCAGCAGAAAGCCGCCATGTTCTTGAGGCCCAGCTCACGGACCCCACGCAGACACAAGATGTGCGGGTTAGTAAATACACACACACACACAGATACACACACAGATTCTCTCTCTCTCACACATATACACAAACAGACCTGTAAAAGGCCATACTCCCAAGGTCATTCATATTCTCATTCAGCATTTTTTTTATTTTGTCAAGGATTTCCACAAGAAAAACAGGGATTTTGACTTGTTTACATTGATGGCTGATTTTGTCTGGCAGATCATCAGTAAACCCATATAGCATCAAATGATAAATGAGTGCTAAAAAGATCATTTAAGGAAAGTTGGAAGTAAACAAAGTGTAAGTATCTATGTGGAGCAGGGGAGTGACAACAAAATGATGTCTAAACTGTTCAAAAGTGAATGTGGAGAGGGGCATCTCACTTGATCCACCACCAGTGATTCCTGTAGGTCTAGGATTTGTAGGAGTCAGGTTTTTTGACAGGCTCAGTTGCCATTTCCAAAATGGCAGACTGCTGTACTACATATGGCATACAACCTGGAAAGTACCATTGCTTTTGTTATTGTTTTAAGTTTAGAAAGTATGTGCTAATTTTACTAAATACATGCTAATTTTGTAAAACAGTCCTAATTTCAGTAAGTGACTTTTGAGACTGACACAGTTTGTTCAAACAAGCACACTTTCTCTTGATACCTTCTAGTTCCTGTCATATGCAGTATAGAGCAGTATGCAGTATTTCGGAAAGAGCAAGTGTTTAAATTGGTTTAAACATTGGTTCTCCAACTGGGGTCTGCGAAAAAGTTTGCAACAAAGTATAAACTTGTCTTATGTGGAGAAAAATACTATTAGCCTACATGATGCATTACATCAATCTGTCACAACACTTTCCTCCAGCATTAATGTCAACTGCAAGCAAAATTATTATTATTATATTATATATTATATTCACATAACTAATAATATTAATAATTATTAACATTATTAGTTATGTGAAACAAATAGTATTTTAGTAGACTAGATTTGACAAAAATAATAAATCCTTTTAAAACTGGATTGACTGCACTGTCAGGTTTTGCTAAATGCAATAATATGCCTATTTAAAACTGTTAACAAAATATGTTTTTACAATAAGAGTTCAAAAGCATCTGAAAGGAAAAATGGTTATATGGTTTGTTTTTTCGTTGCAATTATGAGGGGTCCTTGAAAAAAATTCTACTCTATGAGGGGTCCTTGTGGATTGTTTGTCATGCCATCTCCTTGTCCCTCTTGTCTCTCCTGTCTCTCCTTTTCTTTGACTGTCTCTCTGTCTCTGCCTCCGCTGCGTGTGCCTCGCTAGGTAGCCTTCCGGCCGCCCCTTGACGTTTACGATGTGCTGATCCACCTGCGGCCCAAGCAGGTGCCCCTACTAGAGAGCGCAGTTGATCCCCCCAACAACCCCCATCCACGGGGTGCAAAGGAGGGCTCTGTTCCCGGAGGGGTGATGCCTGTTGTCGACTTCAATCCTGTCAGCCTATACCTCTCTGAGCTCCGGGTAAGTCAGCTGGCAGCCATCAACAATCTGTGTGTGTGTGTCTGTTTCTGTGTGTGTGTGTGTCTGTGTGTGTGTGTGTGTTTCGGTGTATGTGTGTGGGGGCGTGAAAGAATCATGTTCCAGCAGGAAACTGCACCCTTTCTTCTAATCATGGCATTATTTCAGTTCCTAGAAAACAGAACGGTATTCTCACTGATATGTTTGTGCCAGAGGATCAGCTTAACATTGCTACTGTGGCTTTTCTAGGAAATTTTCGGTGACATTGCCCTGTTTTTCTACGATCCCTATGGTGGAACGGTTATTTCGGTGCTATGGAAACCAAAAGCCTTTGCACCACATTCATTTAAGGTGAGGCAGTCCTATAGTAGACGTGTCATGCAGACGTGATTTAGCTGTTTGAGGTTGAAGATGACTTTGAAATATGGCAGTGTGTATGGGGGGGGGGGGGGGGGGGTGGTGGTGGTGACTACATCTGTCTTTTTTGCTTTTCCTTATACGATGACATATACCACACAATGCTTGCATAGTTTTTTTCAAACCTATCGGATGACACACACACACACAGTTTTGTAGAAAGCATTTTCCTTTGGGTTTTATTAAGTAAATATCGTAGTGGGATAATCCACTGGAATCTGACATCTGACCCCGTTGGCCCCTCAGGATACTTACTTGTTCTCCCACTCCCTCTCTATCATCTCTCTTCCTCCTCTCCCACGCCGCCCTCTCAGACGGGGATGATGGGTGCTCGCCGCGTGGAGGTATCCGAAGACAAAGCCACCACCGTGCCCAATGTGGAGGCCATCTTGCACGACTTCAGCATCCTTGGGGAGGGGCTGATCCAAAAGGTGGTGCCAAGGACGGAGAAATGGGTGGTCTGAACATGCATTCATGGCTCACAGAACTCTCAAAGTAACAAGAGGAGACAAGATCGTTGTGTAACTATATGATGGCCTTTTTTAAAAGTTGACATAAAACAAACTCAAAACCATTCTGATGTAAATCTGACTTTTTTGTCCTTTCATTAATTTCATAGTAACATGACAGGTGGTGTCAAAGCCTTCAGCAGTTTGTCAGTGTAGAGAAGCCTTGAACCAGAGGCAGAGTTTTTCCTGTATTTCCAGGCCACAATAAAATGGATTTGTATGGGTTTATTTTCTGTTGATAATAAATGATGTCATTATTTAATATTTTATAACCACAAAAGTATATATTCAGTCAAAGCTTCCAGGTTGTTCAGGAGTTCTCTACAAAACACATCTTACTTCTCACTTAACCAATATTCAGTCAACTAAGCAAGCTTCCAGGTTTTTTAGTTCTCTGGAAAACACATCTTCTTAAAATTCTTGTCCTGAGGCCAGCTGCAGCTTCCCTTGGTGTTAATGAAGTACTATTTTGTGATCTAGATGTCTGAAAGACTCCTTTCCCAGAGGATTATGGAACTGACACAGACAGACAGATGGTCTATTATTTCCTCAAGCTAATTTGTTCCTTAGAGTTCTGATTTGGAAGTGACCAGGAAGCATTCTAGTGACTTGCCTGTACCTGCAAATCTTACTTCCCCCTTTTCTTAAAAAAACTGTCATTTGCTTGCACTTGGTTGGTTGCATGTTGGTTTGTTAGTGCTGCAAACTGCATTAAGACAGATCGACTTGATCTTGATTGTCTTCAGCCCACAGTAAAGCTGTGAAGTAAAGCGGGGTCAAAACACAGAAGACTAAACGCATCCGTAACGTGTCTTGAGTAGCCTCCCTGTCACTCTGGAGTGTTCAGACTAGTTCAGACATGACATGCTTTCTGAGAATCGCATATTTAAAGGTGACAAAAGAACACTATTCTCAGAAAATACCAACTGGTCGCCGGTTGTTGATACAGTTGGCTGCCAAACAAGATATGGTATTCTACACAGGCATTTAACGAAATTGATGGTTTCGCAGTTTCGAAATGCAGTTTTCGCAACGCCAACGCAACACATTCACGACGTTTTAACACCCTCGCAGTTCAGGGTACGAAAAAAAAGTTGCAGAAGCCATACGCGCCCCTGCTGCGTCGGTATAGGGTGCTGCCGTGTGGGTCTGTGCTTTGCGGGCATTTCTCCATTCATGTCTGATTTCAACATGCTGCGTGAAAACAAAGAGCAGCCGAAGTAAACACTTCCACATGGCTACTGTCTGCCGCACTTGGTGGTGCAAGACATACCAGACACACATAGACTGTATGTTGCCACTAGGTGAAAGTTCAGATTGTGTTTGTGGTCAAAAGAAAATACTTGTCTAGCGAATTGTCATGTCTAATATTTTGGTAGACTAGATACAATATCACAAATACATTCAGTATTTTTAAGTTACTATTGTATAGTCTCATCAGTCTGTTTCTATACATCATGAGCATGAGTTATTTATTATGAAGCTTTAAAATACTTAGGAATAACGCATCAGACGGGGTGTCTGCATAGCCCTCTTTCAGACCTAAATCCCATTTTGACATTTTAAATATTGCCTGCATTTAATTTAGGCGTACTGTGATGATGGCCCTTTAACATGTGCCATGTCTTAATTAGCAAAAGTAATTGGCAAATTGACCTCAATGTCTTGCCATAGTTTTGTGGCAACCCTCACTATGAATCAAGCGCATGTTGCATAGTATGATGCAAAGGACATTGTTTTGTTGTAGTCTGACAGGTCTACATCACTTGGCTGTTCTAACAGCCAAATGTATCAAATACATCAGCTTTGTCATCAAGGTTAAATATCTTAAGAGTGTCAGTAGGTACCTCATGGGTCAATCACGTCTGCTTAGGGCACTCATATGGCCAGTGGGGGCCTTCTTTAAAGGATTTTTTTTCTTACAGGGTCACAGATGACTTCCATGTGCCAAGTGCCAAATGAATCATCTTGATAAAAGGTCAAATATTTTGCAGTGACATTATCCTTAGTCAGTGAGTGCTTGGCATTCTCCACGTACTCCACATGTCTGTGTGGTTACAATTCTGTTAAATAGTTAGAGAAACAATAGTATGTTAAATTGTGTTAAAAAACAGTGTAAAAATGTAATTCATTCCAAACTCTCATCTTCATAATGTCATTTTTAAACTACACAGCTTCAGCAAGAACCTGACTGCCCCCAGTGTAGTTTGGCTGAGGGCACCAAAATGCCCAGCAGCTGCCTGGGAGGCAATTCAAGAAGGTGATTAAGTGGCAAACGTAGGTAAGTTAAGCCAGATGTAGGAGTAAACCTTATGATAGATAAGCCCGTAGTCCTCATTCTATTAGTAGGTTTCACTGTGTTAACATAGCCAGGTTTGTCACTGCGTTGGAATCTCCACCACCACCACCCAGTATCACTTATCAGGCAATCAGGTACTCATCCAACCACCACCACCACCCAGTATCACTTATCAGGCAATCAGGTACTCATCCAACCTCCTACCCTCCTAGATTCAGCAGAATTTCTTTGAATTTGTGTGATATTATCTCTCTTGCCAAATTCAGTTTTTCACAGAAGAATATGAGAATATGTCTGTCAAGTAAACAACACACAGACACACACTTTAGGACATCAAATAAAGTATGACATCAATTATAGCATCAACAGTCAACAACAGTAAGCATCATGTCAAACACATCACAGTACAGTACACATACACAGTCACTGTAAAAATATTGTAGCTGCATTTCAGTTGACTTAACACAATAACTACAACTCATATCAGCTAAATCAAACATCCAGTTCCTCTGTTCCCCCACCACTCAGTTTTACTTTCTCACTCTTGTCTCTCAGACACACACACACATACACACACACACACTCCAAAAGACACAGCCCCAGCTATTGAGGATGTGTCCACTCTGGAAAATAGTTGTTTGACATGGAATCATTTTAAGGATTAGGAAGACAGGCTACATGGGCAGATTTTTGTGTCAAAGTGTGGACAAGAACAGAAAAAAACATTTCTGGGTGGGGGAAGAAGTTGAAACCAGTCATGCTTGTTAGAGCCACACAATACAAAAAGGGTGTGAACTCCTGTAAGCGAAACAGGGATGGTGATGATAGAGCATGTGTTCCACTTGCTGAATGTGTGTACATAAATTGTATGTGTGTGTATGTGTGGAGGGTGTGTATTTCAGCAGGCGGGGTATTCAGCAGAAGGGCTGGACCTCTTTGGATGGAAGCTTTATAAAAGGGGCTGGCAGAGGCAGAGCATCTTAAACTGTGCTCTGACCAAACAGTCTTCCACATCAGACCCACATCTGTACTGTCCCCTCTAAGTGCAGGCACACAGGTCTCAAGGCCAGATTAAGAAGATGGGCAAACAGCAGTACTACCTGGATAAGCTGTCCCGCACCTTCCAGATCCGCAACAAGCTCTTGCGGCAGGCCCTGGCTGAATGTCTTGGTACCCTCATTCTGGTGGTGAGTGCTCCATCTATCTTCAGAGCATGGTGGGTCAGACAGTCTAATTGCGCTGCATGAAGGAATGTTCTGGTCAGAACTTTTTTGGGCCAAGATTGAAGTTTGCTGTCCCAACAAAGGCGGGCCAAGTAGAAAGATGGCCATTCTGGCCACAGAGTAGTGTGGTTTATGGGATGGCATTTAACTTAGGATTTGAGTTGAAACTATCATTTATTCTGTACAAAAAAGCAAAGCAGTCTTTGGTTGTATTGCATTCAAGTTCTCAGAGACTCAGTAGTATTTTACAAACATGACATCTACCTGATGAACAGACAAGCAGGCAAACCTTTACTAGTGTGTACATCATGTGTTGAAGTTGCACAAACTTTATTGTTTCCTCTTGTATCTTAATTCCTACATCCTGTTATTCAGATGTAAATATTCTGTCCTGTGAAGTTTACATTTCTCTCTGTTGAGCATTATGCCCATAGCCTATCAGTATCCATTGACAGTATCCAAGTTTCTGTGTACACAAGTCTCTTGTCACCTGTATCAGCCAGTATCATGGAAAGGGGTAAATGTATAATATACATTTAAAAACCCAACCCCATTTGTGGGGGCAAATATGTTGTAGATCTATGCATAGAAACATGCAATTCCTCGAAAAGGTTGTGTGTCTTTCTATAAATGCTACTGATGGAGAAGGTAGTGTGGTCCATTAATATTGCCTGTTCATGTGCATTTTCCCATCACTGCTGTGATGTTTAGGAGAATGAATGCTGCTGGCCTACTTGCAAAACTGGTAAAGAATACCTTTTGTGGGAGGTTAAAGAAAAGGGTGAATGGCAAACTAGTAGCACCTTGGGAATTACTGGATGAGAGAGAGACAAGTTCCAGGATGTGTGTGTTCATCCCACCCAAAGCAATTCAGCTGAAATGAGGTGGAGATGGGCTCTTATCAGAGTCATTAGGACAAACAAACATGAGGCAGATAGATTTCCTGCACCAAATACAAACATCCTGACAAAAACCACAAACATCTTTGCTTCCTATTTCAGCCCAGAGTTTTTGTCAGTTCCGAGTCACAGAAATTTACCAACAGCACATATTCACTGATGGGTTTTTAAGTGATATCCGCTTACAAACCTGCAGGATAACATGAAAATGTCTCTCAAATGGGCACTCTGAATATGAAATCATGAAGGTAGCTGAGAAGCAAATAGTTCATGTCAATGGTTAAGGTTTTGGAAGGGGTTTTGGAGGATTTTGACACTTGACCAGGGTCAAGTATCTAACTATGAGCAGACCATATAGCATACTTAAGCATAGTTAAACCGTAAACCCTAAACCACTAAAACACCCTCAGGATATGTTATTCATGTTATTCATCACACATTTTAGATGATTAATCAATAGACACATTTAGCTGGTATGTCTTTTGTTTACTTTTTATTATGTATGTATGACTTAAGCAGGCTAAATTTAAATCCCTCTCAATACTTAGGGGAAGAGGCTTCTCATTCTTCCAGTCAATGTCAGGTGAAGGGGGTCATTCACTCCACTCCTGTCTGGTGTCATGTTATCAAAGTTATTCTAAACAGCCCTTCTTCGTTCTTCAGGGTGAGACTGTTGAGAGGTGTAGGTCCATTTGTCCACAACTTTGACTTAGAGAGAAATGCACACATAGGGAAATCTCCATTCTTGAGTTTCTCTCCTGACTATTGTGTCTTTAGAGTGGCATAGTTGGTATTTCCTGGTTTATTATATATATATATATATATATATATATATATATATATATATATATATATATATATATATATATTATATGTCCAGAGCAGAAGAACCAGTGTGACGTTCAGAACAGATCACCTCTAACTCTCTGGCCATTGTTTTGTTTATCTCAATGTGTGACTCATTTTGAGTTTCGAGCTCAGCTCTACTAGCCACACTTGTTAGAGGTTGTGTTCTTTATTTATTGGATTGGTCGGATGTTTTTACTAATAAGGAGTAATTCATGTAATTCACCTATAGGCACACACACACATACACACACACACACACACAAAGAAACAATTTCCCTTGAGTGGCGCCCATATTGTAATTCCATTCTTCTCTTACTGTAATGCTTTTTAAATGTCAAATGGCTTTTAGAGAGAGTTATTTCCAGACTGTCCCCGCAAGATCAGCCATTTTGTTTTTGTGACACAAAGTCCAAGATCCTCTTATGGTCAAATTACTGGCCTTTATCACAGATCACATAATTGCACCTGACAGAGAAGTAAAGGCTATGTTAAAGATGTTTCAGATGAAGTCTTTGAGGAGTTTTTGAGGGGAAGGCTTGATTTGTGTGCCCACAGTATGTGTAGAATTGAAGGGTACGGGATCTGTGGTTTTGCTGTGATGTTGGTGGTCCAAGTTTAGTGGAAATTTGAGGTTCTGAGACTAACTTTCTACTTTCTCCTCTTCACTGCCCACCCCACCCCTCCTTTTATGCAGATGTTTGGCTGCGGTGCCGTGGCACAGCTGACTCTGAGCAAGGGCACACATGGCATGTTCTTCACAGTTAACTTCGCCTTTGGCTTCGCTGCCATGCTGGGAATCTTGGTGTCCGGCCAGGTGTCAGGTAAGCTCAAAGCCTCATAAAATGAAATTCTGAGCCGCTGCGCTACATGAGCTAACAGCTCGGCTCGGACTTACCGCAGATCAAAGTGGTCTGTTGAGGTGAAACACTCATAACACCCTCTTGTTGGGAAGCAACATTTCAGTGGCTTAGGCACACTTCTCTCCACGTGTTTCGTGATGCTATGCTCATTTTGCTCAGGTGGGCATCTCAACCCTGCGGTGACGTTCGCCCTGTGCCTCCTGGGCCGAGAGAAATGGAGGAAGTTCCCGGTCTACTTCCTAGCACAGACCATTGGTTCCTTTTTTGGCGCTGCTATCATTTTTGGTCTCTATTATGGTGAGTAGGAGTCATTATTGCCCGACACTACAGCTTAATACTTCAACACCCCTTGAGTTTCTTGGCTTTATTTCTATATCCTCACCTTCTAGGTGGACTAGGAACATTTTCCCTAACTGTTGTCATGAAATATCATTTGAGTCTGATATGGTTTTTTGTCAGTACAGTTAAATGTTTTTTTAATGTGTCTCTGTAATGTATTTTACATCCTCAGATGCCATGTGGGACTTTGCTGGACTTTTGCCAGATGAGCTATTGGTTGAGGGTGAAAAGGCCACGGCTGGAATATTTGCTACATACCCTGCCAATCATCTCACCATTGTTAATGGTTTCTTTGACCAGGTAAGTGGCTGGATGCCATGTATTGATTAAAAAACAGAGTAAAGAAGGCATGCCCAGACAACCTTTTAGTGAAATTGATCCTATGGTTTTGACATGAGGCAACACATGTGAGTCAATGATGTAATGATTAAATAAAACTTTCACTAAGCAAAAGAACTTCCTGTGAAACCGAGCTTTGACTTAACGTGAATAAAGGCAAAGTTCAGGAAGCATGCCTAAAACAGCATTGTGTTCAAAGCAAATCTGAAAATGAATCAAAATAGTATTGAATTGGATTGAATTAGAGGGTCAATGCGACTTGAACTTGCCACATTCACAAATCAAGTAGCCTATAAATTTTACTATTAACTATCTATCATCACAGCTTCAACCCCCTTCGTTTCACCTCATTGCAGACCATTGGCACTGCAGCTCTGATAGTGTGTGTCCTGGCTATTGTGGACCCCTACAACAACCCCATCCCCCAGGGCTTGGAGGCCTTCACCGTGGGCTTTGCTGTTCTGGTGATCGGCCTCTCCATGGGTTTCAACTCCGGCTACGCTGTCAACCCAGCGCGTGACTTGGGACCACGCCTCTTCACTGCCATTGCCGGCTGGGGCCCAGAGGTGTTCACGTAAGTCACTGCATGACTCACTCGTCATTAGCTATTAGTCATGCAGGTTGTCGGACCAGCCACCTATGTCGCTGCACGCATGTAAACACCGTAACACTATGACAATGGGATTAAAGGGCAGAATGAAACAATAAAATTCGTCATTGTTAAATTGTGGCATTAAGTGTCAATTAGACAAGATTTTCTCACTCTGTCTTTCTCTCTCTCTCTCTCTCTCTCTACCCTAACTAATGTCTCAAACCTCTTTTTCTAAACAGCGCCGGTAATTGTTGGTTCCTAGTGCCAATCTTTGCTCCTTTCCTTGGCACCATTGTTGGGGTGATGGTCTACCAGTTGATGGTGGGCTTCCATGTCGAGGGGGAGGTGCGTGACAGGAGGACTTCGATCGAGGAGGCAGTCAAGCTGAACGATGTCACCACATCAAAGGAGGACAAAGACGACGCAGCTGCATAAGACTGTACTCATCCATCTATCTCAATCCAAGAACAGTTCACAAGTCAGTGGTTTCCAAAGACCCCTGATCTCTCAGTTTGATGAACCAGAGGTGGCAAAGGTTCAGGTTCAGAAAATTCAACTATTGTTTTCTCCTCCACTTCTTTGTCAAGAGCCATGATGACTTCCCTTTTTAGTTCTACCTCCTCACCTAACAGTTCAGTACTCCCTGCATGTCCACAGACACAGCCTGTTCCAAACTCTGAACCGGAAGTTTATGCCTTTGTGTTGTTGATATGCAAAAAGCACAAAGCAGCTCTCTAATGGTCCTACATTTTACCTTTGCTCTGCTTTAGTGTTTCCTATTGTCTCTGTGCAGTTTAAAATGAACTGATTGAGATTTTGTTTGAATCAGGTCAGAATAATTTGTATTCACTGCCAATTTTAAAGCCAAGAAATACAGAGTAGTATGGTAGATGCACTTGTATTCACTATAATGTAGATTAGTAGTATTTTTTAACAGGATTAACATGTTGTATTTTATTTATATTAAAATGTTTTGTTTGTTAATGTCTGAATATCCCTGTCATTTGCATCACTACATTTTGTATTTCTGAGAAATAATGATATCTGGTGTTCTTGTTTTCCTTTAGAGGACAATAAAAATGTTCATTTCTTTTGTAAAGATGGAATGTTGGCTCTGTTAATGTGACATTTCAAGGCACTCACTCACTATTCTGAAATATATCACAACGAATCATCAGCCACACCGTGAAGAAAAGAATCCTATATTTTCCTCAGTCCTGTTCCTGTGTGGAGACCCATTATGATTGCCTCACTGTGACTCATTTTGAGAAGCACAATATTTCACAAATATTTTTTTTACCTATGATGTAATCAAAATAAAAATGCAGTCCAATTTTGGAGTGTTTAAGAGCAGAATGTGTTCTCACACCTGCACAGCACTAGCAGGATGATCAGAAGAGCAGTAACTCACACAACTGGGATTTGACCTTTGGATTGACAGTGCCACTGAAAGACCAGCAGCTGATGTAGTTGTTGAGCATTTCATAAAGTAAGAGGCTCTCCTCACCTCCTGCTCTCAGCTGCTTGCTATCTGTGAGATCACCCGCTTGCAGATCTCACTCATGGTTCTCATGGTGTCTTTCCTAGCCACTTGACAGGTTTCGCCTTTCAAATTATTAGGTCTCCTTTGTGGGCCTGAATAGCAGAGTCCTAGAGTTTCAGAAATCCAGGCACCTTCGATCCAGTTTTCGTGACAAGGCTCTGAATTGCTAAAAAACATTGGCCTATTGTTTCGCGGGTGTTGGGCCCAGACCTGTGTCGGTGTTCAGTGTCATAATACAGGCTTTTGTATGAATGTGGGTTGAGTTCTGTGCTGAACACAAGGTTTGTCTCAGATTTGGCGCAGTGCTCACAGGCTTTTGTGCTTTCTCTTTGATTTGTCTTAATGTCAGACTCCCAAAAGGAGGTGGACAGGTTTGTGATCATCTCAGATTGTAAAGCTGCAATGGAAAACTACTCGGGGATCAGGAACTGTGCCCGTGCCAATCGTTCTGAGAACCGTGCTCATATATTCATGAGAAAAGTTTCTTTCTCTTTCTATTAGCTATGATGTCAGTTGTTGAGGCTTGCCTTTTGGAAAGGTTGAAAAACATATGGGGGAAAACAGGCCTAGATGTTACAAGATAGAGGCAAAGATTGTCCATGAAAGCCACACAAGGTGGATTTCCTGCATTTGTATTCTGCGTCAATCAGAGAGGTGGGGGGGATTCTAGACGATTCTTCTAGATGATATACCACCTCTGCCCTTGGATTTATGGAGGGATGTTTCGGAGATGTTCTTTCAAGCATCTATTACGCTGGTCTGTGTTTTCATAACATAAATTTAATCATGTGCTGCTAGATTTTTTTTTATGTTTACAGAGCTTTATTTGAAGGCACTTCCTTTGGACCTCCTACTCCTAGTGGTTCTGGTTTTGTAACGGGTGCTGCTGCCGAGTCTGCTGCAGAAGAAGGTTTACACACACTGCTCATCAACAGTGTGTTGTTTGCTGTTTTGTGCCCCCATTAAGGTGTCTTAATTGTGTGTTTGCATTTAAAAGTGTGGCCTCAACTTTTCTTGATTCTGTGTCCCATTTTTCTCTGGGTAGAAAACACATGTGTGCACCATGTGTGTGCCCACCTCTGAGGCAGATCACAGGCTTAAATAATGCGTCTCAAAATATTTTTCTGTAAATTTTTTGAAAAACCTTGCAAGCCTCATGGCTACAGGCATGTTTTCTTTCTCACCCAGGGTGCAACAAGAATAAGTTGAATTCTGTAGGCCTTCATACAAGGTGCACAGCAAGGAGATTTCCAAACATGACTTCACACCTTTTACATTCTGCTCCCATAATCACATGGGGTGCTTGCTATTTTGGCAGGCTTGATCTCCCTGGAAATTTCCATAAACTCCACCAACATGACGAGGAAAATACATGTCTTGCGGACAGCTAATAATATGGGGTTTGGCATTCAGAGACGAAGGAAATGTATTTAAGCCATCAGTGGCTGCCCCAACATGCCCTTCCTAATTTGTATTGGTGGGAGCAAGCTAAACTTTGATTATGATTATGACATGAAACAAATAACATCATGGTTAACCACCTTAACCTTAAACAGACATTTTGCCCTACATTTTCAACATATTGCATTTTCATGTTTGTCCATGCAAAGAGACTTACTGTAGGGCTTTCAATTCTAAAGGGACAGCCTTCACTCAAGCTTGAGCCTAAACCATAACGCAAATGGCAGTAACTATGTCTACCTATCACAGACTGTTTCCCAAAAATCTAACAGCTAGGAGCAAGAAGTTTGTGACCTGTCCTATATAATTTCAAATGTAGCAAAATAACACATTAAATGTGATGGGCAGGTATTTTCCTTTTTTTATTTTCGGCCAAAACCTGTAATTAGCCTTTGTAAAACAAACCTCAAAAAATAATGATAAAAAAACGTGTTTGTATGAGTTTTGTGCTCTAGAGCCTGTTCTCTAGAATCTAACATCAAAGACAAATAAACAGACTTGTGAGAACAAATGTCGTTCTTCTGATGAGTGACTCCAAAGCACAGGTAAACATAAATCCATCATCCCTACAAGCTTTGTTTACCCCAGAACAGAGGAAGTCCAATTAGAGGAGGACTCCCCACACAGTAAGAGGATGATTTCCTCTGATATCCCTAAATGTTACTCCCCTGGGCTCATTCCAGCTGTGCTGATGCCATTTCAACACTATGATTTTAAGAGTTTTCAACACAATTACAGCTCTGTTGCTGCTGGCCTTAATCTCATATTCATATTCATGGGGTTGGGCTTTTGGAAATGCTGAAGAAATACCAGGAAGCTTTGTGAGAAGAGGAAATGAAGATGAACTCTCTGTGACGAGTGTTATAGACTGTCCACCAGCTCCAGTCCCAGTAGCTAATGGTTCTCCTTTGCCTTGGGAAGATGGGTGAATTATTCAACTCTATGGTTGAGACTTAGATTGCCATCTAGACTTCCAGAACAGGCAGAGACTTTCTGACTCCCGATAAGACCTCGATCTGTCTAGCTGTGAAACGTTCCAGGAAATGATTTCTTATTTACAAGTGGGCAGGAATAAACATAGAAAGGATGACTTTAGAGACACATTTTTTATTCCTCTGAACACTCTTTTAAGCCTTGCTGATACAGCTTTCTGCCACAGTACACTCACACAGCTTTGAGTCACAATGAATACAAACCAATACTGTCTCTATTTTTTTGTTCCTATTTTACACCTGTGTGCAAATTATTATTTTTTTGTTTACATTTACATTTATGCATTTAGCAGACACAAAGCAACTTACAAAAGAGGATGACATTCAAGCTACAGCACAATGAAAAACTAATAAAAGAGTGCATATTGCTAACATGACATTTGCAGTATTTTGAGATGAAAGTGCAATAGTGTAATAAAAAAAAGTGCAGTATGGAGAGAGATTAAGAGGAAGAGATTCCTGGTATTCAGAAATTCAAGCCAGGAGATATTCTTGGAAGAGCTAGATCTTCAAGAATTTCTTGAAGGTGAAGAATGTATCTGTTGATCTGGTAGCACTTAGCGTGAAACAACACGAGAAGAGTCTAGAATGACAATGAGCAAGGTGTTGGCCGTGCTAGATATCGTTCGTTGGACGTGCGAAGTGGCTGGCGGGTGACATAGGGCAGATGAGTGCCTCTGTTTATCACTACATCTGTCTCCATGGAAACTGTGTTTAAGCAGTGGGGTTATCTCTCTGTGGTTAAGGCCCTGTTTACACAAATCTAGATTTTTTTTATAAACATATATTTTTTTATACATTTGGGCTTCTTGTTTACACGTTTTAGCCACCTCTAACGGATATTTATTAGAAAGGCCTCCAAAATGGAGATTTTTCAAAACACTGTATTTTCTGGATTCCACTGGATAGGTGGACACAATTTTATGAGTTTATAAAAATATCTAGATGCATGTAAACAGGGCAAGTCAAAGTCTCTCTCTCACAGAAAGGGAGATTGATTGTCTTGAATGACCTCCTTACCTCATCCTCTTACATCAGTTCTGCTCCAAAGATCACCCACATTTAGGCAAGGGAAATATCTATATCTGGTATAAACTCTGCTAGTAGGTTGATGTTTTGTGACGGTATTGTATATGATGACAAGCAGCAAATCTTAATCATAGCCATCATAAATAGTAAAGGCAGGTTGACTTGCCATTGGTTGCCTATGCAAAAAGTACAATTTTTCTCCTCCACGAACTGTGTAAAAATGGCGTTCAAACAGCAAATAAATAAATAAATAATAAATACTAAATAAATAACTATTAAAGTGCCCCGGGGGCGGGGGAGTTTGCCGCCCGGTGCAAGAGGGGATGTTCGCCCAGGGCACCAAACAGCCTAGGACCACCCATGCCTGAACACACACACACACACACACACACACACACACACACACAAACACACTGGTAAGTGATGCCACTAAATATTTTGGTTTACACCTGTTTACAAAAAAACAGAGGTACAAGAGAAAGCGGACTGGATAGTTTACATCATGTGAGCAGGACCTGCATAAAGCTATTATGAACCACAGCGAAATTAGTCTGTTAGGATGAGAACAAAAATAAGCCATGTCCAAATGTCATAAGGGATTTATTGATAATGCAAGTTAATGAGTAGTTTTTCACTTTTCACATTTTTCGCATTGCTGTATGCTGAGTTTCTGAGTCCATGTTTGTGCGAGGCCATAGTTCATAGGTCATATTGAAAACAATATGTTAATGTCAAGAACAATATTTACATTAATATATAATATATCTGTATTAAACATGACATGCTTATTAAACTGTACATTCAGAATGCTGTTAACTTTTAGTACTGTAGATGCTCAAAGACTATTTTCATAATCTGAATTTATGACAAAATTCCTTCACATATTAATCTAACATATACAGTGTGTCTACATGATATTAATTTTGACCAACGAATAACATGTTATGTTTTTAAAAATACTGTGGCACTATGGCAATGTAAATAAGAATGCAAAGAACTAGCATAAAACTGTAGTCCAATACAGTGCTTTGACTAATTGCATTTTTTTTTCCTCAAAGAATGTGGTTATTGCTTTATCTGCCACCATAACATTCTTGAGGTCAAAGAAAAACAGATTGATGGCCCCTTTCATGTTCATGTTTTTAGTTGTTTTTTGTATTTTTATAACACCTCCTCCCTTTTTCAGGTCAAAAAATATTTACAAAGGCAAAAATTACTCAAACCAGATTTTGACATTTTGACAGTTCACATCAACCATATAGGCTTATTGGAAGCATTATTTCCTTATCAAATCTCAGCTTTTTGTAATGTAAACATGACGTTGAAGGGATTTGCATTATATGTGGAGGCTTTTTTTTTTTCATTTCGGACAACAAAAGTGGCGTAGGTTTAGGTTAACTTCTAAGATGCTCCATTGTCCAGTGTTATTGTAAGTGTATACTAATGCCTGGACCATCAAACCCTCTCCACATATGACCTGGGCTGGATTTACAAGACTCCAGGAACCTAATCAGTCAAACCTCCGCTCTGCTCTCTGCCCAAGTATTCAGAGTTTTCATCTCATTTTGGCTTTGCGAAGGAATGGGAGGAATGAAGGGCTCGATGCCTTTTCAGCCCCCCCCTTAATCAAAAACAGAGCCTCCACAGAGTTAAGGGGGTATCATCCCAACAACAATGCCAGAACAGACAAATGTGTAGCTACAGTGATTCATTCTTTAGACATTCCATCAATCAAACAACAAAACAAACCAAACAAACAACAAATTTACAACTCTTTCCATAACCAATTCCTATATTATGCATCAGTAGTGGCAACTTCACGCATAACTATCAGTTAGCATGTAACTTCTTCATTCTGCCTGGTAGTTTTTGTCAAACAGTGGTGTGACGGTTCCATCTTTCCATGCCACAAAGATCTCCCCCCGAGGCAGAGCGGGGGAGTGGGCCGCTGACTTCATGGGGTTCTTGGTCAGAGGAGCTCGGTCGTGGAGCAGAGGGGAGCCAGGCTGGCTCTCCTCCCCAGTACGTGTGTACGACTTTAGCACCACCACATTCTTTTTCCTGAAAGGAAAACAGACAGACATAAATAAGAAATATCAGCCTGCAACAGGGGTTATAGTAGGAGCCTGTATAACACACTGCAATATGACCAGATGTGCAGAGTGTTCTCACCTGTTCTGAAGAATGCTGAGGATCAGAATGACAAAACCCAACACAAGAGCCAGGGAACTCAAGACCAACATGGCCACCTTCCAACTTATTCCTGGAAAAACCAAGCCATATCATATAATGAAATTTAATGCACAGAAATTAGTCACAGCTCATCTCTTCTGTATGAAGGTGTACAAAGGCATTTAAGACAAGCTACAGCTCATTTTACTCTGGTTTGTAGTAGCAGTTAGAGCTTACAGGCTGACAGAGGTAACTTAGGGTCGTCCTTCTGTTTAGATTTCTGTTTGTCTACTGCCACCCAGTGGATATGTGTATGTTGCATTTTTGAAGCTATATCATACATAATCTACATCTAAAGTGACTTCAAGTGCAAGGAGCAAACTCACTCAAATATGTATGCACACTTGGAAATGAAACCAAGAAGAGCCTGGTATTGTTTACAACCTGCTTTACTAGTCACTTTGCATAGCTATGAGTTGAGCCAGTTGAGTCACCCATCAAATCTCATTACATAAACACTGGGCAATATGACTATTTTTTTGTGTGAAATCACAAATGTTTTGGCATGCTCACCAAAATCCAGGTTGAAAAAATCCAGCATGTCTTTTTCTGGAACAAGGCTGCTCTGGGGCTGCCCAGGCAAGTCAGGGTTTATGGATTCTTCAGTTAGTCCTGGGGCAACCCAACCCTTACTCAGCATCACTACAGAAAGTAAGTAGTAAATAACAATAAGGTAATGGTAATAAATAAACAATAAAAAGGAAATAATTAAGTAAGGAAGCAATATGTAAACAAATAAGTAATAAATATGCATATAAGTACAGTAACAGTAATAAATGGTATAAGGATATTTAATCAATAGGCTATGTTGGCACAGGAGACATGCTCCTGTGCCAACATGGTGCATGGCGGGTGTGTGGCTAAGCCAGAGCCACTGTTTCACTTCATAGACAAACAGGACAGAATGTAAACTTATTCTGAGTGTTAAAAAATAAATGGCTATGGTGGTGGTCTATGGAGACAAAGCACATCAGATATTAAAAATCAAAGACTGCTCCATGTTCCTTGTACAATCAGTGACTAAATGAACAAGGAACACTGTCTCTAGTGCACATGTAAAACCTTGACAATAGGAACAGGAATCATGCCTTGTATGTAGCAGGTTTACATCTTACATTACTGTATGTGCAACAGTTCGACTAGATCTTTACTGTGACAAATGATCTATTCTTCAGTCATCTGAGGGACTAACACAAAGTGCATTGCTACAGAAATGCCAGTGCAGGGTTAACAAAAATTGAGACCTACAGCTAGAACACACCTGGATTCCGAGGTGTCATGTTTTCAGTGTGAGATGAAGGTTGTGTGGATGGTGTCAGTGATGGTGTCAGTATTGGATGCTGCATGATACTGCTGTGCTGGCGTTTATGACACAGACCACTTCCACTCCTGCTCTGCCCACACACAGAGCTGTTGTCCAGTGTCCTCCACTGGCTGGCCTGCCCTTTGTCCTTGGAGAGGTAGATGCTCTTAGTCTTGGTTGGATGCTCTTCACTGTGCCTCACACTTAGGTGAAGTCGAGCACCTTGAAGGGTCAAGTGGCCCTTCTTGGAGCAGCTCCAAGCTTGGCCCTCTCCACCCTCCTCCCCATTGTGACAGCTCTGAATACGGACGCCATCATGTTTTGGATATGTGCCCGCTGCACTCAGGCACTCTCCGGTCTCAAGGCTTTTGATGGCGCATGTCTCTGAATCCCACAGCCACTCCTGCGAGCTGGAGCCTGACTGGCAGTCGACAAGCTCAAGCTTGTAGCGCCCCCGATTTTTCAGTACTGCAACACACCTACCTGACTGTTCATTCCTGATATTCAAACTCACAACAAACTCTATGGAAGGGGAAATAAATGTGTCATGTTATTGGCTATTTCATAGGACTTTTTCATATTGAGTCATATGTAGTAGTAGCTATCGTGTAGTGTTGTATTGAAAACGCATCAATCATCTTAGAATTACATGGAATATATAGACAACTCCATGGACCATTTGTACATCCTGCGCAACTTCATTCAATCACAGCTAAAAATGCACTAGCTTCGGTCTGAAACGATCTAAACAAATCACACTTGCCCACGCACATGTGCATTTGTGACACGCAAAGATTCTTTGTAACCTACATTCTTCGCTCAGAATGTTACTTTTGCGGACTGGAGATGCAACGCGATGTTTCTGACTTTACGCTGTGGTTGACTTTTCACCAATATTTTTAATTAACTCGATGGAAATGCACATTGTCCACACAAGTCACAAGTTCACCGATATCAGTTAAAGTGTTTAAAGCCTTACCTAGTACAACAAGTGCAACGGCAATGACAGCGACGAGTTTCTGCCATCTTCGTTCCATGATGGCACCGTATACCAAGTAGGCTGGTTAGCATTGACTGTTTAGCTTAGCTCTTTTCCCTTGGGAAATTATAAGAGGACACAGAACACAATTCAAAAGTAGTTTGCCTAAAGTTTAGGCTTGGCGCCCAAAGCTTTAAATGTTTTTCACTGACGCTGTTGCAACCTGATTATTTTATAGCGTTCCAGCAGGTCGAGTATGGAATACTAATTGGCTCATAAGAAAGGAAGGGCAATAAAATAAGACAAACGTACCCTACACATTCCTACGATTTTTCCCCTAGATGGGCCAGTTTTAGAGGGCAGAGTTCAGTGTCTGCTAATTCACCAAAAACATCTCCAAGACTACTTTACCCTTAGTAAACTATTTAGTATCAACTGAACATGTTACATTAGGCTACTACAGTATGATCCCACATTTGGATCTCAAAATCTGAAAAACTAAAACTCATTTTCATAGACTGAAATTTTCTTAATTCCATGTCATTTTATTAATTCCACACCCCTTTGCATTAATGCACCAAAATAAAATCATTCCGCTTGGCAATGAATGGCTCAAACTGCAAAACCGATTTGGTTCCCAGGTAATGCAAACATGTAGGCTAAATTACTCCATTAAAGATCCCTATAGTTACAGCATTTTCAGTGGGATCCCTGTCCGCCCAATGACCGATAGGCCTACAGTGCCACATGCATGAAAACATTCGTAATACTTCTGTTAACAACTTCGCTTTTGAACAGTACGCATTTGGTAGTTACATAAATATTAAGAGTAGACATATATTTACACCAGCTATACGTAGAGTGGATTTTCATAACTCCATCCAAATTCCTCAAAATAAAACAATGAAATTAAAATTCACTATGGAAGCCCCCAGAGCCTGAATCTCCCCTTCGCATGGTATAATGGTTTCTTCTCTTGTAACTAAACTAAGCGAAAGGGATTATAACCACGTTATGGCTTACATGTTTTATTTTACGCATGAGAAGTTATGAGTAAGATATCCTAAATCGCAGTCTTGTCAGACTTTGTCGAATTACTACCCAAACTATGCTTTTAAGATTGATTTGACCCAGGCAGAGATATAGTGGGCAGTTACGGCGGTACACAGAAACTGTTCTGCTGCACGTCAAATGAAAATAGAGAATAACTCATGTTAAAAGTAATTAAATTGGCAAAGTATAGCGCAGGCATTGCAAACTGTTCTACAAAAAGGACAAATAAAGTTGAGCCGAATAAGATTTGTGGCGCTCACCATAAGAGAGGGATGCTTCAAATATTTACCGTGTTCAAAACATGACCACTTTTGTGTCACTCACTCGCAATGCACATTGCTATTAGTCTGCGACTGTCTTCTCATTGTTTTAGTGTATGAACCTGTGTGAACCCCGTTGTGTTTTTTCTTTCTGTTAACGGTGCGAGGTAGAAAAGAGGAGGTAAATCCACATCAAACACTGAATTTGAGTGTCAAACTAAACGATTTCATAGTGGCTCCATCGACACCCAATGAGCTTTAAGTCTATAACACAACTCTCAAGACTGAAACCTTGACCTTTGGCATGGTCACATCACCCAATGCAAATAAAGAGGGCAAAGCAACATTAGCAAAGGAATTAGTGAGGAAGGTTCCTCCCACTCACTGGTATAAACAGAAAACAGTTGTACAACAGTTGATCAAACACAAATACCCATACCAAGCATGTGGGGCTATCATATGTTTTTTTTATCATCATTGAAAACGCACACTTTGTGAGGTGGACATAGTGATTTAAGGATACTTTCAATCAGGAAAAAGTGTGGTGGCAATATGCTCTCACCCTGATGAAGGTATAAGCTGAAACGATGGGCAAATAAATGAGAGCATATTGAAGTTCTGAGTGTCCCACAACACTTTGTCTTGATTGAAAGTGGGCATAGCTAATTTTCAAATTTGTATACTTTGTTAAATTAAATTGAATCATTCCTCTCACTTCAGGTAAAAGGTTCCATCTCAATAACCACCTGAAGTTACACATTCATATCCATAAAGGGAGCCTTCCCTACACCTGCCAGAGCTGTGGTAAAAGATGTTGACTCACATGGCCATCCACATAGGGGCTCAACCTTTCAAGTGCAACCACTGTGGAAAATGCTTTCGCCAGTCCTGGAATCTGAATTTGCACATGACCACTCACACCACAGATCTCCCTTGCTACCTTTGGAACCACCAGTGCTGTACATTCACACTGGAGAGAAGCCATAGTACTGTTTCGACTGTGGGGGCTTGTTCCACTTCTAAGCAAACCTGAACATTCACCATTCCATTTCCTCTAGAAAAAACCCACATATGCCCAGAGTATGGCAAGGGCTTCAGGCAATCCCAAGGCCTGAAAACTCATCATAAAAAAGCCACACCATGCTACGCCCTCACAAGTGCAAACTGTGTGGTAAGGCATTCCATGGACAATCTGGCTGGTTATCCACTGGCGGAGTCACAGAGGCTTCAGCCCGTACACCGGCTCCGAGTGTTACAAGGCCTTCAAGGAGTCAGACATTCTGCGGATCCACATGCAGTTGCACGCTGGAGAGAGGCCTTAAGTGCAAGCACTGTGCAAAGTAGTTCACCCATCATACGGGTGAGAAGCCGTACAGCTGCGCTCAGTGCTCCAAGACCTTCTGCCACAAGAACAGTCTGGAGGAGCACATGACTGCTTTCTGAGGAGGCTCCCTTTCCCTGTCCAGAGAGTGGGAAGATGTTCAGGTACAAAGGTAGCCTCAGAATAGACATCCAGACATTTGGGCACACTGACAATGAGAGCTGAAGAATGACAATGCACAGTTTTGAGAGGAATGTAGATTACACTCCAGGATGTTTGCAGAAATCATTTTTTAAATATTAAGATTAAGCTAGAGGCCATACATTGATCAACTGACTACACTCATATTTAGTTTTTTTTTTTCTTTTTACAAAAAAAGTCATATGTTGTATGTCATGTATGTCACATGTTCACAACTGAAAATAGCAGCAAAAAGGCCAGTATGACATTCACACTAAAGAACATCTTGACACTTTTGGATACCCTGTGAATGACTCTCACAGAGTGACATACAGTATGTATGTCATATACAGAGAGAAGGCTTTTCATTATAATATTGGTCAGTGCGACTTAGCAAAGTGAAGTAGCTGACTCAGAGTTGACTTAGCAAAGTAACTGAAATGGTTCCCATAGTATTATTAATTATTAACCTTTTTATTACCATTTTTGAAAACATCACAAACTATTTTGTTGTCTTGACTTTTTCAGTCTTCTGTTTGAATGGACAAAATGACCATAATAAAGAGGTTCCAGTAAGAAGCGTATTCAGAAATGTCAAGGAGGATGGTGAGTTTCTCCTAGTTAGTATAAACTCAACCAGTTGTGGTTGGGCAAGGTTGTCCTTTAATGGGATGTAAGAGTGAAGTTGTCCACTGACCTCCACTCCACTCTAGCTGATGGGTCTGTGTGATGGGTCTGTGGCATGCTGCTAGTGATTAAATGTGTGTTGGGCCTCCTTGCTGTTTGGGGAACCCCATTTCCTTGGCCTGGTGGGAAAAGACTGGCAGGCTCCAGATTGTTCCTCTGACCGGCAAGAGGAGGAAGAACTTTTCTTCCTGACTCGGTTTTGGAAGTCAAAGCCAGTCTTGATTTGGCCTCTGCATGTGCTTTGGGGTCTTTTTGTTTGTTTCCTGCTGCTAATGGTCTTCGGTGGGATTCACCAGATGACGTAGAATTGTGGCTCCTCCTCCTAGCTTGCTGACTTGTAGTTGGAGTCCTTGGCTGCAAACACCAGGAGACAAATAAACCGTACTGTCTGAAGACTACAGATATAACAGAGAACAGAGCCCACTAGGAATAAACCGATTTAGAGTCACAGGCTTAGGAATCTTACCTGTTGGGGAGGAGTAGGTTTGCGCTGTGTCACAGACACACATCCCTGGGACCATGAATCTGTAAGCAGGGGCTGGGGCTCAGAGTCCTCTTTCCAGGTGCTATCTGACAGCTCACCTGGATCTTGTACCAAGAACCGCCACTCCAGTATCTCTAACAGTGTGTCCCTGGCACAGGACACTGTGAATGGAATCAGCTGAACACCACACAAAATAAAACGATACACAGACATTTCAGTTGATTGCATCAATAGATGATGCAAGAGACAAAAAATGAGCAAACCAATTAAAAATTTGTCACTTTAAAACCTAACCACCTGTTGCTTCAGGTAAACTTCCTTGCACTTTTCCATGGCATGAATCATGAGATCGTCCAGTATATCTCTCACAACTTCCTCCCCCTCCTCTTGTCCAATCATGGTCATCCAGAAGGACTGTGTGAGGCGACCTGGGATGATGTCCACAACATCCTGGCTTTGGGTTGTTGGAGGAGGTGCTGGGGTGGCAGGACCACGTCCCTTGTCAGCACGATTCTTGGATGCAGCTCGAGACATTGCTGGGAAAGGGAACATTGATATGACTAGATTTAGAGGGTAATAGGGCTACATATACTCTGAAGTGCATAAGAAGAGTACAGGCACTGACTTCTTTAAATCTAAAACAGATTAGTTATGGCTCGTATAGACGATGTGCAGTTTTTTAAAAGGAAATGTCTCAAAATTCTTCAATTGATTTCTCAAACCTATTTTCAACTTTAAGCTACTATGTCAGGAAACTAAAATTGCCATAGGAACAAGACAAGGCATTTGAGGACTTGGGTTTTGAGAAACACTTGAGTCTTTTCACAATTTTCTAAAATTCAATCAAACAAATCGGAGTAACGGGAAATAATACTGAGATTAATCAATAGACAAGTCTGCTAAGTTGGTGGGAGGTGGCTCTGATTGCCTCAATGAACACAAAGAGCAAAATGTATGGTTACCTGTCCAGACTAGTAAAACAGCTGTAAGCAGGGTAACTTAATACAATGTTAACAAATCTGAAGATACAATGTTATTGCTACTACTAGCGTTACAAGCCCCTGGAGGTCCTCCCCCTTTCTGTTGTTGACGCGTCAAATTCTGGCTGCCAACATAGCTTGTGTATAGCCTTTTTTACCTTGTATTATGCAGAACCTGGTGTTTAGATGATGTGATATTCAAAGATTAACGGTCTTAGATTACAAGACCTTTCAAACATCCAATTCTTATGGTTAATATGGTCGCCGACATTTTTCTCTTCCTACTAAGAGGAATTCCATGGTTACTAGGCAGTGGTTGCTAAGCACCAGAACGCCAAGGGGATTCAGTAAACAGAACAGACGTCACATCCCTGCTCCCACCACTGACTGCAACTCCAGTCTCCTTTCCCTCAGAGCCAACAGTAATGGTCACTATGACTGCGAAGGACGCCAGATGACAAATACTAGTCTACTCGAACGAGGACAGGTTAGTTTATCACCCATTTCATTTCATTTCAAGTGTGATTTGAATATTGTCAAATCTATAAATGCAGCCAGCTAGCTAACAGTCTGATTTTGTAGACGCTCCAAGTTAACCAGAGCTATGCTACTGCTACATGGACCATAGAAAACGAGTTCATCCGTCAGTAGGTAAAGGCAGCCTGTTGCTTTCTCTTGAAAACGTTGATATAAAGCCCTCAAAAAAGAGTAGGTTTTCAGTTGATGTTTTGCAAAAAGAGGGTATTGTTAATATAACACAGTCCTTCAAGCTAGCAGGGTAAATCGGTAATGTTAGCCGGTAAGTATTAAGGCTGTGTAAGCTAACTAGCTTGGGTAGATTAACGTTTATGCACACGTACAAATAGGCCTAAAACTTAGGCCAGTCCGTTAGAGTTCGTTAACATCACATGCAATTAAATCCGATTTGTTAGTTGTTGGTCTGCTAGCACTGTAGACTAGATCTTTATCAAACTCGATTTTTCTGTTTTACAATTATAGAATTCAATTTGGATCGCTCTTTTCCACACATTATTTAACGACAGAAATCATCAGCATGTATCACAAAGAAAAGAGTATCCAGATCAAGAGCAGTGCCTCTGCGCTGTACAACAACCTGAGCGTGCTGCGCATCGCACCCCGCTCGCTCACCTACTTCGCGGTGGTGCACGCTAACGTGGTGAACATGGTCAGCGCATCCTGGGACGGCCTTAACTACTCCCACCGTCAGCTCCAGTCCAAAGAGGGCTCTGTTGCCACCAGCTCCTCCCTCATCATGCAGGCAAGATGTTCCCTCCTGATAGTTGTTAGGAACATGCACGGCAGGAATATGTTGGTGTTCTAGATGATAGTATCACTGTGATAATATCACTATCACTGTGGTGTATGTCCTCTATTTGTTTCCATTAGGCTGCATGGTGTGTGCTCCCTTCTCGTGACCTCCTCGTGCTCACCTCCCAACGAGGGATACAGGTGAGATATGTTTGCTTGGCCAAGTTGTGACTGAGCACCATCTGCCTTTAGAGTTGACTGACTGAACCTTTCCTTGTGTTACATCACTTAGATGTATGAGTCAGATGGCTCCATAATGGTGTACTGGCACGCTTTGGACTCACCTGAGACGCCCACAGGTAACTAAACAGAACCCCTGTACTTTCTGTGTCATATCACTATGCTGACATGTCCTTGCTTATGGTTTGTGGGTGTGTTCATTTGTGTGGGTATTAATGGCTTTGTTTCTGTTTTAGCTCAGGCGGTGTTTGCACGGGGCATTGCGGCAGTCAGGGAAAAGTACATCTGTGTTGGTGAGTAACCTTCACAACAAGACTCTTGGAAATGTCTGTTTTTTATTTACTCGTATCCACATTCACCCCTACTGTTTTTCTTTGCTTCTTACAGGCATTTCATCCGGCTCTGTGTTGGTGTTTGATGTTCCCAGCAAAGGCAGCAACATCACCCTGTCTGAAGTTCTTGAAGAGCATAAAGAGTCCATCACAGACATGGCATCTGAATGCTCCGGCAGCCTGGTGCATTGAATTTTATGAACCTGTTGACTCTCTGTCACATCATGTTTCAACAGTTGAAAAGTGCCCTAACTGGTCCTCTGTTGTCACTCCTATGCAGGAGTGCATAGCTGATTTGGTCAGTGCAGATGATTCAGGGCTTCTCTGTGTGTGGAAGTCTGGAGAGGATTTCCAGCTGCTCAATAAGATTCCTGGTTTTGAGTAAGTGAGAAACCCTTTTGATGTCACCACTGTCAGAGATGCATTTTTATATTGTGTTCTGTTTTAACGTAACACTTCATTGAATCTCACATTGGCTTCATAGTGCCTGTTCTTGTCTTTATGATTTTGCAATTTATAAGGGTATTATAACTTCATAATTCTGCAGGATGAGCTGCTCTTCTGTGAAGCTGTGGAAAGGCACAATTGTTGCAGGGTACGGCACGGGCCAGATCCGTCTCTATGAGGCTGTCACTGGGATCCTCCATGCAGAGATCAATGCACACGCCCGGTGGATCTACTCCCTGGACATCGCCCCTTTCACTGGACTGGTGAGGGGAAGTGTCTACATAGTCATTCCAAAGTATATTCTGAGATGTCATTTTAAAGGCTTAATTCTGAACAATGATTATGGACATTTACAGGCATGAGGTATAAAATCTGTTATTATAAAAGCCGTTTAGTCTGACCTTCTGCTCCTGTGTGTTTGTGTTCAAAGCTGCTGTCCGCAGCAGAGGACTCTCTGGTGAGAGTGTGGCACCTGACCATGACTCCAGAGACCAACAGTGTTGAGGTGAGCCAAGTCCAACGCCTTTTATCATCTGCCACTTCATACTTCACATAGCATATGTGGGTTTTGATGTACGTTAATGCTTTGTGTCCTCTGGCAGCACCAGGAGAGATTTAATATGGGTCACTGTTTTATCATCCCACTCTTGTGCTGTTTACTGAATTGGAAATACTAATCTTGACCATGCTGGTATTTCATAGTACTAAGGATACTAAATCAAGTCTCCAGTCTATTTACTAAATCAAGTCTCCAGTTTATTTAAATGACCAATGCTTCAACAGCTAATGCAGTCCACAAAGTATGAATTCCCTATCTGCATGGGGGAGTGTTAGGATGGTCGACCGTTTCCGGTAATTAGCTTTGTTTGGTAAACAATTGTAATGAGGCTACGAGCTAACTACAAAATGAACCCTGAACTGCCAAGGACCATGTAGAGCTTATAAGTTAGGCTTACTTTGGATAATAAACTAGTGTAACTACACTATACAACTAATACTTATGCCTAATATCAATCTAGCCTACTGTACTTCACAAAAATAGACATTAACCCGAAAAGAGTGACTATGATACAAAAGTCCTTTTGGGACTTTTCAACTACCGTGCACAGAGCCCATAGAACTTTTGGTCATTTTGTTCATGCCCAGTTCAAGCGCCAGCACTATGAAGAGCCAGTCAATCACCTGACTTTCAGATGGCTGATTATCAGTGACCAGAGATCAACCAATGGGAAGCAAGCTTCCTATAAGAACAGTGTTTCTAATGACTGGTCATTAGCAGTCCTTCCAACCACCCTGCTTGTTCCATTGTTTGCAAGTGATCTTTGAAACTATGCCTTATAGAAACACTAAAGAGCTGAATTATGGTTCTACCAAAGATTTTGAAACATAGCATGTGGGAATCTTTGGGGCTGCAGGCTGAAATAGTGATGGTAGTTTGACAATGACACTGTAGAAACACATACCTGATTAGCTTTTGGAATGAAAATAGCTGATGCTAAGTGGCTAAAGCCAAGCCTTTAAATCTGTTTCCCCGAGGTCTTTGACAGAGCAATATATAATATTGTGCTCCCTTTTAGTGTGTTGCTCTCGATTGTTTCAATGTGTTGTTTTATAGAAACTATTTATACTCTTCACACTACAACTCTGCGTTTCTCAATTTATTGGTGCAGTCTGTTTGTCAGTCAGTCAGTCAGTCTCATTCTCACCCTGTCTCCCTCCCCACAGATCGAGCACTTATACAACGAGTGTGTCACAGACACCCAGATCTGCGGGGCCAAGTTCTGTGACGGGGACGGCTATGCTTTCGCAGTCACGGGCTATGACCTCACTGAGATCATCCGCTATACACAAGGGTAGAGAGGGCACATTGATGCAGAGAGGTTACTTTATTTGAGAAAACACACACACACACACACACACACACACACACACCAAAGTTAATATACGCACACAGATATTACACACAGGTCTGACTGCAAGTTTAAGCATCTGTTAGACATTGGACAAGTCAGCTGACCAGAAGGGCAATTGTTTGGATCAGTAAGCACATGCCTTATTCAGCATTTATGTCTTCATGCCTCAGTTTGCAAGCAGTCCATCATTACTTTCTGAAAGAAGTTTGAAGACAATCAAATATTTCATCTCATACACCAGTGACAGCTGCAGCTGAAGAGATCTGAATAAGGCAGATCAATGGAAAGTACAGTACTAGATGTTTTATGAGCTGTTACACAACATATTAACATGTGATTATTTTACAGCATAGGGAGAAATAGCAGTCAGAAGGAGGTGAATGGATGTTTGGAGAATGGATGTCTCCAGTGTGTTGCAGTTGACTCAGTTGGTTGTGAGAGGAACAGACTCTGTTCAGGACGAGTGTCTGTTCATAGTCTGTAGGGAATGGGAAGGGTCAGAGAAGCATGTCCACCTCATGTAATACATTTAAAAGGTCAAAGGAGAGTGTGATGTAAATGTATCAGAATAGAACATGCAGCGGTTTACATATTCAACCTCCAGGTTCCCAATGTAGCTTGGGTTGCCATTGGATAGAGGAATATTTATTTGGTGTTACACAACCCCCAGTTGTTGGTCTGAATCTCATTGTATTGGGAAATGTATGCATTGGAGCACTGTTTACACAGAGGAGTGCTGAATACTTTAGACCAAATATGTCATGTGGAAGAGGTCACAAATATACTGTATGTATTTAGTACTGTTTTCCATTCCAGCATTGACTGTTTCCTTAGTTTTTCATAGACCATTGATGTTTGACATATATTATGATAAATGTGGTTGTATTATGCTAATAAATGAATGATATTGCATGTCAAGTCTGTCTGTGGATTTCTGATAAGCTACTCTGACATTTGATAGCTTTTGCTCAGTACCCTTAATTCAGTAGTAGGCTGGTAAAGCAGCTTGCAGTTAAAATAATCACCACTAGGTGGAGATCTTCATTAGGTCAATGCAATAACAACTTGTTAGCAAACCCTGCATTGCTCTCCTAGAATTTTACAGAGCTCTGGAAATGTTTTAATGACCTCAATAAGTGATTTCGCTGTGTCATAAGATAATAGGAGTACTCCAGGTCACTAATTTGTGTATGTGTGTGAGAAGGATTGTTGCGGATGTTCCATTTGATGGTTCAGAGGTTGGCACAATCTTGCAAGGTTATCTTAAGCAGCAGCTGACGGTAAACACACAACCACAGTCATGCGCTGCCTGAACATCTGCCTCTGTACCAGACTGCTGGACCAGCATTGCCACGTTAGCGCTCAGTTTAGCAGACACCTGTACACCCTAAAGCCTAATCTAATCTCTGTTTAGCCTGAAAAAAAGTGCACAGGATGTGTACGTGTGTGTATGTGTATGTCTGCACATTCATGTGTGTGGAGCTCAGCATATGTGAATATGTGAGTAGGTGTGAATGTCTTGTCTGTGGATATGTGTGTGTGTGTGTGTTGGCATGCACGTCTGTGTGTGTTTTTTGCGCTTGAGGGTGGATGGGTTAAGGGTGCAAAAGTCAATGATCTGTCCTATCTGTCCACCGGCAGGGCTGGCTGGGGCTGTAATGGGGTTATGTAACACTGCCCGGTCTGACAGAGAGAGCGGGAGAGAGAGGGAGAGGGTTTTAAGGTCACTGTGCTTCCAGGCAGCTGAGGTAACTAACACCATCATGCAAATTCAATAGTGATCTCTGCTTGTTTTGTGAGAGCTCTGGGTCTGTCCACCTCTGGTAAATTTCTGCCACTGGGAAAATGGCATTATCTGTCACCTCCTGTTATGTTTTTTGGCCGTATGGAAGTCATAAAAATAGTCTGTTTGTTCTTCCCCAAAAACAAGTGAAAAAGGCAAGGTACATGTGTTGTCATAGCAATAGTTCCTATTGTTATCTGTGTGCATTTAGCCTTTGATCCTATGGTGGGTTCAATACATCACAGCAAACAGACTCTTCCTAGATCAGTTCCTGTTTCTCAGTTCTTCAAATCTTAAAATCAAATCAATCAATATCTTTATGTTTACATCACTGGAAACATGTTTAAAAGTTTTCAGCAGTTAATATTATTTTTTGCACAATTGGGGAGGGAGGCAGGGGGCAGTGCATTGATGGACAGTGTGCAGAAACAAACCCATCAGGATACTACATTTACCCGTCATGACATTTGTCCAATTAGTTCAGGGCCAGTCTCCCGTAGAACAAATTAGGGTTGGGTGCCTTGGTAGCAGCCAGGATTCAAAACTACAATTTCCAGGTTACTTAACCACTACCCTACCACCACCCCCAATCTTACAAATATTGTCAAGTCAGAGACAGGATTTGAACCCATGGCCTTTTACTTTGTGCTGCTAGGCTTTTACCCACTGGGCTAGGTTGGCCTGGATATTGTGCGTTAAGTTTAACATATTCTGAGAGGGGAGATGTGAAGAGGGAGGAATGTTCAGGTGAAATGGTTATGTACATGACAAAGACAAGGCAGAGAAAACATTTTAAAAGTACATGAAAAGAGAAATGGTCAAAGGAAACATGGGAATCTACAGTTTACCAAACTATGAGTTCACAAAGTTCTATGTAACTCAATGCAATCCACTCCTCATATACTGCGGAGTTCGACAGGGCTGGGTTTCAAGTAAAGTAAGATGTCTTCTTGTGTGTATGCAAAAAAACGGCTGGGGGGTAAGGGCTGAAGGCAAGCATGGCTGGGGCTGGCTGTAATAGTGGTGGAACATGGTGGCTGTGGAAGAAGAAGATCTGACTCATGCCAAGGTTTTTGTCTTAAAGCCTTTTGTGCAGACTCCTTAGCTGGGGGATAGACAGTCTAATACCCATCCTGTCTGCCACTTTACAGACAGACCACAGAGGCATGAGACGACCAGCTGCCCGTGTAAGCACAGTTTAAATAGCCGGTGTGTCCTGAGAGAGAGAGAGTGAGAGAGAGAGAGACAGAGAACTTGGAATGGAGTGAGGCATGGCGGATGGGGAAAAGTGAGTGAGGGGTTGTCACATGACACTCTGCTGATGATTAATTTGGTTTATTTCAGTTTTTCCTTCTGAGAGAACGACAAAAGCATGTGCGCAACTATGCAAACACACACATTTACATGGCAACCTTTAAAGGCACACACACACATATAAACACACTCATACACTCATCCATCAAACTGATATGCCCTATGTTAATTGCTGTCATGTAAAAACACCATTATCTCAAGGAAGAAAAGAGGACAAGCCCTCTCTTAAACACTCTTTTGTTACACCTATGTTATAATCAGGTGCTGTAATAAAATCCTCACCAGGGCGGTGTGTATGTGTATTGACAAAAGAGTCTGTCTGTCTGCTCTTCTGGTTGTTGGGTCTATCTGGGTGTCACAACAAAATATTTATGGAACATCTGTCACCTTCATTAAATTATTTGAATAAATAGGAGTGAGAGTGTGTGTGTGTGTGTGTGTGTGTGTGTGTGTGTGTGTGTGTGCGTGTGTGTGTTTTGCAAAGATGTTTCTCACCTGAAATAACAAAAGCATTACACATCCTGTAGTATTCAGCAAGCATCACAGCTATAGTTGGGGCATTAGGCCACTCCTTTGCACAGGATTACTTCTGCCTTTAGCATTAAGAAATAATGTCTTAGCATAGTTTTAAGACAGGTGTGTTCCACATTAGTTGCCTCTCACACACACACTCACACATACTCCCCAGTCCCTCACCCTCTCTAAATGTTGCCTGTGGTCTTCTGGAGTGAGCATCCTGTCCTAAGTCAATTCGTGTTGGATAAACATGTTCTGCGTTTGCCATCTGTGAGCAAACAGTGTTGCCTAGCAGTGGGCCTGGCCCAGAGGCACTAGGTTTAGGGTGGGATGGGGACAGCACAGACAATGTCCTCTGAACTCAATGGAATTCACTGCCTTGGTATTTCAGTAATTGGTGCTTACATGGTCTTGATTGTTTACCTTCCTTTTTTAGACAGGCCTATTTGAAATTCTCACCATATACAGTAGTCTGTATAAAAAGATTACACATAATGCTATTGTACTGATTAAGCAGTATCAGCAAAGGGAAATTCAGTAACACTTTACTTGATGCCATCAACATAAGAGTGCGCTGAGCCTGTCATAAACATGACATGATTTGTCTGGATACCTAGCTGTCATCTCCCACTTCACTAAGGTGGGGTCAACAGATGTAGATCAAAATGCTTCTGTTTGGTTGTTTCTTGATTCCATTAGCCAGGCTAGCGCCGCCAAGTGCCTCCACTCAATTTCCTTTAGGTCCACCACTGCGTCAGGGAGCCAAGCGCAAGCTTCGGTTCCCTCCGTCTCTGAGCTGGGACGGGCCAATCAGCAAACAGAGAGAAGGCTGAATCCGATGACGCTGAATTCAAACGATTATTCAATCGAATTCAAACAAACCAAATGTTGTGATTGGTTGAAATAGAAAGTATCTGGCTACCATGGAGCGAACATATGGCAATTGCTAGGGACGCATTGCACAAAGTGAAACAATCAGGCTACGCCATTGTCTCAGGTGTAAAAGCCTGTTTTTGGTTGGGTTGCTATCTCAGGCAAAAGAGAAGAAGTGTAAATAGACCTGGTAGCCATACTGATACCAAAATGAAATCCCTCACAGATCAGGATGGGCTTTTCCTGACCAGTTTTCTCCTGTAAACAGCTGTCTTATTTGTAGCTGACAACAATGTTAGCTTCATGAGACTTAAAACACAAAACAGTGCCTAGTGCTCGCTTCATAGCTGCACTTACTATACCTTCTGACTGACCTTCTCTACCCAGACTAGCATATGGTGAAGATGGGCCCTTGAGGGGCATGGGGAGGCTCAGTGTCCGCTCAATGTTGTCTCTGGCACACTGATGCCCACTGAGCTGCAGAGGGCACTCTGGCAGAGCTCCATGAGGATTAGCGCATTAGCAGTTGACAGGGAAGACATTATTGTCTGGTCTGGGTTGGCCCCTCCCACCCGCCTCACTGTGAGCTTATATATATATATATAACTCCTCACTGTAGAAACTGAGACTCTATACACACAGTACTTAAGATCCTTGACTAGTAATTGCCACAACCCTCACTGGTATTAGGCTACACCATATAATGTTGTAAATTCCAGTGGTAATGGTTAGAGAACTATAATGAAAAGAGGGAAATCATTATTACCTTTGAAAGTGTAGGCTTATCACACCCATAGCAAAGAAAAGCGTAAAGAAAATGCAATAGAATAGAAACTGAAGACCCAAAGTCTGAGTACAAGTTTCTGAGGGGTGACAGCTTGAGAAGAAAGTGAAAGTCTCAGTTACCACTCTGAGGAGGAGACGTGTGTTGCAGAATTGCTTGGTCATGTGGCAGAAAAAAAACATTGCTAAGAAATACTAGCAGTGGGCTAGCGAAGACAGAAGTAAATGGACTGCATAGTGCATTACTACTACAAGCACTCAAAGAACTTTACAGTGTATGCCTCACATTCACGGCAGAGGCTGCCATGCAAGGTGCCAACCTGCCACAATTTGGGGTTCAGTATCTATCTAGCTCAAAGACACTTCAATGGGGTCAGGCAGAGCAGGGCTTGAACCTGCACCCTTCCAGGTGCCAAACTTACCAACTGGCAAGCCCCACATAACACCACCAAATCTAAGGTCTTAGACTAAACTTTCAGTGGTATATACAGTATGTGCATAAATATGTTTTCAAGAATGACTTGAAAGAATTAATCAAACACCTACGCCACAGTGTATTGTAGTCACTTTATTGAATACACTTCATATTTTCAAACAAAGGTCACAATCCTCAACCTTTTCACCAAGTGTAGGGGTCATATCAGTCTGCAAACCTCAGACTTAACAGATCCACCTGTCTACTGTCCACAGTCTATGCACATCATGTGAGAATGGCAGTGAGGATGGCAGTGAAGCAAAAGTCTTTTTCATCATACTAAACTGTGGAGTGCACAAAATTTGTTCATTCAACAGACAGCCATAGGCCTAAATCATATGACTACGTAGAATAAGGTGATGTACTCTCACAGCCATGCCAGTCTGACCCATGAGAGAGTTTTTGCATTGTTGCATTGTGTGGGAATGACTGCACAGAGTATGATTTTTCAGCAGTCTCTGGCTGCAATATCTAAAGTGGCCATTATCCTCAGAGAATGTATCCTCCTTAGACATTCCCACAGGACAGACTGCCAATGATGTCAGCATCAAGGGCACGGAGGGGTCAGCCACATACCAGGGGTGCAATATAAACAAAGCTAGAGTTGAGCTCACCAACAATTCTTCATATATATATATATATATATATATATATATATAAATTGTTGTCTGGCTATGCTACAGGATTTCTTTCCTCGGCTCAAACTGTTCTATACAAGCAACTGGTATGCACAGTTTACCACTGAAATGTGACTGTGTACCTCAAGACATCAACTTAAACAGTCTGGTTACTGATGCTTTGGGCCACACTTGCTTATGCTCATTAGGAATTGCTACAGTTTATACATAAGGGAAGAATTAGTCATGTTACATTGTTACATTGACATACAAATGTTTTGATAATGCCACAAAAATAATCTTTTGTTTCATTTTTTATTAAAATCAGCCATCGGTCAAACACATGGAAAGACCTTTTCAGTTGCTCCAAATTGACGTGATTCACCAGAGGTTGGCTAGGAATTAATGACTGGTCTAGTCTGAATGTTCTCATACCTTTTTTTGTTTGCTAAGAATGTGCTGGTTTGCAGTAGTTTGGTCAGCAGGTCATCTGCTTTGGTTCTGTAAATAGACTTAGTGTGATCAATGACATAAGCATGTGTGGACTATGGGAAAAAGTATTTTGGCCACATTATCTGTCATAACCCCCCACCCCCACCCCAACACAGTATTCTGGTCTTCCGTTACACAGATGGGTCCTCAGCTAACAGAGTGCTCATGTGTTTTCAAACTGGCTTTCATGGGTTAGAATTGCATAACATGTCATTAAGGGCTGTGTGACCAGGAACCAAGGACTGTGTGTGTGTGTGTGTGTGTGTGTGTGTGTGTGTGTGTGTGTGTGTGTGTGTGTGTGTGTGTGTGTGTGTCCTGTCCCAGCTGTCCTGTCACTCATTTGCAGCCCGCTCCTCTTTCCTCCCCATGCAGCGACACACAAGCCCCAGCATGCTCACAATGTGTGTACACTCCAATGTGAAGAAACCTGACCTGGTCAAAAACATACACACACACATGCACATATGCACGTACACTCATGCGCATAAAATAGGTACTAACCGAATGCAACACTGCCACTCAACACCAACTGAAACTAGGTTACCGAATTTTTGGCATAGGTCGGAAGTCTGACTAGTACATGATCCTCTATGATACTCTGTTATGATTTTGCAAGATGTCCAAGATGTATGGAAACAAATTCACCCCTTTCCCACCTCGTTTGTCCTATATTCAGCTATAAGTGGACCAACAACTATGCATGTGTTGCATTTACAATGTGTTTTTGGGTGGCAAGTGTGTCATTTATTACAAGGAAAGATGAAATTGAATTTGGGAGTGGAGCTTAGCAATTGAGCTGAGCATTTCACCACACACTGCAAAAGTAACTTTGGTGAGCTAAAAGTTTGTTAGTAAGTCTCCCACAACTGTGAAAGTTCTCCTAACTGCCTGATGCCTAATAGAGTATTACTGTGCGCTCTTGAGCCAAAACCATGTGGGTCCTATGTGATCACATAGAGTTAGACATGCAGGCTGCCTGCAAATGACCCTTTTAAGTGTGGCAGTGATGTAACTGATCAATCACATTCATGTCTCTAAATGGAGCACAAACACAAATGTTTCCCATTTGCTCAGCAACTCCTGAGTGGAGTTTTAGTGAAGTGGACTGAACTAATGTTACTAATGCAGAACACAGCTCAAGAGCTAATAAAACATTAACTGATACCATTGGGTAAACATCGTGTCAAGAAGGAGAGGCAATGAAAGAACATCATATATCTTTGCAAGTAGATAAATGTCGACATTATTGAAAACCATGTTGCACATTAAAAAGTGTGTTGCACATAGCTATCTATAAATTATATGTTATTATTATATAAATTGCCCTGTAGCAGGCTGAAAAAAACAACTTTAATCTTACTCTGATTTCCCAGTGTTAAAATTGGATTAATTGCTTAAGCAATGAGTAGTGTTTAATATTATCTTTTTTTTTAAACCACAGATTAATAATGCTTAATGGCTGTAGCGGAAATGAAAAACCCTCGGCCATGCCATTAGGTGAGATGTTTGTGTATTATGTCAATGGAAAAAGAGGAAAGTGACAAATATTGAAATATTGAAAATGTATAGGGTGGCATAAAGAATCCTATCAATAAAGCACACAATGCATAATTCTTTAGCACTCTGTAAATGACCACTACATCAGTAATGAAAGAATCATTATTGGTGCTCTATTGATGAGTGAGTGAGTGAGTGTGTGAGTTAGTAAGAAGTGCTCAGTGATCAACTCTTTCACCCCTCTCATGTAACATGATTAATGTTTACCATTACTGTTAAATCTATTTTGAATGGTAAAATTGAGCTTTATTACAAATATTTTTGTGTTCTGGCAGATATTTGGGTGGTGGGGAGGTAGGAGGATCTATGACACACACACACACACACACACTTAAACAAGCGCAGCAGACAAAAAGCATGCCTAGCTTTGATAAGTGTGAAAACACATTCTGAAATCCCAGGTGATGTGTTGTTGGCAGACTGTTAGAGCATGTTCTGTTTTTGCAACAAAGCAAACCCACTGGAGAGGCTAACTATTCCTAAACCAGGGAACTAGAATGCAACACAAGTCTCCTGCCTTTGACAGTTCCTCTCTTCTTTTAACTGAGGCACTAACTGAATGTGTGTCTCAATCAGTTTTTGTCTTACATTATAGTGCCAAAACAGTTGGAACTGCCTTACATCTAATCTTGGGAATGTAAACCAACCCTTGAAACACAAACTTTGTGTTAATGAGCCTGATTGACCTGATCCACTGGAAGTGCTTTCCTTTGAGGGCCTGGGACCAAGTGTGACCAGCAGTCTTGCACCTCTTTACCTGTGTGGTGGGAAGTGATGGAGGACAAGACAAGAGCCTGAGAAATATGAATAATCTCTCGGCAAAGATGTCAGCATCGCATCAGCGGCTGTATTCATCCCTGTTTCCATGGTGACCCGGGAAGTGCCTGCTCGAAGAAATGATACCAATGGGGAGAGTGTGGCGCGTGCCAGGGCTTTGGCGCTTCTTCACAGCATCTATTCATAGTGACGGTTCACACGTATGTGTGTGTGTATGTATGTGTGTGCGTGTGTGTGATGCTCCTCGCCCAGGCTGAGCACTGGCCATTGCAAAACTTGTAGTGTCTAGGCCCAGCAAGGCGTTGACTGACTGACTGACTGCTTTCCGTGAGATCCATCCTGTGATCTAAGAGCCTTGGAGACTTATTTCAAATTTGTCTCTGCGTTCTGAGTTTCTTTTTTTCTTTCTTTCTATTTCTGATACAAGACATGGGCATGTGATGATAAGCAGACCAGAACACGTGAGCGGGCAGAGATGACTTGACGGCTAAGTGATGCAGTGCTCTGTGGGTGGAGACGTGGCTGGGCAAACCTCTGTGTGTGGTACTGCCACGTCCTAACGACTTCACCCCAGACGGAGACAATGACACCTATAGCACACCTGTGCCCCCCTTGTGACTAATCAAACACCCACCCCACAGCACCAGCATGGGCTCTTGTCAGCACTCCCGTCACTTGCTGTTTCCAAAATGGCATACTGCCGTGCTGCATACTGCTACAGCCCCAGTACACAGCACCACACACACTGCTCCCCACCCCCCACTTCAGTATGCAGCATAGTATGCGGGCTGCAGAAGAGATCTACTACAATGACATGATCACCACCTCATTAAGCAATTAACTGCAGGTGCTCTACCGGACTGGCTGAAAGTCAGAGGCAGTTCAGCCCCAGTCCACACAGTTATTTTTCATGTACTGTATACCACACAGTACGTTCTGATCAGTATATGAGTAGTATGTAGGAGGCACAGGTAGTAGGCAGTTTCGGAAATGCCAACTGTTACTTCTGCAGACACAGATGGACACTAGATGATATATCAGTTTCCGGGCTACCACTGGAGATGAGAAGACGTTCACGATAATTACCCAGGTTAAATGGAAGTTAATTAAAGAAAAGGCCTTCTTTTGCATAATCATATCACAGAGGTGCTCCACTGAATGATAGCAATACCATTTAAGGTAGAAAGTTTAAATTTTTAAAAGTTAGCTTATCATAAAATGTTTTGGTATTTGCTAATATGTTATTTGGCATGTTTGACAATATTGTTGTTTTTTACATTTACATTTATGCATTTTGCAGAAAGTGCACCTTGCTAACAGAAAATTGTCAGATGAAAGAACAGGAGTGTGATAAAAGTGCGGTAGAGAGAGAGTGGGGGTGCACTATAAGTGCATTAGATGTGCCATCAATGGAAAGATGAGATACCAACACATTTTATACTTTCCTCAAAAAGCAGTGAAGTGCTACACAGTTTTTTTAATACATCAATAATCCATCCTAACCATTTTCTCTGAGTATATTCCTGCATCATGCAACAGCTTTTGACCAAGCAAATCATTTTCCACATCAACATCAGACACGATACACACTGGCACCAATGTACTGTTCTGAAGTCATTATCTGATGACTTGCTGAGGCTTTGCCAAAAGATCGGTAAGTGTCTGTGAGAGTCCAGAGCCCTGAGGAGGCTGCATCAGGGGAAGCAGGTGTTTGGGTCGGTGGAGCCGAGTCTTGGTGTGATGTGCCCTTTTGTGAGCGATTGTTTAAGCTCAATTGGCACTTCTGTGGCGGGTCATTGTAGGGAGGATCAGGCCAGAGAATGGGGTGGCTCACGGCCTGCAGAAAGGGCGTTATTGTGGGCAGATAGGGGCCGTTGTGAGCCACACAGAGAGCTGCTGAGTGACATTGATCTGGGCAGGATTAGCCTGGGCCTTTCATGTGTCTGTGGTATGGGCCATGGAGTCTTTTGTTGAAATCAGCCTACGCAGGCCTTTCTGTGGGCTAGCACTCAGCACTTTAGCTCTAGGGAGGAAAAGGAACGCAATGTTAGGGGGAGTGAGGGGTGGTTGTGATTGTGTGTGTGTGTGTGTGTGTGTGTGCGTGCTTGTGTGTGTGTGTGTGTGTGCATGTGTGTGTGTGTGTTTGTCTGTGTAGGGGGGCTGTTGAACGGCACCTTTCTGCTTCCTTTGTGCCCAGACACAGAGCAACAAGCGACAGTCAAAAAATTGTTGGTGAAAAAAATGCTGGGGAAACACTTTGGGAATAAAGGCAATGGGCAAAAAACTGCAGCCCGTTGGATTATGGTGCTAAGGCCTGGCATAGACAGGGGCAACAGGCTGGCACATAGTAGGCTTTAATGGGAATGACAAACATAACTGAAAATCACCCACACAAAGATGTACTTATCTTTGGACCACCTTCTAATATCCATTTAAGATGTCTCATAAGATACACGTAGCCATGATAGCATGGCCTTACAGGGAATGCTGATCATGTGAATTTACTGGCTATCTAACTCTTACTCTGACTGATGTTACCAGACGCTATGTCTTACAGTTATGACCTTTGACCTTTCCTCATTTGGCTCCAGAGTGAGAACTGACACCAATAATGCCATCAGGGTACGACACTCGAGACCATTGCAACATACAAGCGCTCATTTTTTTGCACGTGATAAGTGCACTTCCCTCTGTCTATTTCCCTTTGCAAGTGTTGTTTATTGGGCCACAAGTCTACCACATGCTTCCTGGTGTGGAGGCAAATGATGTGAGATCTGATCTCTGCCATACATTGCATCGTAAGACTGGTATCAGTGTGAATCTTCCTTGTGCATTGCTTGCTAGCTCAAAGAGGTAAGCAATGAGAGAGTTCCGGAATGAGATAAATTGGATGGACAAACTTATCTTCCTTATTTCAGTGTACAGAATTGGCATGTGGATTTCTGGGTGAACTGTGATATAGCATGACCTGTGAGGTGCTTCTAAGTGATTGGCTGAATCACAAGGAACCATTGATTCCTGACCAGTGTGCTGCAGTTTGAAAATGCATCCAGGTCTGTAGAAGCACAATAATGCTTTTGAGCTTCAATTAAGACATACCACGCTCTTCACTAAAATACCACATTTTTGTGGGCAGAAAATTACAGTATTTTGTGGGCTGAAAATAACATTTTGCTGAGATGATTTCACAAACATCTGCTTTAAGCCAAACTGCATACATCAGCGAAGCTAAGGGAAGGCACTTTGACATTACCATTCAGCTGATGTTCAAGGCAGTTATCGTCTGTTATCCAAAGACACTTAAAGGGGAATCTGTGTCAGACGGTCTGTTCTGCGACACTTCACTGAGATTAATGAGTTATTTATTATTATTATTATTATTATTTTGTGCATATACTTAGTTGGATGGATGGGGAATTATTTTACAGATGACATCCCTTAACTTCATGTGAGTTCTAGTCAGAGATTGAGTGGGAAAGGGTTGCTTCAGCTACTCATTTTCACTGTGGTTTTAAATGCATGAACTGATACACAGCAGCCTAGCTAATTAAAAAAAAATAACACAAAACTCATAACCATTAGCCTACTCATAACATAAACCTCCATGGGACATGTGGAGCGCCTCGCGTATCATAATTGTATGCAGCCATTAATTCACCTTCATCATAATTACTCATCTGATGTGATTTCACGCCATGCGGTATAAGTCCGGTTGCCAGTGAAAAGAGCTGACCTGCCACTTTATGAATGGATGGGCGTGGCAGGGACAGTTTCATAGCGCTTATTGAAGTCTACCGGGGCTTCACGCCGGAGACCACAGTCAAGCCCATCGATGGTAACAGTGCGTGGAGCAGCGAAAGATTCCAAGAGCTAAAGTCCGGGCGAGGCTTTAGGGCAGTGTGGTCAGACATAGGCTGACTGATAGGCTACGCGCACAGAGGAGGGGACGTTAGCAGCTTGAGCGGGAACAAAGGACCCCCATTTTCAGATTTTTTTCTAACAAGTTTCTTTGTTTAAGATAATTCCGTGTCATAACCATTAATGGACGTTACGGCCCTTTACGGTGAGCACGAACTGTAGCCTGTATACTTTTAGTGAAACTTGAAGAATTGCGACGATGACGCAAGCCTTCATATAAAGTGGGATACATTTAATGTAATTTAGCGGAATGTCATTATGGTGAGGACGAACCCTGCAAGACACTGAGAGGTGTGACTGGACTAGGGGAATGTCAGGGTGGAGAGACTAATCCTGAAATCTCGTTTTTAAGGCGTGACAGCGACAACAAAAGGACGCGAAAACTCGCATCAGCACCAGTGAATACAAAGACGCAGAGCAAGCGAGTCTATTAACTGGTCGTGTGCAGTTCAGTTGTTTCGTTCCTTTTGTGTGGAATAAAGTGAAGAGTTCCCCACAGCCACGACCATCTTCACCCGAACCGGAGTTAGTCGTCAATACATCGTGGGTAGAATCCTTCTAGCATCATTGTTCTAAAGGCACAACATCGTTCACCCAAGAGTTTGGACGGAACCAGTTTTTTGAAAGGAATCTTTAGTTTTTCATTATGAAACAGAGAGTACATCACTTCTTAAGGTGGTGAATGAGCACTGAAGGTAAGCCCGCCCAATAATAGTATTCTGCAAGACACGTGAGCTGTTAATGTGTGTGTTGCATGTACAAAATATAGCACACTTTTGAAACTTGATGTCTGTAGAAAACAGCTTCGATGTTGCCACGGTAGCCAAAATCTGGCCAGCAAGTTTCATGGCAACACGTGTATCACGATTGCATAACGGGAGAGTGATCCAACATTACTTTGGAATTGCGCTTTTACATTAGTGTTTAAGTCGCTCTCACACTGTTGAATTATCTGAATGATCCTTGATGCTTGTCATGTTTTTATTATGAAACGAGTTTGTTTGAAGGTAGCGAAGTAACTGACTAGACTTAAATCCCAGACCCTACGAAGACAGATGACACTGATAATAAACTAGATAGACCTTGTCTTGATTGTCAAGATAGAGTCTTGTATTTCTTGGTTTTGTAACAGGGGCATGTCAGCTGCTTGACGCCAGAAAATTGCACGGCAACTATTTTTGAGACGACGTCAAAGTGTTCTGAAATAAGTGGGGCTATGTTTTCAAACAGTTGAGTGGGTGTGTCAGCGCATAAGCTTGGACAGTACGAAATCTCATCAGACAATACACTGAATATTAAATCTTCTCAAGAAAGGCACAGTATATTTATCTGCTCTGAAACTGCTTCTGATACTTATTTTTCTGCTTCATTTGGTTATCAGAATGTATGTAAACTATTTGTCCTGTCAAAAACTGGTAGTTGTCTATTATAGCTTATTATCACATCTCAAGACAGTGGCTGGGGTACACTGACTGCTATATTTGTCTTGTGTAAGTCTGCAAATGCATCACTGCATTCTTTGCAGTGAATATCACAAAGCATATTACCTGCCAAATTTGAACAGTTTTAAGAGGTAGGTCAGGTGTGCGTTCTAGGTTAAGTACAAAATATGTTTTGTTGTTGCTCTTGGAATTCAAGCTATTCTTCCTCAAGCAAGTTTTAGTCTGTCCCACCGACTGCACTTGTCTCTAGAGAGGGAAGTGGTTGTTGTTGGTAACCAGTGTTAGTGGGGTTGCACTCCAGACATTCCAGCCTGCTTGAACACCAACAGCACAGGCCAGCTCCACGCAGCTGGGAGCCATATAAGAGCCTGTGTCTTTGCAGGCTGTTGAGCAATATCTCTCTCCCCTCGCACTGTGAGGCTTCGCCTGGAGAGGGGGGCCTCTGTGTGTGTGTGTGTGTGTGTGTGTATGTGTGTGTGTTGTGGACCAGTGAGGGTGGGTTCTGTTAGCAACTCTGGGCAGAATCCAACCCACAGTAGCCATCCCGCCAGAGTCTGTTACTGACACAAAGACACTCCTACTGACACACACACACACACACACACAGGCATATGTCATGCGTATAAACAGGCACACATGTATCATGTGTAGGCATAGACAGACAAACATTATGGCATGTTGTGTATATATACCACATATAACAACCACACACATACACACACTCAAAGACAAGGCCCACAGAGATGTGGTCTTCCTGTCACAATGTGTCTCTGTAGGAATGCATTGCACTGGGGGAGGATAGAGGCAGCTGAAGGCGCTGAAACTGTCAGTTGTGTAAAGTTATTTGGCTGCCAGTCACCAAAGCCCAGTGGTGCGAGATAGTGGGCGAGAGGGACAGAGAGAGAGAGAGAGGGAGAAAGTGAGAGAGAGGCAAAAGTTGTTGGTTAAAAAGAAAGGGAATTTGGGGTGTAGAAAGGCAGCAGAAGAATGGAGTAATGGAGTATAAATTGACGCAGTAAGCTGTTGCAACTAAAGGGAAGAGAAAAAGAGAGGCTCTTGTCTGTGGCAGGCTTGACTCGTTCAAGGGAGTGAAAAAGACACGCTATGGCACAGTCTGTGTCTGTGTGTGTGTGTAGATGTCAAAGTGGACCTATTATTCTGAAGGTTTAATCATGGACACATATTATTCAGAGATGGTGGTGGTGTGTGTGTGTGAGCGGGGGTCTGCTGGTCCTGATATCTGAGTCATCATCACATATGAGAGGTAAATGGTTTTTAATAGCCAAATATGACTAATGTGACTTGATCCTTTACAGACAGTAAGTAATAGAATATATGTGTGTGTGTATATGTGTGTGTGTGTATGCGTGCATATTAGTGTGTGTTTGTGTGAGAGAGTGTGTATGTGTGTGTGACAGTGTGTGTGTGTGTGTGTGTATGCAAAGGGAAGGGGAGCGGGATGTGTTGTGCATGTGTTGCGCTGTTGAGGGACCTGTTGATAGGGAGGTGCTGTGGTGGGAGTGAGGACAGGCCTCATGAGCTCAGCTCAGCTCCAGCCGGTCCCTGCAGCCCTGCTCCTCTCCTCTCTTTTCCTCTCCTTTCCTCTACACTTCACTCTGTTCCTCTTCTCGTCTCCGTCTCCGTGCCAGCTGACCCCCAACATGCCCCACTAACCTCACCAAATATCCCCCAAACTCTCCTCTCTTTCTCCTCTCTCCTCCTCTCTTCTCTTTTCCCTTCCCTTTCTGAATGCCAGCTGACCCCCAAACTTGCCTGTGTAACCTCTATCTGAACCCCTTCAGTTGGCCCTTTGGGAATTATGTGTGTGTGTGTGTGTGTGTGTGTGCGTGTGTGTATGCACCCTGAGGTCCTCGAAGTCTGCACAGATAGGGCCAGTGGTTGCACAACCCCTGTTGACACACTTGTTGGGATAAGAACTTAGCTCTTAAAGGGAAAGGTTCATTGCTGTATTATAAACCAGGGTGGTTTGGTGTCTGACTTCACATACACAGAATCTGTTGTCATGACAGTGTAAGCCGGGCAGCCGGTTAGGGCGGCTGGGATGTGTGGTTGTGAAGTGAAGGGTGTGTGCGCACTTGTTGTGAGGTTGGAGACGCTCTGACACACACATTACCTCAGCAGAGGCACGGCCACGTCCTCAGTGTGTGTGTGCACAAAGAGTTTGCCCTTTTTTGTGCTTAAGCCTCTTGTGCTCTTCAAGAGTTGTCCAAGTGAACACATCCCCTTTTGCCCACTGGTCTAGTCCCTGATCCCTTAACTGTTGCATTTAAAAAAACAAGGCCAAGCCAGTTTTTTTCTGTTATTCTTAGAGTCTAAAGTCTTAGAGACGTGGTGGTGGTGGTGGTGGTGTGTGTGTGTTGTCAGTGAACATTTGGTGAACTTTGGAACATAGCGGCCACTGGCTCCAGATCCTCTATTGAGCTTCCATTGGATAATTCACATCCATATATAGTCAGTCATTAGCCCTTATCTACATTTATACAAAGCACTGTGTCTGCGCAGATCACTCCAAAATACATTTCAGTGCTGATCCCAGAGCAGCTGTGCATTGTAATATTGTAAAGTGAGTCCATGAATGTGAACAGCTTGTGTGGAAACTTGAAAGCTGGTCCAGCAGAAGCAGGCAGGCAGGCAGAGCGGTGTAAATCCCAGCAGCATCACAGAGGAATCTTTGCACTCATGGAGGGCCACAACTCTTCCCAACTTGGCTTCTGGACACCAGTTGTTACTAAATCCCTTTTCCTCTTTGCATGATCATGTTAATGGTTTGTAACATTTATCCTGTCTACTAATGTGTTTTTATGAATGTGCATTTGAAGGAGACCATAGAACCTCTAATAAAGAGATGGGCCTACTGACTTCTGTCTGTGCATGAGATTTAATCTGTAAAATTGTGCTCAAAATATCAATAACTAGCAATAATTATGCTAACATATGTATATAATCACAGCTGAAGACCTCTATTATGCACACATCTTTGCAATACACATCATTGATCTGTCTGCTTTAATTAAGTTATTTGTGGATTTTTTGTGAGGTTTGCTTGCCTGTTTATCCTTTGACTTGCCAGCAATCGTCACCGTCAGCCACTTAGTGAATGATTTTGCCAAGACATCATCATACAAGTGCTTGTAGGGAGTTGTTTGTAGATTTTATTTATATCCTTGTCAGATGCCCTAGTAAAACAGATGGCCCTGCTTATAGCCCATGTCTACTTTAGTGCACTTGAGAACTCGTGACAGGCCAGTTCAAAAGTCACATGGTATCAGATGCCATATTGCACAGCATAATTGAAGGTGTGAGGCTGAGAGAATCATTCATTTAGGCAGTCGTTTTACTACCACAGTGGTGGTCTTCTCTTTACCCTTCATTCTAGTTCTTCATCCCTTCACTTTTATTTTTAAATGTGTAAATCTTATTCAGTCAGAGCACCATGTGATGTGGTGTGGTGTGGTGTTGTGGTGACTGAGTTCAGTGTTTTGACACAAAGTGTTTCTCTACGCAGAGCGAACTTCACACTGAACCTAATCCAAACAAACAATAATCCCGACAACTAACCTCTGCTCAGATCAGATGACTCCAGGCACTGACAGTTAGCAGTGGCTGACCATTATCTGTGGCGGGGGTCAAAACAATAATCCCCCTCACTTCCTTCCTTCCTACGTTATTATGAGATCAGGGACACATTTAATTGCCTGTGGCCAAGACTTCAAGGCTCTCCTTTTCTGTCACTCTTACAGACATATACACACATGCACGCACACACACAGAGAAATACACAACTCAAAGCTAAAACACACACAAACACACACACACAGTAGTGGTGACGTGGTCACATGGGGTGCACTGGTCAGTGACATCTGTAAACTTGCTGCTGCCTGCCACTCCAGAAATAGCTGGATCCCAGTATGGATTTTTCCATGGCTTTTTGGAGATCTCGTTTGAATTGTTCAGCCAAGCGCGCCAGACTGTTGATTCCGGGATGGGGTGGAGTAGGGTGGGGTGGGATGTCTGTGTGTTTGGTTGGAGTGATTGTGTTTGTGTGTGTGTGTTTGTGTGTGTGTGTGTGTGATTGTGTTCCATTTATTGTGAGCCTGCATACTGTAAAGCAGTAACCCCACCAGCTCCCCTCTGATCAGTTTTTTTTTATGCTGGTCTATTTTTGTGTGCGTCTGCATGTTGAACATGTGGAAATGCATACCAGCACTATTAGAACATCGCACAAGCACAAGAGCTGGCCAGAGTACTCGTCAATCTCAACAAAGCTTCTTCCTGTTTCCATGAAAGATCCCAGCCTATCAGGGTTAGAGGGCTTCAGGCTCTTAGCCTGACCAAGGCCATCATTCCAACATGCCATCATAAGGTCCTGCACAGCACTCTGTTGTGCATGTATGTAAAGTGTCCACTTGGAGTATCACTGTCAGAGATGAAACTCACTTGAGTCATTTAATGCAAGTTTCTGAAGAAGAGTAGGAAAGGACAGATGGAGGTTTTGGCAAGCCTTCAAATGTTCAATGCTTTGGTTTGCAAATATCTGTTTTGTACTGTCTCAGGTGTGTTGATCTCAATAACACCATGCAAATCCTTTCAGTCCACTGTAATGGAATGTCTGTTAATGTTTTTTCCTCTCAGAGAGTAAGAAAAGAATAGAGAGAGTAGGTGAAAAGGCGTCCTGTTTTTTGTTCTTCCATCTTCCCACCACCCCTCAGCAACAACCCCCCCACCCACCCCCAACCTCAGCCTGACCCGCCACCTAGACCCCCCCCCCCCGCCCCAATCCATTCTCCCTGGCTCCCTTCCTCCAGAGGTGGACAGCCTGATCCAGCCGTTGTGTTCCAGATACAGCTCCTCAGCGGCTCGCTGGCCCAGCTCTGTTTGGCTTGGCACGCGAGCCTGTTTGATCAGCATGCTCCCTGAAACCTGCCTCTGTTCCCATAGGCTTGTCTCCACAGCCGGCTCACCCCCCCCCCCCCACCCCCTCACCCCAACCTCCACCACCACCCCCGCCCCTTTCACAGCCCCTCAGCTCACACCACACCATCTGTACCACTACAGTGCAAGTGGAGAGTTCTCTTGAGGCAGGGCAAATAGCTCGTCTTCAAAATAATTGTTGGGATAGTGTTTTGTCCTGCTATTCTTCAGAGTTGAATGAGGATTTTTTTTGTTTGAAAATGTTCTGTTTAGTGGACCTTCCGTTGCTGTATACATGCTGTGACACAGCATTTTTTTATTACAAACTTGACACTTTGAATCCCACCTTATGCTCTCGATTTGTTACAATTACTGTGACAGCAAGGTCAGATTACTCTCTGAAGGATATGGCAACATTATTCATTCTCAGAGAAACTTCTGCATGATTTTTATCACTAAATATTTGTAGTTGCACATAACATGGACACATTGCTTCTCATTAATGTCATGTCCCTCAAGCCATTTGTTACTGTTGGTCCAGTATTTACTCCCTCAGACATTGGAACAGTGTTCCATTTCAACCTACCAGAATTTGGAGACTTAATTACTAATATGTGTCTGTGAGATTCGCAAGGAGTCATGGTAACAGAACTGGTACATCAGTTGACTGGGAGATTTTAAGCATAAGCACTCTTTGCAAAATATGCCCAAATATGAGGCATGCTAGATGTGGGCAGTTTCTGACGATATGCCCATATTTAGACTTTCTACTGTGGCCAGACTCAGAGTCATAGTTCAGGGCTTGTTGATGTCCATGAAACGCGAGGAATGAGAGATATGTGGCTGCACGTTCTTCTCTGTCAGTGTCAGCCATGGGAGACGATGCTGTGAAATGACTTGTGAGGTTCAGCAATATCATGGTGCATTCTAACCTTTACCCTTCTCATAATTGATGTCTTGCACTAGGTGACACTGGACTGAAGATGCCCTGAAAGTTGATAAATGAGGTCCTTTCTGCTTACATGTTTTGATATTAAGGCTGTGGGAGAGATGACAGAGACAAATGTTTGGGCTTGTTGAAGGAGCATGTTGTTGAAGAAACAGGTCTCAGATGCCATCCTCAGCACTTTAGAGAAGCTACACCTGCAAAGCTAAGCTAAAACCTTCAGCACATCATTTTTGTTTGCAGGCACTCATTCGCTTCCTGGAAAAAAACAACATGTTTACCCCAGTCCTCTCGTTTACACTCTGTGGACTCCGTCTGTGGCATCTCCAAAACTAGCGCGTATGACGGGTCTCCAGGGGGAGAGAACGTGTTCTTCTTGCCTGTGGTGTCTTGTCACCAGCCTGTGAGGACGAGGTGGGGCGCACATCCATCAGGAGGCCCGACAGGCTCCTGCAGGCAGCGTGTAGGTGTGAATGCTTAGCAACAGCATGGCGGAGCGCACTGGAGAGGCCTGGTGGGACTGCTGGTTACAGCTGCTTTTCCGTGACACTTTTAGCTCATGCCAGCTGATAGTCTGGTTCACACTGGCTCCTCTGTCTCTCTATGTCTCTCTATTGACTGACTGGGCAAGACCTGACTCATAATGGGAGGTGATGGATGCTTGTCACATTGTGTAGGGTGGCTCTGGGGTTTTTGAGTTGTTGGAGTATCACAATAGTTTGAACTGTGTGAAGGTCACAGTAGACCATCTGTACTCTGCTGAGCCACAAGTGAGGAACTCAAGGTAATTCAAGGTAATTGACACACACACACACACAAACACACACACACACACACACACAGACACTTACAGAATTCACATCCCCTTTCAGTTTCTGAGCGTGTGAGTGTGGTATTTCCTTAATGTGTGCCTTGGCTATGAGCTGTTATGTTTGAGCCTTTGGAATTTTCAGCTGGGTCTAGTCCTCTAGCCACCACTTGAGTGTGTTTATAAAGGAGCAGGAAATATTGGTGTGTGTGTGTGTACTTGAATTTGAGAGAGAGAGATGGTGGGTGGGTGGTACAGTCCCTCATGCTGTAAACTACATGAGAAATAAGGCTGAACTGGGCATCCAAGTCCTGCTGGGAGTTTGGAAAGGAACTATGAGCTTTTCCGCTTTTCGGTCCCTCTTAAGAGAGAATACTGTTGAATGCAAAACATGGACACGTGAATGATTGCATATAATTCATTTGGATAAAAAACTAGAAGCGTCAAACTGAAAAGTAACACTAAACCTTTGACCTTTCCTCAGATTTGTTGTATCCATAGCCCATGGAATGTGTCATTTATACCAATATATCACCACAGGCTTTAAACAGCTTCCCTTCTCTGGCCCCTCAAGAGTCAAAACACAAAAATTCTCATTAGCCACAAATCATGGTGAACAGCTTTCATCAAAGCCATCTCTCCTCTCTGTTTTTAAAGCTGCCCATGGAGGTGATCTTGGAAACCTCTTATTTGAATGTAAATACATGCTGTTTTTGTGCAATTTTGTGCAGTCAGTACAGATTCCGAAGGCAAAATGCAAATTAGCAGCCAGGACACAAAGCACAGCTTGAACATGATAATCGCTCAGCAATTATCTTCCATAGTTGAAGACTCATAAGAAAAAGAAGAATCTGACCGCACTGGCCACCAGCTGTCCCTTTTTTGCCCTGATACAGTCAAAAAAGCGCAGTCCGCTGACTGGCTTCTCTCCTATTTTTAGCCGTTTTTCCCCTAACTAAAATAACACACAAACCTGTGACTGAGTCCCTGACCCTTCTTCTATGTGCTTTGTTCTCTCTTCTTTTTTTTACCTTTTTGAAAAAAGAGGCAGTCTAAATACTCTATACTTCTCTGGGGAACTGAACTCTGGGATGACAAGTCTGTTATTATCCTCTGGTTTGCGGTAGGGTGGTGTCTCTTATTGCCTGGAGGAAGCCTTTGAGAGGTACGTCTGTCTTGCTGCACTTCCATCTACCGGGGTATTGACAGACCCTAATTTCTCAATACTGCCACTGCTGCTCCAAGATCCGTTACCATGAGAAAGAGACAGAAATATGAGAAACACGCTATGGTGTATACATAGAAGTTCAAGACTAGGAGGGTGAGACAGGGTGAGTCTTTGAGCACCATTCCTTGCCTTATCAGAAACTGTTTACTTGGCAGCTACTTACTGTAACTATTCAGAACCTCTGTTCCTGACCCATACTTTGAGATATTTGGATATCTGCTCTTGTGCTTTTAAAGAGTGCAATAGGGCATGGCATTCCCAGACTATGTTGGGGAACATTGCATTGATATGTCCATTTCATAGCACCTTCCAATTTGACAATAATGGACTGTGTAAACAGGTCTGTGGCAACTCAGAACACAATTCCTCACAAAGCTAGATAGATATCCTTAGTAATTTCAGGTGAGTGAGTCAAGTTGGTTACATCGTCATGGCTATCAGTTTTTTCCATAGTCTCTTTAGCAGATGCTGGGAAATTCATGTACATTATTGTGGTCAACAAGAAAGGACTTACACTTTAAAACACTTCTATTTTCCCACAGGATGTGTTTCATGTGGTAGTTACATTGGATCTGAACTGACACCACTTCTCTTAGTCACCAAAAGAGGTCACTCTACCACTCACATATTGAACTGTATCAGCACCTCCAAAACAATGTCCCCAATTATGGTCAAGGTGTAACAATTTTCCCAAGTATGGAGATGCATTTGACCATGATGTTTATTTTTTGGAAAACAAAATTGTGTTGGTCTAATTTGTAGCCTACCCCCCACTTCATTCATTTGCAAGTGAAACTGAAAATTATATATCATGTCAAAATGTCAAGGTGAACATTTTGGTGTGGTAGGGACATGCATGCACATTAGCTAAGACGCTCAGCCATGTGTTTTGTCTGATGAACACTTCAGAAACCACAGAGCACCCCAACCTTGAATACTTTAGGGATTACATCAGTGTTTCATCGCTATCAGTGTCAGGGGCATAGGTCCTGGCAAGATGGGCCCTGTAGTTTGCATTCTTTCTCTGGGAATGTGCATTCCAAGAGGGCTTTCTTTTGGGGGTCTCTCGTTTCAGCCTGAGCAATGGCCATCTATGTGGGCAATAGTGATCTGCAATGTGTCAGTTCTTGCCAGTTTCCATGACAATGAAAGATTAAAATAGCCTCACATAACCAATTCTTGCCTTGCATTCTCATTGAAAAAAAACTTTCGTTTTGTTGCTCATATCTATTAGGACTATACTTATCACATCTAGAGAAATAAGTATGCAAGAACTAACTTACGCTATCCCCTCAAAATAGTTAAGATTTTGCTTCATCAAGTCAAAGTTATCAATGTTAAAACTGAGCATTACATTTTCTGTGAAAACTGACGTCTGCACTCGCATCTGGAAGACGGCATGGTGAACGTGCTGTTCTCCACGATATCTATGTCCCTTTGAACTACAGCTGTGTAGTAACTCAGTCGAGCAAAGAGCAACAATGCATAGGTGAAAGACCTGGTATGATTTTGTCACCGAATAATTAACCCACGCCTATTACTTCACAGTCCTGTACAATGGTATGCAGTGACAATTGGGTTAACGAGACAGACTCTCCCAGACGGGGCGGGAATACAAAGCGGCCAGCATCAGCCGATTGGCTGCTTAGTGGTATTACATCATTGTCAAAGGCGGATCTCTAAGAGCCATGACGCGATACTGTAGGGGCGTGTTGTGGGGAAATCAGCTGTAGCAACAATAACAGAAAGAATGCTAGAGGAGTAGGGCTTTGAGACAAAATGCAATTGCATTTCGGTAGGAAAGAAAGTAGTCTCTTTCAGAATCGTCGACATAATCCTGCGGATTTTGACAAAGACAGGGAGTTTTGAAGCTGTTAGCGACAAATTCGCCTCAAAGGCTTTGGCTCACTTTCAGTAGAAAAGGTGAGCGTGGAGATGCTGCCAGTTTGACAGCTGCAGGACTTGATAAGACGTCCGTCGACAAATAAAAACTATAACACCTGTGACAACTTTAGTTGGCCTCTACACTCCTGCGCCCGGCGTAACGGGATCCAGGGGTGGAACTCGGGCGGACTGGCATGTGGGTCAATTCAGTCGGAAGGTAGGCAGAAATTTCACTTCGGAGAAAGATGTGTGTCACGTGTTTGCTTTGTAATTTTGGTGTTTGGGTATTCAGGGCGTCCGTGGTCTCTTAAATTGCATGCTGGTAGCCACTTTGCTTTACCCTAAAGCTTGGTAGGCATAAATGCATGATTTTATTGCAGTCGTTTTATTTTGTCTATTGCTTCCTCGCAATATGGACAATTTTAATACAGGCTTTGGTCCCTGCAGTAACCATGTGCGTCTGCATTCTGCACCAAGATTACATCGCATGGCCCATTGTCCACTTATCTTACTGACATATTTGCTTTGAGGTTGTCTTGGATAGCATCTTGGCTTGCTCTCCGTAACCGTCTTACGAAACGCGATTCATGCGCGCTATGAATAATGTTGAATGGGTCCTGAGGAGCAGCGTTTCACAAGGGTGAATGAAACGGGGCTAGTGACAGCTCAGTCATGTCGCTCGCCTGTGTCTCTTCTGATGCAATGCCGTGAAATATTCTGGCCCCCAGATTTGAATAAGAGTGGGAGAGGTTATCTAGGTATCACAAAAAATATGTCACATACCTTCTCTTATTTAGGTTACTTACTGGAAGAGAGGACATTAGTATTCTTTTGAATACACCTGCTTGAAATAAATCTTATCACACAGACACAAGGCACACACACCCACACCTCTTCCTGTGAGGTCAGCACAGAGCTTGAATTTCATCAGGTGACGGATAAGGTGGAGGCACGCTAACCTACTAACCACATCTGGGTAGGCATTACAGAAATCTCACTTATGCCAGTCCGATAGAGCTTGTAAATAAGCCAACCATAAGTCGGCAGCGACCACCTTCCTTTCCCAAAAGAAGTTGACGTCCTGAGAGCTCCGTCCCAGTGACGGGCTGCCGTGTTGCAAAATCTCACTTGAGCCTTTGTGAGGGTTTTCACAAGGTTTTCACAAGTTAGATTGTAGGGCCCCTTACAATTGTATCAAAGCCCGCAGGGTTCCACCCCTGTCCACCCATCATCAGCCATTACGACCACACATCCAGCTCCCACAGTAGCCATGTCTATCAGCCCACACATGACCTCCAAACACACAGGTGAATAACTTCCACAGTGGTCATATCTGGGGTTATGCTGCAAAGTGAGGTTACTGGCTAACCTGGATAACTTCAGGTGTAACTGCTGACAACATGTCACTTCAGAAACAACAGATGCTCAGTGCAGTGTTCTTTTGGAGATCAGTGGTTACTCCCAAAGTTACAAGGGTTAACCAGTAACCTCACTTCATAGTATAGGCCCCTGTACCCACTGGTGACAGTCTCGAAGTCCACCTTGTTCATGTTAGTCCCTTTCGACTGCTCACTCCTGTGCTCCCTTTTGCCTCCCTCCGTCGCCCCCCGCTGCTGCCATCACTGCTGCTGCTACATGTGCTCCAACTACAGCATCAGTGTGTGTGTGTCTGTTCCATGAATGACTCCTCAATCAGTTCAGGATGATAAACTCAAAAGGGGCAACGTTTGTGTGTGTGTGTGTGTGTGTATTTGTTATTTCTTACTTGTAGCAACAAGTGTGTCTTACGGAGCCTTTCTTTCTTGAATGAACAGTTAAGACGATATTGATTACAGAGTGCTTCATAGTGTCGCTGCTATGTCATGTTATGATACGATTGTGAAACAAAGCTAAAAGAAAACAAATTGTTGTGTGATGAGCACACTCTTGAACAAACCATCGATGTGACAATTTGACAGCAGGGCTGGACCTGGAGACTGGGGACCTGGGCTGCCAAACATCTCAGCTCGCAGGCAGCCAGTTTGAGCTGCCCTCTGGCCCTTTTGACCCCCAACCCCCCCACCCAACCCCCGGAGGAGTGAAGGTGCTGTGCCACACGCTCATACACTGTAAGTGATGCTCTCTGTAAGAGGCTATCTTCAGCCTAGCAGCCATATACACACACACGTGGGACGCTTGTTGGCTCTAAAGGATCAGAGCTTGAACGCTCGCTTTCTCTGGTTTAGAGTAGGCTTGCTTTGTGTGTCTGTGTGAATAAATGTTTTCTCCTTGATTCGTTCAGAGGTTATTTCAAAAAAGGTTTTACAATCTCTTTTCCAACTGAGTATCATTTTACATTGTTTTTCACCTCCAATTCAGAGTACCAGGGTGATTCCGGTGCCTGGCCTGCCTGAGGTTTATCTGTAAAGAGATCTCTCAGCTGATCTCATCAGAGGTGCTGGCATCACTAAGATCTTAAAGTGTTGATGAGGCATGGAAGCTGGGCATTGTTGGCCAGATCAAGCCAATGCAAGTATGTTTGTCCTGGTCCTAGACTACAGAGAGATCCTGTTGAAGTCCACCCCCCCGGACCCATTGATGGTGTGTTAGAGTGATGGGGTCCACCGTTAGCATTCTTTTCTTATTACCTTGTACACCTCACCCCCCCCCCCCCCCCGCCTACACACACACTCTTTCCTCTCTCATTGTCTCTCATCTCATCACCCCTCCCTCCATTTGTTCTCTTTGTATGTCTGTCTGTCTCATTCTTTCGCTTTCCTCTACTGCCTCTCTCTCTCTCTTTCTCTTCTATCTCTCTCTCTCTTTTTTTCCTCCTCCACTGTCTCCCAGACCCATTTGAGATTCCTGGCACACTCTTGTCATGATGTTGACCTCCTTTTTTGCCTAAATGAGCTCAAAACAACAGACGGGCAAAAACAGGCAGCCAGCATGGAAAAAAAAGAAGTGCTCTCTCTCGGTCTGTGGGATCCAGTTTCCAATATTATCCTTTCAATAGGCGGCAGCAGTGATAAGATGAGAGGCTAGCTAGCAACAATAGGAGCCAATACCAGGAATAGTTCGCACAGACACAGTGTGTGTGCAATGCAACGCAAGAGAGGTCTGGCAGCCGGCAACAGAGACAGTGTCAGAAACGGCAGAGCAGCAGTGAGCTGTGAGAGCAAACGACAGCAGCCTTTGAATTCTTAATGAGAAAGCCCCTAATATAGGCCATGCTCACACGCTTGTTGAACCTGGACTGATAGTCGCGGAGAACTGGAGTACATTCCCAGCTTATCCTGCAGCCGGCACAAAAAGAACGGCAGGCGAGCGTGGATTAATGTGCCCTGATCCGGAGAGATGGGAGAGCGCGGGGAGCCAGAGCGGCGCTGGATTGGCGGCGGGGTCAGCCGGCCTGAAAAGTATGGCAGCAGAGCCACCATGCTCACCAGAGGGGGTGGGGATGGCAGTCGGGGGCGGGGGGTGTATCAGAGAGGGAGAGAGGGAAAGATGATGTTGCCGGGCCGCTTTGCTGTTTACAGGCTACTGTTATGTAACCAGTCTGCTCTGCCACCATCCGAGGCTGCTGCTCACTCTGACGAACACACACACACAGACTTATACACAGACGCACACCCAGATGCACAACGACACACACAGACGCACAGATGCACACACACCTACGCACATGCACACCATCGCAATCACAAAATCCCCTGTAGTGATCAACAACTACAACAAAAAAAGCATAATCAAACCCCCTTTTATGTTTGCGTGGACACGTTTTTTTAATCACCCTGGTAAATGACTAATGTATATAGTACTGAGGGCACATATGGTTCCAAATGGCACCCATAGGTGCCTGTCTAGACACAGAGACCCTCCTTCGCACTCATGACTAGACACGCAAGTACACATATGCACTGTATAAACACACTGGCTACCGAGTCACCATTGAAAATATATCACGCATTCTCTCAAAACACAATTATACACTGACACACATTTCGTAGAAATATGAATGAGGGTAAATGTGGGTGTGGAAGAGAGAAGAAAGGGAGAGAGAGAGAGAGAGATGGAGTGCAAGGGAGCTGTGGATCCTGGTTATGTAGTCCCGAGACAGCACTGTTGCATAACATCCATAGATGGGAGGGAGAGAGAGATGGACATGGCATGGCAGAGATGGTAGGAGACAGATAGACATCTGAGGCGGGTGACATTGAGTTAACCTATTAAAGTATACATTGAGAGAGAGAGAGCATAGGCAAAGAAGTAGGAGGGAGTAGAGTGTGTGTGTGTGTGTGAGAGAGAGAGAAAGAGTGAGAAACGAGAGCGAATGAGCTGACTACAGGGAAGGGAGAATGGAATGGAAGAACGATGTGGGTGATTGAATTACAGAGGAGGGAGAGAGAGACTAGAAGAATGCCCAGTGTTCCAGAGGTGTTCAGAGAGGTGTGTATGACTGGCACCTCCTGCTGTAGAGGAAAGACTACAAGACATAGACACAGTGTGCTGAGATGTTTTTTTCTTTTCTTTTTCTTATTCTCTCTCTCTCCTTCTTGCATTCTCTCTCTCTCTCTCTCTCTCTCTCTCTCTCTCTTTGTGTCTGATCCTATATCTGAAGGCCTCCCTTTTTGCCTCAAGTCAAACGTCAAACACAAACATCAGATGAAGAGTGCATTTACTGTACATGGTGTCCTTTAGAGATGGATTTTGAAAGGAAAGGTTCTGGGAAGCCTGTTTCTTCAGCTAAGCTGTTGTGGCAGTATGTGGCGTGTCAGTTTCAGGTTCTGCTAAGCCTGACAATGTGAGTGTTGGGAGAGCTCCTGATGTTTATATCCATGACTAACAAAAACATCTTTGGCAAATCCAGGCTCTGTTGTTACACATTCAATGTGATATGTCACAGCAGAGTATGTGTGCAGTTTTAGGTGTGTGTATATCTGTGTGTGTGTGTGTGTGTGATTGATTCTATTGAATGTGTCTCTGCGATGCTTCCAGGCCTTGCGCTCTCTCTCTCTCTCTCCCTCTCTCTCTCTCTCCCTCTCTCTCTCTCTCTATCTCTGCCCACTGTAGGGCGTAGTAGGGCCATGGTGTTCTCTGAACGCGTATCAAGTTTACAGTCAAGGTATCTGGAGCGGGGTTTGGTTGCCGAAACACTCCCTCCCAGTTCAGCAGTAATGTGTGCTGTTTCTCACCTTTCTAAGAAGGCCGCCTTCGCAATGGTCTCATTTCAGTGGCTCTGGCCAACACAGCCTCTATGGTTAAGTTAATAGACAATATGAGTCAGCCAGAGACCCATAAGCAGGTTCCTTCTCTAGCTGGACAATACAACACAATGCAACAATGTCATTCTTTCCATTATAGCACCAAATAATTTAATAGGATGGGGTTTTACAAGGATTCCACTTGATTTGTAATAGGATTTGTTGAAAGGATTCAACTTAAACAAATGATAAGCATTGTATTTTTACTTTGACTGTGCAGGATTTTACAGAACTAGTCAGTGATAGCTGGCGTGTAATAGGATTGCACAGGGAATATTTCTGCTCCTATTAGGGCTGTCGATTTGGCCATGTGTCACAGAGGCACGTAACTGGAGTTAGTATAGTGAGGCGGATTGCCCCCGGGAAAAGGAACTGAGCTGTTGAGCATCCTGGACTAGTTTGCTTAAGCATACTGGACTTTTTTTCTTAACAGCAGTGGTCCTAAAGAGATGAATTCCTGCCCTAAGGTGGTTCTTTGTTTCTACATTGGGTATTTTTCACCTAATAACATCCCCCACACACCCACCCACAAACACACACACACGCTCATGACCTTCACATGCTCATTGATGTGCTTCAGTGGGCATCTTTGGACTTTCCACTTCTCTATAAGTGGACTAACAAGTTTTGCGCATGAACGCTCTCTCCTACATACTGTACACTAGGCAATAAAAAAATCTTTGCAGTAAAAAATCCCTGTCCTTGGAACTGGTCTCTTGTTCTCGTAGATCATGTGGGACTTTCCTAAAATGAAGTGTTCCTGCACAGATGTCCCACTGCTTCACCCAGGAGCCCACTCATTCGTTTTATGCTCCCTAGTCTATCTCTCCTAGTTACTCTCTTTCTCTCTGTGAGCTCTTTGTGAAGTCATGTGCTTGTTTCTTTTTTCTTTCCACTGGCGGAGCAGACAAGTCATTCTACGGCGTTGCTAAGGGTCATGGGGTTACATTGTGCCCAATTTGGGCCCAAATTTGTGCACTGCCATCCTGTTTGCCCAGGCCTGGCCGCTTGGACACATTGGTGCTGTAAGATAACACTCCCATCTGTGAAGTGAGAGGCAGCTTTGGCACGGTGGATTGGTTGGTATGGATGCAGAGCAGAACGGAGGAGGCCTGTGTGTGTGTGTGTGTGTGTGTGTGTGTGATGGGGCCGGGGAGCAGAGGGAAAGAGAGGGGTGGCGAGGAGGCCTTTAGGTCTAATTGTGCCAGTAAGCAGTGTGTCAGATACTGCCAGTGGAAATGATCTTGCTGAGAAAGTAATTGCACAGATGCTTTATGATGCTGCTTCAGATTTGCTTTAAGATGTTCTCACTCTCTAGCTCTACTTCCTTCCTGTAAAAAGTGTGCAGAGTAGAAAGTTGGTTGGCTGATGGCATTGGTGTTAGTTGTAGGTGTGGGGTATGAGGAAGATATTGTAAACACAAAACAAATGCACAGACAAATAATTTATTAATGACAGTTATGGTGGTTACAATCACTTTTCTCGGTTTAGGTGGATCATGCTGGAGTTCTTCAAACATTTGTGGTTGAAGGTAAAAAGAAAATGCCCAAATACTCTGAAATGACTACAATGGACTATTCCAGAGTATGTCCCCAGAGAGAGAGTGTATGAAACTGTATAGAAATATGAAAGTGTATGAAACATGCTTTTGCTGTGTACTAGGACTGTGTTTAAAGTTCACATTAAAGCACTTATCTCATACAGAGACGTTTTATAATGTTTGTAACTTCCCATTTAATGCCAGTGTTTACAACCAACACACTCTGAGTGCACTCTGAAACACTGATATTTTAAATAGCCTATTTCATCTCTCCAAGTGGATGCAACCCTACAACCCTCTCTCCTCTTTCTCTCCTCCATTGTCCCTCTTTCCCTCTCTTCTCTTTTCTCACTATTCTTCCCCCCCCTTCTCTAAATCTCTTCATCTTACTGTCTTTCTGCCCTCCTCTGTCCCCTTCCCCTCTCTCTCCTCCAGGGCCCTCTCCATGGATATAGACACAGACTATGAGCGACCCAATGTGGAGACGATCAAATGTGTGGTGGTGGGCGACAACGCGGTGGGCAAGACGCGGCTGATTTGTGCGCGCGCCTGCAACGCCACCCTCACACAGTACCAGCTGCTTGCCACCCACGTGCCAACCGTCTGGGCCATCGACCAATACCGCGTGTGCCAGGAGGTGGGTAGTGGCCCGTTCGCCCTTCGCCCCCTCCCCCATTAGGTGGGGTTTTATACCGGTGCTTGTGGTTTTGTGGTGTTGTTGGCTAAGAAGCTTGTGTAAGTGTGCGAGTTGTACTCCCTAAGGATTTGTTTGTCTGTGTGTGTGTGTGTGCGTGTGTGTGTTAGGGTGTAGGGGCTCCCAGATTCTCAATGTGTATGGCTTACTGACGAACTCTGTCAACTGTGTTCTCACATGTACCTACACTACAAATACATCCATAGGCTAGTCACTGACTCTGCTAGACTCTCAGGCTGTCCATCCATCCATCCATCCATCCATCCATCCATTCATCCATCCATCCATCCATCCATCCATCCATCCATCCATCCACCAATCCATCTCTTCTTATCTTTAGACCTTTCAGATTTATTGATGTTCAGACATGGTCAACCATGATGGATGGATCTTGTAACTGGACAATATCTGAAGGCTTTTTCAGAACAGACCTAATCGGCTCATTACATTGCACTCTCAAATATTAAACGTACATATATGCAGAAGAACCTACTGTGGCCAGCATGCAGTTGTCTAAGTGTTTGTTATTATTGTTGTTGTGTGTGTGTGTGTGTTTGTATGTGTTGTAGGTGTTGGAGAGGTCAAGGGATGTGGTGGACGAGGTCAGTGTGTCTCTTAGACTGTGGGACACCTTTGGAGACCACCACAAAGACAGACGCTTTGCCTATGGCAGGTGAGGAGTGTGCACACATCTCTGCAGACACACACACACACACACACACATGCACACACACACATACACAAACACATACACACACATTCTGGATTCAGGTCAAGATGAGTGATAAGGCACTTTGCATCATTCATTTGTTTGTTTGTGTGTGTGTGTGTGTGTGTGTCAGGCTCTGTGTCTGATTATTATTATTTGGGTTCTGGACAGAAAGTGGTGATTTAGGGTGAAGCAAAGATATCTGGGGAGGTTGAGAACTTGCTGTGACAAAAGATCCTTTTGTAGGGGAGCCTCTCCCTTAATCAGTGTATAGCCAGCACATGTTCCTGAGGTAATGCATTGTGGAATGCACTAATAGTGTTAATGTGTTCTTATGACACACCCCACATGTACAAACACGAACCTGAAGAACCAGCAGAGTAACCTACAATTATGACACAAAAGACACACACACACAGACATACACACCTGTACCCCTCTCACACACACCCATTAACACACACACCTATGCACAGATCACTGATCGGCCAGCTCTTGGGTCAAGAAGGGTACACTGTAGATCCATAAATCTGTGTGTGTGCGTGTGTGTGTGTGTCTTTGAGTGTGTGTACCCCCTGCCCACCATCAATTGTACTGGGCTGTGGGGAGGTGATAAGGTCTGCTGCCCTCTCAGTGCCTGCTCAGTGCCCACACAGTGCCAGCTCAGCTCAGCTCAGCTCAGTGGTGTGTCCCACGTGCTCATGGCCTGACTGGGCCAGTAAACAGAGAGCAGGGTGCCTGCCTGCTGCGTCAGTATTGTGGAAACACAACACCGGAGGGACCAAACCAAAACCTGCCCACACCCACTCACACATACCCCTTGGCCATCTCTCCTCTCCCTTCTCTTTCCTTCTCTCTCTCTCTCTCTCTCTCTCTCCTTCTTTTCTCTCTGGTTCCTATCACAGACGGAGCCACCCCAAGACTTGAATGATCAGTAGGTGTATAGCGTATTTACAGTATGGTCACTGTTTGTGTGTAATTACAACTTAATGACTATTTGGCAAGGGAGGATGTGTGTGTGTGTGTGTGTGTGTGTGTCTGTTTGTGTGTTTTGGTGTATCAGTGATATGAGGGTATTGGTTGCTATCACAAACCAGCACATTGTAGATGTGTCACCCCGGATGACTGGGGTGTGTGTTGGTGGGTTGGGTCATTTGGGTTGCTTGGCCTAGAGCTTGTGATCCATTATGACAGGCATGCAGTCATGAGCTCTGTGTGTTCGATCTGTCCATGACTGTGTGTGTGTGTCTGTGTCTGTGTGTATGTATGTGTGTGTGCGTGTGCTCGTGTGTGTGTGTGTGTGTGTGTGTATGTGTTTGAGAGAGAGAGAGAGAGAGAGTGTGTATATGTGTGTGTGTGTTTTTATCTGTGTCTCTGTGTATGTTATGACTGTGTGTGTGTGTGTAAAAGAGAGAGAAAGATAGAATGTGTGTGTGAGAGAGAGAGACAGAGAGAGGAAGATCGATATATAGAGAATATATATAGAGAGTGTGTGTGTGTGTATGTGTTTGTGTGTGTGTGTGTGTGTGTTTGCAGCAGAGACAGCAGTTTGAGCTTAGCCATGCTCCATATCTCTATCAAATACAAAACATCCAACAGTTACGTAATGGCACAGCTTGCAACCTTTGCTGTTGTATCCCAGATCATTTTAATTTGTATGTGATAAACCATGTGCCCATGTTCTAGAAAAGACTCTCTCTCTCTCTCTCTTTCTCCCTCTCTCCCGCTCTCTCACTCACTCTCGGTCACGTCCACAGGCATCCACACACCCACACTGGCATGCGCAGGCACACATACACACACACACACACACACACACACACACACACACACACACACACATATATACACATACCTGCACACCCACGCCTACCACACTTGGTGAACATTAACGTTGATTCCTATCCCACGTACACACTGACATGGGTTTTTAAGTACAGCCTCAGTTGGACTAATGAGTGCTTGACTGGGTGTTAATATGAGGGGCTATGTGTGTTTGTGTGTAGTGTGTGAATGTATGTTTGTGTTTGTGGCTGTGTGTGAATGTGTGTGGCCATGTAGTGTGTGTGTGTTTGTGTGTATGTGTGTGTGTGTGCACACGCTTTTGGCTTAATAAGTTGCTAAGCTGGTGATGTAATTGCCTTGCACTACGACTAGTTTGAACACATTTGAACGCAAACATATGCATTATTGTCTTGCTGGTGCGTAAGTGTGTGCTAACGAGCCCTGGCACTGAGGGCCACACGCACAGACACTGACAGAGGGCAGGAGAGTGGCAGCACCAGGGCACCGTCCCGCCAGACAAGCCTCTATTCCTAGATTCCCCCTTGTGGTCAACACTGGCTACATGCTTTCAGTGTTACATAACAGGACCTCACACCCCACACACACCATGGCCACACACACACTCATGGATATAAACACACGACACAGACGCATGTGCACACACACACACCCTACACACACCACCGCCACACACACACATACACAGACTTGAAGGTTTTGGTTAGTACCTCATTATCTCTTTAGCTGCAGATAGAACTGTTTAAGTCCCTTTGGAGACCAGTAAACTGGATACCAATTTCTTTGTGGGATTTCCTGGCAGATCCAAATTCACCAATTTCTATTTAAGTTCAAGTTCCACTCTAATTATTTAACACCACAGCCAAATATCAGTCATTGTCCTGTAATAGTTTTCTTGCTATGATCACTGACATACTGGAGTTGTTGGACAAGTCATTTCCATTCCTGCTGACATCAGGTCTTACCAGCATTCCATGCATAACATCAAACCATAATGCTGTTTACCATGCTAAATGTGCTGGTGTGTGTGTGTGTGTGTGTGTGTGTGTGTCTTTGGGCAGGTCGGATGTGGTGGTGCTGTGCTTCTCGCTGGCCAACCCCAACTCCCTGCGCCACGTGCGCACCATGTGGTACCCGGAGATCAAGCACTTCTGCCCCCGCACCCCCATCATCCTGGTGGGCTGCCAGCTGGACCTGCGCTACGCCGACCTGGAGGCCGTCAACCGCGCCCGACGCCCCTTAGCAAAGTCAGTCACAGCCTTGCACACAAATTCTCTCCCTACATATGGGCAATTCTATGGCAAATGTACTTTTTTGTCACGTCCATAACAGCAGTAAAATCCCATGGTGTGGTATAATGTGAACGATTACGTGAAATTTGAGTATTTGCTTTTTCTGGCTATATGTCCATATATAATGTCCAAAACATTTGGCGTAATCATTCACATCATACAAATACCAAGACATTTTATCTGCGTTATAGACATGACATCAATCAAAAATCACAGACAAATGTATCCTTGCCCTCACACATACACACATACACACACACACACACACACACACACACACACACACACACACACACACACCTCCCCTGCCCTCTCCTTATCTCATGCTGGGTCTTGTCTCTGTTCTCTTCTCTTGGCTCACAGACCCATCAAGCCCACAGACATCCTGCCTCCGGAGCGTGGTCACGAGGTGGCCAAGGAGCTGGGTGTGCCCTACTACGAGACCAGCATTGTGGCCCAGTTCGGCGTCAAGGACGTCTTTGACAACGCTATCCGCGCCGCGCTCATCTCTCGCCGCCACCTGCAGTTCTGGAAGTCGCACCTGAAGAAGGTGCAACGGCCGCTGCTGCAGGCGCCCTTCCTGCCGCCCCGCCCACCGCGCCCCATCGTGGGCATCCCCGACCCGCCGTCGTCCGAGGGGAGTGAAGGGCCTGACACGCTCTTCTCCCGCCCGCTCTGCGCCGACGTGCTCTTTCTCCTGCAGGGAGGCGGCGTGCGTGTCTTTGCCCACAAGGTCTACCTGGCCACCTCCTGCTCCAAGTTCTACGACCTCTTCACCATGAGCTTGGGTGGAGCAGCAGCTGGAGGAGGAGTAGAGAGAGGAGGAGGAGGAGGAGGAGATGGTGTGGAGAGTGACGGAGGAGGGGAGCAGATGGAGGAAGGAGGAGGAGGAGAGGAGGAAGAGCAGAGCAGGCGGGGAGCCAAAGAGCAGGCCGGCCGCACTAAGAGCCTGGACATTGACAAGGAGGGGAGCAGCAGTGGCGAGGGAGGTGCGCGGGGTGGCAGGCGCCCACTCTTGCTCCAGCAAGGTTCCCTCAGGACTTCCCAGAGCGATAACGCTCTCCCTGCCCGGGGACAGGCCACCAGCTCAGGGGGCCTGGTGGCTGGGCGTGCCCTCATGGGCTGGGGCAGGGGCTTCCTGGGGGTGTGTCTGGAGCACGTGGACGACCCAATGACGGGACGGCCACGGCTGATGACCGTAGTCTCCATGGACAGCCTCATCCAGGAGGGACCCTTTCAGGTAAAAAGTCCAGTTTAAGCTCAGTAGCAACATCTTATTTACCACAGTGTTATTCACAGCCTGTGGTGAAACTGCACTTAAGGACTTGTTAACCAGATGAATTATGTGGACAGGCTGGGCAATTGGGTGTTTTTGTGAATGATGCCAGTGACATGACATCCAAAGCAATTTTCACATACAAATTCAGCAGTTTTAGGAGATTCTTTAATTATGAAATGGAATGACAGGAAATGTTTAAGTTATTTAAATAAAACATAAGCTTGACCTGTCCACTGTTCCATATTTGTCATTTGAAACATCCTCCCTCTCTTTTCTCTACCAGGCGGTGCTACAGTATTTATACACGGGCAACCTGGACGAGGGCCGGAGCGACCTGATGCAGGTGGCCACCATCGCCGAGCTGCTGGAAGTGTTCGACCTGCGTATGATGGTGGCAAATGTGCTCAACCGCGAGAGCTTCATGAACCAGGAGATCACCAAGGCCTTCCATGTGCGACGGGCCAACCGCATCAAAGAGTGCCTCAACAAGGGCACTTTTGCTGGTATGATTCACTGACCTCTCCCCTCGAGGACAGAGCTGGGCAGCTAGCCTCCATCTCCACTCACCCTGGGCTTCATAAGCTACCCATAGTTTTCCTGCAGTAGTCTTCTCAAACACCGCAAGCATATATAATTGTTATATACACATATATATATATATATATATATATATATATATATATATATATATATATATATGTATGTGTGTGTTGCAGGTTCCATCATTGTTGAAGTTCTCAGTTGAAAATGGAAAAGAATTGTAATGAATTGATTTTACAGCATGTAGAAAGTCTGTTATGAGTGTGTGTGAGTGATCAGTGTGTCGATGCCCTGTGTTTCTGTCTGATGTTTGTCTACTTGTTCATGTTTTTTGTTTCACGTGACCTTCTACCTTCACAGCCCATGTTTTGTGTGTTTTCTCGTGTTGCTTGATTTGTGTGTTTGTTCAGTGTTTTACCCCATCTAACCACTGATCTGGTGTTAATAGTTCACTGTTAGCTTCTTCTTCTTCCACTGGGCATGGACTGTGCCGTACCCTTCATTAGAATTGTCCGTAGAAACAAAATGGCTGCTAGCCCGTGGTTCTGTGAACGTACGTCTGTGCTGTCACGAGTCAGTCTGGCCTCAGTCGGCTCTTTCTGGAGCTCAGTAATTGCCGAGCTCCCTGCTGCCTCTCCTCAGCTGTCTATTTATAGTCCTGCCTTCCTTGTCAATTTATTCATGCATCTGTCTGTGTATCTGTCTTCTCGTCTGTCTCTTTGTGTCTGTCTCTGTCTGTTTGTCTGTCTGTGTCTGTCTCTTGTCTATATTGTCTATCTGTCTGTCTTGTCTGTCTGTCTTCCCCCCTCTGTAGCCCCCAACTCTGTGACACACGCCGAGATGTCTGCTCTTTTCCCCCTTCGGTTTCAGATGTGGTGTTTCGGTTGGACGACGGCTTCCTGCCGGCCCACAAGCCCCTGCTCATCTCCAGCTGCGACTGGATGGCGGCCATGTTCCGCGGCTCCTTCATGGAGAGCTACGTAGAGGAGGTATGCCAAAAAGGAATTTTATTAATAACTTTAATTATTATTAATGTTAGCATTATCAGTAATAGTTACTAGTTAATAGTTAATAGTTAATAGTTACGATGCTGCAGGTTATCATGTGTATCTTTCCCCTATACAATAGCTTTGTGAGCGTCTCAAAGCATGTGGAAAGCAGAAGAGTTGGTGTGGATATGTGACCCAGTGCAAGACACTGTATGTGTGCTCTCCTCGTATAAACAGACTGCAAGTAAAACCACTGGCCAAGTAGATAGAAATGAGAAACTGACTGGGGAGTGGGGCATTGTGGGCTGTGCTGTGTGTGACCTACATAGACCCGGCCCAGCAGAGACAGACAGACAGACAGACAGAGCGCTGTATGCATATGCATGGGGTGGCCTCTTTCCCCCAAATAAGACACCACCCTTCTCCACACACACACACACACACACACAGCTCCACAACACCACCCCATCTCCTACATGGATAGACATCTGATTGTCAGAAATGTGACAGACAAGCTTCTCTAAGTCCGAAGTGTTTTTGACGCATAGTTTCAGATGCTGAGGTTGGGCTTTGCTAAAGTCATCGCTATTGAAAAGACCACAGAACACACACCAAAGGGACCTGTCGTCACGGCAGCCCATGGAAGAGGTGCTGGTGCTGCTGCTTCTCTTGCAAGATTCATTTTGACACAGGAAATGCTTCAGCTTCAGTTAGCCTGTGTCATTTCCTGCACTCACACAGCGGGCCCCCAGCCCCATCACCACTTATCAAGTGGAAATATGTTGTACGTGTGGTGTAGGACTCGCACTGCGGGAGGTGCAAGTGTCCTGTCAGGGCGTGAAGGAATAGGAGTGAGATAGATCAGACATCCAGGTCAGAATTCCAGTGGTGGTGGTGGTGGTGGTGTGGAGTGATGCCTGTCACTCGCTGGAACCTGGCAGCCGGGAGCCATCCAGCAGGGTCTTAGCGGTAGTAGTGGTGGGGATTGGAGTGGAGCGTGGAGCGATCACACCTGGTGAAACAGGCAGCAGCTCTCAGATTAGATGGAGGAATTGAGATTGAGGAATTGAGATTGAGCTGCCTTCAGCAGGCCATGGCTTGGCTGGGCTTGTGACATAGTGGTGTGAAGCCAGGGCACATAGAGAGAGAGAGAGAGAGAGAAAGAGAGAGGGAGAGAGAGAGAGTGAGGGGGCCATGGCTGAGCATGAACTGAGTGGCCCATGGCTCGGAGGAAATTGCCACCACAGGCCACATGCCTCCAGTCCAAACCACCACTTCACTGTTTTTGGGGTCAGGAGCTGCCAGAGTAGAAACACACACACACACACACACACACATCCACTCACACACTCACCAGCACACGGCCTCTGGCTCAGCTGCCTAGCTAGAAGTCTTTTAAGAGGTGTGGGAGTTGTCCTTACTGAAGACGCCTCACATTTGTGTGCAAGAGTATGTGGGCAATGATGAACCACAAGTCAAAGGTTCTACAGTGAGGATGTGCAAAGATTGGCAGCAATTGCAGCAAGGTAATGTGTCGCAATTATCAGATTCATGGGAAACACACAGACTTCCAATGAAGTGAGTCAGTGATAATTTTGTGGTCCCGTCTTCCTGTAAATACATAACCAAATCTCTTGCATGTTACCGTCAGGCATTGATAAGCTGTTGAAATTTGGCACCATAAAAAGAAAATGGGTGTGCAGACTTAGCATGAGAGTGCGGCATTGCTCTTTACCAATAGTGTATATTTAGCCTCAATCTTGTGTATGCTGGCATCAGACACAGGTGGAAAGAATGTGCCGTGTTGAAAGATTGCCACACCGTACAAAGAAGATCTCCGTGCAGAGCGACTTACCCAGAGCGGCCAGCCTTGCTCCTGACTGGTGCTCTGCCACCCAGACAAGCGGAGGCCGTTACCTTGTTCGGAACAAATTTATTCAGCTGTAAACGGCCTCGGTGGGGAACGGCCTATTTATAGCTACCAGGGCCTGGCATTGTCTGATAGGCCTGCGTGTAAACAGCATTTCTCTGGGGCAGTGGGGGGTGTCAGCTTTTCCACCGCAGACCCAAACACAGAGACTGTCTGACTGTCAGCGACTGCCGTTAGGGGATGAAATGCGGTAGTGTTTGCATTGTTTCATCCCAAGCAGTTGTTCAGATGTTACTTTTCTTCTTCTACTCTGTCTTTCTTTAGCCATTTGTTTCTCTCTGTGCTGTTTACATTTGTGAGTGGGGCATTAGGATGTCCTACAGATGAGATAACTCTGTAGAGGAGAGACTGTGTTATATTTAAGTCCCTGGTTTCAACGTGACCCGGATTTTGTGTGGTGGTGACTTCAGCTTGGATACAACATTCAGATACAGTGCCTGAGAGCGCATGGAGTGTGTAGAGAACTGTGTAGAGAACATGGGGTGTGTAGAGAAGTGTGTAGAGAGCATGGGGTGTGTAGAGAAGTGTGTAGAGAACATGGAGTGTGTAGAGAACTGTGTAGAGAACATGGGGTGTGTAGAGAACTGTGTAGAGAACATGGGGTGTGTAGAGAACTGTGTAGAGAGCATGGGGTGTGTAGAGAAGTGTGTAGAGAACATGGAGTGTGTAGAGAACTGTGTAGAGAACATGGAGTGTGTAGAGAACTGTGTAGAGAACATGGGGTGTGTAGAGAACTGTGTAGAGAACATGGGGTGTGTAGAGAACTGTGTAGAGAACATGGGGTGTGTAGAGAAGTGTGTAGAGAACATGGAGTGTGTAGAGAACTGTGTAGAGAACATGGGGTGTGTAGAGAACTGTGTAGAGAACATGGGGTGTGTAGAGAACTGTGTAGAGAGCATGGGGTGTGTAGAGAACTGTGTAGAGAACATGGGGTGTGTAGAGAACTGTGTAGAGAACATGGAGTGTGTAGAGAACTGTGTAGAGAACATGGAGTGTGTAGAGAACTGTGTAGAGAACATGGGGTGTGTAGAGAACTGTGTAGAGAACATGGGGTGTGTAGAGAACTGTGTAGAGAGCATGGGGTGTGTAGAGAACTGTGTAGAGAACATGGAGTGTGTAGAGAAGTGACAGCTATGTTTCCGCCCGTTAGTGCTTCACACTGCAAGAATGAAGTGAAAGAGGAAGGAGGTGAGAGTGGGGGAAGCGAAAGGAGGCGGGATTGGGCTGTTTTATACGGGCCTATGTTACTCTCATTCCTTCTCTCTGTCTTTCTCTCCCTCCCTCCCTCCTTCTTTTTCTCATCTCTTCTGTCTAAGTCGTTGTACTAACTGTCAAAGTCACTCACCCAGTCACCACATCTTGGTTTGTTATGTATTTTCCCTGTAGACATAAAAGCCTATCTATGGCATGGGAGGCCACAGGCAATCTCCATTGCTTTGTGTCCCCCTGTAGGGATGGAGCCATGGCTTTCTATATCCCTCTTTCCTAGCCTCCTGCCTAGTGAACTGTCTTCACTCTGACCTTTGAGGGTAATGATGGGTCACCCATGAGCTGACATTTTGGTAATTGGTTTGTGGACAGGCAGTTGAAAGGCACCCCTGAGACTTCTGAAGGACCCCTTCAGTGTGTATGTGAGTCTTTGTGTGTGTGTGTGTGTGTGTGTGTGTGTGTGTGTGTATGCATGTGAGAGTAATGTCATCCCTACAAAGCATTTTATCTTCTGCCGTGTCCTTATCCTGCACCTCTGTGAGTGCAGTTTGGTCGAGGGTTCAACCAACACTCTCTTCTAATCCGTAAATGGGTTCCTGCAGCTCTGCATACTTGGCCATTTGTGTGTACGTGTGAGTGTGTGTGTGTGTGTGTGTGTGAGAAACAAACAGCAGCCATTGGAGAGATGAATTTTGCTTTGTTTCTGTTACTGTGCTATGTTAAGAGTGGAGGAAGTGGCTGAGTTCTGAGGAACTCATTTCTCCTCTTCCGTGGTTTAGACCACAGACCTACCCTGACAATACACACAGAAGAGAGGCCATTATTGTTTAGTCATCTAGAACGTACTCTATGTATAGTGTTTGTAGGTGTGGCTTGTACAGCATCAGGGGTCTCAAACCTTTTCTTCCTCAAAGAGCTCCTTTAACTAAAAATCAACGTGACCAAGAGCAACTCTACTACATTACATCAGCTTTGATAGTTCAGGAGATACAGTAACTGTTACTGTACATCCTTTACCATCTAAACACACAAAAGTTCGAAATGTCATCTACATTTGTAGGGAGAAAATTATTGTCTGTCCTTCATAGGTACCTTTATTTGTCATAGTTATAGTTGAATCTGGTGTGGACTACCAACATCAATGGCACAGTAATGGTGGGATCATTGTGTATCGGACAGGGCAGGAGGTTTGAATTTGATTTCATAGAGATTTGAACAGGTTTAATAACTTTTGTGTTATTCATATTTCCTCCAAGCCTTTGAAGAGCCACATTTACACAGGTGGCGACCTACTGGTAGCTCCTGAGCTACCTTTTGGACACCCCTGGCATAGATGACTTTGTGTGTGTGTGTGTGTGTGTGTGTGTGTCTGTGTGTGTGTGTGCGCGTGTGTGTGTCTGTCCATGTGGCAGCTGTGGCCTACTGGATAAGGCCTCAGGCTTGTTACCCATGAGCAAGGTACCTAACCCAACACTTTTCCCTGGGTGCCAGGCTAACCGCTGCTCCAGATCAGTGTGTGTGCTTCGTCTCACTGCTTGTTAGCTGTGTCATGTGCGTGTGTGTGTGTGTGTGTGTGTGCAAGCATGCATATATATCAAGACAGAGAGAGTGTGTCTTATTAATTGAGTATTTGAGGTGAGAGAATGTCTTGTATGTTCTTTCTCTTTCTCTCTTTCTTTCTCTATCTCTTATTCTCTCTCTTTTGGGTCTCCAGTGAATTCTTAATTCTTTGGCTGCTTCTGGCAGTGGGAATAAGTGTGGCTTTGTTAGGCTGTCTATGGGGCCAAGCTGGATGAGAACAGACTACCCTCTTTACCCGCTGGCATTGCATTGCACACACTCAGTTATTTGTGGAAGGGGGGTGATTTTTGGACAGGGACAGAGGTGTTTTTCAATAGGGTGAGGGCATGGGGTTGAATGATGTCACTAGGCCTCGGAGGGTTACCGGATCTTTCTCTCTCTCTCCCTCTCTCTGTATGGTGGAACTGAAGTGGACCCTGCTGTGATGTTCTTCTTTGCTCCCTGCCTTGACTAGCCCTCTTCATAACTTGCACACACACACACATGCACACGCTCGCACACACACAGATACAGACAGACATGCATACAGACACATCTCTCTCTTTTTTTTCTCTCTCTCTCTCTCTGACACACACACACACACACACACACACACACACACACACACACACACATTCTCGGCGTCTGCCTCTTTCTCATGGACTAATCCTGCAATCTGATCTTTGCAGTGCTTTGAGGTCAGAAACGTCACTAGGCAGGCCCCTCACAGGGCCTTTTATCTCTGGCCGGATCAAAGGCCCATTGCTTATGTATTTCCAGTCAGGGCAGAGGCCCTCTACTGAGTCCTCTCCTTTAGTGAGCTTGCTCAGACTCTAATGACCAGACCTCCAGTGCTATTAGGCTAGGGTAGAGACAGGCTTTAATGATGACTGCCCCCACCCACCTGTCATTCCTGATGATGTTGAAGATGGTTGGGAGTGGGTGTGTATGATGTCTTTTAAAGTGTTAAATCATGTCTAGCAGTCAGTGTGTTTGTCAGCTACCTGATTTTCTCTCTGTTGTCTCCCTCTCAATGTCTTTCCTTCTGTTATCCTGTCTTTTCTCCTCTCTTCTCCCTCTCCCCATCTCTCCTCTCTCACTGCCTGTCTTTCCACCTCTCCACTCTTGCTCCCCCTCCATCTCTCTCTCTCTTTCTCTCTCTCTCTGTCTGTCTCTCTCTCTCTCTGCTGGTGTTCAGGTGGCAATTCCCAACACTAATGTGGCGTGTATGCGTGCGGTGCTGGAGTATCTGTACTGTGGGCTGCTGACTCCCAGCCCTGACCTGGAGCCTCTGGAGCTGATTGTCCTGGCCAACCGTCTGTGTCTGCCCCGTCTGGTGGCCCTCACAGGTACCTAGCATCACTCACATTATATAAGTATAAATATAGCATAGATTTAAATATAAAAAAATTATGTATATAGATATAGATAGATAGATATGTAATGTAATAATATGTAATAAGAAGAATAAGAATAAATTTCCTGTCAGAGAAATCTGTCTGCATTTCACTTATCCATAGGCCACGGGTGCCCCTAGGGTCTCAGACAAAACAGTCCTGATCACTCCTGATCAAAGTAGCACTGCTTGGTCCTCTGTTTGTGAAGATGGTTCTAATGGTTTTTAAAGCATAAATTGCTACATCCCTGGGCAATGTTCTTGAGTAGGGTTGTTTGGGCATATTCCTGCTGATATTTGGTAACAATTTCTTCTGCTGGAGAACGTGGATCATCAGTAAGCATGATCTGATTCTTTTTGTCGTGAACATTCAACTATAAGTAACAGAAGCAGTTATGTGGATGTATAGCAAGCCACGGCTATTCTGTAAATCCTCCCACATACACCAGACATAAACAAAGCAGGAAATAGAGGGCACTGAGAAAATTATTCTGTGGTGTGAAAGAGTCCTGTATATATTTACATACCCATGTACAAATTCATTTCCTATGGTCTAATAGTAGGTCTTTTGTGTTGCTCTCTATCCAGGATAGACTGTGTTGATACAGGAGGAGTGATGTGCCGTTGTTATTATGTGCCCCACAGAGCAACATGCGGTGGAGGAGCTGCTGCAGGTGGCTGTGAAGGGGGCTGACATCGACGGACAGGTGCTCGCTTACCTGGAGATGGCTCAGGTGTGAGATTCAATATTAATTGCGTTAGCTGTCACCATGCACACCTTGGTCAGGACCAAATACAGATTTTTATTCTTTTAATCTTTTTCCTGCAATACTTGAAATCTTTTTACTTCATTGCTCTTTTTGGTGGTGCTTGGTGGTGTTATATGGATACATGCAGGGGGAACAGAATTTAAATAGCTGTAACCTTTGTGTCTGTAATAATCTGTGAAGCAAACATTAATTCAAGAACGTCTTTTGACTATTTCCTTTACTATATTGCTCTCCCGAGATGATTTCATCTCCTTTACACTGTTGCTCAGTATATTCTGGAATGTCTTTTCTACAGTCAGACAAAGCCTTTTAGATCTCTTTCTCCCTTGTGTGTCTGGGAGTACTTGTTCGTCAGATTTAACAACTGAGCTTGTCTCTCCATGCCTTTGCAGTTCCACAACGCAAAGCAACTATCAGCATGGTGCCTGCATCACGTCTGCACTAACTACAACAGTGTGTGTCGCAAGTTCCCCAAAGACATGAAGAACATGTCGCCAGGTAGGCACTGAAGAGGTGTGATGTTTGATGTTGAGCTTCAGAAGGCTGTCTCAGGCCCTCTTTTTTGGGGGGGGCTGTAATTTGAATGACAGGTTACATCTTTAGTCTACCTAAAGTTGTTATGATATAATCAACCTGCTAATTTAATGCCATTGCCAAAACTTAAAGGCCAAAACATTAGTCATTAGTCTAACGTTCCCACATCATGTAACCTGATGTTCATATACAGGAAATGCTTTTACTTTGACCACCTTTTAAATGAAGGATTTTTGTGTCTATGTTTCTGTCATATGTTCTCACTGTTATTGTCTCCTTTAATCATCCCTCTAATGCTGTGACTCATGCCTGCTCCAGCCCCTTAGCTTCCTCCTACCTCCAAGCTGTGTCCTATCCATCTCTTCTCTGATCACCTGACTGAAGTTGTCAGTGAGAGTCTTAACAAGTGGAACTCACCTTGCTAATTAAGAGCATGATTATATTAATTAATTAGGGGTGTAGTTAGAAGTACTAATGCTATTAGTTACATCAGTGATATTGAGGTTAATAATAGTGTTATTGGAGTCTGTGTGCAGGATGTATGAGTGAGGGAGGCTGTAGGACTGATGTGTTTTCTCACGTGTCCCACTGCTGATCTTTGCAGAGAACCAGAAGCACTTTGAGAAGCAGCGCTGGCCGCCTGTCTGGTTCCTAAAGGAAGAGGACCGCTACAAGCGCTCGCAGAAGGAGCGCCAGCGCGAGGAGGAGCTCCTGCGCAAGCAGAACACCAAGAGGGGCTGGTGCTTTTGGAAGCATCCAGCACCTTCCACCTCTCACATCTCCTGAACCCCCTCCCCACCAGCACCGCGTTCCTTCCTTCCCTCGCTCACTCCCTCTCTCTTCATCCTAATCTTCCTCCCTCACCTTTACCATCTCCTCCTCCTCCTCCTTCTCCTCCTGGAGGTGCAGCCTTGTCTCCAGTGTTGCATCCATCCCACTGGTGTAGTGGGTCTGTGTGATGTAGTCTGTAAAGCCAGCCAACCAGCTGGTACTGCTAAATTAATCTAAGCTAGGCTAGCGCTCCACTGTGTGAGGCCCCACCAGTGCGTCAGCTCTGTCCAGGAAGAGGATATGCCTTGGAGGCAGCTCTTGGGCCTGCCTTTATCCAGCAGCAACAGCAACGTTGTGTGCTGCTCAGATGAAGAGATGGGAGACTGTGGCTGGGGCCATGAAGCGTGCTCACAGCATGGCCGCGTTGCATCATGGCGTCGTGTGTGTGTGTGTATATGTGTGTGTGTGTGTGTTAGAGACTGTGCAGGAGAGGCTACACCCAAAGCCCCTAAGGAGAAACAAGAACAAGCCTTTTCCCTTTCAAAAATCTTTCACTGAACAAAGCCACATGTAGTGTGTGCTACCGTGTGGCTGACTGTCCGCTGTGAAAACCTTCCCCCTCATCTTCCTTAACCTTGTGATGTTCCCTACCCACAATCCCCAACAATTAATCTCAGAGAAGCACTATACTTGAGATTCTAACCACCAGGAAAGAAAGGAAAATAAAACAAACGTACAAACAAGCAAGCAAACAAACAAACAAACAAACTAATTTCCATGCCCTCACCCACACTGCCTTGAGCACCAAAGAGAAATGGAAACCCGTCATTAATGAGACTTATAACCACACGCTTTACCAAACTCACCTGAGACACTTACATTCATGGCAATGCTGGAGATGAGGGCTATTCAACCACTGCCACTGAATTGTTAAACCCCTTTTTCCTCCCTACTTGTTTTGTCCCCAACTTGCTCATTGTAAGCTGATTATGGACGCCATCTACTGGATCACCCATTTCACTCAAAACACTAGGGGGCAGTATCACCTTACACTGTGAATTTTTGTTTTGTTTTGTGTGTGTGTGTGTTTGTTTGTTTGTTTGAGGAACTGGGAAGACATGAAACACGGGGTCCTCAATGCCTGAGTGACTGTCCTCTCTTGTTAACATTATCTGTGTAACATCTACACTGTTGACTTAATCTTCTCTTATTTTTCATTGAGAAATTCCAGTTAACTATTTCTTTTCTGCGTAGATCTCAAAGAAAAGGGACATATTCCTTTTCTTCCCTCTCTGCCCTTGTTTTCTTCTCCTGCTACTGCTTTTTGTCCAGGGGGCGAAAAGTGAGAGAAAGTGGGGGACAACAAGACTTTTTGTATGGTTGGATCCAAAATCTGCCACAACCTTTTCTAGTTGTGGTCTCTCCTACTTATCTTCACTGAGGACAATACAAAGACCTATTTTATAAGTTGAGTTACTTTAAAGGGGAAATCTGGTGTGAATCAATTAGTAGTCCTGTTGTTCGAGGTCACCAAGTCTTGTCTGTAGGAAAAAGAACTGGAACATTTGATAGAACATAAATTGAATATTGAATGGGGCATAGTAAAATGAAACTGAAAGTGAGTTTCAGTGCCCCGTTCGGTAAGTGTTAGCTGTCGATTCAGTTTTTGGTGTTCACTGCATCAATTTTTCTTGTTTTTTTTCCTACCGACAGCACTCAGTGATCTTGAACAGCAGGGCTATGGATTGATTCACACTAGATTTCTTCTTTAGGTAATCGACTCTTCCTCTCACACTTGCCTGTTCAGGTGTTGACCTTGGGAGTGAGTAGTTGTGTTAATGTGACTTCACCTGAATGAAAAGAAGGGCAGCTTCTAGTTCATTAGACACTTCCCACTAAACTTAAACTTAAAGTTATTTTCCTTAATTTTATCCGGTGAAAAAAAACATGAGAGGATTTCTCCTTTCATCCCCCAGGAATGAAAGGATGAAGAGTTAGGTTGTGATTCTCAGTAGTGAGTGCTTCATAGTTGTGAGGTGGTATTACATGAAACTCATGTTGTTTGCGCTGAGCCCTTAACATTATTGTGCCATTAGAGAATCTTCTTGGCTTGGATAATGTTTTTTCTTCCCTACCATCAGTTTAAATTTCAACTGTGTGTTTGCTTTTGAGGAAGAAGAGAAAGGGAGTAGACTTACTCTTTGTGGGTGTGCTCTCATTTTGTTTTGATGTGTGCGTGATCTCCTCGGTTGACTTCAAAGTTACCTTCTGATGCATTTACATGTGATTATCTCGTAGAGGCTTCTATCCAAAGTGTAGTTTGTGTCAGCACTTTGGGACCCCTGGTATTTTAACCTTTTTTCACTGGTAGTGCTGTGCTGTGGTCTGCATGTCAAGTCACAGGGTGCAACCAGTTTGTGAAAATTGTCTGCGGCACCTTCTTTTAGAACTGTAGCTTTAAAGATCTCATCCTCTTCAAGTCATCTCCTTATTAACCTGATAGCTGACAGCAAAAAAAAAGGCCCTCGCTACTTTGGGTCTGTCTGTTGTATGGCTGACGAAATCAACCCTTCGCTCCCTAACTAGAGCTCCTGCTGTCAATCAGGATGATGGTCCTGCTCATTGTCTGCAGAAAAAAACAGTGCCTCTAGTAGTTAATTAAGGGCTCTTTTACCTTCATAAAAATGTTTGAAGGAGGCTTACAGAGTGCCTGCTTCTCTTTTAAGCCACAAGCGAGCGAAGGGTGACACCGTTAGTTTAGGTCAAGTGACCTGTCTTCACATGGGATGGAAACAGGCTTCGTCTTAATGCCTTTGGTCAGTGGTTGTAAGCAGAACCAACTAGTTTCAAAAACCACTCCTTTGGTCCTGAGCCTTTGTTTTCCTTAGAGGGAATAACATTTGACTTGCCTGAAAGTGTGTAGAATGATATACCGTAAGTATTGTGCATGGTAGATAGAATAATAATATTAAATAAGAAAAGATGTATGGTAGCATGTAGAGTGGTAGCATTAGCATAGCGCTACAGACGGGCTCTGTAGCGAGTTCCAAGTAGCCTACTGATGAAGTGTGCGTGGAGCAGGGTTGAGCTTACCTTAGGTAGTGGACAGCACTGCTTTGACCACTTCTGCCTTGCCTTGAACATGCTCTGTGTTTTCTTGGGTATGTGATTGCAATTGCACTTTTTTCTCTCCTCTATGGCACCTTTGCCTGTTCATTCTTTTGTCCGTGGAATGACTGTTTTTGAAAATTAGACTTTTTTAACAAGTCTTTTATAACATACTCTTCATGGAGAAGAGTAACACTTTGTATTTAATGCTTAATTTGAAAAGTAATTCTCATGTTTGAACTTTTAACAAGACATCTTGTAGAACCCACTTAAGTATCCCTGAAATGTTTGTATAGGAATAGTGTGATTCTTGAATAATGGTAGTTACTTGTTGCAGCATCTCTTCACCCAGTGTGTTTGAGAGGAAGCAGTACACTCTCAATTTAAAAAGGGTGAGTAATATTATGCACAGTGCAGTTGCTCTGCTCTGTATTTTGCATTTAGCATTACTATGGTGGAAATGTTTCAATACAGCACATTGTTTTTTGAGAAGAGATGCCAGGTTTTGCAAACATAGGAGTTGTTTTGATGAGCGATGACAAACTGCAGATCTTGACCCTCCATCTTTAGTAACTAGTAATGAGAGAGTCCGATTTTCAAGGATGATTACACTAATCTGTGGTACATTGTTTTAACTTACATATGAAAAAAGAGAACTGGTGTTTGAAAAAGAAATGCTTTGTCCAAATCTCTAAGAAAAAAAGGAGTAAACGAATGAACTGTCTAAACAAATGCATGTGGACTGTTGGGATGTGCATGGAGGGGGTTACCTGAGAGGTTTTGCATGCTGTGACTGATGAATTGGGTTGGCATTGATGAGGGACTGTGTGCTTTTAGTGTGAAACAGACTTGACACAGTGTTAAAGATCTTTTTTTTTTTTTAATTGGTCCTTTGAGTCATATTATGTTCCCCAACCAACCAGGTTTATATTATATTTCACAAGTTTAAGGTGCATAATTACTCAATATTCAAGGATTTTTTAATTATTATTATTATTTCTTGATTGTTATATGACAGGGGCTGTCTTATTATGGGTTATGACAGAATACTGTCCTTGCAACCACTGCAGTAATCTAACAACAAAATTGTGGCCGGTGCTGAGCAAGGCTTCTTTAGAGCGGTCGCATTAAGAGAAGCAGATCACCCACCAGTGCTTGGCCTTGGTGTTGCTCGTGCCTTGGAGAACCTATTAGCCCTTGTTCCTTAATCCTTCCTAAACTGGAACATGGAAATAAGACCTCTGACCTTGCTTTGGATGTAATGTTAGTCAACAAACACTAACTTAGGCTTTTACACACACACACAAAATATACAGTATTCCGAGGCAGCTGACCACAGAGTTCTTCCCTCGTAGTGCCTGTTGACAATACAAAGCAATCTCTCCAGTTCAGTGTAAATGCTTGTGTTATCTGTACTCTTACTGTGCAGTGTGGTAATGCATCCATTTCTCAGTGTCCAGTCAGAGATGGAGAAATAAGTTTTCCCCTGCCTTTCTATCTTATCTGTCCTGTTTCATTTTGAGATCTCTGGATCTTTTTTTTTCCTTTTTTTTTTCTTCTTTGCATTACTTGATTCTGTGATTCTGATTCTGTGCTTAGCGGCCTTTTCAATGAACATAGAGGATAGGTGTTTTCAATCAAAAAATCTAATGCTCTTTTCCAAACAAACAACCTAATGATCTGCAGAGCTCGTTCAGCTACCTTTAGCAGACATGGACACCCACTGTCCTCCAGACCCCAGAGAAATTTTCACCCATTGGCCGGCAAATACACAATGAGTGTGACGTCCCTTATAGTTCTCCTGGTGTTAGACCTGCAGCAATGCTTTGATCTCACAACAGGCAGTAGGTAGTGGTGGCCTTATATTACTAATTGACCAATAATCTCTTAGCTCTCTCTTACCCATGCCAGCATGGCTTATGGCCACTACTGTAAGGCTAGTCTGCTTACAGCAGGCCTGCCTGTGGGTCTGAGTGCCCACATGGAGACAGAGAGGTCGGGGGTCAAACTTGTGACTTAAAAAAAAAAGTGTGACTTTAAAAAAAAAGAACTAAAACCTTATGCACTTTTTCCTTCTCTCTCTCTCTCTCTCTGCCTCTCTCTCTCTCTCTCTTTTTCTCTCTTCCATTGTGTTGAGATGTTCTGTTTGTGGTATTACACAGAAAATTATGAACTTGAAAAAAAGCACACACCACTCACTATTAAGGGCTTTTTAAAAAATAAACAATCAGAATGTTTTGCTGCTGTTAAAAATGTTTTAAAAAATCTTTTGTAATATTTTTGAACCACTGTGATTTGTACAAAATGGAACAAAAAAAAAGTAGGAAGACAACTTTGCCGTTTCAGTATTTTAATGTTTGACTTGGCTTTTATTAAAACTTAACAGAATCTTTTACCATATTGTGTGAGTTATTTCTACATTGTACTTGTTTATACACTGTCTTTATTAATCTTGCTCTGACCAACTGGTATTAGTTTAGATCAGGGCAGTGGAAAAAAAATTGGCAGGTGGAGTTTTAGAATTAGCCTCTGCTTAATTAAAGAGTTGAACACTACATTGAATTGTCTTCACCCAGCCCCAGATAATCATGTCATGAAGTTGTTGTTAATTATGTCATCATGTTTGCAAACAGTTCATGCTAGCATTGTATATTTACAGTTCATATTGCAATATTAAGTTTTATTGTTTTAACGCTACACACAATTAATGGAATTTGTTTGAATTTTAATTCTACTATTCAAATTTGTATTGTAACTACACCCTGATTACTACCTTAATTTAAAAGTCAACTCAAATTCAAGAACCGAATTGAAATTCTTAAGTCATCTTCAACTCAGTCCAGCCCTTTGTTTAGATGCATCAACTACAGAACTACTACAGTTGTTCAGATGGTAAATTTGTTACATACTAGTTACTGACATTTATGAACTAGTAATCAAAGCTATGTAAGCTCAGTCAGCATTAGTGGATTTAGATTGATGCACTTTATGTAAAACCATACATTACACTACGGTATATTCTAGACTTAGCCTGGCCAACCCTAACCCTTAGCCTCATATGCTAGTACCGCTTGATTATCATCTCTCTACAGTCTGCATTTGATCCCATTGAGCTTGTTGTCTCAGGAGGCATTTTAACCTGTCCGATTAGCAAACAAGGAGACGTTGTGAACGCATAGCTACAGTGTTATAAGACAAGGCAAGCTATCAGTCAGGGCTGATCCAATCTTTTTAAACACCCCAACAAGCAATTGAATCTCACTACCAAATGTCTAGACCCTCTGTACGAAATGAAAGTATAGAACTAGGGTTTGATTCTATTACCAGGCTTAGTTGTGACAAAAAAAAAATGTTAATCCATTGCTGCTGTTAATAACCAATCACTAAGACATGACCAAGACAATACGACTACAAATAATCATGATTAATCAATGTTCAATTATGAGAGAGTAACACAGGTGGCCATTCTTCAATGCCTAACTTAATTATGCTGTTTCTCCAAGTGTACTAGCAAATTATGAACAATTGCATTGAAGAATTGTTAGGATTGTAAACTCAAATAATAGAGTATTTAAATAATGAAAATTGAGGATTCACATACTGGTAATTGATTGCCTTGCCTGCAATCTCCAGAATTTATCTCCTATTAATTTTTCCTCCTTGGCGGCGTCTGCTCTTTCACCTTTCTTTCTTCCAACTTTCTCTTCTCTTGAGGTTGATGATGCCACAGAATCACTCTGATCTTGACTAAGCTCCGGTCTCTCGTAGTCTCTTGCACTTTCATCTCAAAATACTGCAAATGTCATGTTAGCAATATGCACTCTTTGTTAGTTTTCTATTGTGCTGTAGCTTGAATGTTATCCTCTTTTGTACGTTGCTTTGGATAAAAGTGTCTGCTAAATGCATAAATGTAAATGTAAAATTATTTTTCACCAGTAGATGGAGACACATGTCAGTGTAAAGATGTAGACCGACGTGTGGCCACAGACTACATGAGGTCTTGCCTCCTGAGCCACTGGAGTTAACTAGCAGACAGGGAGATTTATGGATTAGCCTAGGCCATTGGTTCTCAAACTGGGGTCCACAGCACGTTGCCAGGGGTTCTGTGAAAAACTTTTCTACAAAATAGCATTCAGCATTTAACTGAACTAATAGATATACTATATGGTCAAACTTGTGTTGTGATTATGAGGGGTCCTTGGAATTTTTCTTCTCTATGAGGGGTCCCCGGGCCAATAAAGTTTGAGAACCCCTGGTCTAGGCTGCAACACACTATCTTGACTTATTCAAAACATTTCTGTCAAGTCACTAATGAAATAATAATAACAATAATAATAATATTTTATTTAATATCCACGCACAATTGAAAATTGGGACAAATTAATCATAAGCTAATTAAAATCCAGTGATACATGTGGTTGTGTGGTTCAACTTTGTCATGGACACCATGTAGACTAAAACATAGGTACAACAAATTATGTTTTGAAGTCTTAGCTTATTCCCAGTACAAACCAAAATTCTCATACAGTAATAAATATATACAGTTTGTCACAAAAACATATGCAATGTCACAATAGATTGCACCCTTAGAAAACCTACAAAATCTATGTTCAGTTACTACTGTATGTATCAGAGTGCTTATGAACTGCCAAGTAGTAATCAATAATTTCAATGCAGTATATAAAAATAAATCATACAAGTTCAAATGATCTATCTTCATATAAACGAGGGGCAAGAGGATACAAAACTCAACTGACTTTTTTTTTTCCCTGTTTTTGAATTTACTGTTTAAGCTTTAATTATGAAATGAATCAAACAGAGGCACACATAGGCAAGACTGAGGATGATAAGGCAAACAATTACTTGAGGACTGTTGTTGGAGAAATACAGGCAAGTGACCTTCGCAAACTATTTTAAAGGTGTGCCAGCCTTCAGAAATGATTGGCACTCCTGGGAAAATGAACAAAAATACTTCTCAAGACATCTGAAAATTTACCTCAGTCTCACAATGAAAACACTGAGGAAAAATCCTAAGGCAGATATAGCATGAAGAAATAAATCATTTGACCAAAAACATGTCACAGTTATTGCCACACCTGTGTATAGTGCACTGTAACGCCTCCCTCTGACTCCCCTTTGCTCACTCCTTTTACATGCCATAGGGTTGAAGAATGCAAGGAAAGGGATGAAATATAGAGGATTTTTCCTCATTATTTCAATTGTCCTACACTTGAACTCTTTTTAGTAGGGTAGCAGTAATTAGCAGTAAAGAAGCTCTATCCGTGAGGCGACCTTTGGAACCAGGTTAGTTTTTATTATGTATCCATTACAGATATCATTGTCCTCTTCATTATCTGATTGCCAGAGTCATAGGAAGAAAGTACAAAATGGTGTCAATATAGCAAAAAAGGCCAACATCAGTCTGAACAGGAGAAGAAATGTCATGGTAAACCTGTGATTTTGAAACTTCCTTAATTATGTGCAAATATGACAACACAATGGAAACCCATTTTTAAAGGCTTGTGTCATTCTCAGTGTATCCGGTGTGTCAGGGGTCTTTTTTGTCCTGTCAGCAGAGGATTTTTTAGTGGGGGTACAGCTTGTTCATGCAATGCTATAAATGAACACATAATATTCTAAACAGTTTAATGAGAAATACAATTATCTACTCCAAGCAGTGAGGGGACTCTTTACCCCCGTGTCCAATTACCACTACACCCCTGCTCGTCAGCACTTATTTTCTAATACTGGTCTAGGCACTTCTTATGTGACCATTTTGAAGTGAAACTTTTGTTTGTGACAGAAAGATTAATTTTAGGTTTATGTTCAGTTTAGATTTTACCTGTTTAATGATTACATTGATATCAGCAAATTCTCTTGATATTTCATTTTCTTCTAGCAAGTTGATGTTTATGGAATTTTATAATCATACAATATTTTGTTAATCATTAATATTATAAAATATAGTAATTATAAATATAATCTAAATATTATTGGTATCTTAAGTTTTATTTTGCTTGCTATATATATTGGCTATATATATTTATATATAAACAAACTAATTGCACATGTGTGTTCCTTGAGTAACAAGGTTTGCGCCTGTTTGTCTACACCCTGGGTTGCAGTGTGGCAACCTGTTGACAGACATTATGACTAGAGAGCAGCATCCTCCTGGCAGAGACTCCTCAAAGGTCAGGCCCCCCTTCACTTCTTCCTTTTGTGTTTCAGCTCCTCCCACTGTGACTGGTGAGTACCATGGCGCTATTATAATGCATAGCTGTCATATTAAATAACGTTATGACTATAACTGTCAGGTTACATCTCATCTCAACAACAACAATCTGATTCATGATCTCTTTATGATATTGTCTTCGATATCAGGCGTTCTCAAACTTTATTGGACCAGCAACCTAATGGAGCAGAAAAATTTCCAAGGACCCCCCATAATCACAACACAAATGTAACAATACAGGCATACACCCATTAGTTCAGTTAAATGCTGGATGTTATTTTGTAGCAGAGTTTCTGCTGGCAATGCCAGCGGAACCCTGGGGGTCCCTGGACCCCAGTTTGAGAACCAATGTTCTATATAAACAGCAGCAGGATTTTTATGAGACAGTTGTAAAACTGTAAAAAAAAATGTATGGCCTCTCACCTTTATTGGTTATATTTTAGGTTATTTGTTCCTCTTTTTATTGAAAAGTCCTTAAACATTATCAAAACATTAAACTCTTAATAAGTTTCTCTAAAATACCTTATATAACATTTGAAAATGTGGAACTGCATGATTTATTTACACTCTCACCTCTCTGTGTTTTTGACGCAGCTTGCTTGCAACACAAAAGTAGGAGGAAGGTAAGAAGGGGGAACTGGAAATTTCGTAATTCAGGAAACTTTTGTTGGTGTAGTCAGTGATATTTCCTCCTCGGGTTATATTTAAAGGAGCTACGAGGATTGTTCAAGTATATAAATCATCTTAAACACAGCCATGCAGAACCCAGAACCCCTTAACATGCATTGCAACTAATACAGTTCCACACATAATGCTATGAGAGCTTTTGCAGGAAAACAACACAGAGGCATTTCAAAGTCATTTTTGGGCATTTTAACCTAAGAAATATATATTGTTTTTTCAACACACCTATAACTTTTTAAAAAATACTAAATACTAAAGAATTTAACACCACACTGGCTACTCGACTTTGGAGAGACAGCTTCTTTCATTACCCAAGATGCTCTCAGAGCCAAACCTCACAACAACTCCAATTCCTGGTGGCGGTGGTGGCGGCTGTCCACCAGTCGGTATTCAACTGGAAGGTGTGATCCTGCCGCCGGTCCTCACCATCGATGTTATACTGGGCTTGCTGGGAAACATAGTTGCCCTGTGGATCTTCTGCTTTAAACTGAAGGCCTGGAACCCCAACAACATGTTTCTCTTCAACCTGGTGATGGCCGACTTCATGGCACTGGTGAGTCTCCCGCTGAGGATCGATGCCTTGCTCAGGGGCCACTGGATCTTTGGAGATGGCTTGTGCCGTATGAACCTCTTCCTGATGTTTTCCAATCGCTCGGCCAGCATTGCTCTCATGACTGTGGTGGCTATTTACCGCTACTTTAAGGTGAGGAAAGAACTGACCACTTTATGAACACTCCTCCAAACCTATACTATAACCTGAAAAGGCTCTATACATTTTCAACTTATCAGCCTAGACCACAGCATATATCCTAATGATGAATTATTAATGATTTTGCTCCATGGGAACATAGTGAGGTCCTTACATACAATACACCTCTATTCATCTTTATGTGTTCTGTGTACTTGTGGTGTACAAATCAGTGCAAAGACATCTTTTAAAAATTTGCACAAAACAGATGCACTTAGTATTTCTTTCATCTTCATCATCCTAATGGAGGCCTCTTTGGCCGAAACGCATAGGCATGTTTGAGTGGTCTAGGATGAAATAAATGGTTTGGATACACTTTACTTGAGGGTGTCCATGTGTGATGTAAAGTTGACACTGGTTGGGATGCAGACATTACAAAAACTGAGAGACACTTGATGACAACAGTCACAAACATTTGTCATTGATGTTCAAGGTATGTGTCGTGTCATGTTTATGACAGGCTCTTAGGTCCACACCCTCAAGTAAAGTGTTACCAATACTTTCTAAACGCATCCTTATTGAGTGCCACAGATTTTCTCAATTTCTTAGATATCTGGAATCACCAAGCCAAAATGTAGGCCTAACAAAGAATCTACATCGTAGCAGCACTCCAAACAAACTGTTTATTGGCAATTTTTATATTCTAATTGTAAACAGTGTGGAAGTATGAACAATTTGACTTTCTTGACATGTTAGGTGTGCCACCCTCACCACCGCTTTAATCGCATGAACAAGCAGCAGGCTGCGTTGGTGTCAGTATTTGTCTGGCTGTTGGTGATTGGCCCTCGGGTTCCCATGCTGGCTTACAGCCACATTAAGGGCAGCGGCAACAAGACCCAGTGTTTCTTCTTCACCTCTTACAAAGAGGCATCCCGCGGCATCATCATCCTGCTGGCCATGCACCGCATCCTGACGATCCTGGAGTTCATCTTCCCAATGGCTATGCTGTTGTTCTGTTCCATCCGGATCTCCAGCTTCCTAAAGAAACGACAGATGGGAAAGCCCGACAAGGTGCGCGCGGCGATGAGAGTGTGTGCCGTCATCGCCACGGTGTTCATTGTTTGCTTCCTGCCTACCACAGTGACCACCATCGGGGTGTGGATCATTCGCTTGTATCGCCCGTGGGATTGTGGCGCCTTCTATACCTTCACCCAGCTCACCATTGTCTCTTTCGGCTTGAACTTCTTGAACTCGGCTCTGGACCCAATTGTCTATGTATTTTCCAGCTCTATGTTCAGAAAGGCCCTGCTGGGCACTCTGCCCCGCGCCTTGCGCTGTGGACAGGACACAGAAAAGAGCACACTCTCCTCAGCGTCCACCACCCAACAGCAGATGAAGCCCATGAGAGCTGATAGGGGGAGTGAATCCATATCATGAACTCTTCCTCCATAATCATATGGTGCGAAGAGGGAATATACTATACATTCTTGCTGGACTGGTTTTTCCTCCCACAATGCTCTGGTGTGTGGTAGTAGGAATTTCAGTGGTAAATTTCAAGCATAATATCTTGTGCCATTTTCAATGGCACACTGTTAATGTTTTTTTTTTTTGTAATTTTTCAGTTTGTGTGGAAGATGTGGTTGAGTTAATGCAATTCTCTGTGTTGGCATATTTGTAGCTTACTAAACGCACTGCCCTCCCGCTCTTTCAGTGCTGACCTGAGATTGCTGAGGCAGTCATATTTATGCTAGACTTACAGTAAAAAGAGAAACTGTGTTTATTCCTGTTATTTTTTCCTAAAATCTTCTGGAACAATTTGCATCAAGTGATGTCAGATTGTTTCCACAAGTTGCTGAAATGATTTGGTCATGATTTGGTTGGAGATTTTACAATTACAGTTAAAATTACAGGTTATACTTTTCCAATATAACTATTTGCAGTGTTCAGAAATGCAACATCATGGAATTTCTGAATTGTTTCTGACTTTAAAATCACCAGCAATTTAAACAAGAATGTTAGAGAATTTCTAATCAAGTTATTTTTGGCTGCAGCAATCACATCAATTCTCTGATTATAATTCACACTGTTTGAAGCACCAGTTATTCAAATGGAATATTATTATACACATTTTTTGCACATTAGATTTACCTTACATCATATTTTGAAATTCTTGGAACTTAAGAAAAGAGTTAATTTCACTGGGTTTCCTTGGGGGTTCCTTGTAAAGTTTCATCCTTGGTCACAGAAAAACTCCATACCAGCATGAAGCAGCATTTCAGAAGTCTATCCTATTGTGAAGTACCTTGGGAGTCCAGCTGCAGTCCTTGCCGCTCCTTGTAGTTGGTGATGCCCACCATCTAGTGGACAATTTGGTTACTACAACTTTCTGTTGTGCCATGTTGACTGCATGGTCAATGCCAGGGTGACATAGCAACAGTTACCTTATGTGGAGGAGATTTGAATTGGAAGAATTGAACTGAATTGGAAGAAGTGTCTGTGAGTGTGTGTGTGTGTGTGTGTGTGTGTGTGTGTGTGTTGGGGCTTAACAGAAAATGTGCAGAGGAACAAAAAGCATATTAAGAGTGAAAGAACAATGTACAAGCAGTTACCTCTGCTCACCTTTGACCATTTACATTACATTTATGCATTTAGCAGATGCTTTTATCCAAAGTGATTTCCAAAAGAGGATAACATTTAAGCTACAGCACAATGAAAAACTAACAAAGAGTGCATATTGCTAACATGACATTTGCAGTACTTTAAGTTGAAAGTGCAATAGTGTAATAAAAGTGCAGTATGGAGACAGATTAAGTATAAGAGGTTAAGTGCATTCTTGGTATTCAGAAATTCAAGCCAAGAGATATTTTTGGAAGAGCTGGGTCTTCAAGAGTTTCTTGAACGTGGAGAAGATATCTGTTGATCTGGCAGGACTTGGAAGGTCATTCCACCAGCGTGGAGCAACACATGAGAAGAGTCTGGATTGACCTGCATGAAGTGTTTGCCGTGCTAGATTACGTTCTTTAGAGGAGCAAAGTGGCCGGCGACCCACTAAATTACCCAGCCACATGTTGACCCCTCAGGTCAGCTCTGAATTCCATAAAATGTGCGGGTGAACCGACAAATTACTGCACCGCTACGACTCAGACCCCTTAATCAGTGTGCACAAACAAAGGGGACAGTGATGCCATGGAGTTTCAAATGACAGTGGTATACTGCGTCAGGGCTTCTGGAATCTAAGATCAAGTATGTTAGAGTACCATGATGGCATGTGAGTCTAGACCTGACCAGGAGAGAGATATAAGCTCAATAGCAAAGTAAAATCAGTGTATTGTTGCACAAGTGAATTTGTGTGTTACGCCTGGCTCATTCCAAAGAGCAAAATAAAAGAGGCAACACAAATGGGTTCAAAATCAAACAAAAGAAGATTATTTAAAGTAAATGTCTAGGGGAAGAAAAAGAATATGTGTGTGCATGCATGTGGGTTGTATGTACGTAAGTGGGACTGTCTGCCAGGGTGGTGTGTACTCAAAAAGGGTGTCAAACAAAAAGAATGAGAGAGGAACCCCCTGCTCCTGGAATGGAGGGTGCTTATATACCCTTTACCGGCGGCAGGTGTGGGTAATCTCCCTAATTGACTTTTCCCCAATGCAGACTGGGAACTTGAGTTCTCCATGTGGCCATCATGCAGAGCCCAGATAGCCTGCAGGGGGAGCAGAGGGGCATCACAGTGTGCCACGCACATTTGACCCATATCAGCATTCAAAGGCTCTCAAACCTTTAGAATAATGTTATACATAACCTGACCAAATTGTGAAGGTGTGGAAGATTGATAACAGGCCAATCTGGGATCATCTGGGATGTTGAGGTATCTGCATCACTGCTGTAAAACCAGTCTCATCCATGTCTACTTTTTTCTACTGCCTGTAATGAATGTTAATATTTAGATAGAATATTGGTTAATGTGAGAAATTTAAGAATGTTGAAACACTGAGCATTGGAAACAGAGAGGCGAAGGGACAATACAGCACAGATACAACACGTAAGCACTTCTTAATCCATCCACTTAAGTTTGTCCATTCAAAGTTGGTTTTGTGGTTGAGTGAGCTCTTGCCTCAGAAGGTAAATACACACCCAAACTGTGTTGCTACACAGTAATAACTGAGATGTACAAGCAATGAGACATCACTGCCCGAAGGATGTACGTGGGTGAGAGCACACACACACACACACACACACACACGCACACATATGGAAGGGTCCCAAAACTCTCCAGCTCTCAACATCTGCACTCGATAAAACAGAATAAAAATGACTCATCAGTGGCATATTGCCTATGAGGTTCACACACACACACACACACACGTAGTCAATGGCATGCAATCCAACATGATCATATGAATTATGACAAACTATCATAATGTTAAATCAATATCCAATATTTATCTGTTAGAGTGTAAAGCTGAAAGACATGTTCAGCTTTCTGATAGCAGACAGATGCAAGGACCAGTTGTTTGAAAAAGCCTTCCACAAGAGAGGGGATCAAGAATAAGTTACAGGACAGAAAATGTTCAGAGACATAGCACTGGATGTACAGTCTACATGAAAACAAACAGAAAAGTACCACCCTCCTCTCTATAGATCGGCTCTGATGAACATAGCTGCGTATGGCAACAGGACTCCCCCCTTGCTCATGTAGAAGAGTTTGTTGCCTCAAAACCAGTTCCCATGAAGTTGCCTGTGTAGATTCCATCAGGATCTCCTTGGGCCAACTCCACTTCAAATGAGTTTTCTATGACCGTCAAGAAAATAGGGTCTGCTCACAGACCCACTGGACACTAGGTGTGTGTGACTTCAACTGTAACAGCTGTACAGCTTCTTCAGCTGTAATTAAAGGTGTAGTGGCATTTGGATTTAAAACATTATTCATATAAGGCCAGTGGTACCAATAAGAGCACATGTCAAACAAACCTATCCAATAAAGCCTCTATTGTCATAAACAAATGCAATGTAACATTATAGGATTACCATAATCATGCAGTTATACTATCGTATGTTTTGAAGGTCCGTGACTATCTTTGCAATTAGGTCTGCATCATTAAAGTAGCGTGTCCCCACTGAAAAAAAAATCCACACTACACCTCTGGCGGTAATCACCACATCCTTACACTGAAATGACCAAAAGCTCAAAATCACCACCATGAAACAAACAAACAAACAAAAAACATAAATAAACTCCAGTGTCCCTTTTACACTGATATGCAATGCCAGAAGAGCAAAACTGAGTGGTGCCTGATGCCGTTTATGTGATCCGAATATGTGAATGATAAATTGAATCCTCAATTTATATTCACTATATTTTCCTATCCTTCAGAACAAAAGTCTAAGTTCTTAGTAATTCATGTGCGTTCACATGCAAGCACCAGATGGATTTGCGTGACTGCGACTTTTCCCTTGACGGGAGGTGGGGCTTTTGGCGAAAGATTGCGTTTCCAAAGTTTTCCCGTCTCACCGTTAAATTGTGGTGCAGAAGAAAACGCTATGTGGTGCCTGCCCACCAGAACGAGAGCCGTCCCTTCCAGTTGCTAAGTGTAGGCTACTCAGTTTGCAAACCACCGCTATTATTTTTTCGGATTGGGTATCTCGGTTTTAGGTTTGCCTCCTGAATTGAAACTTCTGAGGTAGCCAGGCATTGTGAAGGGAGGATTTGATGACAATGAAAGGAGTAAACTTGGATACCTACAGTCTCTCCTTGCTGACTGCAAAGGAGGACATTCTGAACCCCCGTGCCTCTACCAACTGGTAAAGTATTTAATCCACTGAAAACATTGTGGAAATTGTGAATTAAGTCGAACCGCTGATGTAAATATCAAAACAGGCACAGACGATACAACAAATGCATTGAAGACATTGTTCGTGTTCTATGTTTGTTGCTCTGCTTGATTTGAAATTTGATTTAAACATTACTGGCATAATTCCGTAGACTTATGTAAATCGTTGGCCGTCTTGCAAAAACCAAGGGCTTGAAGAAATCCTCACCACACTCAGTAGTGAATGAAAAAAAGAAGAGTGCACGACATTACTTTAGTTAATGCATTGGCTACATGGATAGTGTAAAGTTACCTGGTTTGTTTCAGGTAGGCTACCTGCAAAATAAGTAGGCTACTTAAAGGTATTCACGCGTTGCACGATCAGTTAGCCATCGGTTTTATATTTTAATTAAAAGTCAATTATTATTCCCGAATTATGTTGAACTTTAAGTTGAACCATCATCTCTACTTTTTGCTATTGTCTTATCATGCAGCTAAAGCATCATAGTTTATTTTCAAATCCTCACAGCTTTACTCAACATGAACTCCTTCGGTTTCATCTGTCCTGGATGCCCAATAAATGACCTTGAGTTTTTAACCGTGTTTCTACGTATGTGGGAACTCTTCCTAACATATTGCATGAACAGGATAGATTGAAGTCTTTCATCCTCATGAATCCCTAATGCTCCACTTCTAACATTACTGGGTGTGGTGAGGTTCGCTAGTCAGGTTTCCAATGAAATTGCTTCTCAGTGCTGCCTGCACAAGACAAGGTGCGTGTCATACACATCACTATCTGTGTCTGTGTGAAATAAGCACCACAGACAGATAGACAGACTGTCACACACACGCACACACGCACGCACACACCAAAACTAGCTCTCTTGGCCACTGCACCCTCTGAATCTCAAAGGGAAACAATGTGCATTGTCCTTTGTGCGTGCGCACGTGTGTGTGTGTGTGTGTGAGAGAGAGAGTGTGAGTGTGAATGTGTGTGTGTGTGTGTGATCAGCCTATTCTTGCAAAGATCAGTAACTTAAGATTTGCATGTAAGTTGGTAGTTTTGATATTTGGCAGCCACGACATGTCCACAAATCAACCATTAGTGGGTTGACTGGCAGGGCTAACTAAAGGGAAATCTAAACAACTTGCAAAGTTCTGCTCAGTATCAGCGGTAATAGGCAGCCTTGCTGTGTGGCGCAGGCGATGTTTTTGTACCCATGAGTATAAAGGCTGTATTTCACCTCTGAAAATATTTGAATCATATCTGTAAAGAAACATGATTGGTGGGTTCAAATAAAGAATTCAAATGTGTGCGCGTGTGTGTTAGTTGGGGCCTGGCTACTCAGTAGCCATGGTGACGTCGTACTCCCCTGCAGCGTGTGTCTCTGCTGCATCTCAAACGGCCGTTACGTTAATGTCCGCCGACAGGCAGGGAATCCGCCTGCTGTCCACTGCCACGGCGTTGCGCTGTGCACGCACCAGCTTAGAAGTCGCGCTCTGTTTCGTGTTTCACATAAACACCATGGAAACACTTTTACAACTGCCATTTCGGCAACACGAGAGGAGCGAAAAAGGCTGAGAGAGAGCGGTGGAGTTGGGGGTGGAGGAATACCTTCCACAAACCATCTTAAAGTTGAGGAGTAATATTGGGTGCAGTGGAAGTAGTTGTAGCTTTTTGTGTGATGTATGTAGATGGGCCTATGTACTGTAAGCTTACTCTGTCACATACAGTCACCCTTGGAGAGTAAAAAAATATGGAAAAAGGACAGCAAGTATATTTGTGAGGTTCAGATTGAATTATTGCTTTTATAGCTCATCATAATACAGGTGGACTTAAACATTATAAATGTGCTTAGTGAGATGATGTTTCTTTTGAAAAATTTTAAACTCCTTTCAGTCTGAGGCGGCCTGTTGCCACGACACCAAGTTGAGAAGTCGTGATGACATCATAAAGTTTTCCAGACGGCCCCACTATGTTTTGTGTGTGTGTGTTTGTGTGTGTGTGTGTGGGGGGGGGGGGTGGGGGAAGAGAATAAGAGAAACTGTTTGTGTGTGTGTGACCCCGCTGACCTTGAGGCCCCATGTCTATTATCTAAGGACCTTGCAGCAAGGGGGCCAACTCAATGGGAAATGGCCCTGATGTTGACAGACCTCAGATGAGGCCAGACTATTACATCTCTCTCTCTCTCTCTCTCTCTCTCTCTCTCTCTCTCTCTGTCTTGGGGATCAGACATACTTAAACTCACATACAATCTTTCTCTGTTCAGTCACTGTTTTTCCTCTTATAAAAATTTGACCATGGTTAAATTTAGCATCTGGTGAGGCTGCATTAGACTCTGCCCTCTGAGTAGAGCTAGTCAATAAAATAAATTTGCATACTTTGAGTTAGCCACACTTTTACTGCAGTATCTCACTGGATTCTGCGTTACGACACAGGTCTTTTTTTTTCTTTTCCCTGCTCGATATGCTCAATAGCATTTGGATCAGGGGGGCTTGTTCAAACAGTGGAAACTGCAAACACACCCCTTTTCTCTAGAGATACTCGCATTTCTCTTACTGGCTGTCATTGGGTGTGGAGCTGACATCATGTTGGGCCTGACTCAGCTGACTCTCCACAAAAGCCAACTGGAACTCAACATTGTCACAGAACGAGGAGCCGTGCAAGAAACAAAACGAACTGTCAACACTTGCCCATACAGACAAAGAGATGGTACTTATGCTGGTTTATATGCTGGTTGGCATGAAATTGGTTGTCAGGCTTTAAAAAAAAAAAAAAGAAGTGCCATCCTCAGTTCCCACGATAGCTGTCTATGTTTGAGGCACTTTCTCAGGGCAACTCCCCATAATCTGACAGCAAAGGAATTCACAGAAGAGATTTCTCCCCCCTTATCTTAGTTATGGAATCACAATGTGAATGTGACGGTGTTTAGGGCCAAAGACTTGTGTTTACAAAAGTGCACACAGTGCAAATGGAAAAATGGAGGCTTATGCACATGTGCAGAGGGTTTGAGGACAATCTTGGATGAAGCTGCGTCTCTTAAAATGATCTTTATATACGCAGTGGCTTTTAATTCACGATTTTCTCATTGCCCCGTCAATGAAATCCACTGCTGTGAGTGAATAGCTAGCCCTATGGTTCAACATAAACACACTGAACTAAATCACTCAGCAGACTCTATACAAACGTGAAATCCTGATGAGGGGATAGGCAGCTGGAAGTCTTTCCACTGTCTGTATGTGGTTAGAGCACTGTCCTAATTTAAAGGGGTGGGGGGGGGGGGTGATTGCACTCCCCTTGTTCACAATATGTTCTCTCTTGCCAGCCTTAGTTTGCATGGCCTGTAGTCATCCATCTTCTTTGTATATGCTATTAGGAAAGCAGCAAATAGATGACAGGTGTTACCAATCACCAGGGGATTAGCTTGGAATGGTATTGTGTAGGTGATTGTTGTCTATATTGGAATCATTTGCTCTTATTATACGTCCTGGTTCTTGTGTATTCCATGTAATAGTCACTGAAACATACTGTAATTGCAATGTTCAGTTATTCCAAGGGCTTTATCGTGATGTAGACTTCAGCTCAAGGGCTTTATTATGATGTAGACTTCAGCTCAAGGATGAGAGAAGGAAAGACACACGGTTTTACTTAAGTACTTTACTTTAAGTATTTCTGAAACACAACAGGGACTTGTGAGGTGTGTGTGAACCTGTTTTACAGTATGACGTGTGCTTTAGAATGCAGGTGTAGGAAAATCTTCTGGTCATTAGGCCAGAGGATGCAGCCTAGGTGGCAAATGGGGTCAGTCTGGCACACGATAGCATCTTACGCACTGTTTAAATTCTGCACATGAGTCATGTTTACACAGGTGGAAAATTTGGACCACTGTGTTTCCACTATGCCCCCAATTTGTTGAACTGCTTGACAAATTTACTAATAAACTGATGCAGTGAAGAATATTTACGGTATAATTGTGTGTTAGATATTAAGATAACACTGTTACACCTGTCGGGCAAACAATTAATTGCGCAACCACTTATTTCATTAAGTGGCTCTTTGCTGCAGGCCCTCATCATGATTTCGCCTCTTTTTACAATGGCTTGTTTTCAATAGAGATATGTGATTATGTGAGTCATCCACAGGTCCAACGTCCGCCGAAATATTTCTTAACCTTAATTGGCATTGCATTTGGAGCTTCTCATGCCCTCTCAAGAATTTTCTAGAGAAAAAGATACTTAGTTATTAAGTATCTTATGTTATGAAAGTCTTGAGGAGTCAAGCGATAATAGCCATGATCTGTTAGAAACATTTTCTTGCTCAGATGCTTCACATCTAAAGAATGTCACCAAGGATCAAGGGGCAAAGCTGTTGCTTTGAGTGAAGTTGCCTTTAAGTGCCAGGGAACGGGAGGCGTCCCACTCATCCCTGTGACACCAGTTGGTTTAAATTTCAGCAAAGGGCCAGGTGTTCGATGTGCACACTCTCCTATTCCCTTACTGAGACAGAGCCTCCAGCTCGCTCACTCATGCGTGGTCAAGGTGAGCCAGGAGAGCCAGCTCAACTTTCACCAATAACCCCCCACCCCCACCCCCCTATCCCCCAACATTGAGGCTCCCTCTCAGGGAATGGTTGTGATGAGCGCCTTTCTCCTTTAGCAGAACCCCACTGCTCCCTCCATATGGCATGTGTGTGCTACCTACTGAGTGATAGCATGCATCTGCTAATCAGCTAATTTACTATTCCTCTCTGACTTAGAGAGAGTCTCCTTTTGGTGATAATGGTGTCCTGTCAGAACCTGTGTCCTGCAGTTTTCTCCTTAGAGATGTGATGTTTCACAGGCCTAGTGTGCTTTTGATGAGCTGGGGTGAACTTTTTTCCAAGAGCCGTCGGGTAGTGGCGGTGGTGGTGGGGTGGTGGTGAAGGCTCTTGCGGTTTCTGCTTGGGTAGTTTGGGTGGCATGGGAATATGTGGGAGTTTCGAGTGTTAATAACACCTTTGGTAAACATCTGAGAGGTCCTGATCTCATAACAAGCACCTTTGGCCTAAATTATGTTTATAGTGCGAAGAGTGTTTTTGTGGAGATTACATGTAGTTATGTGTACTTTCTGGCCTTTACTCTGATATCTTATGTGTGTGTGTGTGTGTGTGTGTGTGTGTGTGTGTGTGTGTGTGTGTGTGCGTGTTAGAGTGAGACAGAGAGAGAGAAAGAGAGAGAGGAGGAGAGATGGAGAGATACACAGAAGAAAAGAGTGGGGGGGCAACAGAGAGAAGATAGAAGGAATGTAAAAAGATGGAGAAAAACTGTGAGCAAATGAAGAGAACAAATGGAATGAAGGGATCTGAAGGAGGGTTGTTTACACATATCTCTTGATTGGTGTATTGGAGACAAACCCCACTCCTTCTGCATTTCTATTCATCTCCAAGGCCTTGACAACAGACAGACTGATGTGTTTATCTAGACTCCTTAGTCTGACTCAGCAGATTGTCTCCAGCTAGACTGACTCAGCACTGGAGTCTCCTCCACTGGAAACTGGTGACCATTACCAAGCTTTCTGCCTGTCTTTCTGTTCTGCCTTCCCTGTCAAGCTCTTTCTTTGTTTGAAACACACCTCCCAGATGTAGAGCAAACTGTCATCACTGCTCCACCCGCTACAGATGCTACACACCACACACACACACACACACACACACACACCAAGTGAAGCCTTGCAACCTCTGAATGTAATAGTCAAGAGCAAAGGCCATGCCTTGGAGACTTCCAGTACAACAGACACTCTGCATCTCCAGTCTTGGGTGATCCATTTCATGAAGCCCTGGCATCCATCAGCTCACACACACACACACACACACACATACACACACACACACACACATTTGCTCGACAAAAATATTTATGCATGTTGAAGTGGGCTGTGGCAGACAGATGCTAACATAGGGTGACAACGCAGCATGCTGTGTGGATGAGGCCACAGCCACTGTTTCCAAACAAACAGCCTGTGTCCTTACAAGTCAGAGGCCAGTGGAAACTATGCTTTCTTAAACAGGCTTAAATCTCGGGAAAGATAACCAGGGAGATTAGTCAGCCATAAACACAGATAATGTATTCTGCACTGTTTTTTTGTTTGTTTTCACAGAGCTAAATCATCCTCATGGTGTGTTTTCTCTGCCAATCAAGCCTGGGGGCATCGACTATAGTGCAAGGCTACTGATTTATCGCTAGGCTAAAATAGCTTATCCATGTTTGTTTGCTTGGTTGAATGGGCACATTGTTGGTGGGCTGTGTGGCCTTTTAAATGAAAGAATTGATAGAGTGAAGTAGTACGTGCATGTTTTAGAGGGGCAAGCTGGAAATCACCAGCAGGTTATTACTGAAACTTTGATCAAGAGCATACCTGAGATTTGACATGCTTTGCTGGCAACATAACATGATCTTGTCCCTGCAAGTTGAAGAGTGTTTGAATTGATCTCCAGTGACAAAGACAGGAGAATAAAGACACACACACATATGCAAAACCATATAAAGTCAGACAGACATATGCATGCTTGCCCACACACCCAAACATTCACTTTCCCAGACACACACTCACACACACGCACACACACAGACACAGTCACACAAAAAACTAAGAACAGACAAATTCAGGTCTCTTAATATAAGACCAAATGAAAGGAGTTAACCTCCTGTGGCTGTATGTTTAAATTGTGTGTGTGTGTGTGTGTGTGTGTGTGTGTTTGCTGTTTATGTGCACATTCCTCCGGAAACTGGTAGCCCTTCCCAATGCATTTGAACCCTGGCTTTACAATGCAGCCAGACGATATCCGTCAGGTTCCCCATTGTGAAGTGGAAAGGTTGTTTCCCTCGGCGGAAACAGTCTGATCAGAACGTCTGACATCTTAATGGTCATCCACCCAATGACAGGGTTTTGGGTGTGTGTGCGTGCTGTGGAAGCTAAAACACAAACAGCACTTTGTATCTATCATGAGCTGCGAAAGCCTGAAAATGAAGTTGAACAGCCATGAGATGATTACTTTTAGTGACCCTGAACATTCAGGATTCAGTAAACACTCACCAGCACCAATAGTATGCATTGATTTCTCATCAAATATTGCAAAACCTGAAACGTTGTCAACAAGTTACATTAATTTATTGTGGAAGAAGTAGTCTTTAACTACAGGTGATTGTCTAACTTGGGCCTTTGCATCACTTTTAGCATGTTGTAACTGACCTCTGGGATACTCTGATGTAAGATATCGTGATAGAATGTACTCTGTGTCAGCATACAATGAGCTTAAATGAAGATAGTTCACCTCGAGTTGAGCTAAGTAGGTCTGCGTTCAACTGTGAAGGAAGTGGACAAAGTGTTTTCTTCGTGACTTTACGTCAAGAGCGTCAAGCAGCCAAACATCTTTCCAAAACCTTATAATTGGTGTTTGTCCTCCTCTGTTCAATGCTTGGGTGCCAGCCTTCCAACACCCCCTCTTCAGTGATGCACCATGACATCAAAGAATGCCTGCTGGAAGACAGCCTGCATGTCGTCATTCTTGTAGCACCCAGCCAGGGGAAACATGTTTCTCCCACTCCCTCCTTCCCCTTTCCTTCTCTCTCTTTCTGTCTCTCTTTCACTCTTGTCTCTCTCTCTGTCTTTCACTCTTCTTCTTTTCTCTCTCTCTCTCTCTCTCTCTGTGCTTCATTGGCACCCAATGCTTCCCCTGGTTATGGTGCGTGTTTGGATGTTTAGATTTGATGTCTAGATCAGCTGTGCAATAAACTTCACTATTACTCTCCAGTGCCTCTGCATGTCATAGACAATTAAAGCATATGATGCTAAATCCTGGCACAAACAAACCTTTTAGTTAACAGGCTTGTAAATTACTTATGACCACCATAATTATTTTGACAATATGCTTATTGTTATCACAAACAAAATGAATGTTTCAAGACAATGAGAGATCACTTAGTAATGCTCGAGGTTTGAATTGTTAATTATCTGGAGGGTATAAGTTCATGTTATTTTCAGATGTGTGCGAATATCTTTTATGCTTGCAGACAGACAGTCATGGCGGGGATCAAAATTGAGACACATTCTTCCCTGGTGCATTGGCCCTCGATAACGCAATGCACTGTTCTGACCGCACTTGGAGAAGGAAGAGAACCTTTCCCCCATGAGTCAAGTCTCCCTGGATATCCTTTCGATACACTATGTGTGTTTTTGGTGGGGCTGTTTAAAGACCAGCCTGTCATTTGATGCAGAGTGCATTGTCTTTCCACTCTGGCAGGTTAATGCCAATTGTTTCTGTGGGTAAATAATTACATAGAGTGTGTAGTGTGCATGAATGGGACTAATTCAGGTTTCAGGGAGCTTTCAATGAGCTCTCAGCACTGACAGTCCTATTCTCAGTCCTCGTTTATGCTTTTACAGTAACTGTTACTGCTCTGCTGTAGACTCTGTTGTAGCTAAATGTAGCCATTCGTTGTTTGCTGTTGTATTGTGTTCAGAAAGCATCACTCGTGGGAATGAGGCAATGGGTTAGCTTGATAGGACTGGAAAGAAGCAGGAATTGCCTTCTAGCCCCAGTGTCATCACTCTGATGGGCTCTTTGTGTGTTTAGTCCCCATCTGGTCCGTGGTGAATCAGCATTTCCGGGAAGTGTGTGTGTATGTCTGTTTTTGTGTGTGCATGTGTGTGGGTACATCTGTGTGTGCGAGTTTGTGTTTGTGTGTGTGCACGTGTGTGTGTGTCTGTGTGGGTACATGTTTGTGAGTGTGTGTGTGTGTGTGTGTGTGTGAGAGAAAGAGAGTATGTGTGTGTGTGTGTGTGTGTGTGTGTGTGTGTGTGTGTTATTTCCTGGCACTGAATGAGAGAGTTCTGCACAGCATTCTTAGACGTCTTCTACCCCTTGCACACCCAACCAAACACCTCTAAGTGGATCAAAAGGAAACTTTAAAGCTGCTTCACTTCTCTCCTCTCTCTTGCCTACTCACTGCTCTCTGCTGCTCTGGGGTTGCTGTGCAAGGGAAGTGATCTCATCTTTGGAGAATGCTTCATTTGAGGTATTCCCTATGCATCCATCGCCCTCCCCTCCCCTCTTTCTCTCTCTCTCCCTCTCCTCCCTTGCCCTCCCTCCCTCTCTCTCTCAACTCCTCCATTCTCCTCTGGCCTGTTGCCTGTGCCCGTTGTTTTTCCTCCGTCCTCTTGTCTGAATATGTGGAGAGAGTTATGCCCCTTCTCCCTACTTGTGTAGTCATTTCTATATGTATTTATTTATTGGACTGAGTGAGGGTTTTTTTGCTGAGAGCAGTAAGTTTCATTCCTTCCTTCCCCAGTCCATCCTCCTCCTCTCCTAACTTCTGCCAAGTTCTACTTCTGCTACTTCCCGTCAGCTTTTTGGTGTCTGTTTCGTGTTTCTGCCTCTTTGTCCTTTGAACAGATATTCATCTCTCTGTAGTTTCATGTTTGTTGTTCATTCTTATTCTAGTGCCACTCCATAGTAATGAAGTTTATCTCCTCTCCCTACTTTGACCCCCACTCCTCTTCCACTTCAGCGAGCTCCACAATGCTTTTTAAAAATATTCCCATTCTTACCAATTCCTGTCTTTCTCTATGGTCCCCTCTGTTCTACACAGTCTGAACTAATTCTTTCCTTCCTCTCTCTCTCTCTCCTTCTCTCTCTCTCCAAAAATAGCTGCCATTTGTCTGTAATAGCTACCCAGGGGAGAACTGACATCAGCCACCACCTTGACCACCCCTTCCTCTCAACACACACACACACATATTTTAACCACACTATCTCAGATCAAATGTCCTGAGACCAAAGGCCACTAATTACCCAAAATGAACGCTCACAGCAGAAACCCAAGCGTGCAACAAATGGAAAAGATAATTGCGTGAGAGTCATTCTTCATGACGTGCCCCGTAAAGTTTGCGGTGAGCAGTAGCTCTGACTTGGTGCCTGTGAGGTGGCAGCTGTCGCGACATCAGAACTCAGAACTTCCCGTGGTCCGGTGTCTGGGTTCTGGGGTCTGGGTCCTGAAGCTTTATGAGTCTGGCCCTGTGAGTCTGTGAGTCACCCTGAGAACCCTGGTGACTGCGTCTCTGCCTGCCAGCGCTGTTTACGCGCAGATGAATCAGAGTTTGGCGTGTGGCGGCAGTCAGTGGGACACGGAGACCAGTGCCAGATGGCAATGAGCTTACGGTCTCTCAAGAGCCCTGCCTGCTCTCTCGTTCTTTCTTTCTGTCTCTCTTTCTCGCTCTCCCCCTCTCTTTCTCTCTCTCTCTCTCTCTGCTGAGGTAGCAGTAGAAATGCATATCTCTCTCTGAGCTGACTCAAACACACAGTAACTCTCAGGGAGACAGCTGTGCGTGTGTGTGTGTGTGTGTCTGTGTGTGTGTGTGTGTGTGTGGAGCAGGCGTGGGGGATAGAGGCCAGGTTCCCCCAGTTCAGAAGCTGTGCAGACGTCTAGGGCGCAGGTGGTAGGGGTGCCATTCGGCACCTCTTTGTCCGTTCGGAGCCCCCTCCGCCTGACCCTATTAAATTGTCCTTGAACAAGATACTGAACCACAAATTGCTCCTGGTGAGCAGATTGGCACCTTGCCATGGCAGCCTCTGCCACCGGTGTGTGAATGGGAGAATGTGTTTACACTCTAAAGTGCCTTGAGTGCTCGTAGGAGTAGAAAAGCGCTATATAAATAATGCAGTCCCTTTAGTGCACCAGGTGTCTTACTCTCTATGGCTTACTGTCCTTACCATAAAAAAGAATCAAAGAACATGGAGCAGCTTTCAATGAAGTGTTGATGTACAGCCATTGTGGAGATAGAACAGATATGTCTGGTCAGACTTTCAGTCTAATTCATGTCAGAGTCACAGGGACATTTCACATTTTCAACAGCATCCACAAACTTGCCAGTTTGTAATTGTTCTGTGTTTAGATGTTATTGTAATTGTGTAAATGTATTTTCCTGGCTTGTAACTCAGGAATTCAAGCAGGCTACAGTACTGGCAGCCAGCATCTTGCCCATGTTTGGAGCTGAGGAGGGGGGATTTAGGGAAATGAGAGGTGGGATGTTTAGTCCAACCACCCGTCCGCCACCCCCTGACTTCCTCCCTGCCTTTCTTAGTCTTAAAGCCTTCCTCCAGTTTTCTTTCCCCCTCCTGTCCTCTCATTCCTCCATTACACCCTCCTTTCTTCTCCTCTCCTCTCCTCTCCTCTCCTCTCCTCTCCTCTCCTCTCTCCTTTGCTGTCTTCTGTTCTGACCCGGATCTATAAATAGCCACTGGGGGCCATGGTCAGGACGGGGCCTGTGGATGCTAATTTACAGCCTTGACAGAGACGGGGTCCCAAGGAAAAAGGGGGGGGGGGAGTTTAGGGCACACACTGAGCATTCTTGCACCCCCCCTCTCTCTTGCACTCTCTCTTGCTCTCTCTCTTTTACTCTCTGTCTTGCTCTCTCACTCTCAAATTCAGTATGTGTTGCCACAAAAAACATTAAAAAAGTTTGAGAATCAAGTGGAAAGGGAGATGTGGCAGATTGGACATTACATCCCTCTTTTTCCTGCTGAGCTATGGTTAGACTCTCTCTGTCTTTCTCAATAAGTAGGCTTGAGTCTGCAAAGGAAGGCTATGGACGTGCAGAGAGAGAGAGAAAGAGAGGAAAAAGAGAGGATTCAAGGTAGCTTTCTGTTGATTGGGTCTGGCGAGTTTTTAACACGAGTTTAACAACCCCGTTAAAGGCATTCGCTCACATCTGGAAGGCAGAACGCTGTGTCCATCACCCAGGGTGTTCTGTCTCGTCATGAAATACTGCATCACGCAAACATTTCAATCATTTACTGCCCCCCGAAAAGCACATACCAGAAAACACATCTGTTCCCAAGACAAGATTCTAAGACCAGGGAGGCTAAATTAGCCCATAAAACAGATTCCACCACCCAGATCAGCCTAACAGATGCCTGCCAATATGAATGTTTCTGTCAGATGACACACCATGTGAAACAAGAGGAGAAAAGAACAGAAAAATTAGGTTTCATTGTTTCATTTGCAGATAAAAATTGCTCTTGGCCTGAAAGAATGCTCTTCACGTAGACCATAACAAGTTGAAGTGGAACTTTTTGAAATCCTTTGTTCACAGACGCCTCTTCCATGCAGTTCCTTAACCTCATCCCAACCCCCAGTGACTGGGGTTATGATGTATTGTATGCTACATGTGTCAGTGTGAGTTATGGTTGGTGTGATTGCATGTGTGTCTTGGAATGTAGATCTAATGCTAATAGTTCACTGGGGGCCTGAGAGAGCTGTTCTGTGGTGGGCAAACAAGGAACGCTGCAGCTTTAAAGGCTCTTTTGTCAGGGTTCTAGTGAGCTAGCTGCCGGTTCTTGTTTTGTTCTGACTGTTCTTTTTTGTGTTCTCTCCCCTCGCTCACGGCTTATGTACTGTACAGTGTGTGCTACTGTGTCCCTCCTACTCCTCTTTTCTGCCATTTCTCTGTTTTCTCTCTCTCCTCTCCTTCTCTGTCTGTCCTTCATCCTCTCTCTCCTTCAATTTGTCCTTTCTCTCCCTCTACATCTCTCTCTTCCTCAGTCTGTCTGTCCTCTTCTCCTGTTTTCTTTCTCTTTTTCTTACTCCTGAAGCCCCCCCCCCCCCCCCTCAAAGGCCAACTTGTGTTTCTCTCATCAGCTTTCCCACCCTGAAAGCACTGGGCAGAAGGAGCACCAGGGGGGCCTGGGAGAGAGTCTGTGTGCATCCCACAGTGTGTGTGTGTGTGTACACGTATGTGTGTGTGTGTGTGTGTGCATGAGGTAGCAATAGTTTGTATGTTTGTGTGTATGTGAGTGTGTGCATGCACACATGGTTGTGTGTGTGCGTGTGTGTGAGCCAAGGGCATGAAGAGGGCCAGGCGAGCCATAACTCAGAGTGCTCATGGCACATAATCTAGCATGTAAACACAAACACATGTTCATAGCTGCGAGAGCAGACTCCGTCTCACCCCCTGCTATGTCTGTCTATCTTGTCCATGAGACCAAGACGCTGCAGAAGACTCCGGAAAACCAGAAAACAGCCCCACTCCTTTGTCGAGTGAGCAAAAGCACAGAATAAGCACATGCATGGGTTGCATCATCAGGAAGAGTGCACGTGATTAGTCAGTGTGCGTAGAGTACAGTGGGTGTGGATAAAAAGAGACGCCGTGAAAAACAGAAACAGTCGCTGTGATTTGTTTCTCAATGCAAACTGTCATCCCTGGGCCTGAGACTGTTTTTTTCTCAATGAACGGTCTGAATGCACCCCCAGTCAAAAAAAGGGGACCCTTTTTCAGTAAACTGCAGTGAAACTCAATCTCCTTACATTCCTCTTCTCTGCACAGGCCAGAGTGTGAGCACTACAGCCCAGGCAGCTCAAACCTCATCCCACTGATCTGCCACCCCCAACCCCAACAGTCACTCACACACACACACACACACACACCACCTCGACTTTAAGACTTCATCCGTCCATTCACTCCAAGTCAAAGACTTCATCTAGGGAGTCATGCTTTTGTTCTTCGAAGTAAAGCGAAGTTCATCATGTGTTTTCTTAAGCTTAAGCTTTTGAATATTCTCCATGTACTGTTAAGCTCCTTTGCTTGACAGGGAAATAAGGTTGCTGAATGTGCAACAGAGATGTTAAAAGAAAAGACAGTTGCTACTCAGTGGAGCTTGAAGGCATTTTGTTTCCTACAGAGTGGGGGGTTAAACTCTCATATTGCTCAATTTGTCACTCACAGGTCTTTTCACGCTTGGTAGGCGAATGCCATGAAGTGTGTCTGTGTCGACGAGGGAGAGAGTCGCTCCTGGAGACGACAACACACAAACACACACACAAACACACACACACACACAAAAGTCCTATCCAGTTCTTCTCACCAAGGCTTTCAGGAACATTGCGTTGCCATGGCAACCAAAGCTGGAGAAAGACAAGGAGCGTGGTGTGCTTGTAGACTTTTATTGCAGCGCTAAAAGCACCTCTGTCTGTCTGTCTGTGTGGTCTTCATGTGGAGGCCTTTATTGTGGAGATGCAGCTGGGTGCATTGTCTCCAGTGCAGGTCTTCTCCAGCACAGTGTCCATGGACCCCTTTCCCTGTGACCTGCATACTTCACAGGCATGATTTATTCCGCCACGGTGATCTCCTGACACCTCTCTGTTGTAACAAAAGCTATCCGTGTAAACATTAGCTGTAGTCAAAAAGAGGCCACCCATCCCCACTAAAGCATTTTTTATCCCCTTATGTGAAGTCATGAAGTGGTTATGTTATACTGATGTTACTTTAACTTTACTGATTTTAAGATTCCATAGTCCTCAGAAATCTGCATAGTTGAGGAGTCGAAAAGAAACCTATATTATTGTGCATGTGACTGTAGTGTTCATACTGTAGTACTGTACATGAATACTGTACATCTATTTCTTCTGTCTATCTCATTGTCTGAAGAAAATCAAATCCTGATTTTTATCTTGGTGTTAGAGTTTGAGATCAGAGCAGAAGGGAGAGAAAGCTAACCACATGCTGGGACAATGACACAACTGAAAAAGTTCTGCAGTGATTCAAGTTGGGTTGGAGTTTGTGCTGGTGCGGTGGTTGAGGTATGCGGGAACAACATCCTTGTCTGCCAGCCACTTGCGACCCAGAGGAAGGAAACGGGCATTGTTCTGTGATCATGCCCATTGAATGCCCACACGAACCTTGACCTTTCCAGCCTAGGCCCCAAAAGAGAGTTTTTGTCTCACCACTTGACTTACTGAAAAACAAGCCTGTGCCGTGTTGGTGGCCTTGCCTTGCTTTGCCTTGCCTTGTGGTTTGTGGTGTTGTGTTGTATTGTGTTGCATTGCAACAAGGAAATGCACAGCGCCATACTGACAGACATCTCTATATACGTATGGGACACTTACAAATGGCTTGCGGAAGATCGTGGTCTTCAGCACAGTTAGTTTCCACCACGTCTCCATGTCTGTGGGTTTCTTGTTTAGCATGAGCTCAGTGTCTGGGAGGGAGCTTGAATGTTGTAATCTTCTGGATGTCAGGTCACCATGACCCCAAGAGATTAGAGCCAAAGGCATATTTAACATGCCAGCGAAAATGTTTACCCCCAGGCCCTAATGAGGGGAGGCATGTAGTGGTATAAGCGACTGTAGAATGCATGTTGTACACCACACCACCAGCTCAGCCCCCCTTACAGAAACAGAGAGAGAGAGAGAGAAAAAATGTGTTTGCGTCAACGCTTAAATCACTCAAACTTCAAGCCTTCATGATTCGAAGCATGAGGATCAGTCGTGTAAGTGGTTCTGCAGCGTGTTAAAATACACTAGTGGCTTTTTACCAACGCACATAATTAAGCTATTTAAAAACAAAAAAAGTAAAAAATAACTTTCTCTGTTTCTCATTCCCCCTCGCTTTCTCTTTGTCTCTCTCCCTAACCCCCACCACCCCCCCCCCCCCACATACACACACACACAGCATTCTCTCTCTTTTTTTTCTCTCTCTCTCCGTCAGCCATAACTGGTGTTTTGCCTCTGCAGGTGGTAATCCCTGCACAGACGCGCAAGCCTCTTCTCATAACCCTTCATCTATCCCTTCAGAGAAAAATGTGCTGTAACAGCACTGTCTTCATATGGAGATAAGATGACTTGGCTGCTGTTCAGGGCTATCTTATTGACATGGTCAAAGCCAGCGGGGCGAGGGACTGGTAATAATAGCTGATTTTGGTTGCAGGGATCAAGTGAGACTCAGGGTATAGAGAACTAACTGAACGTCTGTGTGGTTGGGGAGTAGACATCCCTATGGGCCTGTGGAATGATTTGAGAGATGGTCTTTAGTGTTTGTTTTGTGGTAAGTAGTGCATTCAGAAAGATTGTGTGAGTTAAAGGGATCAGAGCCTGAGTTATGCAATTGTCTTTGTTTGTCATCGCCAGTCAGCCTTTGTGTATTGTGTTTGTGCTTTTTTACCTAAACTGAACCATATATAGAGGAGTGTTGTAAGCATTTAAACTGCCCTGTTGAGAAATGTGCGTGTAAGAATTTGGTCTTGGCCTTACGTGTGGAAAATGACCCTTTCCTTAAGTGACCTTTAACCTCTTAACCCTAATGACAGATCGTGGCAGGTAACAGGTAACATCTGTGAGGTCTGCTTTGCTCCAGAGGCCAGTCTACACCCCCCATCACCCTGCATGCTTGAGCTGGAGTCTGGCCCAACAAGGTTCATTAGCGCTTGCATCGCAGGGGTAACCTGACCCAGAAACGTCAAAAACCAAAAAAGTTCCAACAATACAACAGGATCAGTCACTGTTGCCATAGACTCCTCAAGGCAGACGCAAAAACCTATGAAATATTATGCCATTCTGAACTTGGCTTGGGGAGCAGCCACAATGTGGCTTTTATCGGCCTCGTGAGGTGCTGCACGGCTCTCCTCCAACCAAACCTTCTTTTTTTTTTCTGGGAAGCTGTGATGTGGCCTTTCGTTATGAAAGCGCCTGTAAGAGGATCATGTGGAAATGATGTAAAGGCAGAGTTGGAGTGAAAGAGTGCAAGCTGCTTCAGGCGGGTTAATCTCCTGTATTTGGTACATGAGGGGAGCAATAGGACTGTTACTGTAATAGGGAATGTGGTCAGCGTAACAGTCGGTTGACAGATACACTCACAAGGTTCTTGCTGCCAGAGAGGTCGGTTTAAGAGTAATACACTTTTCAGCGGCCTATAGTTAATAGGTTTATAGTTAGCTGCTTGAATATGGAAATGCAAATTGGAGGAGAAACTCACAATTTACTAGGGTTGTAATAAATATTTTTGCAATCTAATCTGAGAAGCAAACAAAAAGGAAATATTAAATGTATCAGGTGCAAGACAGCAGGAAGAAGTAGTGCAGAGACATGCAGATATTGTATCGAGTTTTGTCCATCGTGTCTAACTGGTCCTCATTCTGTGTCTGCAGGGCACTCTTCACATATGAGGGTATCACCAACAACCTCAAGCTTGCAGACTCTGGAGGTATGTGCTGCATGGTCTATGTGTGCTTTAAACACCAGCCATCATGTGTCATGTTGTCTCAATTGCAATTTGTTTTGATCCCCCCTCCTCTCAATCTCTCTGTCCCCTCTCATCTAGCTGGGGGTGTGGTGGAGTTGGCTGGGAAGTTCCATGCTGGTAGGCCGATGTACGGGCTGTGTCGGCTGGGATGCACAGAGACAGGCGTGCCCCGCATCATCATGATCTGCTGGGTAAGGACAGAGGCCAAACAGGGACAGCCCCAGGACTGAAGAATGTTTGACAAAAGTCTTCAGGAAACTCACGAAAACAACATCTTAGAAATCAGATAATTCTTAACACACTGAGACTTTAAGGAAGTGGTTGTGTGTGTTTCACATCCTGGTGATGCTTACTCTACTTGTATCTGAGCGAAGGATCAGCATGCCATGGCGTCTATGGAGACCGCACGATCAGATACTTAGCACTCACTCACACAAACACGTGAATGCACAGACTCAGACACACAAACACACACACACACACACTGACACATACTGCACAACTACCTATAGTATGAGGTAATTATGTACTTTGCGTATTTGTTTTTTGCTTTCAAATGGTATTTAAACATGAAAAGTAATGGGAAATGTGTGCTATAACTCTCCCCCCCTCTTTCTCTCTCTCTGCATTCCTCTCTTTCCATCTATCTCTCTCTTTTTTCCTCTGGTTGGTCCTCTGGCAGGTTGGTCCAAATGTAGATGAATACCGCCGAACGGAATGTGCCAGCCACATACCAGCAATCAAGAATTTTTTCAAGGTGAGACCTTGCATTCTCCCCCTGTGACATACACCTTATAGATTATTGGCTGCAAAAAAAGAATGGCTGTGCAACAATCTCTGTCACAGTCAATCAGTCCATTAGTCGATCTTTGTTTACACACACACACACACACACACACACACTACACAAAACACTACAAAATTGAGTTTTCCTTCATGCATGTGACAAGTTTACATAAGAGGTAAGATGAAGGTATAGCATCACGTTGCTGGTCAGGTGGTGACTTTTGTGAGACATATTTGTACCTACACAGAGGCTCAATCCCAAAGCCACCCTAAACCATGGACCCTTCAAGCATTATATCAGCCAATCATGGAGCTGATTCCTACCAGTTAAGTTAAGACTCAAGGCTGGGGGCTTAGGGGATGCACTGGGGGTCTCTGGACACACAGAGTAATGAGTGTTACCAAAGGGTAAAAAAAAGAGATTGACACTTATATTCTTCTCTCCATTTTCTCTCCTTGTGTGTGTGTGTGCGTGTGTGCTTCTCCTTTTCACCATGTCATCATTTCCCACTATGCTGTCACATAAGCTGAAGCCTTCTGGGAAGTGTTGTTTTTTTGCGTTTCACACACACATTCTTCCTGTAAAGCACTGCCCTGAGAGTTTGTCATAGGCTACTGTGAGTGAGTGAGAGAGTGAATGAGTGAGTGAGGGAGAGAGCAAGAGAGGAGTGAGTGAGTGAGTCACTGAGAGAGTGAGTGAGTGAGGAGTGAGTGAGAGAGTGAATGAGTGAGTGAGTGAGTGAGTGAGTGAGTGAGTGAGCGAGCGAGAGAGCGAGCGAGTGAGGAGTGAGTGAGTGAGGAGTGAATGAGTGAGTGAGTGAGTGAGTGAGTGAGCGAGCGAGAGAGCGAGCGAGCGAGCGAGTGAGTGAGTGAGTGAGCGAGTGAGAGAGCGAGCGAGTGAGGAGTGAGTGAGTGAGGAGTGGTTGAGTGACTAAGTCAGTGAGTGAGTGAGTCTAGTGAATGAGCATTTGAGTGGTTTAAGCCCACAGCCCACGGGGCAGCTGTAACAAAGGCCTACTCTGAGACTGAGGGAGGCTGAAACAAAGGTCTGCTCTGAGACTGCAGAGGTCGGCCTGGGACCAGGGAGGGGGCACACATCAGCTGGGGTGATGTCATTGCGCGGCTTAGACGTGGCCGGCGAAAGCCAATGTGGCGGGTGGGGGAAGAGCACATCTGGCAGGGTGGAGGTGGAGTGTGTGTGTGTGTGTGTGTGTGTGTGTGTGAAAAAGAGAGAAATAGAGCATGAATGAGAGAGAGAGAGTGTGTGTGTGTATGTATCTATGCATGTGTGTATGTGTTACTGGCTTTTCTGTTCCACATGTACCCTTGATGTGACTCAGTAAGAGACATCCTGAGCCTGGCACTGTCAGCAGCACAACACAATCACCATTCATCTCTGGGAAGTCCACTGCCCTGCTAGCCTGTTAGCCCCCATAGAGGAAATAAAATATGGACATCAAATTGAATTACAAAGAAAGCTTAACGTAGCAGCACAAAGCTGAAATATCTCATGTCGACTGTGTTGAGCCAATAAGGTGCCAGAAGTACACAACACTCATATGCAACACAGATGGACTTTTACTGGCTTCAAAATGAAAGGGTGAAGAGGAAGAAGAAGAAAAAGAAGAAGAAGAGGAAGGACTGAGAGAAGACTAGAGAATTGTGCTAGCTTCTTGGAGAGAGTAGTGAGGGCCTTTGGAAAAGTTCTTGTGGAAAAATAGCCTGAAGCCCACCACCACCAGTATGTGTTTGGGTAGTTGTTGTGCAGCAAGCAACCCAAACAGTGACCTGCAACAACCTCTATCAGTTTACAGTGCTATTATTGGAAGTTGTTAGCTGTTTTATAAAAGTATCAGCAAGTATTTACAGTAGTCATCACAAATATTGACATTACCTCTCAGACATGTGTATACACTGATGACACCATAGCAAATAACTAAGTGCAACAAAATGAGTCCAGACAAGGGTCACCGGGATATGGAGACTATAGGCGTCTATGGGGACATGTCTCTGACATGTCTATGGCTATGTCAACAGCGCATGCTGTGTGTGTGTGTGTGTGTGTCTGTGTGTGTGTGTGTGTGTGTGTGTGTGTGTGTTGGCCTGTAGGATGCTGTGCTGAAAGTGGCTGTCCCCACTTGAAAGGTCCCATCTTTGAGATGCCATTCACAAACACTCTTTCTATTGTCCTGCTGGCATCCTGTTTGCACTGACCTTCCTGCTCGCATAGTGCTCTTTCATACTCAAACACAGACTCACATACACATACAAACATACACATATGTGTGGGCGCACTCACACACACACACACACACACACACACACACAGCATTCACACAGACAAACTCATAAATAAATATACATTCAATGCACTCACAACATTCCATGTTGCTGTAGTAACACACACACACACACGCGCGCACACACACACACACACACACACACACACACACACACACACACACACACACACAGACTCACTCACATAAATGTACACAGGCACACAATGTGCAGAACATCCATAACTGTAGAGACAGACACATTCCCATGTTCTTGGAGCTTGTTTGAAGTATGCGTGCACACACACACACGGATGTACCACATGCAAACATTTAGAAACAGACATACGTACACACACATATACAGACACACATGCTCACTTATACACACATACATTCCCATGTTCTCAGAAGCTCATTTGCAGAACACAGAATCCTCCTCTCCTTAGACTTTCCCAAATAAAGGCATCACCCAGTCAACTGTTGAGGCATCTGAGGAATGTCGTCCTTTATATTTCTCTGTCTCTCTCTCTCTCTCAATGTCTCTCACCCTTCATCCCTACTTCACTCTGTCCTTCCCACACATACACAGACACACACACATACAAATACACATATGTGTGTAGTCACAAAACTAAATGAAATATTTTCTCTGGGAAATTCCTGGACATCTCCTCCCCCAACACCATGTATCATTTGTGTGTGCTCTCTCTCTCTCTCTCTCTCTCTCTCTCTCTCTCTCTGTGTTTTAGTTTAGGCAACACATCAAATTTATGTGAAAATGTATACATGTATGAGGTGTGTGTGTGTATGTGTGTGTGCATGTGCCAGTGTCTCAAGCATTGCTCCCATCACTTGGTGGCTCATAAGCATTGTTGACAGGCCTGTACGAGTGTGTGAGTGTGTGAGCAGCAGGGGAGAGTGTCATCTGTAAGGGGGCGGTGGTGAGAGGGACCAGTGTGGGAACACAGGGCCCCGGAGGTGTGGGAGAGGAAGGACCCCCTGATCCTTCTGAACGAGGAGAAACCCCGCTCTACCCTCCCCCAACGCCTTAATCCACTACCCCCCCTACCCAACTCTCCAGCTCAGTAAACAAAACATCCAAAAAGCAGACCAAATTTGTTCCTGGCGGCCCTCTCTCGGGGGCGGGATGGATGTGGCTGCGGAGAGGAGAGCAGTGAAAGGAAGGAAGTTTGACATAAAATGGCACAGTGAAAATGTCCAGACGCTCTGGCAGCCAGGGCCCAGGATGTGAGGAGCTTATCGGGAGGTGTGGAGAGCCTGCGCAGTGTCAGGAAAAAAAGATTAGGACCACTGACACCAGCACTCAAGGGTTCAGGTTCACTAAGTGCTACCTCACGCTTCTGCTGTCTTTTGTTTATTTATTGGTTTGTTTTGCATTTGTTTTTGGATAGAATTTACCGACACTAGACTAGAGACAGAGATCTATTAGCACCGTCTGCCCCCTTTCCTTCATCCTTTATGACTACATGCTGAAAGCAAAATATGTAGATTAAATGGGATTTGCAAACAAGGTGTTTTACCATTCAGAATTACATTTAAGGATCCAGCATGGTTAAGTTAGCATGCTAGTAGCCTGGAAATTGTGGGTTTGAATACTGGCTGCCACCGTTGTGCCCTTGACCAGAGCACTTAACAGTAAATTGCTCTAGGGCAGATTAGCCATGAAATAATTGATAGTTGATAAATGTAAGTGGCTTTGGATAAAATCATGATCTAATGGCACAAAATATAATATAGCAAAGTCATCATCCACGACCAGTTGTTGACAGTGAGTGAAATCTTTTGTTTCTCCAGGTCTACAGAGATGCTATCACACAAGGTCAGGGTGCAGGCAAGGTTTGGCATGGCATTAAGGGCTAATTGCCCTTTGAGTTTGCCTTTGGGCATTGAACTTCTGCAGTCAGCCAAAGGATGTCTTTATGACAGAGGTGCCTTTGTGAGAGCTGTGGGGAGGGGGGCAAATTCACATTCACACTCATGCCAGTAGCTTTCTGTAGTGTGCTTCACAAACTTTGAAAGAATTGTCTAAATACTTCACTTGGACACAGTCATAGTAAGGTGAGAAGAAATGAGGCAGGGGTTTTAGGAAATCTAAGGGTGTATATATATATCTGATTGTGTGTGTGTGTGTGAGAGAGAGAGAGATAAGGACATAAATAACCAAAGGAAGATCAAAAGCGATAGAAGAAAGATAAAAACAGCATTGTGACATCGATTTTGCACATGCTCAGACTCGTTCAGATTTCAGAGTTTTGTCTCAGCACTGTGGCTTGGCCCAGAGTGATAAGAGCAAGACAGGTTAGCAAAGCCTAGTTGCATTAAGAGCTAATTGTGCAGACAGGGAGGAGCAGGGGAGGGGGGGGGGGGTGTTTGTACATGTCCAACAACAACACCACTGCCAAGACAAACTAAATTATCAGACAGAGGAAGTGAGTGGGAGAGGTGTGAGGAGCTGGCTGTGAGCACAACAGTTCTGTTTAATCACTTAGCAGACACAGTTAAAGGGATATGCTGGAAAGTTCATCTGCTTTGTAAACTGTGTACGGTAGTGTACTGTAGTATGCTGCAGTAGCTGCAGTGTACTGCATGCGGACTATACTGAATCGCATCCAATGTCCATGAAGTGGAACACTAAATGAGGAGCTCTGGTAGCAACATGCTTGGATACTGAGTAAATTTTGTACATGTCTGATGTGTTTAGAAGGGGGTTCTTCTCAAGATAATTGTGTCAGTGTTAACAGAGTTAACATTAACGACACATTACTGATGAGAAATAAAGATAATATTGAGAAGAGAGAAGTTAGGAATATTGGAATATATCTTAGACATATTTATGAACATAGTAGTAAATGTAAATTAGTGTGTAAATGTAAGATAATGAACTGAATATTTTTGTAGTTTAACCTTTCATTATTGACCACTGATTTTAACTGGTCTGGTTTGACATAGGCCAAAGGATGACAGACTGAAGCTTAGATGGCAGTGAACAAAAGTGTGCTGTGCAGTGCCCCCTTGAGGGCTGGCAGAACACTGCATTGCAGAACACAGCTCAGTTTGCTCTGTGTTTCGGTTTCTACTCTCTCTCTCTCTTCCGCTCTCTCGCACTGGATGAATCCCAATGTCTCCCTTAAGTCCTAAGTCCCGGGCCCTCTGAATCTTAACTGGCACACTAGGCGTAAGAGAGACATTGAGATTTGTGTATCTGTATCTCTCCCTCCCTCTCTCTCCCTCTCCCTCCTGCCTCTCCTCTCCCCTGCCCCCTCTCTCTCTATCTGTCTATCTATCTCTGTCTATCTTTCTCTCTCTGTCTGTCTTTCTCTCTCCAAATCTACAATAACAAGCGCCCAGGCACATTTTCAGCTCAAGGCCCAGAATGACCAACATAAATTGAGAATGTCACAGTTCATCCTCACACATCACTTTTAAACCTGTGGAATGAGACAGAAGGGAGTGTGCAAAGCTTGAACAGATCATGGACTGACTGCTTCCAGCACACATTGTTCTAAAAACCCTTACAGTTCCAAAGCCTGGTGTAAGGATTTAAAAGTTGAAGCAACCTGTGCAATATATTGGCAGAGGTGCAAGTACACCTTTTGTATTCCGATACATCTTCCCTAGAAGCATTCGCTATAAAAACATCAAGAAAAAAATCCTTCAGACAAGAACCAGCATGCTAGCCATGATGCTAACGGGCACAGTTAGGGAGTGTTTAATACTGGTCCTGCTCCATTACAGTGCTTGTCCCCTGGATAGAGATGTGCTGGAATTTAGGGGTGTGGACCTGACTGATTTAAACCCATATCTCTGTGGCATCAACTGTGCCACTTTGGCTCCCCAGAGCTAGGTATCGATATCAGAGGATTAAAATCAGTAGGGCAAAGCCTTTTCAGTGGAGTTTGGATCCAAATCCCTCTCGGTCATGTGGCTGCCTGCCTGACTGTCGCTGCGAGTCAGCGAGTTCTAGCTAGCCGGTGGCGGCGCGTTTGTTCTCAGTAAGGGGATAGGAAAGATAAACACGACGTGTCGAACGGGCCGTCAGTCGAGCACTAGCCTGCCTCTGGAGAAGCTGAGACGATAGCTCTACCGCACTCTTCCGAGCTCATCTCTGTCTTGGCATGGATCAGTCTTCTCTCTGTGGAGGCTGACGACGATAAATTAGCTATTTCCTCAGAAGTGCCCTTATTGTCTGCTGTGTGTTTTGTGCATTGTTCTGTATAGTGAAGTAGAAAGGGAGATACACAAACTTGACAGTCTGGTGTGGAATCAAAATCTGCAGAGGTTTGATAATCTGTGGTTTTAGGTGGGTGGGTAGCAAAGACAGACAGGACAGAAAGAAAGATGAAAAGCCAGAAAGATGAAAGGCAGGTGGAAAAAGGAAAGAAAAACAGGACTCTAAAGCGACACTTGATTGCTGTAAGCTGTGGTCACATGACAAAATACCATGCAGCCCATGGCTACCATCTACCTTTTCGTCTCCATCCATTCCCCCCTCCTCCTCCTCCTCATCTCCCTCTTCTTTCTCCTCCTTGTCATCCTCCACTTTCTCCTCCTCCTCCTTCTCTTCCTTCTCCTTCTTCTCCTTCTATCGCCTCACTTAAAGCCATAACTCTGAAGAGGAGAGCAGTAAGCACAACCACTTGCTCTGGTAAGTGTTAAGTACTGTGTACTGGATGTGGGCAAACATTGCTGGGTATGGCTATGGAATGAACATGACCGTACCGTCCCACTCCAGATAGTTATCTATGGCTGTCTCTTCAACCCCCCCTCCCCCACATTCCTCTGGGTCTCATCTATGTAAACATACTCAAACATTTTTCCTCTCCATGACCCCTTGTCTCTGCACTCCTGTATTTAAGAGGCCAGCTCTGGCGTGTCTCTGGCTGCGTTCTGTTGTCATAGCATGACATAAGACAAGTTAGTTTGAACACACTGCAGTCATTTTGCAAAACTGACCGACAGAATTGCTATTTACTAGGGCCCACCTTCAGAACTTGATGCGTACCTGTGCAGTGTAGGAATACTTTTGTCAAAAATACTGAGGGTGCCACACATCAACCAGCATACGTTACATAAGATAGTGGAGACAGTGGAGACATTGAGGTCATCCCCCTAGGACACTCTGTGACTGTCAATAAAATGAGGTTCCTCAAGGCCCAGCCCTCGGCTCCTGTTGAGGTTCTCTTCCTCTGTCAAAATGTGGCAGGTTTCTACATGCAATGACAAATTTGAACTTGAGAACCAAGTGGATGGATTGTGGGGCCGATGTGTGATTGTGTGGTGTGGCCTTCAATCAACAGGAGGCCCATACGTTTGTCACCGCGTCAAACGCTGAAGACGTGACGGAGGAGAAACTGAGCACTGCCATGGCCAAGGTGCGGCCACCAATGCAGGCCCAGAGACGGAGCTCCGTACCAGTGGACAAGGAGGAGACAGTGGTGAGAGCATTTATTGTTTTTACACCAATTTGTTTCATTTTTTCAAAGTTACATTAATGCATTTGGTGTTTTAGAACCAGCTTACAATGAGTTACAAACTACAGTGCTGTGGGAAGTCTTCACATTAGCAGGAATACTACCTTTGCATCAATACCCATCAAAGCCAAAGTGTTGATACTACCACACTCTCCATCTTCCACTTTCAACCCCACCCCACACACACACCTTCACACAGGCCTACTGGGACACAGTCCTTATAGGTATCCATGCAATGTCTGCAAGTCTAAATCTGTGTGTCACATAAACATAAAACAGTGTAAGCTGGTTATTTTCATGTGCCTGATCCTGTTAATGTGGTAGTGTTTGTTGCATGTTAACTTAGCGTCAACACTATCAATACTCTCTCTCTGCTCAGGGCACAAACTACAGGAAAACAAATGCTGCCATGGAGATGAGAAGAATCAACAGGGACTCCTTCTGGGCACATGCAGAGGTGTGAATCAAAACAGAGCCACACACAAACCTCTAACCTGACCCCACCACACCTGGTTGACTGAAACACCGCAGGCACATATTTGCATGTACAGTTGAATTGGAACAACCAATGTATTTGCCTTGGCTTGCAATCCAGTTAATCTTGCTCATTTTTTGTTTTGTTTAATAAATTGTGTGGAATGAATAGTCTTGGGCTCCCTAGTCATTTTTCTGTGTGCCTCTGCCCACACTCTTTCCCCAGCGCGAGGAAGAGGAGCGAAAGGAGGAGGATCGGAGGAGAGCAGCAGAGGAGAGAAGGCGCCGGGAGAGAGAGAGGATAATGCAGGAGAGGAAGGAGGCCGAAGAGAGGGACAGGAAAATGAACGAGAAGCTGCAGATGATCGAGGAACAAAGGTCAGAGGTCACACTCCACTGACAGCCACATTTGTTCAGAGGTTATTGGATGTGCCTCTCTCTATGTGTGTGTGTGTGTGTGTGTGTGTGTGTGTGTGTGTGTGTGTGGGTCTGTGTGTGTCTGTATATGTCTGTATGTGTGTAACTGCACTGTTGATGAATGGTGTATGAACCTCACAACCTTCCCAGTCATAAATGACTGACCTCCTTGTACCATGCTCAGATACTTTGACACTAACAACTTATAACGTGTGATAGGTGGGGCAGGTATTGTAGCATAAAACTTAAAGATGGTGTTCTAAATAACTCCCTGCAGGAGACAGCAGGCCCTGATGGAGGAGGAGATGAGAAGGAAGGAGAAAACTAGATGGGTGAGTTGGACATAGGACTAAATCAGTCACACTGGCAGCTGGAGAGTTCATGTCACATGTCTGTATTTAATCATATAGATAAGTGTTATGAAGCGGGCCCTAAAATCCCATACTACCTGCACACTACTGTGCATACTGCTGGCATACTGGTCTTGACCGACAAGTAGTACATTTCTTTCAGGATTAGTGCAGTATGTACTGTACTAGGTGGGTAGTATGTTTCAGAAGCAGCCAATGTATTGGTCATGAGAATGAATGTGTTTACAACAGGAACTGCAACAGAGGGAGCATGAAGAAGAGCTCAGAGAACGATTCAAGCGCAGCGAGTCCATTGAGAAAGCAGCAGTGAGTCTCTCTAGTTCTCTTGTCTTACTTTTTCCACTTTGGACTCACAAACACATAGGGTCCTTGTGCAAGTGATTTTGACTAGGTGCAAGAGTTTAACACTCTTTTGAATCAACATTAGAGGGAATGTGCAGTATTTAGCTTCGCACTGACATGAACGCATGTGTTTCTCTTTCTGTCCACCAGGAGGCAGCAGCGCTGGTGTCCCAGAGGTCCACCAACCCCAGAGAGTTTTTCAGACAGCTGTCCTCCTCCTCCTCTCAGCCCCCTACTAGCCCACTGTCGCCACACACAGGTAGACTACTGCACAACACCCACTCCACCACGCAGTCAGGGACACTCACATGGATCTCATATAAACACTGTTACTGTAACTTACAGTGTAATGGAGAGATGCTCCAAATAGTGAGGTCATGGCTTTGACTATGAGGAAGCATTCATACTGCCACTACACAATGTTACACAAGTGAAATATTATATTACAGGTAAATTGACATTGAAGGTCCATCCACATATTTTTTGTGGAACATCTCAATCTGAAGCCATCATGCCTTCATCATCATAGTAAATAATTTTATTTCAATATACATGTACTATTTCACAATGGCCAGCTTTCATGAGAGAATTTTGCTACAGTACTAGTCAGGATACTCTCCACAGGCTGTGGCTTTCCCACCCACCACAAAGTAAACATGTGCCTATCGAGAGTGTCCTGTCTTGTCTACCAGGCTAATTTCTGAGCAGAAAAAATAGCATTGTTTTTCAATCTCCTGTCATCCATTTTCCTCTCTCATGTCTGTCCAGGGAAGCCCCCATTCCGGCGCTACAGACGCAGCCTCACAGACACGGCCTTCATCTTCCAGAAGTCTGACGGGGGTCCCTCCTCACCACTCAGCCCAAGGGGCACCTCCCCCTCCCCTTCCCCCTCTCCCTTCGCCCAGTCCCCCCGCCGAACCCCTACCTCCCCTCCACCCTACTCCTCCGGCTTCTCCCAGCCGTCGCGCTCGCCCCTGCGCTCTCCACCTGCATCACCTCAGCGCTCCACCCCTCCGATGGCTCCGTTACCCAGCATGCCCCCCTCCAGACCCGCCCTGTCCCCAGTCCCAGCCCAGAGCCAGCCGGAGCCCTCCACCCTGGCCTCACCAGGTCTGCAGGCCAGCCTGGTCGAGGACTCCAGCTCTGCTCCTGCCTGCCCACCAGGGGGCGCCATTGTAGAGCCACTGTCTGAGAGCCCAGAGCATTCAGAGGGTGAGTTTCTATCAGTGGTTCTCAAACACTTTTTCCATCATTCTCCACTTTAAAAGGGTGGGGAACTTTCAAGCCCCATGTGTTTCCCATCACTTCCTAGGCCTGTCATTTGCTGATGTGTGGCTGTTTTGTTTTCAGTGAGCTTTAGAAAGGCATTACCAAAGACACAGATTCCCTCCTGTTCATTTCACCCCACCTGCCTCACACTTTCAGCTCTGTAGTTCAAAATAATGGGTCTCTAATCGCTTCAGGCACTCCATCAATAATGAGTGCTAAATGTACTAGAAAGGTCTGCTGCCAACTACTGGTCTGTGAAGGCACTACAGGTGAATCAGCCAGGTGAACAGCCTGATCATGTACTGTGAGCAAGTGTGAATAAGTTTTCTAAATTCACCAGTGGTTCTCAGATTTCTCCTATAGTCAGATTGGTGGTCCCTGGATCACAGTCAGTCAGTTAAGAAACAATCAGTCAGTTAAGAAACACATGGCTAATAAGAGACACATTCTCTCTGTTAAGCTAATATGAGATACTGTATCTTCCCCCAGTTAAGCTGAGATACTGTATCTTCCCCAGTTAGGCTAATAAGAGATATCTTCCTCCAGTTAGGCTAATATGAGATATGTTCTCTCTGTTGGGCTGATATGAGATATCTTCTCTCTCTTAGGTTAATATGAGATATCCTATCCCTGTTAAACTAATATGAGATATTTTCTCTCTGGCTAATATGAGATATCTTATCTGTGTTAGGCTAATATGCGATATGCTCTCCCTGTTAGGCTAGTAAGAGACATCCTCTCTCTGTTAATATGAGATATCTTATCTCATATATATCTTATATCTTGTCTCTGTCTAGACTTGTGTTCAGCCACACACACTCTAGGCAGCCTGGAACTTGAGGCAGGCCTCAGCGTCCGGGTGGTTCTCGTGGAAGAGGAAGAAGAGAATGAGGAGGAAAAGGAGGAAGAAGTACAAAGAGAGCATGTGGAAGCTCAGATGGCCAACCCCACAGTGGTGTGTGAGGAGGAGGAGAAAGAGGAGGAGGAGGAGGAGGAGGTTTCCGCTCCTGTCCCTGAGGCTTCCATGGGCTGTACTGAACTAGAAGCACAGCCAGAAGCACAGCTAGAGGCTGGGGCAGCAGAGATGGATGTGCAGGAGAGCATGATGGAGGAGACACAGCCCCAAGGAGAGTCAGAGGCACAGCCTGAGGAGGAAGAGGAGGGGGAGCAGGGGGAGCAGGGGGAAGAGGAGGAGGTGGAAGAGGGAGTGAAGGGAGAGGTCGTGGTCAAGGAGGTGTACGTGGAGGCAGGTCAGGAGGAGGAGGACAGCAAGGGGCCAGTGGACACAGGTAGGCCCCTTTAACCTTTGACCTTTGACCCTTTCAGCCCTGCTATAAACATGTCCTGGATGCTGTACAGGTGATCACTATATCATATTCTGGAATTTGTACTGTGCACTGCATGGAAGTTGCTGGAACACTTGTGACAGTGAGCAAATTTATTTGAGTAATGGCTTTATTATAATAATGATAGATCAAGAAGGCATGCAGAAGGATTTTGGGCATGTCTTTGCATCATGAGGGGTATGTGTGTGTGTGTGTGTGTCTGCAGTTTGAGTGCGCACTGTAAGGAGATGGAACGTGAAAGTGGTTTCCTTTTTCATGGCTGACTAGGATTTGCACTTGTGCGTGGTTTTGTGTGTGTGTGTGTGTGTGTGTGTGTGTGTGTTTAGGTGAGGAGGCCTTGGAGCAGTGTGATGATATGTTGGTGATGGAACAGAGCAGGACTCTGCAGAATGGCACAGGTATCACAAAGAGCACATACAACAGACATACCAGTCTTACCATAATGCTGAAGTCTCTGCAGATTTATTAGTGTTCTCGCCATTGCTATCAAACTCCTTAAGTGGCGTTTGGTCTTTAATCTAATTCTCATTAACTTACTTCTCGTTACTAATGCCCTTTATTTCCCTACATAATTCCTGCACATTTATAAATGTATGTAACATGCAAAGCAGAGTTCTGAGGAGCCTCAGTGTCCCATTGTCATTCTTCTCCAGAGAAGGAATACATGCATATGACAGGGATGGACCCAAATACAACCTGTACACTTCTGTATGACGACATAATGGAGGAACAGGAGAAAGAGATATCAGAAAATGGAGATGAGGTAAAGACTCGTGAATGCATGAATAAAATAAATACATCATATCCTATTATATTGTACTGTATGCCTCTAATGCAGTATAATGAAATACCGTTTTTTTTGTTTGTTTGTTTAAACCAGGGATCACCAGAGCGACAGCTGTGTGTACGAGCTCTCTATGACTATGAAGCAGGTCAGTATGTTCCCTGACACTAAAACACACACTAACACACACTAACACACACACACACACACATTTTAATTATTTTATTTGGATCTCAACACAGGGTAAGAATTAAAGATCCAAACATTGATTAGACGTATGTCATAGAAATGCATAGGTCTGATTAAACATAGAGTGTTATGTGCAACTCATCACACAGAATGTAGAAAGCCACACACACACTTCTCACAGTTCTTTTTTCCTTTTCATACACACAAGAGGATGAATCTGAGCTGTCTTTTGCTCCGGGAGACATCATCAGCGATGTGGAGACAGTGGATAAAGGCTGGTGGAGGGGCTTCAGCAAAGATGGCCGTCAGGGCCTCTTCCCTGCCAACTATGTAGAAACCATTTAAAGCACACATCCACTTTTTCTCTTTCTCTCTCTCTCTCTCTCTCTCTCACACACACACACACACACACACACACACTCTCATACACACACCCTCGGGGATGGAGGGATGACCTTCCTTTATTCTGCCAGCCAAAAGCAGACATCCTTTCCATCAGCATATTGCTCTGTTTCTACACAAAGGACACCTTTTGAAATTTGAAACCTGTTTTAAAATCTCCCACTGGACTACTCACCAGGGTAAAGCAGGGGCAGCTTCACATACATATATGTATATATTTTTTTTCTCATATTTTTTCAACCAACATGCAGTTGAGCTCCCAATAAAGCTATGGTTATCCATTTCAAAGCTGCAGTGGGTTGCAATGCCATATGGAATGGATCTTAAGTATTTATCCTCATATCTCTTTAAAAAAATGTCTTAATAAAATCCAAAATGTCTGCATTTTGGACTGCATTTTCATTTCTGTCTTAATGAAACTTTTAAATAAGTATTTGTACTTTTCCCTTTTAATCTGCAAGTGAAGTCTGTTGGTTTAATTCATGCTTCATTTAACCAGATGTTACAATTTAGGCGTGTATAATAGCATCCATTAGCTATGCAGACACGACTTTAAAATAAGTGATTTAAAAAAAAAAAAAATAGAATTGTTTATTGTTTCTATATATGTAGGTTTCGTTTTACTCAGAACATTTATGCAATCTCATCAGTAACCATGGGTTTGAACTGACTATTCTTGCAGGGACAACCATATTCCAATCATAAAGCCAAATCAATCCATTATACTTTACTTCTTTCCCAAATAACGAGAAGCGTGCTGCTTGAGTCCTGTGTGGTGCTGAATTTAATCAGCACTTATTGTTTGTGACTGCATTTGTGTGCATATTCTCTTATGTTTCACTGTGCACTAGTCGATCATGTAACACTCCGACTGTTGATCACATCCTTTATGCACTCATGTAAAAAAGCTATATTTTATAAGCAAAGTGTTTAGAAGTAAAGCTCACCTTGTTTCAGTCATGTTTGTCCTGTTATATGTTTGTGTTTATCCATCCAGACATATTGTTACAGTCTCATGTCTGTCTTGTAAATACACTATCATTGACTCATGCCACACGCCAGTGTATTGAGTCTGTGTGCTTTATTTTTCTGACCTTTGTCAGTGCACTGTTGCCCCTATGATTACTATACAGTCCTCTATATGGGCTACTAGTATGGAAGCATCTTTAGATTGTTGCACTTTTAGTTGATCTATAGGTCAAATAAAAGTGAAGGAAAGCAACCCCAAATGCATTGGTGTTCTTTTAGGCATTTTATGGAAGCCAAAAAAAAATGTTCTTCACTAATCTCCCGAATAAAGAGCAGGAAAACAGTTGTACTTGATGAATAATTTATTGTTAGGGGCTATGTAGGGAGTTAGCTTCTTTCTCCTAAAGGTTGAGCTCTTCAAAGAGTAACGTGCATGCAGACAGCCTGCTGACCAGTAACCAAGCACAGGTGTTAACAATCAGTGTTATCTCTCACAGAACAGTTAAGCCTGTAACTGATAAAATAATATATCAATATATCAGTATTTATAACAAAAGACAACAATCGAAACAATCATGTAAAATACAATTTAACATAAAAGGAACAAATAAAATGTTAGATTACAAAACTTTACAATAATAACAAAGGCTGATATGACTGTATGGTTCAGTAAGCAGAGGGTCCATGTGAAGCAAGTTACTGGGCCATGCTGGCCATTGGAAACAGTCCTCCATTGAAGTGGAACACGCTTGCTGTCTACATGGCTGCAGAGGCAGAATAAATGACATGGTCACTGTAAAGGAGTGGATACTCTGTTTGATTAAAGGGCGACGGATACCTGCCAATTTCATAATTACAGTCTTTCACCTAATTTACATCTACTGTGACAACACTGCCCACGATACTGAGAGCAAAAATAAAATTCATATTCCATATTCATGTATTAACTTAGGTATTTACTAAATTGCATACTTACACTGTGTAGGTATTTGTATTATTACTGAAAAGGGCATTATTGAATTTATCTTACTGGTAAACTGCTACTGTAATCATGGGATGTAAACTTCATAAAACATTGCAAAACATTTTGTGAATTTCTGTAGAACAGAGTGGTAACCTAATATCTATGACTAATGAATAACCTGCTTTCATGTAAACTAAAAAAATAGTGGTTTCGTTTTACGAGTGTCGTCTCGTATCAAGAAAAACCTGACAGCACAGTTTGAATTCTGACTTTGGGTAATCTTTGTTTGAATGAACTAGTAAAAAAAAAATCTAATTTCAGTTGGAAATTAAGCAGTAAGTCTCTATTGCACCAAGAGTCTATTGATAAACCCTCAGGATGCTGCAGTGTTGCACTGTGGTAAATTCCAGACCATAATGAATGTCTGCTGCATGTCCATTGCTATGAGGTACTTATGAATGTGGGCAATACTTTGGGGACGCTCTGGGCAGACCTTATCACATGAGGGGGTCACAGTAGCAGGTAGTGAAACTGATACAAGCACATGACTAGGGCTTGTGCTCTGTTCTGTAGTCAAAAGCACAGGCAGGCATTAGCATTATCAGGTGTGGGGGAGCACTCCCAGATCTCCCCTGACCTGGGACAGTGTCCAGATGAAACATTTCTCTGATGTTGATTAGATATTTAAGCAAAGTTCAAAGTGATATTGTGAGTTATTAAAACAAACTTCTCTTCCGTTACTGTCTTAGATTTACAGCAACTTAATAGACTCCTCAAGGATAAACCTGAGGTTTACCTTCTCAGATAAACCTGACTTAACAACAACAGATGAGTTTTATCACAGTATTATTAGTGTATGTGGTGAGTAGTTGCTCAGTCTGGGTGTATTTTCCACATTTCCACTCAGTTCTTTGTTAATCTTAAAGGAATTACACAACCAGCCCATAGTAGTACCCATAATGCTTAGCTAATAGGAAGAGACGCCCACTCCACCTCCATCAGGCTATACATTTTACCTGAACATGGCACCTGTGTTACTTATTGGCTCATGAGGGATTAAGTGAAATGCTGATTCTGTGTTTTTTTTTCAGTTTGACACCACAGAGAACACAGAGAATCCAAAGAATCCCTGTGTGATGCCTGTGGGTTTTACCAGTGAGTAAACAATGTGTGACAGACAGCTGATTCCCAAATGGCAATTAGAAGGTCTTCTCCCGTGTCATATTGACCTTGTGTCGTGTCTGTGTCTAGCCCTGTCTCATTCTGTCTTTCAACAAGAAAGTCTTTACGCCTAATTCATTCCAGTTCCTTCCCAGGGATGTGAAAGAAGACAAATTATTTCTTCTCTCAACAGTTGCTCTGTTTTTTTTTGTTTTTCTTTTCTTCAAAATGTGACGCTATGGTTGAGGGTGAGGTTTGAGGACGGCTGTGGGTTCAAACTTGGCTTTGCATCCAGTTGCGGGGGTCCAGTTTGGTGCGCAAGTTCCTGAGGCTGCGACGGGCTCCGGCAGGCCGGGTGAAGGGCACGTCTCCCTCCTGGCCCCCTCCGCTGCTGCTGCCAGTGCTGCCCTCACTGGAGCTGCTGCTGGAGCTGCTGGAGCTGGACAGGGTGGCAAGGGTTGGGGAGCGGTGGTGGGCCGCCACGGAGGAGGGGGAGGAGGTGGCCGTGGAGGAAGAGGTCATGGTCGGGGGCTGCGGGGAGCACTGGAGGATCCTGCTGACCCCGCCAACTCCTCCTCCTCCTCCTCCTCCTCCGCTGCTCATGACTCCTCGCCCGCGTAAGCTGCTGAGCTTGGCGTCTAGTGACAGGGTGCGCGGCCGGAAACGAGTCTTTGAGGAGGAGGAGGAGGAGGAGGAGGACGGGGAGATGAAGGAGGGGGAGTCGGCAGCCCAGCCGTGGTGGCGGGTGCAGGGGCTCGTGCTGCAGAGGCTGTCGCTGTCTGATGCCAGGCTGGCCTGGGAGGACAGAAAACGGCTGTGCTGCCGCCCTGGGCTGAGGAGCGGAGAGGCCGGGGAACGCAACTGCTGCTGGTGGTGCTGGTGGTAGTGGTGGTGGTGACGGGGGATAGGCTGGGGGGTGGTCGAAGGGGAGCCCTCCTCCTCGAACAGAGCCATCCAGGCGGGGGGAGTGGCGGCGCCTCGCCTCAGCTGGGTGCGCAGCTCCCACTCCTGGATCTGTCGCGTCAGGATATCCGTCACTGTACCGATATCGTCCGACGTGTCAATAACTAGAAACACAACGGAGGTTATTAGGATGGTTTCCTACTTTAGAAATCATCTCCATCTTGGGGGAAGGCATAAAAGGTATCAGGAAAAAAGAGTGGCTTTTGCCACTAGTCTGTAGAAATAGAAAAAAAACTACTACTGTGATTAGCTAATATTCTAACCTACAATCTGTCTACTGTGATCAAAGAGAGACATACTGCAGTACTTGTGTCACCAACCTCACACAAACTGCAGTACAGAAAGTGCAAACACCTACTAAACAACTATGAGACTGACAGTAAATTAACCTTATTATCCATGACAGTGAAGTTCAGTTGGCAGCAAAAATATCCATGTCAAAACCTATGTGACAAAAAAATAGCACAAAATATTCAGTAATACTTATCAGCTTCTAAAAGATGAAGATACAATAACAACTGATGCTCTAAGGTTGATGATGCATTATTTAAACCACACAGATTTCCTGTGTCTCTAGGTCAAGTGTTTGGGGATGGATATGGACTTCACTTAACATTCACAATACAAACAATGCTGAAGAATACACAATATACTACATTGAAGAAAATTCATACTCCTTAGAAATGAGGGTGCCCGGGAACAGGCTGTGGTTCCTATCTGTGTTGCAATACTGTCATGACACACCCATGCAGCGTGCATGCAGATTGCACACCATGCTCAAGCGTGATTGGTCACCTGTCACTGTAATATGAGGAGAGCAGAGCGCGGATCTCTGCGGCAACAGCGTTATCCTGCAGCAGCAGCCCCTCACACACCGGGGCAGGGACAGAGGGGGCTAGGGGCCAGGGGAGGAGTGGACACATGAGTGAGTGTGTGTGTGTGTGTGTGTGTGTGTGTGTGTGTGTGAGTGAGAGATAGAGAGAGAGTGTGTGTGTGGCCGCACACATATGAGAATGTTTTGTGTTGTTTATCAGGCAGGGTGATGCCAAACAAAAAGGTTGCAATGTTGTGTTGATGCCGTCGTGGGATTATGGGATATGGAATTAATCAGTTAATGTGAAAAAAGCACCAATCGCGTGATGAAAGGAGAGAGGGAAAAGAAATCAAATGGATGAAGGGAAAAATGGAATGAGATTGAAAGAGTGAGTGAAGGACGGAGGAGGGCAACCAGGGAAAAAAGAGAGAAGAGAAGAAAGAGAAAAACAGTCAGACAAACAAACCCACACCTAGCAGACAGCAGATCAGCAACAGAAACAGAAAAGAAGTAGATCTACAGTGGGAATATAGGACCCTCAGAGAGCCCTGTTAGTGACATGCACAAACATAGAGACACTAAAGGAAACATCACTGACAATCTACACATTTTCTGGTGTCATTTCTGAGTGTCACTCTCACATACAGTAGTACACTGTTCACAAAGCACACAGCTCTTCTTCCTGCTAATGAAAATGTGTGTTTAAACCAAGTGTGCATCCCACTTGTCGACACTTCTTCCATAACATATAATCCAGCACCTGATATCTCCGTCCACAGCAAACACACAACATTTTTTGAAAGTGAATGACATTTACAACCTAGCTCTTCTGAAAAGGTAAGATGTAAATGTAGAAAAAAATTAAAATACGATCTGAATGCTCTGAACACACTTCAGGCATTCTTCAGTACTATCGGTGCTTCCACTTGTCAAGATGTCTTCCACACCTGGCAGTTCAGCACCTGATGATGATCATAATGACACTCATGACATTCAGCCCAGCTGATATCCCTCTCTTCGGGATGACTTAGTTAGTCTAAAAAATTAATTCTAGTCTGTTATGAAGACTGTCTATAAGGCCCTGCAGACATGGCACAATGCTCTCATTGTTAGATGCCATTACCCCATAGGCCAGAGACATGCAACTAAACTGAGAACTTCATTGGAACATAAGGTTCTGTGACGTCTGCCAAATCACTGACAACTGAAAACTGCCTACGCTACTCTAAAGACAAGCAAAAGCTTGTTGCTCCAAGTCAATGTGATTTTTTTTCTGATATTGTGTCAATCTAATCTGCAGATGTGTGAAGGTTGGAGGTATGAATATGTGTGCGTGTGTGTGTTTGAGTGTGTGTTTGCTTACCCATCTCGTGGTAGAGAGAGCCTTGCTTAGGAGTGAGTGGGGCAAGTTTCTTCGGTGACGGCAGGTCAATTTTCATCAGATCATCACAGCAGTGCTTCCACTGGCCTGCAGGGGGCAGACAAACACACACAATTTCACCTTTCAACTCCCCATGGTCATCCAGTAGATTTCTTCTTCTGTAAAAGCTACATGCGCTGAGCACTTCACAATCTGGCTGGTGATGTAGTCAGTACTTTTGACCTTGAATTGCTTTTAACGCCTGTCTTGTTTCAAAATATCACTTCAGAGGCCAAAAATGTTGAGAATGTTCAGAAAAAGAACCAACCAATAACCAGTAGATCCTCATTTGTAAAAAGACAAAAAAAAAACTAATAATGGTGTATCATTTCCAGCAGAAAGCAGCACTATAACTTATAATAGAATTACTATGTAGTGTATTATATTCTGTAATGCAACAAACTTTCACTCAGTGACTAAACTGTCAGTTCAATTGTGTGACTGTAGGCAACTGTACTAAGTTAAATTGTGCAAGATGACAATCAGAAAGCAATATCTGGGAGTTCATGGAGATAGACAGTCTGTAGAAACCTTGATGTGGACTGTCTCACATACACAGCTACTTGAGCAGAGGTTTAGAACCTCTATGTGGACTGTCTCACATACACAGTTACTTGAGCAGAGGTTTAGAACCTCTATGTGGACTGTCTCACATACACAGCTACTTGAGCAGAGGTTTAGAACCTCTATGTGGACTGTCTCACATACACAGCTACTTGAGCAGAGGTTTACATACACAGCTACTTGAGCAGAGGTTTAGAACCTCTATGTGGACTGTCTCACATACACAGCTACTTGAGCAGAGGTTTAGAACCTCTATGTGGACTGTCTCACATACACAGTTACTTGAGCAGAGGTTTAGAACCTCTATGTGGACTGTCTCACATACACAGTTACTTGAGCAACCTCACTGGTACAATGACAGAGTCTCAGTGGGTTTATCTGTGTCAGTGTATTTCTGTCTGTCCTACTGTGATGGCCAGTGAGAGTATATTTAGCCAGGGACTGACTCTCTTAGCATAATGCTTTAATTTGTTTGTCTGTGTGTGTGTGTGTGTGTGTGTGTGTGTGTGTGTGTGTGTGCGTGTGTGTGTATGTGCGTGCATGGGAGCTTGTGAGGGAGAAAGAGAGAGAATTCAAGTTCATGTGTGGGAGTTGTTTGTACTGCACAGTGGGTTAAAAGGTAGACCATGCATTTGTGTGCTGTGTGTGTGTGTGTGTGTGTGTGTGTGTGTGTGTATGTGTTTGTTTACACTGTGTTTGTGAGCTTGCCTGTGTGTATGTGTATGTGAGCTTTTGTGTGTGCGTGTGGGCGTGGGTGAGAGATTGTTTACTGCACTGTGGGCTAGAGAGGAAAACTGTGTGTGTGTCTGTGTGTGTGTGTGTGTGTGTGTGTGTGTGTGTGAACACATGGTTCTGACTCTTACTCATGTCATAAAAGTGCTGCCAGAAGGCTTCCATCCAGCGCTGGGTGTCCTCTCTGCTCTCTGTGAGGAGGGCATGCGTCACCTCCTCCCCGCCGTACTGGTTACTGATGCAGATGCTCTGGGCCTTACTGAGGGGGTCTCTCTCCGCCGCTCGTATCCTTGTTTCCTAACGCATGGATGCGTGGACACACACACACACACACACACACACACACACACACACACACATCCTTCATGAGACTACAATAACTCCAAAATGTAGGCCAGTTCCTACTCCTCTCTTCACCACTGACAGACACATGATTTTCCTCTCCTTCACAAGTTTATCAGTATGCTCCAAGCACTGGTGCAGAAGCCCAGGATGAGCTGAGACATGAATGTTTTATTCTAAAACCATTTAGGGAAGCTCTTTTGGCAAGTCTTGTGTGCATCTGAATAAAACAACATCTCCCACGACTCTCTCTCTCTCATACGCACACACTCTCTCCCTCTCTCAAACATGCCACACCCAAACTCTCTGCTTACAGCTGAAGACACTGATGTGGTTTAACACAGACACACACATACACACACGCACACCCACACAATTGGGAGCAATTAAATGTGTAGTCAGTGAATAATAATCAAAACACTTGGCCAGGGGAAACGGCAAACAGATGTGCTCTGACTGTGAAGGCTTAGACGAGCATAGATCCCTCAGATGAAGAGGGATGATGATGACGATGATGTGCTCAGACTCTTTGGCTTGTGCGAGACGGCATGATTAATTATGTCGGTCAGTGACGCGGGAGCAGCGGGAGGAAATCAATGGGTGCCCGACGCTCAGGGCCACGATTCGTCTTTCCTGTCACAGGAAATTATGAGGTGGCTTCTAATGAGAAAAAAGAACAAAAAAAAACTCGACTTACTTTGTTGATGCCGATTGTTATTGCGGGATCCACGTTGGCGTCGATGTCTTGTTGTTGGTGGTAACAGAAGAGGTTTGTCCCCTTAAGGACACCATAGACGTTTGTGTATCCTTGAGAGTCGTTCCCATGCTGGTAGGTGTAAAAAGGGGAGGATAAAGAGAGACAGATGAGGTGCAGAATGAGGAGAAACATAAACAAGGAGAGAAAAAAAAGAATAGAGTGGGATGTGTGGTAGAATGGTAGACAGCTTGTAGTCATGAACACAGAAGCGAGTGAGAGAGTGTGTGAGGAGAGTAGAAAAGAACACACACAGCACACACAGCTTCACAGGAATACAGAGAGGGGAAGAGAGGTGGCCAGGAACAGGGTGTGTGAGGTATAGAAGCAGGTACATTAGGAGAAACAGAGGACTAACACCACATGAAAGGTTGTGGAGACGGGGAGAGACGTGTGAAACACACACACACACCTTGACTTTCAGGCGTCCGCTCATCATCTGCTGATTCATGCAGTTGGGCTGGGCCGCCAGACGACAACACACACTCCCGTACAGCGGCACCCAGAACGAGCAGTCCTCTGCAGACACACGCACACACCAGGAATGAAACACCCTCAGCAATCCCAACACCCAACAGTGAACAGGACTCTACTGCAACAAAGGGCATTCAATGATCAAAGGCAATGACTATACCGTAGAGTTCATGAATCTGTCATATTGCCATGTTGTTGTGACTGTGGTAATAGTGTGGAAACAATACTTCAAACTGAACTGAGAACAGTTTCAATCACTGGAAGATCACGCTAAAACAATATTCACTGATTTGCACATAATCACCATTTCATTAAGAATCACGTTTGCATGTTTACAGAGGCCCGTGAGCTGGTCTGAGTAATGACAGCTAATGACATCCATCCCAGCGACAGCACCAAGCACGACATCACACCACCTCAGGGGTCAGCTGTCTCAGACTGAAGGCCAGCTGTGGAATTACTGACACTACAGCCATTTCATAACTCACAACACATCGATATTCCATTAACCCCCCTCTGTGATCGTCTCTCTCTCCTTCCAGGCTCCCCCCACCACCATCTCTCTCTCTCCCTCTCTCTCCTCTCATGTCTGCCTGTCTGTCAATCGTTTCAGGAAGTTTTCTAGCCCCGTACATTCCAGATGGTGCAACCTGGCAGACCCTGGACCACAGATGGTGCACATGTGACCGAGACGTTTAGATGCCAGATCAGGGCCATATTCTATCTATTATGCGCTCGAATCCAATTCATTTTTCTCCAATGAAGTTACACTCAGGTTCTACGTTTCTAGGGAGAAGTAACTCACACACTTTACTAATGCAAAATCAGGACTCATGACTCAGGGACTCATTAAAAGGACACCAGGCAAGTCTGTTTCCCCCCCCAACTGCAGAACTACCCCTACAATCACTAATTTTGTTTCTGTGTACAACATCCTAAATTCTCATCAAAACTTGTGGATGTCTTTGCAAATCAAATACTAGGAACCAACAATGATAACTGTTAAAAAGGTTGCATTAAAACCAGCTTGAATCTTGCTTAGTGTCCCTTTAAGAGGAGAGAAACAAACAAACAGAGAGACAGACAGAGAGAACCCCTGCGGTGTTTGGTTTGCACTCACCGTTGGCGGTGATGGTGAGGTCATGCGTGCGGAAGGCGTCCTGCACATGTGCTAGTGAGAGTGTGGTGTGAGCCAGGAGGTGATACTTGGGCCCCCTGCAGAGAGAGACAGAGAGGACACTCGTCTGGCACAGGGACACGGTGAGGTGTTAGCAAGGTGTTAGCAATGCTAAAGGCATGCTGTGGGTGCTTTTCCTCATGGAGGACAAAGACTTATTAAATCTAGCTCCTCTAATGTAGTTTCTCTTTATTTCTAAGTCTATAAGTTTGGATGAAAAAAGCTGTATCAAAAAAGTAGAAGCGAATGCCATTTAAGAGCTGTCATGAAGTATGAACATCCTTTCCCAGCTATCAGAGTTGTTCACTCCATTCACAGGCTTTGCAAAACACTTGCTTATCAGTAGCATAAGACCCTGCTGTAGGTGACAGGCGCCATGAAAACCAGCCCCTTGGACATAGCATTTACTGAGTAATCACTACTGACAAAGTGGGTGAAGGCATCAGTTGCTTGGCATAAATGTGGTTTGGATAAATGGACAGTGACCACTGACAGACGTAGGTGACAGGGACGGGGACACGGAGAGGGGCGGTCCACTCACGGGACGGAGGAGACGGGCAGGAGAAGAGTGGCCCCGCCTCCGTTGCTGACGGGGCTGCCGGCGCCGGGCTCCATGGCAGCCCGCATCTTCTTTCCGGCCGAGCGGCCGAGTGAGCTGCTGAGCTTACTGGCCAGCTTCCTGGGCGTGCTGCCCGCCGAGCAGTCCTCCTCTGAGCAGCAGCTGTACAGCTCCACGCGCAGCTCAAAGCCTGGGCTGGCCTCATTACTGATGGGGAGACACAAACACAAACACACACACACACACACAGGCACGCACACATGCATACGCACATACAGACACACACACAGAAACACACAAACACACGCACAAACACGTACCATCCACAGACAAGTAGACAGAAAGAGAGAGAGACCGAGAAATCAGGCAGATACCACAACACAGAAACAAAAACATGAGTAAAGATATACACACAAAGTAGAGAGAGGGTCAAACACACACACACACACACACACACACCCCAAGTCATGCAATGCAAATCACAAAGCAAACCATATAAACAGACACACCCAGAACAGATGCACGCACCAACGCACACACGCACACACACACAGAATTTCTTGTTATAATCTTGAGATGCCATCTGGAAATGAAATGCAGAGAAGAGCCTAGGCATTGATCTATTAGCTCTAAATCTGCCACATGTTGTCCTGTTGGCAGCCCAACTCCAGCCGTCATTAAAGCGTCTGCCGGTGCTGGGTACAGCAGTCAGCAAATGCAGCCCTGGGACTGAGCTGAGGCAAGCTTTTCCTCTACAACTCTAAAGCCTGTGAAAGTACAGACTGCCGCAGAGCCCTTATATCTAACTGCCCTGCCACACAACAACATGTTCGAAAGCAGGACAAGTAGCAGCAATGCACTGGACAGCTTTCAAATTTCAGGCCATTGACTTCAAGCTAATGATATGTATGTGGTTTGGATGGTCATCAAGCTGTATATACATATGTAAAGGGATAATGTAATATACATTAAATATACGTAAGTGATTATACACATCTATATTATATGAATAATATGTCTGAATAGACACATATACTTAAGGACACTTAAGGACTTTCATGATGTGCATTGACAGGATCATATGCTTCTCTAATTTGTATGGGAAGTGTTTGTGGTCACGTGCAGTGCTGGTCTGTCCAGTGATGTTATGTACAGTTTTAAGGATGCATGTCTGTACTCGCATGTCTACAGTCACACACACAGATAGAGAGAGAGAGAGAGAGAGAGAGAGAAAGAGAGAAAGATTTTGGCTTGACGGACTCACAAGACAACCGTGTTCTCAAAGCAGATGTCTGTGAGTGTCCGGTCCACCATCACCATGTCTGTGTCGAAGATCTCCCCACCCAGCTGGAGGAGACAGAACACTGCACAGCGGTGAAGCTCTGAAAGAGAGGGGGGACATAGGGGGACGCAGAGAGGGGGGGTAGATAGAGAGACAAATAGAGCGAGAAACAGATAGACAGAGAAGGAAAGGGGGGAAGAAAGAGAGAGAGAGAGAATGGGAGGGAAAAAGAGGGAAGCCATTTAAATAAAAACAGAGAAAAACAGCAGTTCCTAAGCCCTTCCCTGTCCCCAGTGACTGGCGTGTGTGGGACAGGTTTGGAAAGCTGTTGCTCTGAGTATGTGCAGAGTCTGCTGAAAACACACTCACATGTCACTCCCAAGACACATGCACTGCGGTCTCTCTCTCTCTCTCACACACACACACAAACATACAGAGACATTCTCTCTGTCTCTCTCTCTCTCTCACACACACACACACACATACACACACTCACCTCCTTTGTTCTTGAAGTATTCAGTATCCTTCCACATCAATGGAATGCGCAGATCTGCAGGACAGAAGGTGGATGAGAATGGAGACCACAGAAATTACACACACATAAACAACCACATTCACACACACACACACACACTATTTGCTTTGCTCTGGGGCTTCACCTGAGATGGCTACTTTGCCTTTACAAGGGAGACGGTCATCCATGGGTCCTGCATCAGACGACCTGAGAGACACACAAAAAGCAGCAGTGAGGGCGGGACCTACTAAGCCTAGGACATTCACCCTAATCATTTTAGACTGGTCATCTCCATCTTTCCACTTCTTGCTCCTCTCTCTCTCCCTCTCTCTCTCACACACACACACATATATATTCACTCACTTACTCACTAACTCTCTCTCACACACAAACACACTCACTCTCTCTCTCTGTCACACACACACACACACATATTTAATCACACTCTTCCATTATTGCTCTCTCTTTCTCTCTCACACACACACACACCATTCAATCACACTCTCCTACTGTTCCCCCTTCTCTCTCCCCCTCTCTCTCTCTCTCTCTCTCTCTATCTCACTGTCTCTCACCTGCGGGCAACCCTCTGCATGATCTGCGCCTCCTTCATACGCTGCAGCTCGGACATGTAGGCCATGATGCGGGCGTTGCAGGTGAGCAGGTTCTTGGAGGCCTCCAGTGCCTGGTCCCGCTGAGAGCACGCGGCCAGCAGCTTACATGCCCCATCCCGCATGCGGATCTCATGGTCAATCTTCTTCTGGATGTCGCTGTCCTGCAGCCGAGAGGATGGGGTGGAGGACAGGGGAAAAGAGGGAGGAAAGAAAGCAAGAAAGAAAGAAAGGAAAAGAAAGAAAATGTGTAATGAAAGAAAAAGATAGAAGTGTAGAAGAAACCAAGGAAGACAGCAACAGTCAGAGAAGGTGGATGGACAGGTTGAGGAGAGGAGGAGGCAGTGGAGAAGGAAAATGAGAAGAGGTGGATAGAGAGAGAGGGGGGGGGAGAGCAAAGGTGGTTAGTGATGACAAGAGCTAATGGAGTCTCTGCTGAGTTGTATCAACTCTCCGCTCTGAAAGGCATTCTTATTGATCTCACCCTAATGTACTGGTACTGACTGTGTCCCATCACAGGCCCATGAGTAAGTGTGTGTGTGTGTGTGTGTGTGCGTGTGTGTGTGAATGTGTGTGTGTGTCAGAGGGGGTCACTCGAATGTGATGGGAGCTCTGGCATGGACAAGCACTCTGGTGTCTGACAACACTCAACCATGGTGACAGCACCTCAAGAGCCACAACACTGTTTCTCTCTTTCTCTCACTCCCACATGCACGTACACACACACTCTCCCTCTCTCACTCACACACACGCAGAGACACACACACTTAACATACAAACACAATCATATTTCCAAGCCCAAATCCCTTGGGGGAGAGGGGGCTCACACAAGGAAAAAAGAGTCTATGATCCTGTATTTTGGCAAGCTGTTCTCCCAAGGGAGAGAGAAGGAAATGACCTGCTGAGCTGCACTTCCACTGAGATCTCCCTGAGCTCACACACACACACAAACACACACATACACACACACACACACACACACACACACTGTGGGAAACCAGAGGACTTCACAGGGGGAGAAATAAATAACCAAAAATACCAATAACCAAAAATAAACAAACAAACGAATAAATAACTAAATAAAAGGAAGGATTAAACTGGAAGTAAGACCAAAGGGGCTAACATTAGACTAATTTATGCCATTATTTATGCAGTGAGAAAAAGACATCACGGAGGACTATCAATATATCACATTGCCCTTTGTGCAATGATAGAAACAAGTGGGGCAGAGGATTCATCCTGCCCCTGTATTTGGGTTAGTAGGGTATGCTCAATACTCGGCCTCTTCATCTCCACTCTACACATTTCACAAGTGGAACTGGGAACTGGGAACTGGAAACTGGGTCTCCTAGATTCAAACTGAATCTAACTGGCTATGAGACACTGAGTTTGCATCAGGGAAGTGTTTAGGCTGAGAGAGTGAGCGTTGACCTTTTCCGCCATTACTTCATCTTTACTCCCTCAATCTAATTAGCCTGATGGCTTAATTCAATTAGCGCACACCAGGCAGAAACAAACTATTGATTAGTCCGCTGTTTAAATGTGAGTGTGGCTGCCACTCTTCTGCTGCTAACCAGGGCCACTCCCCACCTCATGGGACAAAAATCTTCAGTTAGTCCGTCTGCCTGTCAGACAGCTTTTGGGTTAAATAATGCAGACCAAAGGTTAACGAGAAGAGCAGAAATTTCACATTTATGGCTTCTCATGGGAGAGGATGTAGGCGTAAAAAAAGGCTTAAATTTGGCTAAAATATATATTGTATATAATTAGGTAAACACACACAGGTATTAGATATTAGGTATTAACAAACACACACTTCACACTCAGGTTTTCCTTTTTTGATGCTGTGGGCACTACAGCTGACCCTGTGTATTTATAGTGATAAAAATCACTACATCATTGCTCTGGGGCTTCTTATAAATGAGCTGTTAGCCTACTTCTGTAATAATAGTCTGCTCTCACACCTCATCCCACTCCTCCCCATACACACACACACACCCTCACTTCACACACGCAGCACCACGGTGTGATCAACTTCCCCTGCTGGGATAAGCCGGCAGCATCCTAAAACACACAGCCAGGCCAAGCAACCTCTCACTCACACACACACACACACACACACACACACAGAAGCCGCTGTAGGTCAGCAACTTTCACCTTTCCCTTTGAACTGAGCTGAAGTGAGCCAGCTTTCACTTTCCACAGGTTTCCATTACTAGCAAAAGGTTACGTGTTCATACTGAAAGAGTTATAGAAGGAACCTTCAAACTGTCATTTGAGGAGTTCACATCTGAGCTTGTTTACAAAATCAGTTGAAACATGTAATGATGGATCAAAGAGACGTTTCCAAATGTGCGCACAAACAAAAGAACTGCTTACAAAAGCATCACACAAATCTGAGCTTAGGCACGCATGCACACACACACACACACACACAAGCCTCTCAGGTTCCACACACAAATGGAGGATGTAACACAAGGAGTGTGAGGGTGTGAAGAAGTGCACAGACGTGGAATGTGTGTGTGTGTGTATGTGTGTGTGTGTATGTGTGTGTCCAGGCAGCAGGCAGTACCAGCCCTGTTCTGCTCTGAGGTAGTAAAGTGTGAAGGCTGTAAACACACACAGATGCAGGCTGACTAGAAGCAGAGTGTGGGGGGAGGAAGGAGCTGGGGAAAAATCTGCCTTTTATTTATCTATCATCATTTCCCTTTGCTTTGTTTCATTTTGTTTTCAATGGAATGTAAAATATCCCACTTCAATAAAAACAAATCATTTATTTTAGACAAACAACATACAATATAGGATAAGTGTACCCATTCAGCCCACCAAAATCGAAGTTTAGATGTTTTTCATCAATACTTAGGTACTGAGGAATACAGGGAGGTAGCTTGTCAAACTGCAAGATTAATCTCTCATTTGAAAATGTATGCATTCATTTTTATAGATTTCAACAGATATAACAAAGACATTATTAGAAAATATGGGTTTAATTGGTACCACGGCACAATTTAACCTATGGGTGTTTCAAATAAACCCATATCATAATTTGTAAATAAAATAATAAATTATTGCTTTGCAAGAATAAACAACAACAATGCATCAATTCAGTAACATGTTAAAAACATAACTTTTTAAAATAATTCTTCAACTAGATCTAGGTCTGCTCAGGTGGTCCTAACCCTCATTTCTATGAGACACACAGGGACTGTAAAAAAGGCCCTCTAGACTGGATCATAACCTCCTCACAGTTGTCCTTTTTTATTTCTCTTATTGTTTTAGTTCCTTTTCTTTTCTTGATTCTTTCTTTTTTCCTTTCTTTCTTTCTTTCTTTCTTTCTTAACTTGTTTATTCCACCATACTCACAAAGCACACACTTTTTAACTTCTGTTAAGTTGCACACCTATAAATGACACTTTGACTGAGGATGATCTACTTAGATTCCGTCTATGTTAAGTTCATGTTTATGTTTGGATTGTCAGCAGGGTGTTTCTCGCTGCAAACAAAATCTACATCTTAATGTTCAATAAGATCAGATCCGTGCTGTTAATTAGTGGACTCCCAGAACCTAGGATTCATATTAGCGTTTGATTAGAAAGTCAAACCAGTGCATCCCTACCTTAAACAAGATATGTATTTTCATGTTTCTTTTTGTTGCCCTTTTCTGATATGCACTAAATTAGATATATAGGTACAAGCAGCCTTTGGTCTGTGATGTATGGAGGTCTATTTTATAGTTTTATAAAGGTGAACAAAACAAATGGTTATTATCAACACTTCCACACAAAAGTTTACAAAAAAATGGTTAAAGTGGGGAAATCCCTACTGAAAAACGCTGATGTGGGCTTAAATGGGGAATAGTGGGCTTAATTGGTGCATTAATTAGTAGTGGTTAAAGATGACAATATACTCTCAAAATTAAAGTTATGTGTACAGAATCATGCATGAAGCCAAAATATAATCTGAACTAAACGTGAAAATTAATATTGTTTTGTGTACATTTATGAAAATGAAATGACTATTAATCACCTTTAAAAAACACATTTTTTAAAATATTAAATTCTCAAAAGGGATTCATGTCATATCAATTACAAAACATTCATTATACACACCTGACATTACTCAACAAAGCTTATGGTTTGACTGACAGATTAGCTCTGTGCACTAGATATTTTTTTCTTTTGGTAAAATTTGACTTCAAAGTTTTCAAAGGCTTAAATGGTACATGGACTTAATAGGTACTCTTACCCTATTTTGAAAAATTTTAAGCTCAATTAAAGCAACACATGAGCAGGACTTGAGAAACTAGTCTGTTCTAAAGCTCTGTCTGTCACCACACCTAATCCCATCTTCAGACAGCAGATTTCATGAGCACCAAAGCTTCCAAAGCTCACTTTGCCAACTTCAAACAACAATGCGTCACCACAGAAATGCTGTTCAAGGTGTAGTTTACTTTGTTTATTTGTTTCCTGTAACCTTTATTTACGTACAATTAGTCCTTGTTCCTTGTTTATAAAGTCATCAGAATTTGTGTATCATCCTATGCAAAGCCTTGACCACAAGCAGTCTTTGCCTCTATGTGATGACTCAGACCCATCCACACTTGTTCATCGTGCCTGAGGACCACACAGAGTGACACACACAGAGTGACACACACAGATGAAGCGGCAGACAAAACATGCAGCGGGCACAGTGGAGGATATGCAGACGTTTACAAAACAGAGCTGTGTATGTGGAGGGCTTCAGACGTGATTAAAGGCCCTCAACAGAGATTTGCTGAAATATCTGAAACATGCCAAAGCAAGACTGTGTGATGCTCACGTTGTGCATGTGAATGTTACTTTATGCTGCTCCCAAGGAATATTGAGCATTGCACTGACTGGAGGATAAATCAAGGTCCTGCTTAAGCTCATCAAACTCTGCTCCTGGAGCAAGGCTTGTCTGACTAAATGTCTGGTTTCTTCAGCAGTTCCTTGAGCAGTAGGGAAATGTATGGGCAGCTCAAGTAATCTGTGCTGAGACCACTCCATCAGTCAGCTAGAGCTCAATCCCATATCCAGGGGCTAGGCTGACAAGGTGTCATCATTTCTCACATGTGGTAAAAGCACCTGGATCCTGCTCATAACACCAACTCAGTAGTGCACAGAAAAGAAGCCTCATCAGAGACCACAAGGCAAGGGCTTTTAATCCCTAGCCAGAAGCCTCTCTCTCTCTCTCACACACACACACACACACATACCTGTGCATACACTCTTGCAGGTCATAATAAGGGATTGCCTGACACAGAGGTTCTGATATATGACTAAGCATGGACATCAGAGCACCATGTGCTACAGGTCAAGCTCTCATAGCTCCTGAGGACATGTGAGCAAATAGAATAGAATAGAAAGCCTTTATTGTCATTATACACAGTATAATGAGATTTAAAGAAACTCCTTAAAAGTGCACAAAAGGATAAATAAGTCCTTACCAAACTACTGTACAAAACTACAATGCAATAAAAGAGCAGCAGCAGCCGGCAGGAGAGAGAGAGAGACCGAGAGAGAGAGAGAGAGAGAGAGAGAGAGAGAGAGAGAGAGAGAGAGAGAGACAAGACGCAGGGTGACGCGATGGATTCAGCGTGGGCAAGCTGAAGCCACATCGGAGCAGCAGGATCTATGGGTTGCCTGCAGCAGCCTGGCATTGCGCATACACACACACACACACACAAGCGCGCACACACACACACACACACACACACACACACACACACACACACACACACACAAACACACACACACACACACACAAACATCCTGAGTGCAACAGCATGGAACAGACCAAGAAAAGTGCACAGGAGTTATCACGCTTCAAAAAAATGCAGCAAACTCCTGTTGCCGTTGCTTGAGGTTGTTGTACTGATCACCTGCAGGCTAAGCGGAGCATACAAGAGAAAGGTCAGCAGTACAAAGCTGGAGTGGAAGGTGGTTGTGTGTAAGTAAATCCACCTCTGCAGTAAGTTACCTAATGGATTGAGCACTGAAGCAGAGGAAGAGGAGAACGCAGCGAGGTTACACTTACAGCAAACTGTAGAAAACGGCAGGGCACACATCCAAAACAGATCCTAAAGACCAACAGGTTCACCAAGCACTTCATGCGATTACAAACCTTGATTTGAATGAGATTGAAATATGACAGGAAATCGAGTGGGCCCATTTCAAATATGATCAACAGACACTGGCAAACCCAAACAAAAGCCTCTCCAGATATGGACTCTAAGCATATAACATGCAGAAGAGCTAGAACAGAATAGAAATCTTTATGGTCCACATTGTGGAAATTTATCTTTGGCCCCATACATGTAGCATATATACACATGACAACAGACACACACACACACACACACACACACACACAAGCTCCTCACCCCATGGGCTCGCAGACACAGATTATTTACACAGTTCAAGCACAGTTCGGCTCAATATAAATAGCAACATAAATAAATACTCAACAATATAAAATAGCCTTCAATAAATATACTACAGGCCGTGTGAAAGGCAGGGACTATAAGCTCTCCCTGGGACAGTAAACTTTCAAAACAGGGCCTCATCCTCTCTGGGACAGATACCCATCATTTGTTTGTGTTTTGCTGCTCTATACTCTGCAGTGGATCATATGTGACACAGCCACATGCCTCAGCCCCAGCTACAGGAAAAGGGAGCCTCTAGCCAACCTCCAATCAGAGGTCAGCGAGCAGGTCACATGACACAGTGGGTGGCAGTGGCATGAGGGTTTTGCCTTGATAGAAACAACTTGTTAACAAGAGAGGATATCCAGGTGATTTGTCAAAGGGACACTTAGAAGAGGACCATCTATCTTCCAGAGTCTCTGCGTGCCAACACGAACGTTTGTGTATTATCTGTGAAGGGTTATTTTGATTTTTTGACAGAGTTGTTTGTGAACAGAGGAATGCATTTCCATCTGATAACCCCACCCTTTCTGTCCACCCTCTTAAAAATGCAAAGCATTGTGAGGTCATTTCCTGGGCTTGGAGCCTTGTTTTCCTGTCTGCTGTCCTTAGTGTTGTTGATTGACAAGAGCAACTGGCCTCTAATGAAAATGAGACATCAGACGAGCTTTACGAGCAGCACAAGGATCACGGAGCCAGACTGTTCCTTATTCACCACCCAAAGCTACAAGTACAGCTGTAAGTCCACATTATTCACCCCATAACCCCACACAGAAACCCAAGACATCTTATTAGCCAGTCCTCAAACATGGGTGGAACTTCTCCCCAGGGGTTATGGCGATACAGAACAAAAAAGGAAAATCTACAATCTGATATAGTATATTGCTCCTTGAGGCACTCGGTGCACCTGAAAGTAATCACTACTCGTTCCCATTACTCAGCAGTAGCCACAGAGTGTCAGCCTTTCATAGAAAATCCTCACATGAACAAACAGTGAAAAAAAAAATTGGGGGGGAAAAGCCACTCTAAAGTAAAAATGAGGGTGAATTCCTGAACACTCCCACGCATCAGCATTTTAGTGAACCGGGGCCGAAAGCCACTTTACAATTAGGCCGGCCACAACTATGTGCCTGCACTCTCTCCCTCTCTCTCTCTTCCTCTCTCTCTCTCTCTCTCTCACACACACACACACACACTCTATCTCACTCTCTGTCTCTCTACGCCAGCCTCCTCCCTGCCCAGTCCATTTCCTCTCCTCTCCTTTCCCCAGTGCTGGCTGCTCCTTAGCGGGGTTGGGTGGAGCGGCTCAGGGCCCCTGCTCTCTGGCCTCCACACCACGGGCGTGGCTGTGGTATGAGGAGGGTTGAAATGGAGAGGGAGAGGAGGTGGGTGTGAGAGTTGGGGTGTGTGTGTGTGTGTGACTGAGAGAGAAGGTGTGTCTATGCGTGCGTGTGTGTATGTGTGTGTGTGTGAGAGAGAGAAAGAGAGAGTGAGTGTGTGTGTGTGTGTGTGTGTGTGTATGTGTAAGGGGAGGGGGATCACGAGGGCAAGGGAAAGCCCACATCAGCAGACTTGTATTAATGCACACATTGTAGAAGACTCCAGGCTAAGCTAGCTAACCGTTTAGCAAGCCCTGGTTGCCGACAATATCCAGATCCTGAGTGTTATAACTGCTTACCATTTCACACACTCTTACAAACACACACACACACACACACACAATTCTAAACTATGCAACAATGCATTTAAGACCAAGAGTAGTCTGTATGCTTCATGCCAGTGGTGAACAGTCAACGCACACTCCTTAACACATAATCCAGTCACACACCCAGATGCGCAAAAGTAACGTCACACTCAGTCTAGTCTCAGTTACGCAAAGGGCGCAAATTGCAGCCTCACACAAACGGACAGGAGATTCCAAAAACCGTGACAAAAACACAAGCCCTCTGTGGGTATTGTCAGCTAGGATATACGCTGGGCAGGCAGCCCTTTTAGTTTTTGCCTCAGTGGACCAGAGCCACTGGACCACAGCCCTGAATGACATCACACCCTTCTCTTACTGGCACATGAAGTACGAAAGAACAAAAACAAAACGGAAAAAAGGGACAAATAAAAAGCAGCCCAATCTCTGGGCCGGCGTGGGTGGAAAAAACGCTCACCTGTGGCATTGTGGGCGCTCGTGGGGGTGGAGGAGCTTGCTGAATGCCGGCCGTTGTGATTGGCCTGCTGGGCACGAGGGGGCCGCAGAGCTGAATACACGCCATTATTAGGGAACAATGGAGCGTGTGAACCCGGCGCAATGTACTGTCTGTGTGTGACTTTGACCCTGTGGCCAGCTGTTCTCTCTCTCTCACACACACACACATACACATACACACATACACACACACACACACTGTAAAAGTTCCAGTGCAGCTGGTCTCAAAGCTCGGGAAGAATTGTATGCGTGTGTTTGTATGTGTATATATGAGTATGACTGTGTGCTCTGTATCCATATGTGTGTGTGTGTGTGTGTGTGTGTGTGTGTGTGTGTGTGTGTGTGCGTGTGTGTGCATGACAGTGTGCTCTACGTGTGTGTGTGTGTGTGCCCTTGGGTAGTATGCATGTTGATGTCATCATGCAAATGTGTTTATGGGCACACCTATGGAGCTCTATGTGATTGTAAATGTGTGTGTTCTAGTCTGTGTGAATGTGTGCATTTTTGTGCATGATACAGGGCTGTTGTTAATGCAAAACATGAGGTGGATCTATGTGAAACTACATGTGTGTGTGTGTGTATGTGTGAAAGAGAAAGAGGAAGAGAGACAGAGAGTGTGTGTAAATGTGTGTGGCAGTTAGAGTCTGTATGCCTGAGTGTGAATGAGAGTATGCTTGTTTACAGCCTGCACATGTGAATGGAAACTGGCTTATTGACTCACAACCAGATCATCCATTTAGACAGCCTACTGGATATCAACTCACACTGGCAAAGAACGGTGACATAAGCCACATCTCATCATGGATGAGCTCCTTATATTGAGACCTACACGTGCACATCAACAACATGCTCACCCAACACATCGAGAAAATGCAGTGTCGCATTCTACTCCCTCAGCAGCTCTCTCATTTTCCCAGTACAGATTGCACACAGAAAAGACGGTGAGAATCTGAGAAAGCATGGAGCACAATGCCAGCTGTCAGGTCTTTGCAGGATTAGGAGCATGTGAGGCCCTAATATTAGCCAAGCTGCCCACTAAGGTTCACTGGCGTCTTGTATTTTGACGGGTGCAGGAATGTTAACACTGTGCATCCTTTTACACACCCTTTTAGCCACAGACAGACACCATTTCAAACTTCACAGTACAGATACAGAAATACAGTTTAAAATATCATATATATAAAATATATAGCCTACAATAGCCTATATGCAATATATATAGCCGTCAATTCGAATCCATCTTATCTGCATTAAACGACGAACGTTTTTTACACTTAAAGACTTGTTTTCTGATTGTTTATGATGAAACACAATGGTTAAGATTGAAATTTTGATGAATGCCGTTGTTCTGAGGATTTTCGGTTGTTGCTGTAGCACCCCCCTACCTACTGCACGGCTGCATAGGTGCCCTGCTGCAATCTTTCCTAAAAAGCATTAAACTTGTTTGTAAAGACATGAAGCTCAGAGTGGTCAGTAATGTTCACTGATATGCTGACACAAAATTTGCTGCAAACTGGTTTCCAACAGGTTTTGAACAATTCATTCTCAATTGTGGACCTATTTTTATCAAACTCCATATTCTTCAACCTAAGAGTTTGAAGCAATACAAGTAATGATGGAAGTCGCACTTTGCAATGATTTTTGTGTCAGCATATCAGTGACCGTTACTTTACATGAAACTTAACCGCCACCACAACAACCGAAAATTCTCGGAACAGAGGCATTCATCACAATTTGAATCTTAACCATAGTATTTCATCATAAACTACTTCAACATTGGCAGCATGGCAGAATGGTAGGCTACCTGGGAATGTCAGCCTAAAGTGTTTTATGGCAGATAAATCAGTCTGCCACTGTCAACAGCAATAATGCATTCTCTCTCTATGGCTCTGCTTGTGGAGCACAGGTAGCAGAGACTTCAGGAAAGCACCTTGGCTGGCATGGGTCGACATTACACAATAATGAGTCAAGAGTTGATTAACCAGCTTTTCCTATAAGCCTAGAACATGATCAGAACAGCCTAAGTGTTGTGAAAGAGCTGCATAAGTTCTGGATTACTATTGGTGGAAGTGGCTGGCTAAAGCAGACAGATAAAAGAGCGCGTCTTAAAAAATAAACCACATTTGAAGCAGGACAAGATGTCTACAAACACTCTCACAACCAACACAAATACACACAGACACACACACACAAAGTACAGAACACACAAAGCTACACACACCGCTACAATAACACAAGCATCTGATCCCTGCTCTGCTAACCCAAACACACATGGCAGGGCGATTAAGTGCTGGCAGGTGAGCCAGGGGCAGGGAGGTGAGCGAGAGGCTTCCTTCTACCCCTTGACCCCCAACCCCACGTCACCTCAACTCACCACCTCACCCCCATCTCACTAAGCTCCTCTTTATCTACTGGGCCTGTGAGCCAAGTGAAGGCAAAGCATCATTCTTGTCACACTCCCAGCCTAATCTGTCCCTCCTGCCCTCCCTCTCCCTCAGTCCCCGCCCCTCCAACCCCCCAACCACCACCACATTTCTTTTTTATCCTCTCTTCTGAGAGAGGCTGTGGAAATCACCGCTAATCAGATCACGAGGGCTAATAGAGGACTTAGCGCTCGTAGCATCTCCAGCGCTGAGGAGCCCTTGCCGGATATAGAGTGCGTTGACTACTTGATAGTGGGCTTGTTTGGGTGACCTTGGGGGTAGGCCATGCGTCAAAGGAAAACTAGAGCCGGTGCCTGTACAGGCCTAGGCCTAACAAACAAACAGATTTAATGGATAATGCTTTAGCGTCTTAGCAAACTAGAAACACACATAGGCACACACAACAGACAAATACTCTAGCTCTAGCGCTCTATAGAGTATTGCTCAGACAAACTAACCAACCAAACCAAGCACCCACAGTTACGCCTTTCCACTAAAACACCCAAAGTCTTCTTCGATTTCATTCCATGGACTGTCTTCACTATGCGAAGGCAGCCTATTCCTGGAAAGGTGGTGCACTTGCTGTATTTATAAATACTTTTTCCATTGGCATGTGATTAGTGAAGGGCAGGGCAGTGCCCTTACTAAAAGTCAGCGCAGGGCAGGCCCTTTCCTTAAGTCCACTAAGCGCAGGATGGGCACAGCACCCTGACTTGACTACCTCAATGGACACATCCATCCACACAGGCCTGAATCCATTCCACAGTTGGCTGCTGTGTAGGAGAGGTGCCATATAAAAACCTCCTCCAGCATCCTGGGTAATGTCACCAGTGGACAATTAAAATGTTCTCCAGTACCCAAACTAGATAATGAGTATTGTGAGCCCTTGTAAGATCACAAATATAAAACAAATATAATGTCCAAATATATTTGCCAGTGTGTTATTCATATGTTGCATAATACAGTATATGTTTAAAAGAAGACTTTGGGAGAACTGGGCAACACGTCTTTTATCTTTACAATCAACATACATTGCATGTGCAAATGTGTGCATGACACAGATGTAGACAGCTGCTCCACAGTTAATGCCCTTATGTGTTAATGGCAGAGGACCAATACCACTGCACGTCACCGCATCTGTCCACAACAGAAGCCAGTGGTGCCTGCTTAGCACCACCTGAACAGCTTGAGGTTTAGCCTTTAGGAAATCTGCGCGTAACACACACAGACACAGACACACGCACACACCTGAAAGTAAGCACCAACCTTTTAACCATGGCAAACACAGAGGGAGACCACTGTCCTACATTCACTAACCTGATTTAGGCAGGGATAACCACCACAACGCTAATGCTCTTTGTGGCTCTCGACTTCCCCTCTGCTCATCTTTCTTCAGCCTTTGCTCAGAACACCCATCCACTCACTAGACTGTGCATTCATTACATAAAGTACAAGTGAATTACTATAAGGGTGCTTACTCACTGTATAGAGAACCATGCTACAAGAAACAGAGTTAGTGGGCTGACAGCACTAGTCTAACCAACCCCATCACTACAAATCATCTTTGGATTTACATTTGAATTAGCAGATAACCACAGGGTCTGAGTGTCCCAAGGATTTGTTCGGTGGTTAAGAAACGCACACAAAATCAAGTCAGTACTCCTGCACAGTGTGGTCGTTTACATACCAATCTGACGCCTGGTTTGAAGTACAACTGGGTTTTTAAACTCTTAATTTGGAAAATGCTTGCTCGTCACGGCCAAGCCACAAAATGCACCCCGTGAAAAGAATAAAATGGAACAGATTACACTCCCATTCACACACATGATGACATTTACACAAATGACAGCATTATTACTACAGCTGCACAGTCTATTCAACAGATCCGTTTGGAGATTGAGCAGGGCACAAGGTGAAGGATTCAAAGTGGATTTTTTTTGTAGTTGTGAGAACTGAAAAGATTGAAACTGAGCGTTTAAGTTCGGTGAAGAGTTGTTGGCTTTGGTCACAGTCAGTGGCTGGGATCTTAAAGTGTGAGAGAGAGAGAGAGCGAGAGAGAGTCAGCTTTAAAAGGAGGAAATGCTAATTTGTGCAGGTCGGTGTCGGTGATGGACGACACTGCCAGTATGAGGGGCACCAGAAGCAGCAGATTTCTCTAAAGCGAGGCAGGGTAGCTTTTGTGTCTGGAGAGAAATCATCAGTGTTACTGAGACACACTTCACCTCTCATGCTGCTTCATGATGAAGCACTCAAACTCACTCTCTTCCCTACAGGTACACGCACACACACACACACACACACACACAAGCCAAAATACTCAGAAACACACACACACACACACAGACACACACCAGCTTACATATTCAGGAACACACAGGCCTATTCTTATGCATGGTGTAAAACAGCAGGTCACCCAGCAATAACTATATTTATAAAACATGCACCTGGCTGCCGTGAACATCAAGCATCAACACATAGTGAAGGTTAAACAGCAGAGCACAATAACATGAAGAGAGTGGGAGGGGAATGGGGGGGGGTTGTTGGAAACAGACTGCTTCCGATGAGTCAGATAGATATCAGCAGCAGCAAGCAAGCACACGTGCTGCAGGATATGCCATGCTGGAGAAGAGCCCAGGACACAGAGGTCTTAACAGATAGGCGGAAGAATAACACACATCATACAGTCAGAGAGAAAGAGTGAGTGAGAGTGAGTGAGCAAGAGAGGGAGAGCGTGAGAGAGAGAGAGATGGGAAGGAAGTTCTTGATGAATGTCCAGGACATGGACATCACATTGAAATGCTATGACATGAAGAGTGTTTTCACTGTTCACTTGCTACTGTACTGAGCGAGGACCAAGGTCAGACCGGCAAACCTCTTCCAACCACTGCTGCCAAAGGCTCCAAGTGACATTTCCTCTATTCTCCGAGACGAGGAACTCAGATGAAAAATAAGTGCCGTCAGGGGTGTTTTTGCCCGAGTGTCACACTCACACAGAGAGAGTAATACAGACAGCGCTGCGGCTAACAGCCATTCCTCTCAGTGCAGTCTCTCATACACACACACAGGGCTAATACACACTTCCTCCCTGTTCAATAATTCAGGAGGATGTATATTTAAACACACTGTTGCCAGACTCCTATTTGTACATCCTTCCTTCAGCAAACACAAGACCATGTCCTCATCCATGCTTGACATCTCAACACCTGAATTTGACTTAACATCTATCGGACAGAAAGGAGCATGTCTCCATTTAATGACACCATATTAATTCATTAAGATGGTCATTCATTTAATGTTCAGTTGTGATGGAGAATATTTTTCTGTACAAGATGTTTAGTGATGAACTGCAGGGACAACAAACAAACAAATATTTTTGATTTGTGCTTTGGCTCCATATTCAGTTAATCATACTGACTATACACCAGAGGTAGTACAAACAGCAACAGTATCATCTCTTCCTCCTAGCTACTGTACCTCTCAAGCCCTTTTTAATGAGATATTTAAGCATATTAACTCCTACGTCTAATACATTTTTCACAACATAAGTTTAAAAATGGTTTTCCATTAACTTGGTGCGACAAAAATCAGCGTTGGAGAAATATTCAATTCAATTCAATTCAGTTTTATTTATACAGCGCCTTTTACAATAGTATTGTCTCATGGCGCTTCACAGAAGGAGGACCCAAGAGCAACAGGGGCAAGGAAAAACTCCCTTATGTTCAGTTAATGTAGGAAGAAACCTTGGGCAGATCCACGACTCAAGGGGCTAACCCAACTGCCAGGGGTCATGGAGAAATATTACAATCAGTAGTAACCATGACAGACTATAAGTTGCCAATGGTTTTAGCTAAGGTTCATAATAGTTCATAATAGAGTATTATCCCACTTTTACAATACATGGTAGTCAGTCTATAGGTGGTTATCAGGAATTATGGCTGGACAATGTAGCAGCGGCTAAATACACTCCTTTTCCATTACATATGTATGTCGCACTAACTTTTTGATGCACATCATTTTAAAGTGAATCATCTTTTTAATGGCAAAAGGGGTTCAGTCAGTCTGAAACCACTGCAGTCACCTTTCTCTCCTTCTCTCCCCCCTGGACTTGCTATCTGCACAAGTGCATCACTCCTTTCTCCAGGGCCGCTGGTCTTAAACCACTATGGACAGAAATCACTCTGCCCTAAAAATAAACAATCGGCCTTCTCCATCACAACAAAAAATGCTGCTGTTATATCTGCCAACACGAATCTGTGGCTTCTCAGTCAGAGTTGGGATGATGAAGCTCCACTTTACAGTAATAGCAGTGTGGTCGAAGACTGTACAAACCATACAGAGTCTGTATTTTGTGTGTGATCTTGTGTGTGTGTGTATCATGTGTGTATGCTTCTCTTCCTCTGGTCCTGATGCAGAGTTGGGAAGCAGCAGCAAATGTGACAGGACCACACACACACATATACACACACACACACACACACACACACACACACACACACACACACACACACACAAGCCATGGTCCACAGCACATCCAAATAGAAGCTGCATTTCTCCCAAGAGCTGACCTATATAGTCACCAGCTCTGTGACACCAGCACTGTTCCTGATAACACCAGAGGTTAGCAGCAGTCTTTGCTGAGATCGTTTTCCTTTTTCACTTCTTGCTGCCAACTCACCTTTCACTGACTGCAGAAGACACAAAAGAGCACAGTTTACAACAAAATCCCCTGATTCTCAGCAGAGATTGATTGCTCCGGGCAACAGAGGGACTGCAGTGGATGGTCTAATTGCTGCAGAGAGGAGCACCTGAACTGAAACAAGTCTATTGACTAATGGGCGCCAGTAAATGGAATGATAATTAGTCCTGCTGCTTGTGCCTGGCCAGAGATGGTTCCACCCAGGAATATAAAATAATATCTGACCAATCTCTCTAAGCAATAACCTTTAATGATGCAGACTACAATCTATGCAGTAATGTTGGGACACAGCAGATTTGTTGGCTTCACAGACAAAAAATAATGTATTCAATAAAATAAAAGGTGATTTTCAAGAAGAGCTCACAGCTACATGAAAGTTCATTATAGGCCACCTCACTTTTCAAGCACACTTGAATTGCTTGCACCTGATTACATCTTCTTGAAACCTGCTAAAAGAAAGCCCAGCATGCAGGAGAAGACCTCTACCCTATGAAAAGCATCCGGAATGCAGATAATAAAGATCACATATAAAGTGGAAATTCCCAAGCAAAAACAAATCCATGACTTGATATGATTACAGACTTTATATGATTATATGCCATTTGAGGTCACAACAAAAACTGAGAGATTAATGGTTCAGCAGAACTATTGTACATTAGATCTCAGGGAAAGGTCACCGCCAGCCAAAAAGAGACTGCTGCAGCTGACTCCTCAATCCACTCAAAAGTTCATGTCGGAAATGAGATCTGACACAGGCGCTTTTCATGTCTAATATTGACAGTGTGTGACAGGGATATGTTAATCGCTTGATGAAATAAAACTCATGGAATGAAAACCTGAAGGCCGAGCTGTGTAATGAAATGAAATACCGCTCACCCCATATCCCTTAATACCCAGAGCACAAAAGCCGTCCAAAACATAGATGATTTCCGTAATCTCCATATCCAGCACAATATGGCCATTATTCTGAGGCAGTGGGTAAAACGGTGTACCCTAAAATAGGCTCGCGTCAAGCATAATGTGAAAGAGGCTTTGGCACTGCCTTCGTCCAGCAAAGCACTTTTCTGATTGCCCAACATGAAATGGCTTTTCTCAGAGGAAATAGAACTGCATTTTCATTATATAGACGTATACTCTCTCATTCCCATTTTAGCCTTAAACCAATCGTGGACCCAAGTGGGTAAGTGAATTATCACTTCGTCAATAAAATTCTGACAAAAGTGTCCGCCCTCGCCAGCCTGGACAGTGTGCGCGTGGGCTTTCTGACCTTGCCGTTAACTGAGCGCACCTGCACAGCATCACCAAGCTATTCGACACATTGTAATGAACTACTGCTTAGCGCATGTTTGAAAGCAACAAAATTCTCATAATAGTTCACAGACGCAGCTCTACACTGATCCACGGATTTGTCGGAAATGTTTTACTTGTGTCAAGCTACAAGGGGACAAACAACTATACTGGCTAAAATGTAGCGGTCTTCAGCACATAATTAATGAAACAAGAATTCTTTACTTACTGGTGTCTTCTGGGAGTTATTCATGGTGTGACCGGCTCCAGGACAGCGAAATTCCAAATCACCAATCACGCTTACGCAACACTACATGCAGTTCCATACGCCCCATCCACGACAACTCTCGAGATTCTTGAAGTGTCAGTCTTTTCAGCAACACTTAAAATTACACACGACAGTCTAACAAACAGAATTTTAACTCGCCAGACAGAAGGCAAGCGTTTCTTTTTTGGCTAAATGTAGGCTCAGGATAGCCAACGTTAACAACCATAGTCATCTGGCCGAGCTCATCTCCCGGCTGTCATCAGTGCACCTCGGCTTGCCATGGCAGAGAGGAGGGGGAGCACGAGCCAACCAGAGAGGCAGCCGGGGAGGCGGCGTAACGTCCACATGTAGTTGTTAGTGTTGGTTTCCGGACTATTTCGAGCTGTGGGGATTGTAAAGCACTGTACCTGCACATTAATAGGATTCTTGAATTTATTTAAAAATATCCGTTGACGATAACAGATCAGAAAATTAAAATGACCCATCAATCTGAAACGAAAGATTTAAAGTGCATTCATAGCGGGTCATTGTTCTTTGATGAATTTGTCAAGTGATAATTAAGCAAATATTAATAATCAAGTAATACTAATAACAAACAATCATCATTACGGTGTTATAATGCCTAGACAAATGTATATTTACAGTGGTGTCTAATGGCATGAAATGGTATGAAATTGGTTTCATGAAACCACAAGAGTGCATTCACATGCAGTAATCAGCAAAAGTTGCTGCATGTGCAGTTCAGCTTCAGCTCTACATCTAATCAAGAATAGATGCTGAACAGAAACTAATCTCAGATGCAGTACTTCTGGAGCCCCAGCTAAAACCAAAGCAAAGTGAGGTATGCTGAGGAGCTCATCTCAAAACATCTCATCTCTATATTACCTTTATATTACCTCTATATTATCTGTCTGTCTGAAACACACTGTATTATACATTATATGGAAAAGCTCTAAAACACTACTCTTAATTTAAAGATACAAAATGAAGTCTTGTCAGAGAAATGAGAAATATGGCATGGCAGTTGATTGTATTTATATTCAATCAACATAATTATATATGTAATATTGCACTCTTGGGCCTATGGTATGCATGCACCCACACTTATCCAGACACTTAATGCCTGCATCCTCACTACAGTACATACTATATAATGTACATACAGAGGCCACAGTATTTATCACAATGCATAGCAATTCTGAATAATGACCATGACACAATTTACTCTGGCAGCTATAATAACTGTGTTATAGCAAAGAAAGCAGTGGATCACACACAGCTTATAGAAACACTCCAGTATTTTAGATTTGTCCTATTTTGATTCAGCAGCATCTGAATTGGTGTATAAGAGTATCAAGAGAATGTGGAAATATCAACAAATCTACAACAAATTACTCAATAATAATAAGAAGAATAACTTGTTAGCATCAAAGGACCCAATAAAATCTGGGTTCAACAAAACTAAGGTCTTTCCAATAAACACTGCTTTAATCAACTCAACACTAAAACTAAGAATGGAAAATAAAACCTCCCAAAGATGCCTACAATTTTAAACTCGAACAAAAGTGTTTAATTACATAACATAACATTTCCTGCCATTCTTCTTCATATAGGCTCTTCAGGAATTCAACAGCATTGCTGTCGACCTGTTTAAAGACAATGTGACGTTCCAGATGAGTTGGTTGGGGTAGTTGTGTTGAAGTGTTTATGGTAGTAAAAGTTAAAGGTAACGGGGGAGGAGAGAGGGAAGGAGAGAGGCGGGAAAAGCAAGAGTGCAGAAAAAACAGATGGAGGAAAGGAGACAGGGGACTGCAGAAGAGCAAAGGGGGTCCACGAGAGTGGACTCGGATATATATCACAATTGTACGCCACGCACACACACACACACACACACACACACACACACACACACACATTCCTTCTATGATGAAGTGTTCCTCAGTGCAGTAAACATCACCAGACAAAAATAAGTGCTTCAGGGTAAAGGGAGATCGCTGCAGATGGAGGCTTCCAATAACCCCTGTGATCTGGTTGACCAGCGACCATAAAAAAGCCTCACTTAACTTATTCAGTAAAACAGTCATATTGCAGGCCTTTCAAATGTGCTCTTCTAAAAAAAATTAACTGCAGTGGCACCTTGCAATGGATGACGGCCTTTGGCATGAATTAAATGAATGTCTTTCCACAGATGATCCACAGTGTATAGCAATACATAAACTGTGGTTCCAAAGATAGTAAGTGGTCACAATGTGAAATCACCCATGAAAGACTGACACAAATGTTGCTCAGTGGACATCATGAAAAAGTAGTTGTCATTCCTGTTTTATTCCTTTTTCTAAACAAACATTTCTTTTTCTTGAATGCAATTAGGAAAATATTTTTCCCATATGTTACTCTTCATTAAATCTGGTATTTTGTCCTTTAGTGACCTTTAGTAACTTCATGCTAAGTCGCCACATCCTATTTACTTTCTTGTTTTTTCCCAGACAAACAATCTGGTTTCCTATCGGAGAGGAGAAGAGGTCAGCTCTGGAGCTTGCTTCCTTCCTTGTTGTATACACAACCAAGTTTAATCCGATGCAAATTCTTATGTAACCTCTGTCATTTTGTGTAGTGCCATCGATAAGAGCGCTCACAAATCTCAGGGCTGGAATGGTGTCTGACAGAGGACTTTGCATACACAAAATACATGCATAGATGCAAGAAATCCATTATTACTCTTGTCTCACTCTCTTTCTCTCTCTTTCTCACACACACACACACACACACACACACACGTACATTAGGATAAACCAATGGGCAGGTGGTCTGGACAAGAGTTATGCCAAGATCTGGTCTGTGGGGATCAAAGACCGACCAATCAAAACGCAAAGCCAAATGCAAGCCAAATCATAACGCTCCAGTGACCAATGGCACTGCTTCAGTGAACTGAACTGACAGCCACTTGGGAGAGATAAATAAAGTCTCTGCACTCAGTGTCCAGCTTGAAACTAGATACATCAGTCGTAAATAGAATGCCACCAGACTGACACAAATGTGTGGTGACTACAAAAAGTAGCTGTATATGCAAAACACCAAGATATGTTACATTTCTTGAAAAGGGGGGCCTTTTAAAGTAGAAATACTGCCAATTCTTTCATTGCATAAGATGTGTCAGAAAAAAGACAGAAATGAAATCAGCAACTACAATACTGACATCACCCTCAAATAAAGGAGATGTCAAGATGACTTTGCTTAACTTACTGTATATAATGGTCTCTATTTTCCACAAGAATAACTTCATGTACAAATATTTCACTGCATCCCAAATGACATTCTGTCACATATACATTATAAAATCTGAGCTGTGTGCAGAGTAGGGACAGAGAAGACTGAGGCTATGTTTCTGCAACTGTATGCAAAGCCAAGGAGAGGGCAAGCATCTCTTCCTGTGGAACAATCTGGAAAGGAAAGGGGCCTAAAGCACCATATTTCCTTTGGAGGACTGGACCCAAAATCCCCTGTTCTGCAATTTTAAACTGAGGCATTTTCACATATGTGTCATCTCCCTCTACTCCGACATTCCCTCTGTCTCTCTTCCACTGTCCCTTCACTGTATTTCCCATCATGCCTTTCTCTTTCTCTCTTTGCTTCAAATCTGGATCCATTTTAAAGGTGTGTGTGTGTGTGTGTGTGTGTGTGTGTGTGAGTGTGTGTGTGAGTGTGTGTGTGTTGGGGGGGGTGCATACACTAGAGCTTGCACTAAATCTGCCTGAACAGCCTGCTACGATAGCTAACCACTGGAGTATAATACAACCCATGTGAATCGGTCACAAAGTCCAGGAAACTGTTTGACCCATAAGACCCTTATCTTCCATCCCAATCCATCATAACCAGAGGAGAGCGCAATGATATCATGACTTATTCACTTATTCACTCACTCACATCCCCATCCACAACAACACCCCCACCACCACCACATTGCAGCATTCCCAAGAAAGGGCTCTTTCACAACACACACACACCACGTGCATTCTAATCACTCACTGACTATCTCTCTCTCTCATACACACACACACACTCATACATTTAGATGATCGTCCTCACAAACCTGCACACACACACACACACACAGACAGAGAGAGAGAGAGAGAGAGAGTCAGTCATCACAGGTTTGGAACACCACGTAGTCAAAACATAAGACATTGCCTTAGTTGTGAAACCTGTGCCTGGCAAGCACAAATAGGGAGAGCAGTATTTCACAGTGATGAAAGAACAGGAGGCACAGGTACAAGCATAGCTCATAGTGACTATGATTAGTGATCACTACAGGAGCTGTAGATTGTGAAACGGCAAGTTAGCTATAAATAGCAGGACTAGATCCTGGAGTCATAGAAGAAAGCTGAACAACAGATTTGGTAATAATAATGTCCACTTGTACCACTTGTACTGTAGACACAAATTGAACAGTATCCATTGGGTCAAGATGCTGTCAAGAAGTCAAGCCATTGTGAATTCTGTCAATACAGTACAAATAGTAAGCCAATATTCATTTTGCTCTGAAAGTGGAATTGCATAAGCACCACCAGTGAGCCTAATGTAGGTACGCAGTAGGTTAATTCCCACAGAGTGTGATCTCTGTGGCCCATATGAAATACCTAACGATGTGTAACTTGTCTTAATGCAGCTAATGGCAGGTTCATGCAGTGGGAGATTAGTTTCACCTGAACCAACTTTCACTGCATTAGCAAAACTAGCTATTAAAGGGGTCTGACCAGAGCCCAGATGGCAAGCTCAAGTCGCAACAGGACTGAATTCCTCCAGTCACATGGTGATTGAGTGTTTACAGCCACCGCTGACAAATGCATCCATTGTGCTTTCTGCTACCATACACCACTGACAATCGCAAGACCTTTACATTAATAACAACAAAAACTCAGTTCAGATCTGGCTGTAGGGTCTGGCCAGCAAACGGCACTCTCTGCAGCTGTGCAGCCAACAACATACTGAGTGAATCAGGAGAATACTTGGATGTTTTCACAGGGGTGTAGTTAAACACTGTTCATATTTCTGCTCACCGGTGTGTACACACGAAGGAGTGGAAAACACTCCTGAATTAGTTGCACAGCAGAGTCATTTTTTACCCTGCTTTTTCTCTCCTTCTCCCTCTCTCTTTCTCTCTCTCTCTCCTACTCCTCCATCTCTCCAAACAGAGCACAGTTTATACCAGGCTGTATAACTGTGACTTCTTATTCAATTTATGAGGCTTCATGTTCATGTGCGAAAGGAGTCTGGAGCCTAGAAAGAACTATTGGGGAAGAAATTCAGGAGCGTGCCAGTGTTGGGCTTCAGATGATCAGAGAAACTTCAAAAGGGCCAAGGCCAAAGCCAGCCCCGAGCTCCAGGCCCTGGTTGGGTTCCAACCACAGTTGCTTCCCTTTGCTCTTGCTCTTCTACACTCTCCTGCAACACCCTGGCTCCCAGGCTGGTGTTTTTCAAAGGAAGCTGGCTCTAGCCGAGGCATTCCACTTGTTCCCTGCCGCACAGAGTGCTCATTCAGCATGGCTCCAACAGTCCTCACACCGTGAAAGGGCTGAGCCCAGAGCCCGAGCCAGGGACGCAGGGGGGCTGGTTGAGGGGTAGGGGGCGGTGATGGTGGTGGTTCTGGAACGAGGCGTGGGTGACCTAACACAATGTCCCCTTTCTTTGCCATCCTGCTCTCATAACACTCTCCTCCTCTGTGTAGCAGAAGCAGCAGCAGCAGCAGCAGCAGAGACCCAGTCCAGATCATGGCTGCGGGAGAATGGGCAGAGGGGTGCCAAACGCTGACACTGCTGCTCACGTCAGGAAGCACGAGGAGATCGAGAAGCACACACACGTGCTTTCACTGACACATCCTACCTTACTGTAGTATATGATTTATGACACAGCCCAAGTGACTACACCAAGCACAGGCACTGGGAGAGACATGTGAGGTCTGCAGTCTAGCAAACACATAAACTCAATTGATTAGCATATCCTCCATTCTTTGATATTCATGTGTGTTTATGTAACTTGCAGGAAGAGGCTAAGGTCTTTGAATGTTTGAGCCCCTCACACAACAGCATGCGCATGGCAATAGATGCTATGCTCGCGTAGATGCCTGGTTTTTGTTAGCTCTGCTTGCTATCTTAGCAGAGCGCACAGGGACATTGAAGTCCTCCTAAACAGCTCCACAGCTGAACCAACAGAAGGAGGGGAAGAGCAGGACCTCCAAACTCCCTACAGAGAAATGAATGCATGACTTATGGTTGGATGCAAGAATCAATGCTGTTCTCTGTTAACTGAACCTGTAGTGTGGCCTATCTATAGATATTTAGCTCCATTCTGGATTTCAGCAATCATGGCATATACTTTTCTGTTTGCTAGCTTTACACTGTAAACCTGCTGACTTAATAAACTTAAAATAATTCCTTTCAGGGGTGCAAAACCCGATTCTTATTTTTCCTACAATGAAGGCAGAACACATTGATACCAGAAATTTCCAGAACTACTAGGTTTATGTAAGAGGTAAGGGAGTGGTGTGGATGGACAGAAGCCATTGTTGACATAACTCCTGGGGCCGTCTGAACGTTTTGTAATTTAACTGTTTCTCACCACTTCTGTGCATAGTTGATTGGTCTTGCAAGATTTTGTATTTTGTACTTTGTACAAACATAATCGTAGTCCTGAGAACAGAACCAAATATAGTGTCTTTAATTTATTTCTGTAGTAGCACTGAGCTTAGCATCTTTTTAGATTCCACTACTGACCTCTTTCTGGTCTCCTGTTGACCTCCTCCGTAATGAAGTATATGCGTAATGTGTCCTTAAAGCTCCCAGTGTAGCCATGAACCACATATAGTAGCCTTACAGGGAAAGACTTGTTATCTTATTATTCTGCGTGCATTCATCCACTTCATTAATCAATGCTTGACTCTATCGCCCACATTTAGAGTCTAAACCATCTGGTGTGACTGGTGCTGATCCTGGTTATGCAACGGGGACCAGTGACTTAGATTAGCATGTAGTTGTAGACTTTTGTAAGCTATCTAACTGTTGGGTATATAAGCCCTGGTGGCCCGTGGCCCAACTCCACAGCATTAAAGGTCTAACTGCAATCCCTGAGACACACACACACACACAAAGAGAGTGCATTAAAGGTCTAACTGCAACCCCTAGACAGACACACACACACACACACACACAGACCATGAAAGGTCTAACGGCAACACTCTTGCACAAGCGCACATACACGCACACACACACACAACCCTTCAAGTTCTCTCACTCTTGGCACTCACTCTACTTCACATTGGTTCTGTAGTTACATATCAGCAGTAAGGAGAGTGACATTGCAGTGCTCCAACACTGGGGGGCACACAGATGGACCTCCTGCTGCAGTGGGCTCATGCCACTGTATTCAAGCCTGGGGAGACTTGGCGGGGACACAAGGAACTGACTTAAAGGATAAATCCAATGTGAATCAATCAATAGCCCTGTTGTTTGAGATCACCAAGTGCTGTTTATAGGAAAAACAGAAAATGTGATACGACACAGGCCAAATAGCAAACCAACAGCTAACTTTAACTGAATTGGGGAAAAGTGAGTTTCTGAGCCCCACTTTTTGTAGTGCTACCAATTTGCTATTTGGTCTATATTGTATCAAATTTTCTCATTCTTTTTCCTACCAACAGCACTCTGTGACCTTGAACAACAGGGCTATGGATTCATTCACACAAACTGCCAACACTGTGCATCTAACTAACTGTGTCCTAGTTTGTATTAATGGATGGCATCTCCTTGCTATCTCATCAAGTCTAATCCAATGAGGGAAAAAACAGTCATGAGAAATTCTTTTAGTTTCTATTATTTATCTGTTTGGAAATTGCTTGTTGTATGACTAATGACTCTGAGGGCTTAGAGTGATGTTTTGACTGAGCTTGATCTGATCTTGTAAACACCTTGTCACATTGTTCTTGCTGAGTGTGGAGTGTGGTGTGGCACAGTTAGTGGGCAGAGAGTTATGCTGTTAATATCAGGACTGCAGTGGCTATTTACGTACACCAGTCCAAGACTGGGAATTGACTGAGCCATAGATTTCAGAAACCCTGTCACAGCCAAGTACTGAAAGTCTGTATTAGAGTGGCAGTGACCTACTCACCTATTGTATGGGCACATTTAATATGTGCCCATTAAACTGAACTGAACCCAATAACATGCAGGCTTATTGTTTTCCTTCCAATGGATCCTACAGTAACACTAAGGGAATAGTAATAGGCTGACTACAGCCACAGTTTGGAAGACTCCGTGGGAAGCTGGCCAGCCTCGGCGCTCAAGAGAAAGTGACCCATCAGTGCAGCATGAAAGGACATCCTAAAACACTCCTCTTCAATGGAGTCATCTGGATCCTGAGCGTGACATCATATTGGCCAGACGAGGAGCAGAGCGCCGAAAAGTTACACTCACTTCCTGTTCCCATCAGCTGTCTCTGCTGGACTAGGCTAAAGGCTAGAGACTAAAGGTTTACTCCAGTTTACACCACAAGAGGAGAAAAGGAGATCCTCTCTCAGCTTTAAGAAGTGACAAGGGTGTTGTAAAGAGAAAAACAGAGGTGGCTGGAAAGAGAAAAAAAAAGAAAAAAAGGAAGGAGGAATGCAGTGGCCTCTATACTGAAAAGGGGACTTGTTAAAACTTGAACAAACAGCGGTACTACTGAGGTCACAGATGAGGCTGTTCATACATTTCTATAAAAGCCCGTCTGGTCAGACTCTCTGCCGCTGCTCTGAAGCTTGTATTCTCCCCAGCAGCTGTGTGCTCCTCTCGGGAATTTTTACGCATGGAAAAGTGTTAGGAGTTGCAGTAAACAATGTCCAAAAACACAGGTCAGCCAGCGCAACACACACTGTTTATATGCCTGGGAGAGTACATGCAAATGCAGAGATTGGTTGCCATGACAAATGGCAAATCTCACAGACCAAGTCTTAGTCAAGGAATGTATGGTGTTCATGCTGTGCCTTTTTTTTTTTTAATTACCCCCCAACCTCACAGGAGACTGTCCAAAAAGCCTGTTGGGAATATCAGGCATTTCTCTCAAGGTCACTTTGGAAAAGGGCCATGCTGTTTGATATAAAAGGGATGCCTGTTCCATACACAGACACGCACATGCACACATACACACGCACACACATGCACACACACACATACACACCAGAGTGACTGAGATTATTTGATTAGTCCCTTTAGAAGTTACAGGAATCTGCTAGGGAGTCAATTGGCATTGGAGAGATTGAAGAGACATGTAGAGTCAGGGAGAACAGTTGGATCAGTTCTCATTTGGAAGAAAAGGACAGCTATCTATCAAGGCAAAAAAAAAATACAAGCTAGGCATTCTGGACATTTCTCCCTTACCCCCCCCCCCCCTTCCTTCTCCAGTTATGGGCATGCCGTAAACAACCTCTGCTCTGATAGCAACTCTTTGAAACCTCTAATTGGGAGGGGTCTGACACTGATTGAGTAACGAGACATTTTGGACGAGACGGCTTAACTCGTGGAGGCACCAGCCATGTTTGACCATAGACTTCTGAGAACTGTGCGACCTCGCCATGTGTACAAATGAACAAAGCCACAACAACAACAAAATCTATTCTTACATTTACCTCAAGTAATCAATGGTCAGTGCTCTTTCGCAACCTTGACTACAATGACGTACGGGGGAGAAGAAAGAGAGAGAAAAGAATGAAAAGGGTCTGTTGGTTATGGAATATCCAGATCTGTTATCATCCTATCATATGTGATTTTTTTTTTGAGGTGTGCATATTTCAGATTGTGAGGTGAAGCCTCTGATCTCTGCATGCGTTCACATTGGAGTGTGAAAGACAAAAAAAGAACACAAGATTCTTTCTGTGCACCACTATGTTTGTTTTTTCTCTTCTTTTCATGCTATGATTCCCATTCCAAGCTCATCAGTGGCAGAGGCGCTAGATGGGCAATCTTCCTGTCAGGCTGAGGGATACTGGGACACTGCTCACACTTAACACGCAACAGCTGCAAAGCCGAGGGGCCAACATTGTTTTGGCAACCAGGGGGGGAACGAGAGAAACAAAGGCGAGAGGATATGAAAATCCCATCTAAATATTCCCAGTGCCACTTGGAGAGGCCAAGTGTCTTTCCCTCATTTTCAATCATTTTGAACAGTCAGTTACATCTTTTATTGGCTGTGATACATCCATTAGTGTCTTTGATGGCTAATATTTAATATGGAGCCCTGCTGCCCTTCAATATCGTTGGTTAAGCTTTCGCAGACCTCACGATTGTTGTTCTCAATCTGTCATGTTTAATTTAACACACCAGGCTTGGCATAACAATTTTATAAGGTCTCCCCTAAAATATTGATGAAGCAGTATTCTTAATTTGGGGTTTTGGGTGTGGAGGCTTTTTTTTTATTTTATATGTTCAAATAATATACAAAAAGTTGTGAAAGAGACAACCCTCTCAATGTCATAGAATGTGAAAATCACAAGTTTACAAAGTTGTGAACAGCACTCTGACTGTTTAAAGAGTTTTTGTTTACATACTCAGGAAACCATTAAGTTATGTCCTAAATTATGTTGTGAGCTACCCTTCCTGCGTATCAGTGCGCACAGATAAAAAGTTTCACAGAAACTCACAAAGGAAACACAAATCAGGTGCATCGTTACCTGTATACTCAAGGCAATTTGACGAATATAGATCATGTTGAGATCCTCGAATATCCGCAGCTTCTCCATGTCTGCGAATCTCTCCATCTGCATCCTGCATCCAGGTTTGTCAGTTCACCTCCAAATCGGTTATGGCTTATCTGGCTAAAGGGAGGTTTGTCTCCAGGAGCGACCTCAACGAGCAAAGCGACTTACGTAAATACATCATCAGCAGATGATACAGTTGTGCTCCGGCAAGCAAAGTTCCATCGTAAATTATCGATCGGGATGAGTTAGTGCATTTGTCCAGATTGATTTAGTTGCCTTTGATTCAACAGCGACGTTGTGTAAATTAATAGAATAACATTGTCCGGGACGTTCCAAACTGAGATTCACTTCATAGAATATTGGACCTGTACAACGCAGACCTTCCCGCAAAATGTCAGAGGTAGAGGCAAACTTCCTCTCTCCCCAAGAAAGTAGCTATTCCATAACAACGCCCAGTGACTTCACTGTGTTCTGTACTTTAGTCGTTTCAGAGAAACACGCACAGACTTGATTCACAAAAAAGCGCTACATACACCCCCACTCATTTCTCCCTGGCAGTTGTGGGGATAATGCGTCTTTCTCATGCAGTTCTTTTGTCCGCTCGTCTTGATAGAGCGCCGTCTGTCCGCTCAGACCACGCTACAAAAGGGCATCGCCTCCGTGGAGGCGCACAGTGAGCCGTCTGTTTATAGTGTAACTGGACCAAGCGCTAAATGAGCCAATAAACTTCACATTGCTGTTTAACGTGGTGCCTTGAGACGCGCACCAAAACACACACACACACACAGAGACACACACTCACACTTAACAACCGCATAAGGCATAACCATTTTCCCCTCAAGATTTTGATTATGTCAATTAATCCAAATGAAGGGTTCTAATAGCTCACGGTTACTGTCTGGTGCCATTAAACACTAGGTCCCACTTTACAAGTTGTTATCTAAATGTATCAAACAACGAGAGAAAGATGAAGCGATATTTACGCTCAAGCTCAGCAGCGAAAAGCCGGTCTGGGACAAAGAGGACATCTGTTACAGCTGTAGGCGTTATGATAGCAGAGTATTTCGGTACGAAAAGTTAATTCCTACTCGGCCAACCTTTCCAATGTCTCGATGCTCTGCCATGCACTACTGATTGCTTTTTGTGTACACCAACACTGCAATTTTGTTCTGTCACGTCTAAAAAAGAAAGTGCAGGAGATAAGCATGAGAAAGTAAACGTTGTGGCAGACTAGTTCTATAGATGAACTGAGGCGAGGAGGAGGCTTTAGGAACATGAGGGGAAAGGTTGTTTGGAGACCTACCAACGCAGGACATTTGATTTCCACGTATAAACTGAATTTCATTCAGCTATTTATACTCCTGTTGGCTTCCTGTACTACGCAGTGCGCCTCTTGTAGTGAAGTGGACAAGATTAAATGTTAACGCTGGGTGGAGGAGGTCAAATATATATCCTCTATATATCCTCAATAATATATCCTCTCTTCAACTGAGTTCGGAGGCAGTGTCATGCCAATCCAGAACTTAATCTAAAACGGGGAGTTGTCGTATTGTCCTTCAGGCATGCGCTCCCCGGAGTTTTTGCCAAGGCACTTTGAATCATCGACTCTCTCTCGCCACAGGGAGCAAACCGTATGCCCCTGAGGGGTGAAGCTCTCGCTGGGGGATTATTGGTATCCTCCCAACACCCACTGACTTCCCAAACACCCCTTTAGTAAACAACACAGGCAAACAGGAATGCATACTTGACAAAACACGTGTTGCACGTAGACTTGACACAAAAGTGCACGCAAACACAGAAAGTAAAAAGGTATTGTCAAGTGCTAGTAAGGGGTCACTCATGGGATTCCGTAAATGCACGGAGGAATTTACGAACAAGAGATTTTGTCAATAAGATTTAATCCAAGCTACAGACTTATGATTTAAACTTTGGGGTATCTTTTTAAGGTGGTTGTCAACCAAATAAGCTGTTTTTCTGCCTTGAAGAAATTCTCAGGCTTCCCTTCCTTTGAGATTCTACCACATGGCATGGCAATAACAAATGGTTGAAATCTCTCATGTAGTGTTCACAATTGCTCGGAAGCCTGCATATACACCAGGTAATGAAGATCCATACAAGGCAAACCAATCAAACCAAACCTTTTAAAAAGTGTAGCTAGTTCTGCTCATACTGCACTGACCTCTCTTCCGTGCTCCAGAGGGAATGTCCGGATTGACTGAAATAGTATGTCCTTTTGTTTCCCAAACACGACCAGGACATTGAATCAATCCCAAATGGCACTGTGTACTATGGGGAGGATTGTGTATGGCTTTGACAAGAACTATACTGGATCAGAATCGCAGACTGCATCCACTAATCCATAAGATCTACTTTATTTGTCACTGACAGTTTACTTAATGTGATACATCAGGCGCACCCAAATATTACAGTAATTAAGACACCAGCTATCACCTTTTTAATAAAAGCTGTGACCAATGGCAGTACAATGACAACATTCTTATAGTAATGACAGGTTTTCATCAGGACCTTTGGTGATGGATATTAAACATCGGCCAACAGTGCTTCAAGTAGCCTTGCTTTGTCAAGTGCTGCTGAGAGGACCTGATCTATCTACACTAAAGGCAACAAACAACTTTTTTTTTTTTCAAAATTGTTCCTATATTTACATACATTTTGCATGTTGACATAACAAATTTGTTTATTATAGCTTTGAGAGTGAAAAGTCATGCTTTGGATAAACAAGCTGCGAAATGCTGATGGGTGACTGCTGTCATGGTTTTGCTTCAATTTGCATGTCCAATAGCCTCTGTAGTGGCCTCCAGCACACCTAAAAGGATGTCTGCGGATAAAAACAACTATTATCTAAATTGTAAGGTGTGCATACAGACAGACTTCTGAAACAGAACAAATATTGTCTGGAAAAGCAGTTCTGAGTGCCCAGAGTGCTCCTGTACATTTACACTTAGTCCACAAAGTGTAATATGAATTGAACTTTTGCTTACATGATGAAAGGATGTTGCTGCTATTCTACACATACTTGATATGAGAAATGTATACAGGGAGACAGCAGAGGGAGGAATGACAAATGAAGGGATTGCATATGCTTTGCATGTTCCTGCACTAATTGCAATGTAATGTGCACTTTAAATGTGCACTTATAAATATTAGAAATATTTCTACTTAAAAGGTGCACTATACTTTCATCGTTTGTATCATTCTCAAGTTAAATCCAAACACCTGCAGTTTATGGGAGAGTGGTGCCAGACTGCACTTGTCTCCTCTATGCCAATTCCACAGTGATTTATCCCCTACCTAGACAAGCCAACTCAAAGTATCCCATCTCCATGTGTTTCACAATCGCTGTGACTAACACAGCAGGCATGAGGCTGTGGGCCAACACAGGGGCCCCAATGGAGAGGCTGCCGCAAGCTGATGTCATTATACCCTCACTGTCTTACTCTTGCGTAACCCTCCTGAGCGCTCATACATAGCAGACAGGTCACTAGATGGATGGAGCAAAGGAAATCATAGCTTATACTGTGGTCATGAGTGGGTGACCTGCCAAGATGGATACATTTTTATCAGTGACCTACTGCACTGAGATATCAACAGGTACAGCAGTAACTAAGCTGTCAACATCGTGACTAACAGGCTATTTACATCATAGCCAGTGACAACATACACCAGGTGTTTCAAAGGGGCTTTCCACTGGTGTCACACTATAATAACTATCTCTCTGATTTAATAAATAAACAAACATTTCAGGTAGGTTTCCATTACCTTACTATCTTACTTAAAGCTAGGAACACACCTCCCGACCCCAATATTGATATGATGATGATGAATGATGAATGTCTGGGCCAGTCATGGGTAATCTGAGGTAATCAACAGTAGTCAGGGTGTTCAGTCGTTCAGTCATTATGTGTGTGATTTTAAACGTTACAATTTTTTCCACTGTTGATGCAATTCAGACTGAATCAGACTGCATCAACATGTTTGATATTATCTTAACCGGTCTGCTCTATGGTCACTATGGTACCAGTTACTGTAAAAGCCTACAGCTCAATTGTTAGATCTGTGCTCCAATCTATCATCTCATTCTAATCGTAACAGACGGAAAAAATCTAAGTCTGTTACTAGCTTAACTCATCAAAGTTCTTATTTGTGATTCTGCCATGGTGGAACAAGTTACCAAATACTCTGTCTGAGCAGAGACATCCCTGTCTATCTTCAGGACTCTCACGAAGACCCAGCGCTACACCTCTGACACTCCAGTATGCCTAAATCACACTTCTCATCTGGACATCTCTGACACATGCTTAAATTGCATTTACTGTGTGCACCTAGGTGTATTCCAGGTGGTTGAGTAATAAGCCTCGGTAAGTTGAGCTGGAGGACATGCTAAATCTCCTAAAAGAGTAGCATTATCGCTTTGATTAGTCATGAGAACAAGGACTCAGGCTCTTCTATTGTCAGGTGTACCACCACCTCTGGTTTAACATTCCCCAGGTCTGCCATTTCCTTGCATGCTTTGTTTTATTCAGTAGGTTTAAAGCTCAGCACTTACACTCCAAGATCTCCTACAGTGCTGAAGCCTGAGTAGGCCTATCGATCTTCACACGCAAGTAGAACTGGATGAAATATTCAGCCAGATGGACCTTTACGTCTCTGTCACAGTGTAATGTCATCACTGCTGATTACACTGAGTGAGATGAAGAGCAGTAACCAGTACTTTGTGTAATGGGGATACAATTACAAGACTAATGACTAATGACAAGACTAAGACACAATCAGCATTAAAATGTTCCTTAAACACTGAACATTTGGCCATCTGGCGTGGGAGTTTTGCTATCAAACACACAAAGGAAGGAACACATTTTCTGTTTTACAGAGAGAGCAGAAAGATTTTTTTAGAAATGACTTGTAAATTGTTGAAAAGATGTAAATGACATTTAGAGCTAAATACAGAAAGACCTAGAGAGAGAGACAAATAGATGAGAGAGACAAAAGAGAGACAGAGAGAGACAGAGATTCAAATCATATCCAGTGAAGCACAACACACACATTTCCTCTTTCACTCCCTCTGTGACGCCTGTGCTCAGTCAGCTGCAGACAGTATGATCATCTGGCAAGGCCCACTGCCCATGATTCATAAATCACCTGCAGTACAACACACACACACACACACACACGCACACGCACACACAGACACACTCTCTCTCTCTCTCTCTCTCACACACACACACACAGCCTTAATATGTAGAGTTCATCACCATTTAAAAGAGTATATGTTATTACAGTAAAGACAGTTGTCACTGGCCTAATGGATCACCTGGGTCCTTGATAGAAAAAAAGACTGTTATGAATGTGGCTCACTATTCTGTTTTGCTGACTTATATTCATCTTTTTCTCCTGGACTGCACAATACTGCAATTGGTGAATGTTGAACACATTTAGCCATGTTTACTTTCCTGCAGTTTCCCCCATGCCTCTCCTGGTTGCATACCCAGGCTAAATAAAGTCAAGACAAGAGCTCCCTCTGTTGGTCAACTGCTAGAAATGAAGCCCTTGGTCTTGAGGGACAATTGAAGTAAGTTCCCAGCTGAGGGCCCTAAATCTCAGGCAGGCAGAAAAAAGAGCAAAACAGACACTCAGTCACTGACATAAAACTGTGAATGTAGCTATTAAAGAAGCCCAGTCAACAGCTCACTGACGCCAGACCCTTTCATGTCTCCGCTTTGTGGCGTTGCGCTTTAATGAGAGAGGCAGGCAACAGAAAAGCCGCCTAAGAGTAAAACCACAAGACACATGACTAGTGCGTATGGAAACATTGCCTTCAGCACACACACACCGCCAGAGTTCCCAGCGGAAAAGAAACACAGAAAAACAGTGAGAGCCTTCCGTACGCGAATTACATCGAAGGAATAGTAAAGTCACCATCGCCACACAGGCAACGGACAAGTTTGTTTTCGGTATTAGCAACACGCTAAGTCACTGACCACAGTGTGTCAACATGTTTCCCTTCTCTGGCCAACAAGCAGACAAAAAAATCTATTCAGTATTCAGAATTTAACTGAGTCAAGACGTTGCCGTGGTTACATGATGTCACCGACTGGCTGTGGTGGTGTGTTTTTGTTTTGGGGGATAAAGGTGAATGGGCATCATCAGTAAGATGAGCTGTTTGCATCATGACCTGATTACAGCTTTGAACAGGACGTGTGAAGGTCAAGAGATGACTGATAGTGATTACTGCGAGACAATGGCCAACCGAGAGGCTTCAGAGTACACTCTCATCATGAAAGATTAGGTCATCACTGCCGCATATATGAAATGAGGCCTACTGGGGAGGACCCTTCATCCCCATTACATACACACACACACACACACACACACACAATTTTTAAGTAGATAGTGAAAATCCTTGCTTGTCTACTAACTTTGTGTGTACGTGCACATATGTGTGTGTGTGTGTGTGTGTGTATGTGTGTGAGGTAGTGAGGATGCACTAGCCACTTTTCTTTGTTGAGAAACCAAAGGGGTAAGCCTGAGGGTTGGGTGATGTAACTGGTCTCGTATTTCAGACCCCATACCCAGCTGGGCTACGGGGGCCAGAATGTTGACATGTCTCTTCATTTGGCCAACAGGAATTAGGGGCTAAAATCATTACATTCATCTGTGCACTTCTGCAATGAATAAAGATGAACTCAATGAGGAACCTCAGAAATTCTCACTGATGTCAGCAAAACAATGAAACAAACTGTTCATAGGGGGGCATCCCTTTCCACACAACATGAGTTTCACGAGTCTCTCGCTCATCGCTATTGATGGAATAAAACCCACTGGCGCTTAATGAAACTTATAAATAGCTGCTTTTATACTGATCATAAAACACAGGGCCTGCCTTTAGCACTCTTTGATCAACAGCAATACACAATAAATGATGAAAGAGAGAATGAAAGCTCAGAGAAAGACAGAGATTTGAGAGAGACAGAGAGAGTGAGCTAAAGAGAGAGGGGGGGGTGATTTGCTGTGAGAAATTCACTCTCAGGCAGAGTATCAGGCCATACAGCTGCTGGGTCTGAAGACCATGAAAAAAGGTATCTGTCATTAACAGAGTTAGTTAAAGGTTAGTCAATAGCAGACATTCCTCCGGAGAGAGTACAACAGCCCCCCCCCCCCCAATGACCACCACCGCCACCACCATCATTATGGCTGCTCTTCACTAGTTTGCCTGGAGACTGGGAAGTTCAGCGTTGCTGACACCACTCATCAGCTGTTAAAACCATTCCAACGTGCAGATAAAGGACGATCAATTCGGCAAGCTTTGAGGAAAGAGAACATCCCAAATCCCAGAGGAATGAAAATCCACACTGGCTTACGAGCGCAGTCTACCTTGATATTCAACAGACAGCAGATCAGAGGGAAGGGAGGGCTGATCCAGGCTGTTAACCCCCAACTACAAAGAGGACAGTCTGTACTGCAGTCGCATTTGACTTCAGATAATGGGGGCTTTTGTCTAATTCTCTGTTTCTGGCCATGGATAATTCATCACCTCTGGCCAAGACACAAACGAGTCAAAATGGTCCCTTGAGTGGTCTCATGAGCACTCCACCATCTCCCTCAAACTCACACACGCACACAGACGCACACCAACACACACACACATACATACATACACACACACACCCCAAAACCCCTTATCAAGCCTCTAACACACAATCCAGAATGCTTCAGCTCCTTAACGATGTTAACTCATCTGAGACAGTCTGGAAGACTCCTTTAAGTCTCTGTCCAAGTCTATTCTGGAATATTTTCATTCAGAATCCCTTGAGCATAACACTCTGCATTCTACAGATGCAGCTGTAGATAGTTAGTCATTCCACACAGACAATGCGACAGAGGACTGTTTGGCCTGTTGCCACTGAAGTAAATAGAAATATAAAAAAAAAGATCTGACTTATATATATACTGAAATAATGTTAGACCTAAAACCTCCTGTTGTGCTCAAACCACAGCAAGGCTTTTGTTTCATAGGCATCCACTTCACCATAGTATACCATGACGTTGGCTCTCCATGCTAGAGTGACCATAGCTATGTCACCAGCAGCGCCCTCAGCACTGACTCAATGGCCACTGTGAGAGCAACTAAAATACTTACTGAGTAAAGCACCTAAACCTGCTCATACAACAACCCTTATAAACAGGTGGTAACAAGTTAATAACTCACATCACCACACGTTGCATACAACTTTACAACTCTGTCCTGAAGCCAACAATAACTTTGGTTGAGTAATCTAGCCTCCGTATTGCTAAAGGCTTGGAATAATTAAAACATAAATAAATATCCACGGTCTAGATGAATAGATGCATGTTTCACACTGTTGTTCAAGACCTCAATCAAATCTATTTGAAGTGCTGCTGACATCAAAGTCATATTGTGTGTAAATGGACCTCTGATAGCATACAACAGTGCCCTGTTACAGTTTTCTCTTTTGAGAGGAAAACAAACCAGAGCTAGACTATTTGGTCAGTTTTTGGGTTACTAATGTATTTGCGCTTTCTTTGAAGGAGCTGCAAAGGTTTTCTGTTCCACCTTGATAGGAATGAGATGAATAAACAGAGTCTGAGATAAGAAGAGGAAATAGTTAGGCAGGAGTTTTTCTCCCAGGGTACCAAGTCTCCACATAGCAAGCATACACAATGCACTTTTTAAATGAAATGGCCTCTTTTTACAATGAAATATATAATATTTTACTCGTAGGATCGAAAAGATTTTAGCACTCCACATTTGGTGCATTTTTCTACAAAACCTCCCAAATGAAATATTGAAAATGCACAAAAGTACAGGCCCAGGATTTTACACTCTTCCATTAAAACTGTTCCCTTGTCCTTTTCTTGTGCTAAACCACAAGGCCCAAAACCTCAGGCCTGGTCTCTCAGTAGATGCAGGCATGATGGACAGATGTTTTACAAAGCCCAAAATAAGCTTGCGGCCTCAACCTCTCTCTCTCTCTCTCTCCTTCTCTTTCCCTCCTTTTCTTTCTGCCCCTTTCTCCCTCTTTCTTCTTTTCCTTTCTTCTCTTTCTCCCTCTCTCTGAGTCCTCTCTCCACACGCATAGCCAGGCCCAGGCCAAGCACACCCTCTGGTCTCCACGGCTCATGTGTGTGTGTACACGTCTGTGTGTGTGTTGGGGGGTGGGGTGGGGGGAGGGGGGGGAGAGACAGAGAGGGAGTGTTTTACTGAGTGGCTGCCCATTGTTCTTAGGCGTTCTTTGGACCTGACTGCTGACCGCAAAGGGGAAGTGTTTGCGTTCCACGACCCCACCTCCCCTCTGAAGCCAAGGCTTCCGCTCCGACCACACCAAAAAAGGCACATCTCATCACATAACTCACTTGTCCACTCCACACACATTAGCACCTTCTTTACAATACACTGTCCATTACCACCATATAGAAAACACAAAGTGGCCCGTCACATGGGGACTGAGGTGTAAATAAAACTCCAGACACTACCTTTGGCGACACACTATGCACATGGCTCCGTTCCAGCAGTTATACAATTTACATCTGTTTTGTCAACTAAACAGTCCACTGAGGTCTGTTCTGGAGTAATGCAAGGTGCATTCTTACTTATCATGTAAAAATCATGAAAGTTATCATGAAATGATTCCCTGACTGCAGAACAAGATCATGTGCAAGCAAGACTACTGTGATCACTGAGGTCGAGGTGTAGAATAGGACGTGGGAACTTGGATCGTCGACTGAGATCCAAGCAATCTATTTAAACTGGATTCCATTTAGAGTGGAGAACCCCTGGGATAGGTTTCCAAACGGGCTTTGCTGTTTCAGGAACAAACACAACCTCGCCAGAAGAGTGGAGGTGAACAAATCCAAACACGAGAAAAAGACTCCAGCGAGCAACAACAACAAAAAAAATCCCTGGGAGCAGAAAGAATAAAATTGGAAGGGAGGCTAGTCTGGTCTGTTAGTTTGTGGAGTGCAAGGGAAAAAAAGTCTCCCAAAGCCTCAATTATTCATCATCTGCAATTTACATCATCAGAATAATCCATTGGCCAGATCACATCCACCAAAGCAGCAGGAAACACTGTGGTCCTTGGTGAGATGGAGGGCAAAAAAGACATGTCATCGCTCATACAGTATTTGTGACGTGTTTATGACTGATATTTTACCAAACGGGAGGGCAAAGTGTCTGTGTGTGTGTGTGTGTGTGGGGGGGGGGGGGTACATTGAAGGAACTACCTCAAGAAGAACAGTCTAGTACAGGGGTGGCCAAACTTCTCTGTTTGCGGGCCACATCCTGAAAAGTCTAGGCTGCCAATGGCCAATGTAAAATCAGGAGCCTAGTTTTTAACCAGTTTCAAGTGAAAGAGTGACTGCAGGCGGTATAATGCTACACTATTTTATGATATTATGGGCAAGCATGCCACACTAGTATTAAAACTATGATATGCGGTGGATATATAAGAATAGATTAATGTAACAATGGGCCACATTACATCTTATTTTTTGACTTCATGGCTGGCCGCATGAAAGAGAGCAGAGGGCCACAATTAGCCCCCGGGCCTTAATTTGGCCCCTGGTCTAGTGGAAACACCCTCCATCTGCCTGTTCCCATTTTCTTAGGGGCCTGTTTGTTGAGGTGAAGGCCGCAAGGAGGGCAACTTGGGTGGAGGGATGGGTTAGGTCTGCTCCCCAACCAGAGAGAGCCTCTACCAAATCCAAGCCCATCTAGGGGAAAACCACATGTGGCAGGCAGGGTGCAGCACAGTGTTACCTCTTAGTCTGAGTGCTGTCGCTGGCTGCCACTGGTGGCCCTGCTGGCTGGCTTAGTCATGTCAGAGATGCAGGAAAGCTGACACCAACCCAGCAGGCACTTCTTTTGTGGGTAGACAGAAAATGAGAGAGAGAGAGAGATAGAACAGATTATGAGGGAGAGAGAGAGAGAAATAGAGAGAGAGTAACTTGGGACAACATTCAGATGTTGTCCCGTCTAAAAGTACAAGGAGCTACAAAGGTTTGGGTGCATACAGAAAGTCGGCACGCACACATTCCTCTCACACACAAACACATACACACACACAAACTCACACATAACACACACACATTCACAAACACAAATGTACAGCCACCCACACAAATACACACACCATAGCTAAAACAAGCACTGTTGTGAGGCTTGACTCATGGACACAACATGAGGGAGATCATTCCTCTTCTCAGACAGGTTGCCACGGCAAACGGAAGATTCATGAGAACAAACAGCAGACATGTCTAAACCCAGTGCACTCATCACCATGAAAAAACACAAATTACTTCCTGTTATGAAGTAATGTCTAATACCTGATTGCTGGCTGGAATAAAAGGTTTCCTAGTAGTAAGCATAGAAAGACATTCAACTGTGGCCACAAGTCCAACCTAACCAATGCATACAGTATTGTATCCCTCTATAGGGCTGGCCAATAGGTTATCTACAATGCATAGCATACCGTTCTGACCGACATCTGAACTGACGCACAGTAAATATGTCTGCGTAGCAGTGTTGAAATGCTTGTGTGCTTTTTGATACCATCAAGGTGTTAGGCACCCCTTTCCTATTCCAGGCCTGTTTCTCCAGACCTCTCCATCCACCTACCTCTGCAATGTCACTCTTCTTGTCTAGTGGGTCATGTGACCAGCAGCACAGGACATTGGGACCACACAGACCCCTCTTTGCTGTGCACTGTGGCCACGGCTGAGGTCATGGCCATTAGCTCACACATGCAAGTCCCCCGCCTCGGCTGGCACTGGGACTGCCGGGCAGAGGCAATCTCTTTCATAGCCGCGCAACTGTGTGTTCTTCATTGATATGCCACGGCCTGCTTCGTGGCACTGCCGCTTTGTATAGTCCCCCCTTTGGCTCCAGGTTTAGCGTAGCAGTGCCAGTGCCAAGGCTCGTTTAGAGGCGCTCAAAGGCTGCTCTTTGGCATCATTAAATTTTGGCCAACAAAAGCCCCAGCACACTCACTCATGAAATATACATGAGAGACTGAATGGACACTGGGGTTGCAGCAGGAAGTATGAGAACAGTGATTCTAAGAGAAGAGGCCTGGCAGGTAACAGTTCCTGGCATGTCCTAGGCCAAGCCAAGGAGAAAGAGAGGAATGAAAAAGAAGCAACCCATTTCTGAACATGATTCATTGTGAAGACCTGTGATTCATGATGAATAACAATCTGTGCACCAGGTAGTTGCTTTCTTTCATTGACAATTGTCAAATACTGGTGTCAAATGTGGCTGTATTTGTAATGGCAGATTCTTAGTAGTAGGCTACTGTTGTCTTTATATTGGACGAAATATTCGTCAAACTGACCGCAAGATCAAGCTCAGGCGCACGCACACAAACACACACACACACACACACACACACACACACAGCCACAGAGTCAGTCCAACAATCTGAACAATATTCCGTCTAACCTCCGTTACTAACTCTGGCTGTTCAAAAATAGCACGTGGTTAGAGCAAGTTTCTCCGCCACTCCATACAAAATTTCAAACACAGCCTAATCGTGAACAGATGTTGCCGTGAGAGATTGCATTAAAGTAAAGAACGCTATAGCAATTTACTGAGGCCCTTTCATATAATTGCACAGGATGAGTTGAAGGGTATAACGCCCAGCGCAGAATAAAACAGGCTATACTACAAAGCAAAGCTGTTCTCTGCAACATAATCGCATATAACGCAAACATAGTTCACATCAGTTAAATATCAAAGAAAAGAGAAACATAGTAGCTTAATCAAGCGCAGCAGGGGTGTAAGTGACGTAAAACAACAACGCCTGTGTTGCCGAAATTTAGGCTAAATTGAAAACCTTGAAATTAAATTGCATCGCCTATTAAAACACACAGGCGGTGTACGAGCATGTTAAAATACGTGGGAGGTTAAGTCGTTAGAGTCTAATTACTCTATCAATCATATTAACTCGGGTAAACTACACGAGGCGTGGATCGAGACGATAGGGGTTCCTCGGCAACTTTAAAGCAGCAAGTCTCAGTGTGATTTTGGGCTTGGGTATATAGCCTACCTGTAATGTGTCCAAGAAAATGCTCTGTCTGAATTTTCCTCGTCGTATTTCCATTTCCAAAGCGGAACCCCGAGCAATGGTCGCCCTGGCCGTCTGATTTCGGCAAAACATGGTGATTATGATATTTTTGCATCCGAGCCGTGCCGCAACTATCAGTGAGTGACAACTCCTTATAGCGACGCTCTAAAAATCTCTCAGGTGCTGAGATTTAAGGCGTGAACGAGAGTTTCTTCCGTATTAAGAAAGCGGATGAAGTATTTTGTCATATTATTCAGAAACTAATGGAGAGACCGACTTCAACAAGCTTTCCGATGTCACATCAGCTCTGCACAGCTCGAATTTCCAAGGGGACCCTTCGTGACTGTTCTATTGCACTTTTCCATTGTAAACTTTTCCGATATCTGAAGGGCGACCTCTCTCGGTAACTGAAAGACCATGGCATGGAGGACGGCTCTAGGCTCTCTCCCTCTCTCTCTCTCTCTCTCTCTCACCCCCCCCCCCACACCCCTCTATGCGAAAGCTGTGCTCACTGACATCTTTCAGATAGAGATGTGTTCTTTTTTTCTTATCAGTGATGTGTACAGATTCTGTGCTTTGTTCGTTTAGTATAAGATAGTTTGTGTTGTACAAATTTAGTTAAGTGACTTATGTTGCTAATGTTATCTCTTTCTTGCATGCTGCAATAAAGGGGTGATAAGCCTACGATGAGTATTGGATGTGTTTGCTTTATAGCTGGAGGTGTCCTTATTACTTTGGGCAGGGTACAACCAAAATTTAAAGGCTTTTTCGTCTATACCAAGATGTAGGCCTAGCACACCTTTCTAACTATGTTCAATGTACACAAGATGCCTTTAACATCATTCTGTCTCTCATGGTTGTCACAGGTTTTCTAGACACTAGCAAAACACACCAGAGCATTATGTGGACCAGAGCGAACAAAAGCTGCTCTGATACTATTGCAGGAATGTTTTATCTATGTGTCTCTACTCCTTTTGTCAGCCCTCTTGGATTTCAGCTCTTCATATTCTCAACTGTACACCATCCACAGTGCAGCACCTGAGGCAACACACCCAACAAGGCCCTTCTGAACATGGAACAGGTGAAGACGTAAATGATGGGGTCCAGGTCCGAGTACAGGAAGTTCAGTCTGAAAGAGATGTTGGAGAGATGCATTAAGATGTTTAAGGCGTGACGATGATCACTTTTGAGGAGTTATGTTGACTGACAAGATAATAAACATTATTTCACAAGGTATAAGAGTTAATCAAGGTATCTTGTATAAGAGTTAATTTGGTTTAGTTCAGCTGGGGGCCAAAGCTAGGCATCTTGCAAATGCTGTAGATTTGCAAAGAGGCCTTTAGGGGGAGCCAATATAGTTTTCATTCACACCATTATGAATCATTTGACCATTGACGTGACTATGAAGGCAATAAATTAACTTAAGTTAAAATAGCTAAAAACAAATAGTTTCCCTTTAAACTATGCAGTTGGAGACGCATCCCCAAGGGAATATTCTAGACCCTTGCCCTTGAGGGAATACTAATAATCTATATCCCATTGATCCTGTGTTAAGGTAAAGCTAAAAAATGGTCTAGACCACTCTAATGAAAGTATGACTTACAAAACATAATTAGCTAATAACATGTTGGGAATCATGTCCCAAACCTTAAGACAGCAGTTAAAGGGATTATTCGTAGTGAATCAAGCCATAGCTCTGTTGTTTCACATTGTCGAGTGCAGTCAGTAGATATGAGAATGACAAAATTTGGTACAACATAGACTAAATAGCGAAACGGCAGCCAATGCTAACTGATGAGGACAAGGAAGTTTCATTTTCCTATGCCCCCATCAGTTAGCATTAGCTGCCAGTACGCAAATCTGGTCTACGTTGTACCACTGTCCTTCTTATACCTACTAACTACACTCGGCAGCCACAAAGAACAGGGATATGAGTTGACTCAGGATTTTTCCTTTAAGGTATACCTCAAGAATTACCGTTAAGAAGGCTTAGTGAAACTGTCCCCAGGCCCTTATAAGCAATACACACTCTAAAATGATTGCTAAGTAACAATTTTACACAACTGAGTACAACAGTTAAAAATGTCGCTATAACATGCAACAAAAGTGTTTGACATGCAGTCAGATTTATCAGTGTCATTTTTTCTTTCCTTACCTTAAGGTAGCAGTAAATGGCCACTGAGATGAGAGCAATGCTGGACGATTGGCAAACATCAGTAAATTATGATGTTTTACCAAAGCTTTTTTTTTTTAAGTTTTCAATATGGCAAGTTCTGAGAAAGATAGTTTTGGCTTGGCTGGACCTCTATGTCCACAACAAAAACTTCTAAGACCACAGTTCTTCAATCTTTAGCAAGGAATCTGCATTTTTTTAAAAAAATATTGTACATAAATCAGTCTTATCACTAAAATGTAAGATTAAAGAATCAAGAATACTTACCCAACTGTCACAACATTTTGAAGAGGAGGCTCTGATGAGATGTCTAAAACAAACGCATTGGTCTAATTGGTTGTAGGTATATACAATGCCCGCAGAGACATTTTGATCTATCTTTGTTAATCTCACCTCATGTAAATTGAAGATGACATGAAACTGGCCAGACTGAGATGCATAGCAGATCAGTATGTGTGAGAACTAGATAGTAGGTTGGATATGACTAGTGGCCACATAGTCTATTTTTTCAAATTCACCCAGATTGCTTCAGCATTATTTTTGAAACAAATTTTAGCAAATAAAATGGCTTGTTTGCGCTACACAAATGGTTAACTATCACATACATTCTGTTCCAAAAGTCACTGGAAACGAACCCACTCTGTAGCCGTGGTGGAAGAGGCTCCTCCTAAGCCGCTAAGTCTTAGATATTAGACTGCATAATCATCTGTCTGATTTGAGTAAACTGAATGGGCATTTACTGAGATGGGTGATATCTTTCATCATTTTCATGATGGTGAGACTGCAACTCTTGGCGTAAATGTGTAAGGAGAGAGCTGTCTTGCTGTTCAAATTACAGGGGGGACCTTATATTGCCTCAATAGTCTCAGGTTATACATACACTGTCTTGCCTTTTTCATTTGAGTTTGGATGTGATTAGGCAAAATCAGGTTCTCAGATATACAGTATGTACACCAAGATTAAACTTAAAACTACTCATCCTACCCACTTGGGTACCTCCTATCAGGAGAGTACTGTATGTCTGCTGTTGTTTCTTCCTGAAGTCCACAAACAGCTCTTAAGTTTTGCTGATGGAGACAGTTAGCCTGGTGCTAGCTTACCATCTACTCCACTTCATTCAGGTAAACAGTCTTATTGTTGCTGAAAATAAGGCCCAGAACTACTGTATCATCAGCAAACTTTAAGATGGAGGTGGAACTGTGGGTAGACACACATGTCATGTCATGTATGTTAAGTGTGTAGAATAAGAGGGCTCCTGTATTCAGGTTGATGGACCTACAGGTGCACTGGCCCACTCTGACTTTCAGGTCTGCCAGTAAGGAAGTTCATCAGCCAATCACAAAGATGGACATTTAGACCAAGGTCCTTGAGTTTGGAGATTAGCAAATAAGGGGCTATGGTACCAACTTTCCAGCTTTTAGTCACTTCTATGGTTAAATGACACATTACGAGGTGAATGAGGGCTCTTTCGGCGCCCTCTGCCTATATTCCGCAGTTACTACACTTGTGATCTGCTTAATCAGTGAACCAATGAGTTTATTACCTTGCCTTCCTATTCTTTAGTCTGCAAACAAATCCACATGGGTTAGTGAGAATTTACAGCACTGTTGCTTTTTAAATCAATGACTGTAGGGGGAGCCTTTGAGGTATTCCCTTGGAGGGAAAAAATCACAGCCTTGCCTGGTATGCCTTGAAAAGCTGAACTATAATCACTAAACAACAGTCTCACTTAGGGGTGTGTAGAACGTGAGAGATGGCATCCACAGGAGATCTGTCTAGACGGTATGAAAACCAGAGTGGATCAATAGTGTTAGAAATGGAGGACAAAAAAAGATTAGACTAATACTTCTGCCCTCTCCACAGGTAAACCTTGATAGAATTATATTTTGTAGTTATTTTTAACCCACTGAAAATCCAAATCCCCCTCCTCCCGACCACTGCAGTCTCCCAGGGAGCACTTTCACAATCATGTTATGTCATGACTAAATAATAAACATTATTGCTTTGTTGTATTTATTTGGCTAATATCAAGTTGACAGATATCGTCTGATAATGTCATCTTGATTAATGCCAAGTTGTCAAAATGATTGGCACCCAAAACAATGTCAACTTGATAGTACAAAAAGCAAATGACAGCAATCATAAATATTAAGGAAGTGCCATATTAAGGAATGTTCATGTTACGCGTTATATGCATATAATTTTTATGACAGGCTCATGTCACACTTCAATTAAAGTGCTCCCATTTGTTTCTTTGTTTGTCTGTTTGTTGATTTGTACCATCGTAAATGAAGTTGCACATGTACATCATCTCCAGTGGAAAACCTTTCATGTCCTTATAGCAATGCATTGAGATATCCTACAAAGAAATTTTGCATCTAGTTAATTTCTCAAATTGTTTCCTTTTTACTGCATGTTTTTGTGTTTGTGTGTTCAATATTATGTTTCACTCTTTACCATGGTGCAAGGTGCAGGTGGTCTAAACAATGAATCCATAATGCATGGTAAAGGATGGCAATAATTGACACTAAATAACCATGTTGTTTGAACATATCTGGGTTGCCATCTAGTGGTACAAATGCTTCAGGACACAAGAACTACTCAATGAATTCCCACTGAACAAAATGATTTGATTCTTAATATTTAGAGGCTCTTCAAAACACACCCGTTCTATGTGTGATTTGATCTGATAGAATATAACAGTCAGTAATTTTCTGTAAACACAGCAAAACAATAAAACGACCTCAAACAAATACAGCATTAACACAGACACTACTGTGGGGTTGGTCTGTGGTTTGTCATTTGGACAGTTATAATATTTCAATTGCTTCACTTTCGCATACATTTGTGTGAATATTAAATTGGCCAATTTTTCATAAATGTCCACATCCATGTGAATATTGCATAAGAGAGAATTAAATAGCTGAATCAAAAATGTTTGTCACATAAAGTTATAGGAAATTCAAGGGATGCAGATAAGGCTCTTATGAAGACATAATGGTCTTATTTAAGCAAGAATTCTACAACCAATGGGCTCTGTTCTTCTACAACCCTTTTTAATCATTGCTGTGCTAAACCTGCTGGTGGAAGTAATGGCAGGCCAATGTTGTGCACAGTAGGACCATTTGACTGAACCTCTTGTAGGATGTTCATCATGAGGACTGTGCTAATGAAATTGCCCTCCTCCATGCTGAGCTTTTGGAGGGGGCTTTGCTTACGACTCACAAGCGCATCCAAGATTGCACTGCCCCCACCATCACAAATGCCATTCCCATCCAAGTCCACTTTCTTTATGGCCAGGTTGGCCATGAGCGTTTCTGCAAATAGCTTGGCCCCCTGGTCCCCGAGGTAGCACTCATCAAGAATAATGTGCATGAGCTTGGAGTTTGCCTTTAGGCTATCGAACAGCACGGTCCACGCTGTAATGTCAGCCCCAGCGGTCTGTGCCAGAGCCAGGTATTGCAGCTGGGAGTGGTACCGCATATAAGTGGCCAGAACTCGCAGCCCATCACTGCTCATCCCGTTTCCACCTAGGTCCAGTTCTTTGAGACAGCAGGCAGACAGTGGAGGGCCCTGTTGTGGGATGGGAGGTAAAGTCATCATTCCTTGTGCTGCTTGAGACTGCAGTGATGGCCCAGTCTGTCTGTTTGTGCTGTTCGTTTGTAGGTCTGCCAGTCCCATCAATAACATTTGAACTCCAGAATCACCCAACTGGTTCCCGAATAAACTACATAAACAAAAATCATTTAGATTTTCATGCATTTCTCCTTAAGAAGAAAATAACAAGCAAGCCATTTCTTTACAAAGCAGTAGCTTAACAGCTAAAGTTTCAGCATACTCTATTATCCTGCACTGTAAAAAATAAAAAGTTAGACTAACTAAAAAATATAACGCAACCAGCTGCGAAGAATTTTTAAGTTTACTCAACTTTATATACATAATGTGGAGGTGCTCCATAATATATATACATATTTATATATAGAAATAAGCTCACTGAGTGCTTGTATTTATAAATAAACATAAATGTTTCTTTGCCTAGCTTTCTGGCAAAAAAGAGAATTCAAAAAACAGCACTGGATACTCACAATAGACTCTGCAGTTGTGGTCTGCTGCGCAGGAGCTCCAGCAGGCTGTGGACCCCCACTGGGCTGATGTGATTGAGGTTGAGGTTCATAGTGCTTACCATGGACAGGCTCTGCCTCAGGGCATCAACCAGGCTCTGCAGCAGATCATCCGTCAGGCCGGTGTTCCTCAGGACCAGCTCATCTACTTCATCAGAGGACCTGAGCACCTCCACCATGGCATCTAGCTGTTCCATTACACACAGAGCACAGACTCAGACTGGAGCTACATGAAGATAATTAAAGCTCCCATAGTATACCTCTTCTCAACAAGTTAACATAGGCCTATGAGCTCCACATAAATGTCTCTGAAGTAGCTTGCTGAAAATACCTCTCAGATTAGGCATTATCACCTGCATCCCCCAGAGTACTTCCAACCACACTCCTGTTGTTTGAACTCATGGAATGCTGTTGGTAGGAGAAGAAGGAAAGAATTTGGTTTAACATAGATCAAATATAGTGGACCTAACTGAATGGCACCATAAGCTTACTTTCAGTTCCATTTCCTATGGTACAATTCAGTTAGCGTAAGCTCAATGTTGTTCCAAATTCTCTTTATTTTTTCTTCTTCCTTGCTTTCACAATGGACTATGGTTGGAAGTACTCCAAACTTTCACTTTAATTTCAATACACTGTTCTTTTAATGAAGCAAAAAGAACATTTTTTCTAATAACCACCCACATATACTTTGGCTGCTTTGGGATGTCGGGCTTCATAATAATTCTTTGTAGCATAAGGCACTGTAATCGTCTAGTGGCCTTGTCTTACGGGCCCTTGGTAGAGTTGGGAAATGTTTCTCTCTCACCCACACATTCTTTCTGTTAGACTGGCTGTAAAGACCAAAAAAAAGTTAACTGATGATGTGATTGTGATTCTTCCATTTTAAATTTTCAGGCATTACTTTCTGAGCGAATTTGGCCTTTAACTAGCATAATACAAACTTGACTTATCATCTCTGTTATTTACATAAAAATCAATAGGGACTTTGTTAGTTCTCTCCCGAACCGGAATTGTTTTTCAAACAATGCCTTCCAGACTCTATTAAGGCTTTCAACAAAGAGGCAAAAGCAAATGAGCTATTTCAGAATACTGTGTCTTCATACAATGAAGTTTATTTTTCTGCAACACACTCTCTCACTCTTTCTCTCTATATCTCCTTGGTGTGAATGTGTGTGTGTGTGTGTGTGTATGTGTATGAGAGAGAGAGAGACAGACAGACAGAGAGAGTGTGTGTGTGTTTGTCCGGTTATGTGCACTCTGTGTCTTTGTAGTCCACATGTTGAAAGGACAGATGGATGCCTCCTGTTCAATAAGCTCACCTGTTTTTGTAGGTCTTCTTTATCGATTTCTTCTTCCCCGACAGTCGACTTATCAGGACCTAAACATATAAATCAAATACTTTTGATTGGTTGCAGACACGATGAATATTTTCTTGTTAAGGTATTGTATGGGGGGTGTTTATCGTGACATCATATTCACCTGTTTCATTATCAGGATCGTTCAGCCCACTATCACTGTCCTCACTCAGCTCCAGCTCTGAGGCAGAGCCGTCAGCAGTACCTGGGCCACATGAGATGCGCTCCTGTACAGCTAGCCTTTCCTGCTCTAGGGGATAGGGCAGCAGAGACACCACTTGAGGCTGTTATCCTCTCAAGAAGAGATACATGAAAAAGGATGTTCTTTGTAACCCTTTGAAAGAAGTGCTTTCACATTTCATGTGCATTACCAAATATATGCATTATAACCATACCAAGTAACAAGTCTAATTGGAAAGACATATTCCATACAGAAAAGTGTTCTGTTTGACTTTTAAAGAATCTACACTCACTGTGTACTTTGAACCAGATTTTCTTGTTTGTGACCGTTTCAAAGCTGGAGCTCATCTCCACGCATTGTTCAAAAAAGTCTCTTTCTCTGGCTCTGTCACTGATGCCTGATTCTTCCTTTGTCCTCTTCGTCTTTCTACCAGGCTTCTTTTTCGCTCCGTCATGTTGCAGTGAAGCTTCTTAAACACAACAGAGGAGTGAACCTTTTTCTTTTCTCAAAAAATAGATGGTAAAAATATGGAAAAAAAACTCTTCTATTTTTTATGAGGGCTGCAATAGGTATTGTTCTATATATTTCTGATATTACTGTAAGTAATTGCATAAGGCAGTATCCTTACTCTGTATGTCCTTTTTGCACTACAGCAGGGCACATTTTCACCACTACAATAGCACCAGTAGCAAGTCTACACCACCATCACACTCTAATGTCAGTAGCACAAAATTGTTCCCTTTTTATCATTTCTGTAGTGTATGTATGTGTGAGTAGGTCTTGTATATGTCATATCATGGATGATACAGGATGCCTGAATTTCCTATGGGATAACAAAGTATATACCTACCTATCTATCTATAAATTAATTGATCCCTGACACCCTAAGAGCTAATAAATAAGGTCACTGGATGTTAAACTCACCTGGTGCCTGAGTTTGATGTATAGGTAGTGGATTGTTTTTTTTTTCTGGCCTGACATTCTGTGGTTTCCATGGGCTGGAAAGCTGTGGATTAGGGGCATGGGGATTGTTCTCTATCAGATCTGGCTTGGACTCCAGAACAGCTTCTCTATTTTCTGGAATGTTCTGTTTGCTCTCTCTAATGCTAGGCTGATCCTCCTGGAAATTTGGCTTGTTAATCATAACACTCTGTTCATACTCTGGCATGTTGTTTCTGTTGCTTAGGACATTAGACCTATTCTCCAGAACGCTTGTTGTGTTTTCTGGAATATGTTGTTTTTGATCTGTTTTGTCTGTCGTGTTCATCAGGACATTTGGTCGTGTTAGATCATCTGTGTTTTTTCTGACATTTTCTCTGTGTTTGGAAACATGTGACAGATTTTCAGGGACTTTTATTCTGCTGCTTTGACCCCTCTGTATGTTGTCTAAGAGGTTCTCCTCTTGGTGGACTTGTGAAGGCTCTGATCCTTTGCTGTTCCTCCTGCATCTGGGGTGCTCTTTGCGGCGCTTGGCTTTTGACCTGCCTCTTTTGGCCCCCTCAAGGTCTTCACTGTCCGTCGATGTGTAGTTCCCGTCTTTAGAGGGCGCTCTCAACTCTCGTGAGGACCTCTCAGTCCCAATGGGCACAAACAGGGGAGAGGAAGAACGTGACTCTGGAACATCTGCACACAGATGATCTGAAAAGGTCACCATTTCAGTAAGAAAGCTTTTGGTGAGAAAGTTTTTCTGTCTGAAAGTGATGCACGTAAATTTTATCTTTTCAGAGAAAAAATAGTTATGCAGAGTTATGCAGTTATGCAACAAACTATTTAGTACATACTGTTTTTAGGAAGAGGCTGGGGAGTTGTGACATATCTTGCATTGACACATCTGAGAAAACAAAACAAAGGTGCAATTTGAACAGAATAATATATTTAGCTGAAATCTCACTCTGCTGGCTGAAATGTTGTACCTGGTGGTTGTTTGTGATTAGTCACTGACCTATGGCAAGGTTTCCCTCCAGCGAGGCGTGTCAGTTTGAAGTAGCTCTTTCTCCCCTGATGAGCACCAGGAGTGTAGCGGTACTCACAGCAAGAGCTGATTCTTCCTGCCATGATGCTGTTCACATAGAAAGTAGCACTGAAGGGGAAGCCCACATGTCTTTGGGATTTAAACTGGAACTGCTCTGCAAGAGACATGCAAGAAGAAAAATGCACATACAGCAGACAGATGAAAATATACAGCCTCCATTTCTAAACAGTTTTCAGTTATATATATATATATATATATATATATATATATATATACATACATACATACATACATATAAATGTGGGAGTGTGTGTGTGTGTGTGTATATATATATATATATATATATATATATACACACACACACACATAGTACATATACATACTGTATACATGCACGTATATATGCATATACATTTACAACAGAGCATGGTGTATAGCATGGTGTCTTTAGTTGGGCCCACCTCCTGGCTTCAGAGCCCCCTTGAAGACACAAAGGTTCTCTCCACCACATACTTGCTGCAGAACTTTCACCTCGTCCTGGGAGGTCTTGTTTAGTCCCTGGCCCATGTAAGTCATGCTCACTGTGACATCTGATCTCTGTGCATCCTTCTTTGTCCTGGTAGAAGTCTGATGGCAATATGTTTAAATTATAACCTCTGAGCCAACTGATACTGTCTTGTTTGTTTAAATATATCTAAACAAAACCATTAAAAAAGTAAATCTGGTATTTATGGTATCAATGTTTTCATTCATGTGAAATATGTTTTCATTCACATAAAACAAATGTTATCAGCACCACATCAGTCATAGTATCTCTTCATTCCATGCTTGGAAAACAGAAACTATTCACCAGCCAGGCTTCCAACCTGTTTGCTGTTGGTGACCCTTTGTAAAGTGGATGATGCGTTTGAGCCACGTCTGTTGTACAAATACGGGCATGACTGACTAAGTGTGCTTCTGACCAGCTTCCCCGTGATGGATGGTAAATACTGATCACACAGCTGGTCTCCCTGTGGTAGTGGGCTCATTCTCCCAGTCTGTGAATACAGCACAGCAGACTGTGAGTGCTGAAAGAGAGCTTAACTCTACATACAATCAACTGTTTTTGGTTTAACAGCAAAACGCCTTGGGCAGCATCATTTCATTAATGAATGAATAATTGATTGCTTATTGAGAACTAAACAGATAGCGTGCATGTCAGAATTCAATGACTGCAGAGTATACAAGACTGAAGCACAGTTAGATTTGAAACATGTTTAGAAAGGTCACTACAAAAGGACAAATTCATATAGGCCACGGGCCAAATAGGGTCAGAGTGCACCTCCTCCACCTCTCAACGCAACCAATTTTTTTGCATGATCTGGCCATGCTAAATGTGAATTTGAATGATATCACTGAACATTTTGGGATGCACTGTTTTAGTCATGTCTATTTAAAACCATTGTTATCGGGGGGTGGGGGGTTGCACTCTGACCCTATTTGACCAGTGGCCTAATATTTCAAGGTTTTGTTTGACTAGTAGATATGTATTGTAAGTTTTCTTATTTTGATTTACAATAAAGACTGTTGACTACTGAGTCGTAATCCTAATAGAAGGCAATATAGTGGAGTTCAAGGCTTTCACAGCTTAAGGTCAACATCAGTGAAAGAGTGAACAATAACGCACCAAAAAAGACTTCATGAGCAGCAGCAGCAGCAGCTGCTAAAGGATTACAGCTAACAGGTGATACTAGCATACTGCATCCTGGGAAAATCCAGACACCACCTATCTAGAATCACTCAGGCCATCTTTTTCAAGACATTCTATATCTTTAATTCTCAGTATGTACTACTGACTGAGCCCAAGAAGCCGTTATGCTGAAGTTATATAAACACTATAAGTATGTAAGTTGCATTAACAGTATAAAGTTTACAAGAGCCTGCTCAGTTTCAGTACAGTATCTGGAGAATGTTAATAGTGTATTATTATACAGTCTCAGAAGATTTGGATAAACATCATCATCACGATCATCATCATCTATAGCAAAAGCGTTTCATCAACATAATCAACTCAGGCTTTACAGCAGGGACTTCATTGATTTGCAGTGAATACCACTAATTGACCGCCATTTAGTATTAATGTGTAGAGTTTAATAGGGCCTACATGGTCTCAGTGCAACATCAAGGGAGAATTAAGTGCATTACTGAAACTTCTTGCCTTCAGAGGCTGCACTTTGGCTACCACTGGAGGGGTGTTGAGGAGAAGAAAGCCCCGATTAATCACATAAGGCTCCATTGCTAGGGGGTGAAGGTACAAAGGCTGGGAACTTTTTTCTCCTCTTCCAGACAAGGACAGGGTCTGTAGTCCATAAAAAGAAACAATCAAGGCAAGGTCTTGAGAAAAGGGATCAGTTTAGTTTATAGTTCATGTTTCTGTTTTCTTAAAATCATCTCAAGGGACTGGAATAATGAGATAAAGATAATAAATCTGATAAATGTTCTCCAGGATTATGTTTCTTTGACCTTTTGCTGCCATTGTTTTGCTTAATTGACCACAGTTGATTTAACAAAAGACTTTCCCATATCCCATAGATTTCCCTTATCCATTTACGAAATAAGATGGAGACAAAACTTGTGTTTCACTAAAAAAAAGCAAAAATCATGAATTATGCTGAGCTTTGGAACTGAGATGGACTTAGAGATGAGTTTATATCCCCCTACCTCCATGTCTTTGTTTCTGGTGTGGTAGTTTTTAAGAAATGGATCCAGATGAAGGTTCAAGCTGTAACTTCTGGATCTTCTTAGTCTCTTCTGAGATGAGTCCATCGCTGTTCATTTATCACCGAGAGGAATGGAAAGAACCTGTTCAGGGGTTTATCTCATTAAAAGTCTGTACAACAATAATGGAGCCATCAAAACACGTTAGAATTCATCAGTCAATTTAACTAGATTCCCAATTATTTAAACAAAAGTGTTTCTTTCTTTATTTTTTGCACAGCATTGTTAGGATTATTCATGATCTGTAACATAATAACAGATTGGCAGCTGCTCTGTGGGGTTGTGCAATAACAACAGAAGGCAAGAAGCAGGAAGCAAACAGGTACAGTAACCAGTGGAAAATGTATTATGCATGAGTGCAGGTCTCTATTTGATTGAACAGCGAGAGAGAAAAGACAAATTTTCCAACATTGACCATTTCTGCATTTTCTGACCTATAAAAGATCAAATCAAAAGCAGAACAGTGTTTACTGTTGCGAACAACTTGCCATGAGCTATAACTATATAAAATTATAGACCTTTAGAAACACAGATAGCATTAGGACAAAATGTGTCTGTTGTTTTTGTCTCAGGTATCAGTGTTGCAGAGTGCTGTTTGGAAAGGTTGAAAAACAGATGATGCTACTCTTCCAACATACACAGTCTACATGGATGTTAAAAGGTTCGACAGAGAGTCTAAATCACCCTCTATTAACACAGCATCATCGTCTCTCTGGAATTCCCTAGTAACACACCAACTCTCTATAAGTCAATCAATTTATTACAATAACCTGAAATTCTTACCTAATGCGTCTTATACTCCTTTTGTGTTCCACTGTGTGTTGGTTGATGTGCCTCCCGGTGGTTGATCTTCTCTTACCCCTCAAGCTCTCACATCAAGGTGACACCTGAGAGGCTGACAGCTTGGAGAGCCGGCCCTGCCTCTTCCACACCAATTATTTATGCCTCTGCAAAAAACCTCTTGGCTCTCTGTCCTAGTTCATGGTGGTGGTCACGATGGAGAAGAGTGTAAGCAACTTTAGTTCTTTATTGGCTTGATGAAGGTGCATTGCTGTAAAGCTGCAAGGTCCTCTCTCCCTCTACATATGTGGGATTATCATTTAGTCTTTTCGTCCTTGCAACACTTAGTGAATATAATATGTATTGAAAACAAATGCTAAACCCCCCCAATTCACACCAACAACAGCTCTACTAAACAAACAAGCACACCCATTTTTTTCTCAGGCAAAACCTCCAAAAATATTGCACTGCCATAATGGGGACTCACTCTGTGGGAAAGAGGCCACAGGAATGTTTCACAGCATTGAAAAGCATTGAAAACCAGCCAGAGATTTGACTGTGATATGACCCAACCTTGACCTGTTCCAGACAGAGCAATTGCAAAACACTCACGATGTTATTGTGCAGGATGTGTGTCTGTCCAAAAAAATATTCTGAGCATAAATATACATCATGAATCTATGAAATTGAAATACAATACCTAATATTAATGCAATACAAGACCATTTACAATTCATTGTATTTAAGTCTTTGTGTAAGACACAAACACTTAAAACACAACTGATCATTTAAAATAAGACAAAATTAGACATAATTGCTGAACACGCTTTTATCAGTTTAGTTAACCTTGTATAGTAAAGTAGTAGTAAACTTTTTCATCCCAGAGACAGCAGGATATTGCTAACAGAGCACCTGTCATCTCAAAGTACACTAGGTATCAGTAATGAAAATGTCTTACCAGGGGAGATGCTGTTTGGTAGGATGGATATTTGCCTTTTTAAACAAGTCCAGCTTTCGGAGAGCACTTTATATGTCAGATGAGGCCTGTTCTGCTGGGTGTATGAAGCAGCCCAAGTTATTTTCAAGGAATGTAATGGGATACTATATTCTATATTCTACTATATATATATATATAGTAGCACATAGCACATAGCTATATACATATATATATATATATATAAATATATATATATATATATATATATATATATATATATATATATATATATATATATAGCATCTTATCTCAGTATGCAGTAGTAGAGTATGTAGCCAATGCATTGCCACTTATCTGTCTTGGGGAAAACCCTCACTATCCTAATAATGGATGTTGCATGATCTTTATCAGAGCAGAAAGAACGGGTACACAGTACATGATACACTCAAATACTGAATGAGAACACCAATTCAGTCTTAACAAATTGTACATAACCTGAACTAAAACAAGCATTATAATATTAACACATCAAAAGTATGGAGAAACCCAAATTTGATACCACATTTCCAAGTCAAACATTGGTGCAATAGAATTTCTAAAAAAGTTATTGAAAAGTAAACTTGGATATTATGTGAAAAATTACACGATCATCAATTGTGCAAAAGCACCTAAGACGTGACACTATTCGTAAGTCTCTCAATATAATCAGACACAATTCTGGCACCTTGCAACCCTATCTGACTTCTTCCATGAGTCATATCATATAAGCCATCTGGGACCATTTCACTTTCAACACCTACACCTCATCATGTGAATCACGATTGAACATTCCCTTAACACATTGTACCATCAACCTCATGCCATTTAAGCTGACAGTTACTGACAAAAGCTGTTTCCACTTGTCCACTATCTGAAAGCCTTCCTGGGATTTTTAGCTATTCTGGCACTTGTGAGGATGTGCTATGTATTTGTCTACAGTTCACAAATTTTGACAGGAGCTCATAAAAAGTGATGAGCAGGCAACAGTTCTGAATACAGACAAAATGAATTTTGTGTAGATAGACTAGGTCCATTTTCAGATGATGTGACACCCTCAGGCATTTTTGAGTCAAAGTTGGCAAATAGACTTTTCTAAAGAAACTTTTTTATCTGAATCCATTTTTGCAGTTTCCCAAGCTGTATATCAAGTGCAACTCAGCAGAGGGACCATTTGCTTAAATTTTGAGTAAAAAAGCCTGTACAGCTTCAATGTTGCATAGTATGAAAAAAGTGAAATAGAAGAAAGTTGCATATATCTGTTGGCTGATTAAGTACCAAATTTGTCTGTAATTGGATGAAAAGAACTCTCAAAAACACACTTTGAAGTAATGTATACGTGGCCCAAATGACCATTATATGGTATTTTTACCATTATATTTTGAATTCACTTTTCTCATCACTTGCCCTCCCTAGATGACTAATTTTTGAATATATCCCTGAACATTGACATCTGGTAAAGCCATCATAAACTGTATACACATATTTCCTTTATATATTATAGGTACTCTAGAAGATAGGACGTCACTTCAGGTGGTACACACAAGATTAAATCAACAAATATGATCAACTGTAAAAGGGAATTGAGATACTTGTACAGTATTTATAATTACATTCATTAAACTATCTTTTTTTGCACTTGTGTTGAAAATGGAAAATCAGAACATCTAAAATGCTGGAGTAATTTGTTTGAAGGCACATGAATATTGTAGAATAGAATTAAGGCTACTTTTTGGAATTTTGGGACTGAATAGTAAATCGACAGTCGCTATTGGATCCTTGGGTTACAGTATATAAACAACTCCATATGTTTGTGTCCAGTTACTGAGATTGAGCTCAGCACTGATGGGAAGAGATTGGATGCAAATGTGCCCTCTACTGGGTTTCACGTAAGAGATATAGCTTGGCAACTGCAAAAATGGATTCAGCTCAAAAAATACCTTTAGAAACTAAAAAATGCCCGAGGATCTTTAAGCACATTTAGGTGATTTTGCATTGCATTGCATTGTTGGTATATGCTATGCTTTGCAATTTTGTTTAGCCTACCCTGTGTGTGCTCAAGATAGAAGGAGATAAAAATGAAACAGTTGTAACAATAACTGTGATTTGCTAAACTGCATTCTCAAAAGTTTATGTTAGCAATCCTTGTCTGGGCCCGAGTTGACTACAAAAGGTGGTCAACACTGTCACCACCACAGTACTGTACATCTCCCGGACCATCATCTGAAAATCCTGGCCAATAAATCACTTTCTTTGGATAGAAAACGGTTAATGTCATTTTAAGGATGCCATTTCTTCTGGTGCCACGCGTCCTCACATACATTCACTAAGAGTTCCATGTGAGGCAAGTACCTGACTAAACAACTGTGAGCATCAGAACCGCGATGGCGTCATGTTAATTTTCTGCTAGAGGGACTGTGTGCGCATGACAACATCCCAAAAGCATCAATGTGGTCAGCAACATCTAGCTTCAGAGTTTCATCCAGCACGGCCCCAGTGTCTTAATGACTGCGGAGGGGAAAGGGTCGACTTCCGCGCAAGAGATAGTAACGTGCTGTTGTTTATAGTCGCTGAGTCTATTTATTTTCCAGGAAGCGTACTGTTATCTCAGAGTAGCGAAAGCGTCGCACCGAGCGCAAATGTTGAGTTCCAGAAGTGACAGGACAGAATAGAGAGTATGAATATCAGCGTGAGTAAAAAGGTACCGGATTAATTCTAACTGCTGTAGTGGCAAATTGTGTGTTATTCTCATTGGAGTGCATTGTGGAGCTTGTAGAGGTATGGCGACCTTTATCTTTCATGCAATTGTCCAAGGAGGATGGAGTTTACAAGAGGTCCTTAAAATAGGAAGCCTTCCACGATGACTGGGTTGTGAGCATAAGAAACATGTGCGACGAGTCTAACAGAAACAAGATCTACGTTTACAATGATGGGACTTCACGTTCACACACAGCCAGGTAACGATACCATGATTAACAATTAATATCAACACAAATACGAACACAGCATTGTTGTCGTTCTAGTAAGTAACGTTAAGGCTGTTGAAGATATTTACTAGTCTCGACGTCATTGCATTTTCATGTAGGCTACAAAAAACACGTGTTCTGATATCGTTTATACATGGCAGAGTTAGTGTTTTTATATTTTTCGAGTCCTCTTTTCCTTAGGAAGAGATCATTTGCTCGTCCTCAATGTGGAAAGCAGTAAGGTTGAATCTCAGTGTCACTGTAACGTTAACTCAGTTCTGTTCAACAGAAGGACAAAAATATGTGTTATTTCAGAAAACAGAGTAATGTCAATGCAACAATCTTATTGACACTTAAACGTACGAATTAGAATGTAGAGGAGGATAACTCTAGGATGATGTCTCTTCTTGCGGCGCTCATTACAAGCGTCCACCGATTGTTAATTTCACGGTAATGGAATGACCACTTATTACTCCAGGCAGAAAGCCAAAGAAAAGCATCGGCCTTTTTCTTATTACCCTCTGTGTGCATGAGCATTTTGAAACTCCCTTTTTTCTATCTAGATTCTCGGAATTTGCAAGCTATATCAAAACAGTGCTCTTTTGCCAGCGTCAGTAAATTATGCATTTAAATGTCAAGACAGTTTTTTTTGGAAACAGCTCACCGACTGGGCTGGCAAAGCTTGTGAAGGCTGTGTGAATATTTAAGATAAATGGAAGCTTAGGGCCTTCATCTGCAGGCGCACTTAAACCGGAGCAGCTGATGCAGTGTGGTATAACAGTTTACATGTCGTACCAGTCATTAAACATGATTTGAACTTTAATCTGTTGTAATAGAAATAGATTGACTGGTGAAATAGAAATAGATTGATGCATGCATGTATGTCTTTTGTCCAAAAAATCGTTAGGTCAGGTGTAGATAGTTTCGTGAGGTAGACACAGCATCTTAACCTGCACCCTTAACCGCTGGTGTTACTGTTAAGCACTTTTCCTTTTCTCCTCCCTAAACGCCGCCCTGTAGACACAGCTACGGCACTTCCCCTACAGTCCCCCAGTTCCACTGGTGACAGGTAAAACAAACATACACGCCTACGGTCGTGGGCTACACAGTGCGCGGCCACAAACTCTCCTCAGCATTATAGCATACTTTTTGTTTAACAGTAGAAGAGGTCTGACACGAAGCATGTAAAATGTAATGAGCAGGATGAATAGTCGGAGCATGGTTCCAGACTGAATGCAGTGCCTGTGCTATCACTTCTCCAGGGATGAGCTTAAACAGTATGAGAGAAATGCACTTACATAATGCATGCATGCTCACAGTCTTGGGATGGTTTGGTATGTGTATTGGCACTGTTTTGATTAACTGAATATATGTATTTAGTATAGCCACAGTAAATGTGTGTGATTAATTTTACATCATCTTTGGTAGCAAATAGACTTCACTGAAAAGGGAAGCCACAGGGTGAGCAGATTTAGAAGCAATGAGACCACCAGCAGCAAATGAAAAGTATTGATTGGTTACTAGTGGCTACTTTTGCTTATCGTAAATCAAAGTCTCTGCTCCTCCCTCCACCCCTTCACCCTTTCCATTTCCTTTAGGGGCTCCATGGAGGCCGTCCAGAAGAAGAACAGTGGGGGGAGTACAGGGGTGATCCTGGACATTGGTAACCTCAAGATGGGCGATGGGGAGTCGGGGGTGCCCCCTCTGCCGCCACGCTACAGATTCAGGGACCTGTTGCTCGGAGACCAGTCATTCCAGAGTGAGGACAGGTATATCTTTGAGTGCACTCTCTCTATTTCTCTCTCTCTCTCTCTCTCTCTGTATAATGTCTCCTTGTATAATTATACATACTGATGGCTGGCAAAGCTGTCTACCGTGTTGCTGCTGAAACCGCAATGGCATAAGCATTGCTCTGTCTGAATGATGTCTGACTGAGGTCTGAATAGCACAAGGCCATTGATGCTGGATTGAGGTGTGGCTGAAGGAGTTTCAAGACTTTTGTCTCAGTTTCATTTGCTGATGTTACTAAGACAATGAGGCGGATTTGATTTGAGCGTCCTTGGTGACAAATACCATGGCTGCCATTCACATGTATCTTTATATAATTCCCTGGCTGTCACTCAGTAGGATGACTTGGAGACAGTGGTTGGACATGTGGAGGAGATATAGTGTACCTACACATATATGTATGAGGTTTATGTCTCTGAAACCACTCTGGTTAGCAGTGCGTATCTTCAGCGTTCCATATTCCAATTTCATACCATGTTCATGTAGAACATAGTATATTAAGTATTGTTATGGTTAGCCAAAAGATGGATGATGTTTATGTGATGTTTTATCCCAAAATATGACAATGAATACCTTGTTTGAGCCTTCTGACTGTTCTGTCTGTTGGAGGCCTCTGTCAGACACTGTACCATGCATTTATTATAGATTATCAAAACCTCCATTCATATTTTTTTTCTAATTTGTATTTGAGTGGGGTGGTTTGTGACAAAGAGCAGCTAATGGTACAGCATAGCTTTTAAGACAGCTGAATCATGGTGTGAAACCAGAGGACACGATAACAAATGTTTAATATTCATCCTGTTTCTTTTCAAAGACATTTTGCATAAGCCAGGATACAGAAAGCACACAGCAAAAATGGAGCATTCCTGACAAAAGCCCTTCTCTCTTAGTATGTGTTAGGATGTAAACACCCCTTTGGAAATAAAAAACCTCTCTGACAGCGTTAGTATTGAAGTATTAAATACTTTTGACAGTGCGTGTTGCTATTTGCCCAGGAAGCCCCCGAGTGCTTTTATTCTGCGTGCGTATGTTGTGTGCTGTAGTGCATGAGTGGACTATTGCCTGGGACTTAACGACCTTCCAGTGCTATTGCTGCTACTGCTGCTTCTGCCACTGCTTTGCTGCAGGTTAATAATGGGTGGTCGCGGATGCAGCTCGCTGCCCACATACTGGACGAGTGAGGCAGAGATGCAATTGCGTTGGGTAGAGATTTAAAGCTTGTTGTTATTTCTCAGCGCAGTACAATGGGAAGTAAAGAAAATTGTGCACAGTAGCAAGTAAAGGAAATTGCGCATTATTTGTGCACACGTGTCTGTGTGCTAAGTGTACTTTGAATTTAGACACATATTCCTGTTCTATATAAGAAGAGATTGTGGGACCAGATGCTCTATGTGACCTGCTTTGTAACTCAGGGAAAATGCCCATCTCAGCAGAATGGGGCTTCCTTGGGAATTGCGAGAAGGACTTGAGCTTTGCTGAGGGTTGCTAACGTCATGCTTCAGCTCCTTAGTGACTTTTGGCTTTAATGACAGATCATTGCTTTGAAAATGATGTGCGTGTGTTTGGGGGGTGGGGGGTGGGGGGGTAAAGCTGTAGCTTATTTAAAATCCACAGAGCAAGGCTAAAGTGGCAGATTATATGCTTGAGTGTTTGTGCTGTTTTTTTGTTGTTGATTTGTTGTTGTTCTATTGTTATTGTTGTATTGTTGTTAGCTAATTTGTTTTAAAGGCTGTGAGCTGGTTTGTTTGAATTTGGCATTGGATGTTGCCAATTATAAATGGAATTTATGAGAAAAAGGACATTATCCGTGTTCATCATTTAATAGCCCAACAAGTACCTGACCACAGACAGGCATGAGTGTGTCTATGTGTGTGGGTGTGTGGGCGGCTAGGTGCTAAGAGGATCATTGCAAGGGCCTCACAGACTGATGTTCCCTCTCTCTCTCTCTCTCTCTCTCTCCCTTTCTCTCCTTCTTTCTCTTTCTCTTTGTACCTCCACGTAACACAAACACACACACACAAAAAAACATAAATTCAAAATGAGGCTTCTAACCTTTCACAGTAGTTTTGATCTGAGAAGTGAGAAAAAACACTATTTTTCATTTTCTCTACTATACTCATGCATGCTTGCACATCATTGGTGGCTCTAATTATTTCCGACTGACACAAACATCCTGATACGTTGAGATAAATGCATTGTACCGTCTACAGGGAGAATGTTGACAATGTCCCCTCCAGACACAGTATTACAAATGCACTGTTTATGAAGGAAATTTGATAAGCACATTAGATGAGTTTTTGACATGATGTAAGACACGCAAAGAGACATCTCCCATACTGCATATTGCAATATTGTGTTTCTATTTTTTGCAGAGGCCAATAACCGGTTTCCCTTTGCAGTGTGTAGCAGTTCAGCCTGTGCTTTGGGAAAATGAGTTATTCTGACCACAGTACAGCTGTCATGTGTGAGAGAGACAGAGCTGCGTATTGACACTGGCCTACCTCACAGGCTGCCCCTGCTGCCTATTGTAGTCTAGACTATGGTTGAGATTAGTCACCGGCGAAGAGTGAGTAGGTGGGAATGTGTGTTCTGTTGGATGCTCCTCACATATTTTACACAGCTCATCTAACAAGTCCATTCTGCAAAAAAAAAGAAAGAAAAAAAGAAAGCGCTAGAACAACATAATTTCTGTAACAACATAGTGAGTCATGATGGCATGCATGGGGTAACTCATGTGTGCATGTTCATATGAGCATGTTCCCATGATATTCACATATATTCATAGTATGTCCGTGTTTCACGTCCTCTTTGCTCGTCTGTTGTTGATGCTCGGCTTCAGTGCTCAGCTTCGAGGAGAAGCCCAGGGCGCTGTAACAAATGGATGCACTGGCCTGTCTTGACAATTAAATTAATGCATGCAGCCAGATCCCCTGCTGTTGTTTCTAATAAGCTCTTAATGAGCCAGGGAGGGAGAGACGCCATTGATGCCTTGTCAAAAACTCAACCCCCCTTCCCATTACTGAAATTAAGTTTCCTGTTGCTCCCCTGATCAAGTTCAGTGCCAGTAGCACCCTTCCAAACTGTTGTGCTTTTGTTTTCTGGGAATCCACTATAGATTAATCAAAGGCCTCTATAGCAATGCAGTTTTACAAGAACAGCATTTGTTAAACATCCATATTTAAATAAGCAGCATGACGCCTGACTGAAAGGCTAAAACTGTAAATAATCGAGGAATAGATCTTTAATGGTCTGCAACTGCCAGTATTACTGCTGCGGTTGATCACTGCTTGTCTGTGATTGGCGGTGTGAGGACACACTTGTAGGACTATGGCACTTGGCAGTGTGTAGGATAACAGCCCTCTTAAGCAGGTTGCAGGTAGCAGAACTCTCTCTCTTGTAGGACAGAGGAATTAGAGACAATTACAGTCCTCAAAAAATATGTGGGAAAGACATATTCTGCATAGCAACAGCCCCAGGAATATCATCAAATGGTTTTAAGGCATTTGATTGCTTTTCTAGTGTTGTTCCCATCAGAAAAAAATCTGATGAACCTTAAGATAATCAAAAGCTAAGTGCTGTGACCACCATAACGATGTCAAAAAAACAAATAAATGGATCCCATCACTGTCAGTAGTCAGGACAGGAAAGACTAAAATAGAATCTTCCCAGCTGTGGCTGGATGAGCCAAGATCGGAGTTCTGAAGTGTTTTTGTGGTAAAACAGAGCACGAGGCTTGCAAGTTCATTGCTCATACCACTTGTTGGCAGGTGGAGGTGGTGTACACAGGAAGGCAAGCATCATTGCCCAGGGTTTCTGAAAGCTTTGTTATGAGAATCTTCAGGAGATGGTGCACACGCGCACACACACACACGCACACACACACACACACATACATGCACACATATATACTACATGGCCTTGTTAGAGTTGAGATGAGTGCGTCAGCTATTATCATGCCTCACAGGAAATTTTGCAACACGAGAACTGGAAATTATTTTCAACAATGAGATAGAGAGAGGTTTATGTTTTGAACTTTTTGAACTTAAACTTTAAACTTTTGCATTCACATTTTGAAAACATTTACATTTTGCATATTATTCTAATTGCTCTGTTGCTGGTCAAAAAAAAAGCATATCTGGCCAGTAAATGGACCACACAATGTTCTCACCTCAAAATTTGACACTCTGGCTTGATTGGCCATTGATCCAGGCATTTATGCAGGCTTTATTACAAGAGTTTCAGAGTAATGATGCCCGCACACACACATCCAAGTCAGAGAAGATAAACAAAGAGATAAGCATATCAGACTACACTGTTCTTCCTTGACTCTATAATAGCACAGTTCAAATCCCCATAGAGAGTAACTTCTTACATGTTCTTCTAACTAAAACAGCATGATTGTTACTTGACTGACTTATCTTTTGACTGAGCTCTCAGGTTGCTAAATAAAACCCTGCTCATGATTATCTAATGGACCTGCTTACTCACCACACGCTCTTGGCATTGCCATTGCGATGCACCGCCGGTCTAATCCGCACGGATTGTTAGGATGCAATGACGTCTGGGCCGCGCTTGGCTGGACCGCTCAGGTTCATGCTCCGTTACAAGCTCTGGCAGGTGGCAGGGGAACAACCTTCGGCGCCCAGCCGGGAGGGCCACCTGTCACCTCCCCGTTGGTCCCCCACACCAGGCAGGCAGGCGGGCAGGCAGGAATGCTTGGCCTCCTGCCAGGGAGTTGGTGGCAGTGCAAGGGTGCACACGTGGTTGTCAAGTATGACACTCCTCTGCACACCTGCACTCCACTGCAATCAGTGTGTGTGAAGACCACCTTCTTAAAAGCCACATAGGAGCAAGGTCACCATCATCCACTTTTACTAATGATAGGTCACGTTCCTGGCCTCTTCCTATTTGCTCTGGGAGTCCAGAGGCTGTGTGGTAACTAGTGTTCCTGGAACTAAATAACTTTATAAGATGAGACACAAAAATAGTGTTAACTTGTGGGATGCTACTGAGACTTGCAAATGGAGATATGTTTGTATACATTGTGCTGTTTTGTGCATATGTCGAGGTGAATGTCATGATGGTTTCCCAGATTAAAATAAAACACCAAAATTACAATATTGCCTTGCTTACAGAATTGCAATTTATTGCCCCTGCCATATGTGTGTGAGGGTGTGTGTGATATCGCCAGATTCTTACCAGTACTCATTTTAGATGAGAGTGTAGTGCTAATGAAACACTTGTATCACAGATCATCCATGTCCCATATGCCCTTGGCATAACCCTTTGGACTCCCCCTTTCTTCTTGTCCTTGTGAAATCACCATGAGACAAACGTCTCGGCTCTGCTGGTACCATGTGTTTTGCTCCCCAGGGTGTTTCCTGTGCTTCACCTGCCTCTAATGCAAATACCCTTCCATACACATACACCTTCCCAAACACAGACAGACACACACAGACACACAAATATACAAATCCCTAACCCCCAGCTTCTGCGCACACATACACACACACACACACACACACACACATCCCTAACACCCAGCTTCTGCACACACACATACACACGCACATTCCCAACCCCCAGCTTCTGCACACATACACACACACACACCACACATTCAAATTATGTCTGCACCTGGTAAAGTAGATTAATGCCAGGCAGCTGGCACTTTGGAATGAGTTCAGTTGCAGGTCTTTAGCTTTAATTCATAGTGATAAAGATGGTGTCCAGCCATGTCCTGTTTGTTTGTTGCCCTTACTGCTGATGGCTCTTTGTGGAAAGAGCTGACAGAACAGATTAGGTGTTTGTCTGAGGTAGTGTGTATGTACAGATTGACTTTACTCTTAGGCCACATTGCTCAGCCAAAGGAAATGAAGTGACTGGCCACTGGCTAAAGTACAATGTCAGTCTTTTCAGCAAACCATCTATTCACTCTCTATCAACCAGGAAGGAATTTAGAGGATCTATTTTATTGATCTCTGACAGGACAAATTGACAAATTGAATCATCTCTTTCTTGTCCTTATACCCACGTTGTCTGAAAAATTTCATTCAAATCCGTGCAGTACTTTTTGAGTTATCTTGCTTGAGTTATCTTGGATCATGCTTGGCGATACAGAAAGATAAATGACTAGTTTGTAGACAGGCCACAGCTTTGAGCTTAATTTATTTGATGTTTTCGTTAGACTCTTTAAAACTATACTGCAGAGAGACTTTATGGTATTGGGAAAATATTTGGAAAAACGTCATCTCATGGATGATTGATGATGTTCATATAACCTATTTGCTTTTAATTGGCTATGCTCTCTGTTCAGATGTCCTTTTAAGAGGTGTTCACACGCTTGTGCGCTTTGACCCGTGAGGTGACATCAATCCAGACAACAATTTTCCAAGCCTCCAGTGTCCAATTATTTCATCCCTTTGAGTTGCCACAAAGCAATTTCTTGTTTTTGCTTCAGAGGAGTGTGGCACCTTGTTTGTTGCAGGGAGGGATGAGTTCTTCCTTATTGTTCTGGCTGGCAAACTACCTGACCCTTGCTCCTGTCTTTTTCATTCTCACTAATTGGTTCACGGTTAACAGACAAAATCAATTCACATCCTCGTCTTTTCATCTCATTTAAGCGGCTCTGTGGCCATGTAACAAGGCAAACGTCTGGAAATGAAAAAGCGCTGGGGAACTGTGAGATCTGGTTTGCGCATGGAATAATGTCCGTGACAGAGGAAAACCTCTCTGGCTCATCCGAGAGCCTGCAGAGCATCAGAACATGCGTGTTCCCTGAAGCCCTGACATGACACATCCACTGTGTCTGTGTTGACAGGCTGAGCCAGCTGCTGCCTCCTCGGCAGTCCTGCCATTATTAAACTGGCCTAGGGGTGCTACTGTAGGACATGTCACTCATTGCGCAAGGTGTGCAACTTCTCATTACTGAGGTCTACTCCCACCTGCAGCATTGAGTGGGGGAGGTGATGCACGATCAGTTATTTTGCTGGGTTAGTGCTGCAGAATATCACTGATTATTTATCAAGAAGCCTCGGCTGTACTTTAGCCTTCTCCTTGTACATAGAGTACATGTTATACAGTATATATGATAAGCCTTTTTCTGTATGTGTCTGCTTTATGTCATTTGCTTCTTGTCTAACCATAAGAGCAGTAGACAGTCTGAGCATCTTTTTTTAAATAATATTAATTTTCATGTATGTACACATGCAATGTAAGGATGATGTTTTAGGGATGTCCTTGTACACATGCATATCTAAGAATTATACATTTGGTTGCATCGCCACAGGGAGTCACTGTGGTATAGGGGAGCCTCTCCTGTTTCTCGAGTCTCCATCGGTGTCTTCCTCCAGAGTGGAGTGTTACATAATCCATTCGGTCTTCAGCGCCAGTGAAGCTGGAGTCTGTGCGGGGGATGCAGGTCTTGAAGCAGCAGACTGTTTGGCTTGTCAGTCAGCGTTTCTGTTTGGCTTTGCCGACCAGTTAAAACTAATTATTTGAAACAACCCTGAATGCATAAGTCATTTCAGCATTGCGCTGTAGGACCGTCATTCAAACAGACGGCCACACCAGTTTAAAATTCTCCGTTCACTCTGTATGCACTTGTCCTGTTTTCTATATTTAGATTTTGCCATACATTTTCTTAGTGTCCGCCTTAAACTTTAATGCCGACTAGCGGAAAGATTTGATAGCAGCAAAATGGATGGAAATAGCCAATAAAGCCAGATAGCATATGCTGTTACAATAGAGAACACTAGCACTGAGCTGAGCTTTGTAGAGTTCTTTATATTGTTTCAGTAACTGGAAAACCCTAGTGCAGACCGGCATGCGCGGCTCATTCGTCTTGCGCAGTGCAAGCATGCAGCGTGAAACCAATGGAGCTCCTAGCAGAGATGCGCTTGAATTTGACAGGCTATTCCTGTGTGTCTAGACCCTCGAAGACTGAGAAGCTATAATAAAATATATTGCCTAGGCTCGTCGGTCTCTTAACTTATGTGATCATAGCTTTCAGCTCTTGGCTCTTGATGAGCCATGGGATTGCATTAGGTGTACGGGTCTGATTGTCCTCCTTGGCTGGCGTGAAATATAGCAGACCGAAGGAATGGCCGGTGCCAAGCTCAAGGAGTCGCCGTCGGAGATCGACACAGACGTCAGGACCGATACCCAGAAAGCGTCGGATCAAACATGGGTCCATCCATCCATGCCAATTCGAACCATGGGCTCACTTGGGAGTGATGCTGGCCAAAGGTACTGCAGACACTTATCCAACACTATCGGTATATGGCATCGATCTGTTGCATTCTCAGGAGTGATCCAAAGAACTGATATAAATCATTTGATTAGTCATTAAAGCAGGATTAAATAGCATACTGAAAACTGTTGCAACGCATCACTATTTTTAGAAGTAATCTCCCAGCATCGGTTGTCTTGAAAAGAAATGATGAAGCGGTTTGTCGCATACTGTTATTTATTACATTTCAGATAATTACGCTGTACCTCTGACTGTTTTGTAGAGTTAGGAAATACAAAATAATATGGTGAGGTATCAGTCTAAGCTAAAGTCTTTCACCTTTTACATAAATACCAGGATGCTGCAGTTTTGTTTGAGCTCTGCACCAGTGTGTATCGTAGTGATGAGATGATCAGTATTTGCGATTACTTTCCCATTCATGCATCATATGCCTACATATCATTTAATATTAGGATAACTATTGCCTGTTCATGTGTGCGCATTTAGCCATTTGATGGATTTATGCTGTTGGTTTCAGAGCTGTGTTATTACCAAGGCTGCGGGAGATTGTTATGTGTGTATCGGCGAGAAATATGATGTGGGCGGGAAATGCTTCGCTGTTGGTTTGTGCTGTGCACGACTCAAATGGCATGTGCACCGTATCAAAACAATGCATGTTTGATGAGACCACTTCGTTTTAATGACGCATTTCGTATGCTTTCATGTATGTGTCCATGTGACTGGACCAAGTAGGCTTCCTATGAAATCCTTGTCAGTTACAGGGCATCTTGCCATACTAGTAAACCGATACCCCTGCTGAACCTAAAAGCATTTGCTCCTACTGTCTGTATAACCAAAGTCACCATTCCCATATGTCCATAAACTTTTCTCAGATGGGCATCAGCACTCTTAATCTAATTAATGGGGCTGTGAAAGCTTTGTAAGGATTGATGTGAAAAAGAGGACATGTTTCTAGAGTACATTTCTGTTTCAGGGAATGTCCTGAATGAAACTCCTCAAAAGCATTATTGAAATAGACTATGTGTCCCATCTCGATAGAATATGATAGCTGAACTCACAATTCTGTTAAGTAGCACGGACTCCAGTGCCCTGGCCTCACATATTCTGCCTCTGCCAGTGGTCTTTCATGATTGATCCTTGGGATCTGTTTAACCATTCAAAATTAATGGCTTAATGAAAGGTGCATTCACAGTGCAGCACTGTGCAACTCGACCATGGATTGGAACTTGTTTGGGTTTCAGATTGTATTTTAACATGTGCAGCCCCAGTACATAGAACAGTATGTACATAACCCCAGCCAACCCTACAAACAGAATGTGAATCCTCCTGAGAGGCTTTGCTCAAGGTTTCTTCTTGAGATTTTTTTTTCTCCTCAATGTTCAACCAACTCTCACCAACCAATGGCATGATTCATAGCCATAAAGGTCAAAATGTGCTTCCTTTCAAAGGGAGCATCAAGGACATGCCAATTCTGTGTGTTTTTGTATTAGAACTGTCCCACATTATTCATATTAGACAAAACAGATAGCCTGGCAAGCCAGACTATAACAACAAAATGTATAGTCTGGACATGATTGATAGACTGGTCTCAATCCTAGGGGCGATTGTCTTCCAGACAACCAGAGCAACGTCTGCAAAACAGCAAATACGGCATTCTTTGAAACAAATAACTTGCAAATTTCAGTCAAAAGTCCAAGTCTAACTCTGCCAAAGTCGATGCCAAAGATGATTCAAACGACCGTTCATTGTTCATTGGCCACAGCCATCTTGTTTTGCACTGTCACAGCCCTCATGTCAACGTGCTAAGCCCACCCAACGACTCTCTACAAAGATAGAGTGTTGTGATTGGTCCTACCAAGCCTTGGTAGAAGACCTAAGGCCCTATGGTGTATGGCTAGACGTACTTGCTGAGCAAAACTATTTGCTACCGCTAGGGTACATTTAGATTTTTAAGCTACAAAACATCACCTTTAAAGCATGAATATACCTTGCATCATTCCTCAATAAATAACATGTACAGTCCCTCTTTACAAGAACTTTTGAAGACCAGGCTACTGTTTTTATTTCTTGCTGCAATGTAGAGGCACCAAAACCCAAGAGTATGAGATGTGATAAAGTAATCTTGAATATCAACCAGAAGGCTGACTTACACATACAAAACAGTCTCCTCCTCCTCATACAACGGTACATGAGTGGATGTTCATAACCAGCAGTAAGGGACAGGACTGTATTGGAGGCTAAAATTTAGTGTTGGAGTCCACCTTTCTTGAACTTGTTATGTTCAAAGACTTTTGGGGGAAGCCTGCTAAAGCTGGTTTAGGTATGTGCCTGCCCACCCAGCTTCAGTGGACACAGTGCCACTGCCTAGGGGCCCTTTGCTAAAACTAAATTTCTGTGGTGTGTTGTCTACCGCTGAGATGCGCCGAGTTCAGTTCTAAGGTGAGAGGCAAACGGGAGCTGACAGGAGAGTAGCTTGCTGTCTTCCAAACTGCCACTCCTGTCTTAGTGACTACAAATTCTCTGTCTCCTGAGGGAGTTACTGTGCCTCTTCATTGGACAGGAATGGTGGCAGAGGCATTTGCTACTCTTAGTTTTTTTCTAGTGTCAGGTCTGTTTGATCAGTTTCTCTTGCTATTTCTGTGCAAGAATTTGCCATTATGTATAGTAGATAGCAAATAGCAGCTATTTCACAACTGCATAATTTTCTAGCTCAACAGTGTAATTTCATTTGCTCTGTTAATGGCTGACGGTTGAGCGTGTCCAAAAGCAGTTGAAACACTCATATTTCCTCAAAGCAAAATAAATTTATGGTCGTGTATTAGAAGAGGCATATTTTGCATGCAGATGGTTCTCAGTATGTAAAATAGATTTACAATATTTTAGTGTTACAAATTAAAAGAAGCTCAAAAGCTCAATAAGGGTGATATGGGAAGGAGCATCTCCTCTACAAGAGTCTCAACAGGCAGTGAAAAACTGTTACAATGAATCTTTGACAAAATTTCATTAAATACAGCCAAACAAAAGATGATAAAAAAAGTGTATTAATAAATAACCATTCTTTCACTAAAACATATAGTTCCTTTGAGGAAGTGGTTGCTGGGCAACACTACATGCTACGGTGAAGTGGGCGGAGTAATATGGAAGAGGCAAACCTGTGTTTGCAAGGGGGTGGGGGTCATGTAGACAGGCATCATTCAAAGCCTATCTTAAGATTAGATACTGTACTAAATGTGATGAAAATGCACTATTCAGACGGGTTACTCTGTTTCAGTGAGTGCTTGTTACACACACACACACAGAGAGAGATAGTGTGTGTTTGTGTTTTGTGTATGTGTTTGAGAGAGAAAGAGAGTGAGTCATCTTCACAGAAGTATTCACAAACACACTCAGTATTCCATGAAGCGAGCGAGCGAGACTTACAATCAGAAACCATTCCAGCCGATTCCTCCCCGTCTCATTGAGCTCCTTCCTTCTGGCAAGCTAGGGGCCTGTCTGCCTGTCTCACACTAGATGGACAGACAGGGGGTCTCAAATGCATACTTTACCCCCAAGCATCCCCTACCCAGAACATCTCAGTGCTGCCCTTATGGCACCCCTGCATATGTATATATGTAAACAAATAGTTTTATATATTTATTTTAGGGACATTTGACAGGGAAAGATCTGTGATATAATGGCCATGGAGTTTGACCTGTGTAGGATTTGGATGCCACTCCTTGCCCTCCATGTTTCTTCCTTTATGAACAATGTGTCCTTGCATCACTATACCTGAGGGAATAATGCAGAATGCACACACCTTGATACCTCTTCTCATTTTGGATTTTGGATTTTTGGATTTACTAGGCTGTTCACACCTGGAGCGATAACTAAGATAATTATAACTATTACAATATTCCTGTCCACACTGACGTTAGTCTGTCCTTATATGAATGAACGAATGTCTAAAATTCCATGGTTTCTGATTGTCTGTTAACCTTTTATTGTTCAAAAAATCGATATGAAGGTGATCCCAACGATATTGTAAATGGTCTTATTCTTATTAATTAGAGCAATATTTATTTGTTGTTAAAGTTATCATTCTTGTTGTGAATAGCCCTTTAATCTGTAATCTTTCCCACTTGTTATAACAGTGCTTCTATTGTGAAGATTGTTTTGTTTTTAGATGACCTAATAAATAATTCCATGATATTTGCTTCTTGTTTTACAGGGTTCAAGTTGAATTTTATGTAAATGAAAACACTTTTAAGGAAAGGCTGAAGTTATTTTTCATCAAAAACCAAAGGTCAAGTAAGTAAAACTGAACATTTTTTCAAATGAGTCAATAATTCAGACAAACTATTCAAATTGCAAAGCTGATTATTATATGGGTTACTAACTGTTGTGTTTTGTTTGTTTGCTAGGATAGTGTGTTTACTCTTAGCTAGTTTAGTGGAGTTATTGCATCATTGACAAAACATTTTTAGACAAGTTCAAACTACTTTCTAAACTAAGTTTGTCAACTCACTGTGTGTCTGTTTTTGCTTACTACCTCAGAGCCATTGCTCAGTAAAGTCTGAGTTTGAATCAAAGTCCTGTGTGTTGGGAAAAGGGTAAGAAATGTTAGAAGTGAAAGGAAGCCTTTGGCCAATAAAGATTGTGAATAGCAGTAAGATGTATAATTTATGGGTGTCTCTAGGTCTGTGCTCCTACCCCCCACCTCTCCAAGGCCCACCCAGTAATGAATCACTGGTGAAAGTGTGGTGGCAGACAGGCAGTGTGGAGGTAAAGGCTATGCACCATCTGTGCTTCAGCCTTAAAAGCTCTGGCACTGTTAAACGCTCTGGTTGACAGGAAATAGTTGAAGTGCAATAACTGCTCATTGCGCCCCAACTGATAGCGTGGTTCACATATCCTAATGGCTCTCTTTCTCTTTCCCTCTCTCTCTCTCCCTCCACCCCTCCAGTTGTGAGTAAAGGGGCAGGGAGTGCTGATTCTTGGGCTGCGTAATGACTCGTGATTGCTGGTCCCAGCTCTCAGGTCCATCTGTAGTCAGTCAGTACCTTGGTGCTGTCCATGGTGCTGAAGCTGTGTGCATGTGTTGTGATGGTGGTGGTATTGTGATGGTGGTTGGAGCCACTGCCATTCCAACAAAAGCCATTAGATCATTTGGCAGTCTATGGGCAGTTTTGGGAAGTGCAGTTGCTTCAGTTCAGTTTAATTTTTATTTATACTGAGCCAAAAGCAATTGAAATGGGCGCAAGGTGCTTTCCAGAGCTCAGAGCTTGAACCTCAGCTCTAAGGCAAGAGAAAAAAATCCCTTATAACAGAAACCATCGGCAGAGGTTGTAGAGGAGTGGGATTGGGGGCAGTCAGAGAGCAAGCTAGTTGGGTTGGGGTGTGTGTGGGGCTGGGGGTGATGCAGAAATCAAGAGAGGAGAGAAGGAGAATGGAGAAAGCTTTGAATGGGCTTGTGGCTGTTTTTCCAATCTTTGGATGAATATCTAATATACTAAATGATCACAAACTATTGCCTGCACTGTGTTGTAAGTAAAGTGACAGTTTGAGTGAGTGTGTATAAAGTAATTGCTTGCACTGCACTAAATACTGGATATGTAGGCACTCATTTTAATGATGCAAAATGTAACCCAAGTCCTAAAACCTGTATGATTTACTGATTAGAAGTGGTGTGAATGCCAGCATGCCAGCATACCAGCTGGCTTATGTACAATAGTTGGTTGTGGAGGTGATTGAAATGAATGCAGTAAATGGATGAGCAGAGGCTGCAACTTTCTGTATTGTTCAGTATCAGTCAGAGTGGATTGCTTTTGTAGTGCAGGATGTAGGATGCAGCACAAGGCCAAAGATCATTTGTGATTGTTGCACAGCTGCTGGCTGATGGAACAGGGTTGTCCTGGAAAAAATAAAATAGAACCTTTCAATTGCTGATGAAGTTGCTGTCCTTTGGAAAATGCGCACAAATTATGTTGTCCTGGAATCCAGAGGGTGACACGGCTTTGATTTCATTACGAGCCTGGGTCGCTTTGGATAAAAGTGTCTGCTAAATACCAGTCAACTATAATTATAATTGCTGTAAAATAATGACTTCTAGAAGTAGCTTCTACTTTAAAAATGTATAGACAACAAGGCCAACAATTTGGGCAGGTCAAATGCCCTCTGCCCCCTGGTTGAGACACTTTGACAGTTTGGCTTCTTGCTCTATGCACCAGCCAGGATCTGTCACTATAATCCAATGCCTTTATTAAACAAGCGCCACAAGTTCTTTAGGGCTTGGCCTGGGCTCAGCTTGGGTTTATTGATGTCAGTCTCTGAGCTCTGAGTAGAGCAAACTCCATCCAAAAGGACTTTAAAATAATAATGTGCTTGTTTCTCTTTGTTTGGCATTTCAACCATATATATGGTAGGAGGAGAAAGCCCGCAAACATGATACTTGTATACTTATTCATTATATACGATACATACATTATACATTATACATTATACATTATACACAAGGCAAAAGAATGACATCACCTGACCATCACCAAATATGGAATCCATCCCTCATGACTTTGTCCTCCTAGTTTACAATGTGTTTCTAGTGTACCATGCAATAATCATTTACTTCTTCACATTTTGTTAAGCCCCAATTTTTTTTTCCTGTTTGAGTCATATGAAAGCTTGTGTGAGGCTCAGGAGCTCATCTTAATGAATGCCCATTAGATACAACTTACTCTTGTATGCTAGTATAATGAGATGTAATAAAAACTGTTGTGAATCTTCAAACGGCAGGATTGTCTGTCATCTTCACTATCCAGTGCAGTAAGATTAATATGTTGAACCTTAGATAAGGAAGCAGTTTGAAAGCTAATGTGGACTCACAGTAACTCTGTTAACAATGTGGCTCATGGCCGCAACATAAAGAGGCAGGCGGACAACAAAGATGATGGTTAACCAAATAATTATTTATTAAAACTAACCTGAAATCAATAAATAGCAATAACCAAACAGACGTCTATGGGAAAATAACAGAGATGTGTGTGTAAGCATGTATGCCAGAGTCAGTTTGAGTCAGTCAAAAGGATAAAGAAAGAGAAGGTGCAAGTGGGAGAGAGACATCACCCAACGGTGCCTGCAACAAAGACGTCAATTGAAAAGTGCCAGAGCCCACCCACGGGAGAGAGGACAACCTCTTAAATAGACACCATCTTCGCCAGGTGTGGCCAATTGGTTGATTAGGCAAGCCAAAGCCACGCGGCCTACGTATTTGCCATATCAGGCCTGAAGAGGGCACAGGGGGTCGTAACAGGCTCAGATGCTCTGAAAATTGCCTGTGTTGTTTATCCCCATTCGTCCCACCCCTCTGCCATTTGCTAGACAGAGAATATGGCATAGTAATAACAGGCTTTGCTCCAACCATCTTTAAAAATAGCTCTTAAGTGTTATATATTCCAAGCAGAAAATCACTGGTTGTCATAGAAAACAATGGAAAACAAAAAAAGACCAAGTGTTTGCATCATAATAGAATGTTAGCCTGTTTTATCCAATTTTATCCAATCTCAGTTGAAAATAGTGTGTGTGATTTAAACAACTTTTAGACTGCTGTTTTATTTATCTTTTGAGTCACGTCAGCACTGTGTCAGGCCACTTCAAAGACAGAGAAATCTCCACATAAACATTTTGCTGTTCTGTAAATGACAGATCATGCCTCAGGATTTTCTGTGTCACTGAAGCAGAAATCAGTTTTCTACGGATAGGTGGGGGAAGGACTTGGACGGATAGGTGGGGGAAGGGCTGTATGGACCGTTTGTGCTCAGCAGCTAGTGAATTCTTGCCTATTTATAGTTAGTGAGTGCATGATGTATCCTGTAGCTATGCATGTATTTGGTTTGATGCAGCATACTGCTAGGACTGGGCAATTACAGTATTAGTTGGAGGTGACAGTATTATAGTCAGTGGTATGTTGTAGGGAAGAAAGTATGTCATGTGTTCTTGACTACTGTTGTGTGTCACATCTGCTATGCCAAGTTCCTGTCCCTGTCCCAATCTCAGGCTGTACTCCGGTCCAGGTTTCTGCTCCAGCAATGTATGCGCAGCCGGTCCGTTCTTCCTCCCCAGTGTTTTAATGTTTCCATTACATTTGGACTTTAAACTTGTGAGATCTGCATCCTCTTGTGTGTTTTTTAAAGTCCTCTTTTAAAGACTTTGTGGGTCATTAGGTTTCCTTTATTTTAATTGGTTTTAGTGAATGGGGAGTAATACAATGCATGCTAACAAGATGTCTTCAGATAATGGCGTGCACTTATTCTTTTACACTTCCTAGAAAAAAAAACACTTAAGATGTTTGTGCAGCTGCAACAAACAAATTCAGAGTCAATCAGGCATTGGTTATATGGGCACGGATGGCATAAAAAGGCAAAGTAAGATATTTAAACGATACCAAAGCTGTTTGCCTCTGGCATGGTAAACAGACACCACAGAAAATGTGTGCAGTCACAGTAATTGATACATCCTGTGTTTACCTTTATTTTACTAGAGATAAAATCATATTGAGATTAAAATCTCTTTTACAAGTGAGCCCTGGTCAAGAATTCAGCAACATACAATTACAATCAACAACAACAACAAAGGAACAGAAAATACAAACAGATAGATTGATACACTTGGTTAAGACAAGCTTTGAAATCAACAAGTTAAATAAAAAACACGTTTTAGTTGTCTCTGTCGCACATTCCATGCAGCTGTTAATGCTTCTGTATCTTTGCACAACCACTCAACTTTACTATGACCATCTCATCAATCCATATGCTTGAGTGACAAAAAGAGCAACTGCCATGTAACACTTGTGTGGGAGGCAAAATGGGATTTCATTCTGCTCTCACATATCATGCCATGTTTTATGTTAATCATTGCAGGGAGTTTAATTGCTGAAATAGCCATATATAATTTCACGCCCTCAGTGTCTGAAATTCCATAAATGTACCAGACACCTGAAAGATGTCTTAGTCTTAACCTGCAATGAAAGATCTCTTGGATTTTCTATCACGTTGACCTTTTTACAAGAACTTGCAGTCCCCACGGGTATGGATAAAAACACATTGTCTGTTCTCTCTCTGTTCTGGGTACCAGGCCTCAGAATACGACTCTTGAACCTGTCCTTGAAGCTGCTGACATGCCTTCTGTACATAGTGAGAGTGTCTCTGGACGATCCCACCGAGGTCACACGTGCAAGGTACTGCTCCAACACATCTCCACATTGCTCACAAATATGCAACAGCACCATACTCAGGGTTTTAGGGGTTTCCTGGGATGCAGATGGTATTGGGGGTGGGGGTGGGGGTGGGGGTTCCCAACAAGGCACAGTATTATGTACAGCTTGTCATGACAGCAATAGAGGGTGATATCCAGAGATGGTTGATGAGCCTAAATGATCTTTAATATAGCTTAATATAGGCTTGCAGAGCTATGCAGTGATTGTGATTCATTATCACACTAAAAAGCAAGTCACGTCAGAACAGCCACTGTAAAGTTACCATGGAAACCCTCAGTTAGATTGAGCTTTTTTGTATGAGAATGTGTTGGTTTGCCCCCATGTTAACTGTCGTTAATTTGTCTGAGTAGCAGAAACAGCACGCACTTTGCCAACACAACCACTAATCCTTCAGATATCAACTGGTAAGTCCCAGAAATGGGGAGGCTTGTAAAATACTCTCTCTGTTGGCTTTATTATAGCTGTCTGTCTAGTAAGATGCTTTTAAACTGATGTCAGTCTTTGTTGTTTTGTTTTTGCTTTGTTGTTTCTCATGTGAAGGGAATTAATTATCTGGGTAAACAGAAGAACACCTGTCTGGGCTATTCAGGTAAGGGGACTGTTGCAGAGAATGAACTACCACATTACACTGAGGTGTTTAATTTCTTTCAGAAAGCTCTAGAAGGCTATTCCATTGAGAGTTAGGATGGATTCCTACTTTATTATCACCGTACATCATTGCCATAGAGATTGAATGGGTTCTGGAAACCAATTACCTGCTTGCCTGTATTTCCCTTTATACTGTTTTGATTAGTTGTATCTGTTCCCCCAGGCTCTTGGGAGTCAGTGGCACTGGCCACTGGTCACATGCCACTATGAGCCTTGTCTTTGTACTGTGGCCCTCCAGTGACCCGGCAAAGCAGGGGATTTCATTATTTAGGTTCCCAATTAGGCCACTTCTGTCCTTTCTCAATCTGGAAGAGATTCTTTAAGTACCTTCCTGACTGAAATACTTCTCACATATTTGTATGTGTGTGTGTGTGTGTGAGTGATTTTAATCCCTCCCCCTTATAAAGCCTCATTGATGCTTCTTTGTCTGAGTACCATTAAATTCCCTCTTATGTGACTATAGGTGTCATTAGCCCCGTAGGAGTAATATCTTAACCTCCCCCTCAATCATTTCATTTGCTTTGTCTCCCTTTCTGTCTCCCTCTCTCTCCATCTCTCTCTCCCCCTTAATCCATCTATCCCTTTCTCCACTCTCCTGGTGTAGGTGACAGTGGCCTTAATTAGTTTCCTAGAGGCAATGCTCCTCACATATCTAAGTTACAAGGTAAGACCTAAGTTACAAGGTAATCTCCTTTAACTGTTTCTTAATGCTGTGATTATAACTATGACCAGACAAAATCCCAGATGGATTCAGTTCATTTAAAGAAGTCAACCAATTATGATAGCACTGCACCACGTATTAATTAACTTGTTGATACACTGAAAGAGGTTATACCGTAGCTGTGTTGTTAAAGGTTTTGATCATTTTTTATCTCCCTCTCTCTCATCAATGATGCAATCCTCTTTAACTTTATTTTTGTGTCTTAAAGGGAAACATCTGGGAACAGATCTTTCAGATATCCTTCATCTTGGAAATGATCAACACAGTGCCATTTATAATTACAGTAAGTTTACAAACCACATTCACACACATTAAAACAGAGACTGCTTTTGTGTCATTACCCTACAAGGCTGAGTAATGACTTCTTTATAGTGATTTATCAGTAAAATGTATGATTTCAGTGTTATAATCCACTGCTTATATTCAAGGACCCTTTCCAGTATGGTTATGAAACCCCTGCATTTGATAATTTTAATCATATGCTTTAAGGCTGGCACTAGCCACTCGATAAAGCACACACTATAGAGACGAAAGAAGAAGACATGAATTAGACTTTAGAGTTACAGAGAATGTGCAGCAACAGCTACGGACAGCAAACGCACTCATTGCTGTGTGAATGAGTCACATGCAGTCCTTGAATTCATTTATTTATTTTTTTTACTTTACTTTGCGCATGCTGTACAAACACATACCACACAAGACCATAACACACATTAAATAATGTACAACAGACAGTGTTGACACATACCACACAAGACTGTAACATACATCAAATGATGTACAACCCTAAAACACAATATATAATAACATAACAGACCAAAAATCAACACGGCTATGCCACCAGCATTGAGAATTACCAAATACGAAAAGTTGTTGAGAGTCTTGAGGATTAGTGTTGTACATTTTGTAAGAAGGGAGACCATGTGTTGTCATGAGATGTCTTTGTTTTTCAACAATGCTGTAAATTTGTCTTCATTTGAGTAATCTATTACTAAATGTAGCCATTGCTTTTTAGATACTTTTGCTCAATTATTGCAATTTATCAATATTGCTTTTTAGCCATAGTTAATGCAATTAATATGATGAGTTTTGCTCGCACTGAGCCTAGAAACATCATTAGTAGTATAATAATAGGACATAGAGGGATATCAAAATTAACAATATCTGATAAGCAGTTTGTAACTTCTAATCAAAACCTTTGAATATGTGTACAGCTCCAGAGAGGATAAAAGTAATCGTTTATGAAATCTATACAATATATACATTTGTTACTACTAGTAACAAATACAAAAAAGCTTATGAGTTGTTATATGGGCTCTATGTAGCACCTTATACTGGATCAACTGGACAATTTGGTTTCTTATTTTTCTTATGGTTTCTTATTTTTCCTTGAATCACACTCTAATTTGTTGGACCCTTCGTTGTGTCCTAGGGGTTGCCCTGGTGGTCATGAAAGATGGTGGACAGATTCAGGTGTAATTAATGAGGCTAATGACTTAATGACAGTTGTAGTGGAAAGGGCATTAGAATAATGGATTCAGCAGATTAATGATTTTCTTTCACAGCATCAAGTCTCAACAACCTCTTCTTCAAATGCTCTTTGCGAAGGTTTCACATGAAACTCAATCATCGATTGAAAAATAAAATCTTACATTGTATGTCCAGCTTCATGTGTCTTTTGCGCACTTACAAAAAAAATCCTGTGCCCCCATTATGTGTAATTGTTGCTTATAACTAAATTGTAAATATGCTTATAACTTTCAAACACCTTGTCCCTGGTCTGCAGATCTTCTGGCCTCCACTGAAAAACATATTTGTTCCTGTGTTCCTCAACTGCTGGCTGGCCAAGTGTGCTTTGGAGAACATGATCGTAAGTGCTTTTATGGCTCTGACCTTTTGTATGGGACCGTTTTAATCAGGATCACAGCATATGAATGGAAGTCGGAATGGGGGGATTGTTGTTGGAAAAACCTCCTGTTTGTATTGCTGATGAGGCATCCGCTTGGGTGAAGGGTCGCCAAACAACTTGGCAGGAAAGTGCTGCAGGATCCAATGAGATTTTGTTCCAGCCAATAGCAAATAATCAGATGTCAGAGTCTAGCTTAACATGACAGTGATAACCAGTGATGGCTTCTGTGTGGGTGATTCACCAAGCCAATTAAATGACAAAACTAAATAACAGACAGCTATATCGCTACAAATATCAATAAACTTGACATACTACAAGCCCCCTGAGGTCGTAGAATGAGGTTGTTTAGGAAGAAGCATGTGACATAGCATAATGCATTAAATGTCAGGGAAGTGAGAGCTTAACCTTTTTACAGTTCTTACCTGTAGTCATGTGACCTGTAGTCATGTGTCTTAGATGTGGTGAGTGTTGATCACTGGCACATTGAGCCAAGAGAGACCCAGCAATTAAACTGTAGCTTCGTCTTTGCCTCCCCCCCAATTCTCCCCCAGAATGATCTCCACCGTGCCATACAGCGGACCCATTCTGCCATGTTCAACCAGGTGCTCATCCTCATCTGCACCCTGCTCTGCCTGGTCTTCACCGGGTGAGTAGCCAGAGATCAAGATGGGGTCACCTCCGCGGCCAGCCTTTCAAATTGCATTACATCAGCGTGCAAATCTAGTCAGTCCTTTGCAAATCAAACAACAGAAGGGACATGTAAATCAATTAAGGATCTGCAAATCTGATTTGATGTCAGGGTGCTGGTCATTGGTCTTTGCCAAAGCAGCGATGAAATAGGTCCCACTGAAACACTTGACACTGGCCAAGCGGCTTTACAACTCTGAGTCCTTTATCTGATCACACTCTTAGCAATATTTGAAATGTTCTGTTTGCTAGTCTAATGTTGTAATGTATCTGTGACTTGCAAAACAAACATAAACTTTGCCAGCTCTAAAATAACAAAAGTCAAAAAATGAAATCCAGTCAAAACAAGTTAATTATTCCATTGCCAGTTCTATGCCATTATATAGAATGATGATATTGGGGCTCTTAGTATTCTCTGCATGCTTCTCTCTCTAAAAAGCACTTAGAGGAGCTTGATGTGTCAGTTCACAGTGCTGCCTTTCTGTTAGCAGAACACCAACTGGCTCTGTCTGACAACTCAGGATCAGATTATTATCCAGCTCAAAGCGTTTTTATTTTTTCTCCTTCTTGAGATTGCAGATATGATATATGTTGGTCAAACCATATTACCATATACAAGACTAAGGTGTTGATCAAGCCCCAATTCACCGGCCCTCATATCACTGCTAGATATTACATGGCAAATTAACAATGTGTCTAATTTAGCTGTTGTAGCCATGGCAACCTCAATACCTTGTGTATCCATGGCAGCTGTTTTTAATGGAAGTGCAGCGAGGCAGTCGGCTCAAACTCAAACTCAGTTTAATGATAAGGAGTCTGCACAGCAATGCAGAGACTGAGAACAGGTGCGTGGAATAAAAAAAAAAACAAAAAACAGCAAGATTTCCCCCAGGATAGATAGTGGGACAGCTCATTTCATTTTCAGGATGTGTGCCTATTGGTGACACCCATGAGGAGGATAGTTGAATAGTTTCTTGCATTTTTAATCACAACAGCCATTGTAATGTAGTCCTAATCACTGCAGTGTGTGCATTAAAGTCTTGGATCATACCCTCCTGATGATTCCTACTATACACATGGAAGGCATATACCATAAGATTTCAATTAAATTCAATTCAATTTTATTTATACAGCGTCTTTTATAATAGTATTGTCTCGTGGCACTTCACAGAAGGAGCACCCAAGAGGACAGGGGCAAGGAAAAACTCCCTTATCTTCAGTTAATCTAGGAATAAACCTTGGGCAGATCCACGACTCAAGGGGCTAACCCAACTGCCAGGGGTCATGCAGAAAAATTACAATCAGTAGTAACCATGATAGACTACAAGTTGCCTATGGTTTTAGCTAAGGTTCATAATAGTTCATAATGGAGTATTATCCCACTTTACATTATATGTTAGTCAGACTATAGGTGGTTATCAGGAGTTATGGCTGGACAATGTAGCAGCGGCCAGACATAGTGTCAAACTTAGTGAGGTGGGTCATGGGGGTAACAGCAAGGGTCCATTTGACAGTGCCATTGTGTGTGTGTGTGTGGGGGGGGGGTGTCACAGAGCCTCAAGGAAACGGAGACGGGCCCAGCATGGGCATCTAGGAAGGGCCTCTATGATGGAGAGTCGGTCCTGACCTCCCTTAGTGTTGGTTGTAGTCCACTCAGGAGGGGAGGGTGAAAGGAGTCCGCCAGAATGAGGCAGGGATGACACTCAGCAGAGATAATTCTGGACAGAGGAAGAAAGTGAATTAGGCCAGGTTCACACATCAGAGAGCAAATTTGGGCATACATATATATATAAAATATAATGGTGACTGGTAGATCTATAGTAATTTTAGTAGATATGTAAAAATAATTTTCCACACTGCTGTAGGCTATGCTCATACGCCAGTGGTTTGCTTTTGCCAATCCCAGTGCCTGCGGAATCCAACACCTAGAGAGAGCAGGGAAGAACCTGTCCCTGTTTGACTCCGTGTACTTCTGCATTGTCACCTTCTCCACTGTTGGCTTTGGGGACGTCACTCCTCGGATCTGGCCTTCCCAGCTGCTTGTCGTCATTATGATCTGTGTGGCGCTGGTGGTTCTCCCCTTACAGGTAACCCCGCAGCTGGTGGAAACACGTCCCTTGATGAGGCTAATGTGCTTTTTTAAATTTGAAATAAACAGTGGATGGAAATTACCCATCATGCGAATATTCTTGAGCCGAATTTTCAGGAGTACAAATATGAAATTAATGATAAATTGAATGATAACCTGACTACTCCAGAAACAGATTTCATTATTTAGTTTGATCAATTTTCATAACACATGGCATTAACCTACCTCTGTGAGAGGCCTCCAGTTCAAAAAACACTAAAAGGACATGCAGATGTTGCTGATTGGTTTAAGCCTAGAATTTATACATATCAAAGTTGCTTTTTTATCTGACATTGATCTTGTTTTGATCATTACAACAGATGTGTTTGTTTTGCATGTGTCCCAGTTTGAGGAGCTTGCCTATCTGTGGATGGAGCGTCAGAAGTCTGGGGGGAACTACAGCAGACATCGAGCCCAGACAGAGAAGCATGTGGTGCTGTGTGTCAGCTCCCTCAAGATTGACCTCCTTATGGACTTCCTCAACGAGTTCTACGCCCATCCCAGATTACAGGTGCTCATATCACAGTATTACAGTACAGCAGTACAGTACTTAAGCTATACTGCACTGTAGGCACAGCATAGTTAAAAGTCAAAATTTCCATCAAAATTTGTTGGAGGAAAAATGGTTTTATGGTCTTTTTTTGTTTTGAACTTCTTCAGATGTAGGGATTGTACTTTCAGGAGAAAAGGCAGAAGCTATTTTTGGAATGTCTCAGACTTGTTTCAGAATGTCTAGGCCATGCATCTCGTATATTTGCACCCTCACATGTAAAAGACCTTTTGATGTGCAGTTGGTATGTATAGGTGGGGAAGACACGCTAGACATGCGCAGTATGAGCTCCTTGTAAAAATGCATTTACAACTAGTAGCGTTGTCCAATGGGAAATGTAATTTATACAATACACCCAAAGCTCTCTCTCTCTCTCTCTCTCTCTCTCTCTCTCTCACAAAACACACACACACACACACTTTGTGCCAGTGTGCACATCATGGACACATCAGGGTTCAGTGTCTTACTCACTGACACATTGAGAGGGTCAGTAGAGAACCAGCAACAGTTTGGTTGCCAGACGACTCCTATCCCCCTACCTGCATAACCACCCTTTTAATTGTCCTTCCCCCGCCCACCTGTAGGATTACTACGTGGTCATCCTGTGCCCCACCGAGATGGATATTGCTGTGCGCCGCGTGCTGCAGATCCCCCTCTGGTCCCAGCGGGTCATCTATCTCCAGGGCTCCGCACTCAAAGACCAGGACCTGATGCGAGCAAAGCAAGTCACTTGTGTCATTTGTGTCATGTTGTTCATGACAAACTAACGTTGAAGGAGGATGTCGAGCTGATGGGACGTCCGCTGAAATCGTTTTGAAATCGGGACTCGGAATGAACGGGGGCCTGGGCTGTGAGGCCATTATTTACTGGGCTTTTTTTTAGAGCTGGCTGCCAGACAGGCTACCACCTGTCCTATAATCATCCATTTAATTTCTCCTGCTACACACGCAGACACACACACACACACATAACACATAACACATACACAAACATCCAAAGATTTGATGCACACACATACAAACACACACATACAAGTATACACACACACATTTTAAGTAATACAACAACTGATAAATGGATGTGTCTAAAAATATAACTTTGAGTGCAGGAAAAGTCCACTCTGACTCTCACTCTCTTTTGCTGTCCTCCTGTAGGATGGATGATGCAGAGGCCTGTTTCATTCTCAGCAGCAGGAACGAGGTGGACCGCACGGCTGCCGTATGTATTATTAAAATCAATGCCGCCCAGCAATAGTGGGCTGGACTGTTAAATTGGTCATTAAATCCTGAGCTGCGTGACGTCTGTGGTTGATTAAGGGAAAGCATTTGATTTGATTATCCAAGGATCACCAGACCATCCTGAGGGCATGGGCCGTGAAGGATTTTGCTCCCAACCGCCCACTGTTTGTTCAGATCCTCAAACCAGAAAACAAATTCCATGTGAAATTTGCAGGTGAGTCCTCTGATAGCAGCCATTAGACATAATAATACCCTTTGGAAATGCTTTAATCATGTATTATGTATATGTAACTCTTTCTGTGTGTGTGTGTGTGTATGTTAGATCACGTGGTGTGTGAAGAGGAGTTCAGGTATGCTATGCTGGCCCTGAACTGTGTGTGTCCCGCCACATCCACCCTGGTGACCCTCCTTGTTCACACATCGCGTGGACAGTGAGTAAACAACAACCATACAAAGGTCAACATAAACAAATCAAAACACAACTAGAATTAAATGTATTAACAAATAGCATTATATTTATCAAGTCAAAGTTCACCTGGAATTCCCTGTCAAAGTTCACCTTGAATTGTGCACACTGATTATGCCAGTGTCATGATTAGCTTGTGTTTACTTTGAAATGTATTCATTTGGCAGAAGCTTTCATTCAAAGTGCTCTTCCCTCCTCTTTAATGGTTTACATTTGTCTGCATGAGTGCTTTCTAGATTACAGCTGTACTCCTCTTATTTGCTCTGCCCTGGTATTGATGATTTCTGACAAAGAGAAACGACAAGAAAACATTTATGCATAGAACACACTGTCTCTCTCTCTCTCACACACACACACACACGCATGTATGCACAGACACACAGACACACACACACACACACACAAACACAAACACACACTTTTGTTTCATTGACTTTTGCACAGTCTGGCCTGGATGAGCGGATCCAAAGGCAACCCGAGATTGTTGATGTCTGACTGACATCTCATCAGTGCTGTGTGCTGCTGTCTGAAGCTCCAGGGGACTTATCAAAGGAAGCAGATTTACAGGGCTGAGCACATTAAAGCACCTCTCCCCAGCGCATCCAATCTGTTACTAAATTTACCTCTCTGGAGGAGAAAAGCTCTGATTGCTATAACATACAGCACCACAAAACTGTTTTTTTGGGGGGGGACTGTTATTATGTTTTCAATACTATTAGACATAGTGGTGTTGAGAATTTATGCTTAAATCTGGGCCAGTTACTGATTATATAATCTGTCTTTATTTTATAGTGTTAGGTTGTCTAGGTTGACTGCTGAAACTACTGCTTGAACACTAGAGTCATGTTTGTACAGCCATGCTTTCCTGTACATTTTGTACAGATGTAAGTGGTAGTATTCGAAAGTGGAAGACACGATGGTCCCTGCTCCTGTGACTAAAGCAGAGATTCATTTCACCATTTTATTATATTTTAATCATGTATTTTATAAAACACATTATTTCTGTTGATTAATGAGATGCGTTGTTACTATAGTAATTGTTTGGTGTAGAATCTGTCAATGTCGGTTTATTTAAACAGCACATTTGAAAACACTTGGCCAAATCTAAAAGTATCATCAGGCTTTTTGCAGTGAGGTCTGGATTTCATGGGGTGTAGAGAGCACTAACAGTGAGCAGATAACACCCAACCAGCAGGTCTGGGATATTGGGTCAGATCTCCTCAGGTGACGAATGATGGCAACTCCCCGCCATTTCAATCAGATAAGTAGAAACCCTGCCGATGTTGTTTTTCACCCTCCTGCTCTGGCTCCCTTTTACTGTCTGAATTGTGTCCACTGATGTCTTTGATGCTAGCCCACAAAGCAGTCGCCGGTCTTTGTCTTGGTGGTTGTCCCAAGTTAATGCCACATTTCAGGTCATACGGTAGGTCACTCTGGTCTGTGAATAAAATAGTCTTTGAGCGTGCAATGAAGGTTCAGCCAAGAATATTCTCACTGTAGACATGTCATAAGTGAGCGCATATGTTTTGACAGCAGTGTTTTTAGCAGTTTTACATCTTGCGTTAGCCTGGTTTTAACGACCACCACAATTTGAGATTGAGTCTGGATACATGGCCATCATCTTTCACTTTCCTGAGGCAGAATCAACGTAGGTAGATGACAATGCCTCTGCACGCTATTGGACAGACCTACAACCAATCAGAGCAATGATTCAGATGATGTTTGTTGAGAAGAGAGAGAGCAGAGCACGCCTTAATTTGAATCGCCATCACATAAGGTATACAAGCTCATTTTTGATTGGATCCCTATCTCAGGCAAATGAAACAAAGTAAAAATAGTCTTTGTGGCCACACTAAGCTGCAGAGTGAAATCAAATTGAGCTATTGAGTAACTCACTTGTACTCTACTTATTTTTGTTCTTTGGGTAAAAGCTCCTGCCAAATGAGCATGAACAAATGAACAAGTCATTATGTTAAACTACAGTTATACTTATTTAAATTTTAGTGGCAGAATATTGGTCAACGTCCTAAAAAACTACACAAGGAAACATTTGTACAGCCTTCAGATGCTTCCTGGTGTAATCTCCTGTAGATGCTCTGTAGTTCTTCCTCAAGTTCTGATTTTCTTCTCAGGTCAGTTGATGCTTCTCCTTGCAGGGAGGGCCAGCTCTCTCCAGAGCAGTGGCAGAGGACGTACGGCCGTTGCTCGGGCAACGAGGTCTATCACATCCGCCTCTGTGACAGCAAGTTCTTTGGGGAGTACGATGACAAGAGCTTCACCTACGCGTCCTTTCACGCACACAAAAAGTGAGAAGTAGATGTGGTTCTTCAGCCTCATTCCAAATGCAAAGGAAGTTCCGCATGAACTGAAACAAAGAGCCTAGAAGAAGATTGCAGACAGGGTGCATTACCCCAAAATGGAAAGGAAACTGTGATGGTTGTAAGAGGAAAACAACTTATTCAAGATTTACTCTTGCAAAACAACATTTCCTCTCAATGCAAGTGAGGCAGTTAATAGGAATAAAAGTGAGAAAGAAATATAAATCAGCGCCTCCTCTGTTCTCAGACGGCTGCAAACTTGTTTCAGTTCATTTGTGTGTTTCTCCAGAGGCTATGCTGGCAGCATATTCATACTACAGTCTGTTCCATGCCATAATATAATAACACATTAACATTAATGTTCACAGCCATTATGTGTCAGAAATAATCTTTTCCTTTCTGTTTTTATATTTTTGTATGTATTTTATGTAGTCATGCAAATTTGTTTGTACAGTAGTTTCACAATCATGGTTATAGCCGGTGAGCCAGAGGCTTGGTCTGTACCACCTGAGGGTAGTGAGGCACGTTGTTGTTTTTAGAATGGTATACCACCCTAGAGTTAGAAAATAAATTCTCCAAGTCCATTTGCGATGAATTTACAGAAATATATTTCTATAATTTTAATAAGCTTTATCTGATAAACAAAATAACTCCAGTTTGATTGTTTTGGCTTGATTTGTTTGTACCTAATAATAATAATATTTAAATTGCAGTTTGATAGAGATTACTTGGAAATTAATGACTTGGAAATGTAACAACTTAATTTTTGTTTTTTTCTTCTGAACTCTTCAAATGATTGCATTCCATTGGTGGCAGACACCTATTATAAGCCTATGGAGAAATATATAACTTATGAACAGGATAAACATTTTAAATAGCAGATACTCCTATAAAACTTCCCCAGCTGATTATTTATATTAGGGAAAATGTTTTTTTGTATTTTTGTAGGTTTTCTGAAAAACAATCTTTGTCGGTTGCTGTCAAACTGCAGTGACACGCAGTGTTTTTGTGGGTCCTTCAGGTATGGTGTGTGTCTGATTGGCGTGAAGCGGGAGGACAACAAAAGCATCCTGCTGAACCCGGGCCCACGCCACATCATGGCTGCCACCGACACCTGTTACTACATCAACATCACCAAGGAGGAGAACTCCGCTTTCATCTTCAAGCAGGAAGAGAAGCACAACAAGGGCCTCGCCTCGGTGGGGCTGTACGACGCCCCCTCCCGCCTGCCCGTTCAGAGCATTATTGCAAGTATGGGTGAGTGACTGTGTGTGTGTGTGTGTGTGTGTGTGTCTGTCTGTTTGACAAGAGACAGAGAAGATTGAGCGCCACCTAGGGCCATTATTCACTTTCTAAGGGCATTCAGATCGGTAAAAATGTTCCAGTTTTGCCATGTCTACCACATAAATATTTCAGTGACTAAAGTAGTCATCCCCCTTGCATTTTAATAAATTCATAACCCAAAACACTGATAAGTTGTGTGCTGTTTTTCATTTAAATTATATAGTACATGTTCAACAACATTTTTCCAGGCTTTTGGAAATGGAAATGGAAAAACAAATAAATGACAGCAGCACATACATTTACATTTACTTACAAAAAGACAATTAACATTCAAGCTACAACATAACTAAAAACCTTACTAAGTCCCTGGTGATGGCGTCTGTGATGAATGGTGTTGACAGTGCCGCAGGGACAATTGTACAGGGCAAGTAGAAGAAGTCAGAGCCTGCATAGCTATCGCAGATTGTTTTGTTATGCCAGGGCTTAATGAGCTCAATAAAATATGCTGCTGCAGGAGGGTGAGGAAATGTTTTCAGCCCTGTTAATTTGATTAATTTTCCTGGCTGGGGACACTGGCTGAGCGACAAGATTCACATTTAGGTTTTTAACCTCCTCGTTCTGCCCTCCTCCCCTCTTGCTGCCACAGGCACGGTTGCCATAGATCTGCAGAACCCGGTGCCATTGGAGGACAGCAACAAGCTGGGCGTGCCCACGGAGAATGGCGCGGGTAGCCGGCGGCCCAGCATCGCCCCGGTGCTGGAGATTGCCGACTCCACGGCAATCCTGCCCTGCGACCTCCTCACCGATCCGCTGGAGGATGAAACGCCCCACTCAGACGCAGATGGCCTGCTCACCGCAGAGTGAGTCACCACCACACTCACTCACGAATATCTTACACACACACAGTAAATTACAGTGACAAAACTCTTTTAAAAGTTTACTTTAATACTGTAAGTGTAAAAATCTCTCCCTAAGCAATACTTAACTTATGCCAGAGTAGTTTCAGCAATCAATTAAATGGGACTTTATAGTTCAATAATAGCAGTTATACATTAATTTAATTGGAATTTACAGCTACATAATAGTACTTGTAGTAATAGTACATTTGATTTTATTGTGTATTGTCTGAATTATATTAATCTGCTTAGATGCTGTCACATTGTCAATAGGTGATATAATCTTAGTATTTGTGTGGTAATTTTATTAGCTGAAGAGGGCTTGGAAGATTCAGTGGAAAGCCTAGAGGAAGTTTACTATCAAAAGTTGGTCTTGTTTAATCGGATGGAAGCTTCTTCTGTTGCATTCAGTGCACGTAGCTATCCACTTGAGATATGCCAGCAGCTCCCCATGTTTCTAACAGATAATCTGACATTTTGAGAAAGTGATTCTTCTTGCAGTTCCATTGCTCTGGTTAGACCGCCAGTGCTGGATGTTGGGGGCCTGAATCATGTCGCTAATTAGCTGCAGCCATGTGATGTGTGGTTTGGTTCCTCTCAAATGTGCTAATAGCCCGTGTAGTGAAGAAACGTTGTTACCCAGCACAACCTGAACCACGCACACTATCAGCATTATTAACAAACCAGACTTGTTAATGTGACTGTCAGGGTGCATTGTAGTTACAAAGACAATTGTGGTTGGCCACAGTATCTTTCCCTTTTGAGAAGCTCACTGAAGGTCTTAATGCACACTGTGGGATTCCTCATACATATTCTAATAGCCTACTGCACCCAGTACAGGGTGACCTGTTCTCACCCCTGACCTATCACGTTTCACTTAAACACCATCCCGAGGCTTCCCTCAAGTTCCATAAACCAGCAGCATGACAACACAATGCTACGTCTGACCCCATATCAGTGAAATGGGACTCAGCAGCACAGGCGCAGTTGGTACATTTGCGAAAATGGTTGAATCGATTATATTCATTTATTTGTTTATTTAGTTAAAATTGAATTTATTTGCAATTAGATTTGATGTTGCTTGTAAAATCCCTATGTTAGACAGAGAGCCTCTAGAGAGCCCATGGGTTTGGTGTAAGAAGTGCAGTGTTGTGTAGTGTGCAACCTTAATGGCTCATTATCTGAAGTCCTTTCCAACTGGAGTTGCCTTGACAAAACAGATAAATGGGGTTGTTTAGCACCATCATTAAGACAGTACTGCCTTGTCCTTGTAGAAGAGTACAAAATCAATCACCTAGCACTAGCACTACACACGCAGGCCTTGGATGCTTTTGGACAGCTCTGATACAGTATGGGTTATATCTTATGTACAAAGGTCACTATCACGATAAGAGACCATCTGCCAAGCTGCCTATGTCTCCATTGAAATCCAGAGCCACATCCACAGCTCTGACGTTAGAATCAGTCAACACATTTAGCTTTTGTAAACACATTCAACACAACAAGGTTGCACTTCTGAGGGTTTCTTGTCAGATCTGGGTGTCCTCTGAATAATACAGATGTTGCAGAGACCTAACTTGTCGTGATCCAATAACGACCTTGTTAGAGCAGAGTCATCAGGCTGCTCCCTGAATGACTGTCCCAGAAACATTTCACATTAGCTATAACCAGCCCTCCAGACGGCAGGAGAGTCCGAGGCACAATTGGAGACAAAAAGTTAAAGAGTGTCACATCAGATCAGACAATCTGGGGGCGTTTGCTTTTGATGCAATACGTGGTGGCAGCTCTGCCCCAAAGGACTACAAGGGTCATAACAAGTACCAAGGTGACAGGAAGTGGTACACACAATGACAGCTACTGCATCAGCAACATTGTTTACAGAAAAAATATATACTGTTTTGTTTATTTGTGTTTGAAGAGCTTTAAAACAACATCTGCTGACCATGAGAGTCCCCAGTCTCATTCTCCTCATCTGACTCTTTTCTCTGGCAAAAAAAAATCATTCATCCCCTTAAAACATCTTGAGAACTTTCCACTGAATGGCTGGCAGAGGTTTTCAAGGGACCTGCTTCCATAATGAGCCTCCACTTTGTGTTTCTCCCTCCAAAGCTTCTGCTAATGTGCTCCACTGGTAGAGAACTAATGCAATATGGAATGCATCCTCTTCTAATGTCAGTCTACAGCGCCTACCTGTGGTTAAACCTCAAGATTGCAACCAAATCGATACAGTGCTTCAGCAAAAACTGTGGATGAAGTCGTAGAACACAAAGCAGTGGAATTCACACTGACTACTGTCAGGGGAAAAGCTGGAAAACATATGATTGTGATTGATGATGGTTTTTATATCTTATTTATTTTGCCTCTCAGATATGTGAAAGGATATCCACCGAATTCACCGTACATTGGGAGCTCGCCAACACTCTGCCACCTCCTACATCAAAAGGCTCCATTCTGTTGCTTGCGACTCGACAAGGTGAGCTGCCCACCACATCCTTCCCAATTACCATGAGAAAGGCAGCCTTGGGTTTTGCAAGGGCAGACTGTAACAAAGTATGCTCTAAAAATATTTTGAGTGATGAGGAGTGAGGAATACGTTTAAATGAGCCTACGGAGTACCAAGTAGTTTATTCTCCTGACTTTTTCTTAGTTTTTACAGTTAGAGCCAACCGAACCCCCAGCCCTTACACTGTACACATACAGTAATGACCCGTGTGTTTTCTGTGTGTGGCAACATGGTGTCTCTGTCCCTTTTTGCAGGGTTGTAAACATAATAGCTTTGAGGATGCCAAAGCGTACGGCTTTAAGAACAAGCTCATAATTGTGTCTGCCGAGACGGCCGGGAACGGACTGTACAACTTCATTGTGCCACTGAGGGCTTATTATAGGCCAAAGAAAGAGCTCAACCCAATCGTGCTGCTCCTGGACAACCCGTAAGAGAGCCATTGCACCCTCAACTGCTAGCACAGGGTTGTTAGAAACTACACTCTCACAACTTTTGAGGAGCTATTAAAGTGCTATTAAAGAAAAAAAAGTGTGTTAGCCAAGAAAAGTGGTGTATTAGTTATCATTTGGGCCAGCCAGATGAGAGCCGATTAGTTCAGACTTTGTCAAATAATTGTTCTTCAATGTATGCTTAAAGCCATATTACCACCACAGCAATTACTATACCAATTGAAATTTCTCTATCTACAGATTCTAACTCTCAGAATAGCAATGCATGGCTGTACTTTTAATAATGCCCACAGTTCAGATGCATTCAGTCAGAGGAGTTTCCATGATGCCTTAGGGCCAGCCTACTTCTTAGGAAACAAAAATGAGCAGTTAATTAATGTATGCATTACATTAAGCAGTGCCAATGGGCTTTGGCACTGCTCCATAGACATAGTGATGAAGACATGATGAAGATATCTCCACTTGCTTATGTTCCTTTGCAGGCCCGATAATCACTTCCTGGAAGCCATCTGTTGTTTCCCAATGGTATACTTCATGGTTGGCAATATAGACAAGTAAGTGTAAAGTCTTAGTTGTGTTACTGCAGTTGTGTTACAATATCACTTTTATTTGCAATTTTTATAACTAGTGTTTTTGTCCTTTAATAACAGTATATCTACTACCCCAGTCTTCTTTAAACTGATTTGGGGAATTGGAGGAGCAGCTTGTGCTGTGCTGATACTGCTGTTCAGATTGAGGAATTGCTCCTGGTTGATAGCTTCTATTGTCTCATTGAACTCTGAATATTGATTATTCATTGGTTGTTGCCCCTGGCAGCCTGGATAACCTGCTCCAGTGTGGGATCATCTACGCTGATAATCTGGTGGTGGTTGATAAGGAGAGCACTATGAGTGCTGAGGAGGACTACATGGCTGACGCCAAGACCATTGTCAATGTACAGACCATGTTCAGGTAACAGCAATTATAGGCTGACCTCCCAACCCCAGACACACTACATCCTAAGACTGCAGTCTTTACGGACCTTGTTCAGGCAAGGTAATTAATCTGCAGTGTGAGGTCTCTTTGCAGTTTTCTACCAAGGCGTGACAGTAATTTGCATCATTCAGACACGTGAAGAAACTGGTAATTGTAATCAGTGAGAATTCTTGAAATGAAACAAGCTGTTTTTCCCATTTCTCTGCATTTCTCTCTCTTTCTCCTATCAATCTTTTTCTTTCTCTCTCTCCATATTCGAGCATTTCTCTTTCTGTGTCTCTTTTATCTGTCTGTTCTGCTTCCCTCCTCTCCTTGAACACCTCAGGTTGTTTCCTAGTCTCAGTATTATCACTGAGCTCACCCACCCATCCAACATGAGATTCATGCAGTTCAGAGCCAAAGACTGTTACTCACTCGCCCTCTCCAAACTGGAGAAGGTAAGAGATGAACTCACATGCTCAGTCATATTATATATATTATATTCAGCCATTATTATTAGATTCCATATATTGTTGCAGCTGCACCTATAGGAATATAATAGGAAGACGTCACTTTGACAGAAGACTACAAAGCATACTCAGCATGTAGCTGGTTTGTAAGTGGCTTTTCTGATGTTCACAGATCGAGCGTGATAAAGGTTCAAACCTGGCTTTCATGTTCCGTCTGCCATTTGCTGCAGGAAGAGTGTTCAGTATTAGTATGTTGGACACGCTTCTTTACCAGGTTAGTGAGAGAATTTAGAGCACAAGTTTAGTTCACATGATGTGCTGCTGATGTACTGATGTCCCATTTCTGCCTACTGAGCAGAAATGACTGCCTCTGATGTGTTGTCTCTAAAGTCCTTTTTTTATGCACAGTCCTTTGTGAAAGACTACATGATTACCATTGCCAGACTTCTCCTAGGGCTGGACACTACACCGGGGTCGGGATATCTCTGTATGGTAAGGAAGAGTACATGATTTGAATCTGTCCATCTCAAGCAAATTGTTGAGGTTTCTTGAACCTGAAGTGTGTGTGTGTGTGTGTGTGTGTGTATGTGTGTGTATGTGTACGTGTGTGCATGTATGTGTGTGTTTTAGATGAAGGTGACAGAGGAAGACCTATGGATCCGGACGTATGGAAGATTGTTCCAGAAGCTGTGCTCCTCCAGTGCAGAGATCCCCATTGGGATTTACCGCACTGAGTGCCACATGTTCTCCTCCTCAGAGGTAGGAAAGGAAAACACAAAAAAACACAAAAAAACAAAACAACGCCCTCTTTTGAGTTCACTCACATCTCTATGAGTTATTACAGTGTTTTGGGCTCAGTTTTTTTCAGTCAGTGATAAGGGCTCTAAGTCTATGGTTCACTAGAAGACATTTGTTGCCAATTCCCTCTCATTATGCGTTCCATCAGTACATTCATTTCCTGTGAAAATTCTTTTCATTCACAGCAAATCCAGTTATATAGCAATTTCCAATCATTGCCCATCATTCACCCTGGCAGTGCTTATTATAACTTCATGATTGGAAATAGCCACCAGCTGGCACTTCAATATATCACTGCCCTATGCCCTACTTTAATGCTCTGTGCTTCACACTCAATCTGACCCTATGGGCTTGAAACAGAAAGAAAAATAAAAACACTTTGAATCAACCAGACCAAGAACAATATACCTCTAGTAGCAATTTAACCTGGCAGAGCAAGTAGCACAAGGCACTCTATTGGCATTGTCACAGTTCACAAATCTGTGAATGGGTGACAGCTTTGGCCTGAGGGTGGTATTGCAACAGTCTAGTCTGCTTAGTAACATCCAGAACAAGGACCAGCCTTATTGGCCTTCACGGTCAGGGAAGGATTAAAAGGGTTATGTGTAGGATTTCAATAGCATTGAACACACCACTACATCTATTATAGTAGTCTCTTCCATTGACTTCTATGCATCCGATACATCTTAAGTGCCTCTTTAGAAGTAGTATTTTGAGAGAGCACAGTGAAGCTAGTTGGTTAGCGCACTAATCATTAGTAGAATCAGGTGGCTGGTTATTGCTTCACACACAGCTATTTCATTTTTGAACGTCTTAAACGAGACATCTTACACAATAGCCTCACAGTGGATACGCACCTTTCACTCCGCAGTCCCAAGTGTCTGTGAACCTGGAGGAATGTGACGACTCGCGGGATCGGCGTGAGTCGTGGAAGGACAAGCCTTCGCACCGCTACTCAACAGGGAGTGACCAGTCGGAGCACCCGCTCCTACGCAAGAAGAGCATGCAGTGGGCACGGCGGCTGAGCCGTAAGAGCGCCAAGCCGCCGAGCCGCGCCGAGCGCATCAGCCAGCAGCGCCTCAACCTGTACCGCCGCTCCGAGAGACAGGAGCTCTCTGAGTTGGTCAAGAACCGCATGAAGCACCTGGGCCTGCCCACTGTCGGATACGGTAATCTCAAGAGGAGTATGACCCAACAATACATCTTAATTTCATTATTACAATTTAAAACATTATTTGTAAAAATACAAATTCACTGAAATTAAACATATTGAGTTGTAATAATGAAATAATCCAGGTTGTATAATTTTACCACAAGCATATGTACCTTCATAATTATCATACTTGTGACTCATTAACATGTGGCATTTTTAGTATGTTTAAAAGTACATTAAAATTTCAACATCCATCTTTTAACATCACCCCATCCTATACCATTTCATTCCATCATTACACCCTCACTCTCTGAGGCATCTCTCACCTTTCCCAGTCTATCTGTGCTGAGTAGACTGATAGCTAGATGATCAGATTGATTATGTCATCAGTGTGCACATCAACAGATCACAGTATTTTCACTTTAGAAAGGTTGGGCTTTTGCCAATACTTTTGGCTCAACAAAATATACCCTAGAGTGGATTAGTGGTCTGCTTTATCGTTTTAATACTCTACTTTGTCACCAGAGTGAAACTTTCAGATTACATTTAGTTGTTCATATTAAACATATTGATGCATTCATATTTCTCTGAGACATACAGTAGTATTGTCTGTTCTACATGAACTTGGCACATACCGTATGTTGCCCATGACATTAGTAATATGGAGCAGAAATCAGCTTAGAGTGTTTTGAAGCCAGTGCTTCCCTCTTCACCGTGTGCTCTTCATTTGTGCATGTCATTTCTTTCACTAGGGTGTTATGCACTAGGCTCCCTCTCTCTTGGCACAGTCTTTTCATCTTTCCACTTTTTAGCCCTGCATGCTCATTTTCATAGTCATGGGTTCTAATGTCTAATGTAAAGCATAGACAACTTTGGTACACTAAATCATACGTCTCATACTTCAGACCCTTACCTAATTAGTTTGAGTGTGCCAAGTGTGAAGGTTTTGATTCAGTTTGATTTCAATTTAATTTCAGCATGACTTGCTTCTAGCATTCTGTCCCGTCTCTGTCCTTTTCCTATGGATGATTAACTGTTTTTTTCCATTGTTGCTGCTTGGCTGACTCTTTCTCTTTCTCTTTTCTGCTTCTTCTTTTCTTCTTTCCCCCTCTTCTTCAGAGGACGTAGCTAATTTAACAGCAAGCGATGTGATGAATCGTGTAAATCTAGGATATTTACAAGGTAATACCTTCCTAGGATATGTCACTGGGGTGTACCAATCAGGAGTGTTTGTGTCAAGTGTTTTGCTGCGTTGTCTGGCGCCCACTGCTGACACAGACCACAAATAACATAGCTCCAAAGATGTCCAGTATCCCTGCAATTAACTCCAGTCTCTCATTTATTTTAAATCCACAGTAATCTGAAACAGATATGCTCAGTATGGAGATAGCTTGATGAAACAGTGGTAACTGGTGGGAACACAGAATGCTCCATAAGCAAATAAAGCATTATCCTCTGCACCTTAAACTAAATTTTAATTATCTGATGGTTTATGAGCATTTTGATTGCATTATGTGTTATTAGTCATGCAGATCTATGTGGTGTCACACCTAATACAATATCTTAATACCCATTAAATGCACTCCTCCCACTTGCAATTCATATTTGGAGAAAAGGTTTGCTTGGTCCTCATTTTAGTTATGAATACAGTTGGCTCTGCTATTTGGTTTGCAGTATGGAAGAAATTTGTCTATTACTTTATTTGTCTATTACTACATCTGTGCCATGGAACCGAGAGCTTGTACTAAAGCTCTTAGGCAGGCAGATGCAATGGCTTGATGATTAGTGTAAACATGAGGTGGAGGGGAAGACAATATGGTGTCTGGAAAATCTGCATCACTAAAAACAGGCTCTCAGATAACACTTCTTTTGAATACAGTTCAAAGCCACCTTCAGTCAAGGTGAAGAAACAGGATTATTTAGCCTCAAACGTAGAAGACATACACACACACACACACACACAATGTAAACTCATACACTAACACACATCCTAATAGACAGCCCACACAAACTGTCATAACATACAGTACCTGTACATAATGAACAACCCCATAACACACAGGTAAGCCTGTCACTTCACGATCCATATCTGACCCTCACACAAAACTGTGCCTGTGATGACTGAACAACGCCCATGATCCTTTAGCGCTGCTGGTTCCTCGTGGCTGGATACAGGTGACATGCTCATACTTGGGTTTAGGATTTTAGGAGTATAGTTATTGTGGAAAGCCTCAAACTCTGCAGTATATAGTGCTATACAGCCTCATTGCTGCACTTAGGCTAACAACAATCTATTTGTATCTCCTCTGTTTGGTTACTGACTGAAGGTACTGACATGACAAAGGTTACTTACTGGACAGGTACTTGCTGAATGTACCGTCACTCACAGTACGGACATGGCGAAGGTCTGACTGCAGGATGTTTGGTTGGAGTGGAGCAGAACACATTGCGTCGGTTTGAAAGGACACTGCTGAGCTGTAGTTTACTGATCGTACGGTCATCTCGACTCAAACACATGCTCTTTAGAAACAAACATGTGTTTCAGTAGATCCACTTCCTGGCTGTGAGCTCTCAAGCAGTAGCAGCAGCTGTAGGTTAGAGATGGTAGAGCATGCCTAATAACTACTACTAACAAGGTTATAGGTACTAGCAAGGTTACAGTACTAACAAGGTTTTAGGCAAGTCCCTGTTGTATGTTGCACTGCCAATGTACTGCATACAAGAAGTATGGGCGAAAGATTTCCTCAGAAACATAATACCCAGCAGAACTAGCAGTTTATTTTTTGCATACATACAAACACACACACACTCACACACGATTCCTCTGCTTGTATCTGTACATGGTAAACGTGTCCTGGCACATGTCCTTTCAAAGCTCATACTGAATGTCTTTTGCTTCACTCTGATCGGTCAAGCCTCGACGTGCTTGGCTAGGTCACCTGACGAATGCTGCAAGCATGCCTCTATGTTGCTCTTGTCAGTCGGCCCTTGTTTGTTGGGAGCTGTGTGTTGGCATGGCAACCTGGCGACTTGGTGACGTTGTGAGACTTAGCCATTGACTTGGGGATGGGAGGGGGTGTGCAAGGACGTGGACTTTTGGGGGGAGGTGTTTGGGGGGCGGGGGGGACTTGTTGTTTATGTTGTTGGATGCGGACCTTGTCTGCATGCCCCTCAGCGCATGGGAGATCTTGCAGCTGCATGGGCGTCCTGTCTTAAGCTGTGCCCTGTCAGTAATGGTCAGTCCTTCTCTCTCTTTCACCCGGCTTGGCACACGTTAAGTGGCAAACACAGGTGGGTTCGGAGCAGTCAGGTCCTTTTGCAGTAATGCCAGTGTTGTTCGTTTTCACTTCCCACTCCGCCAAGCCGAGCCCCACATCCACTCTACGTCTTGCCTAGGTTGCTCTTTGACTCACGTGGACACGATTCACACATGCACATAGACGCACACATACACACACTCACACAGACATGCACATATACATACACACGCACATACTCACAGACATGAGGACAAACATTTACATAACACCTGCACACAAACATTTGATTATTTTTGCCCACAAAAGAATTATTATTATTGTTAGAGTGATGTATACATTTTGAATGCTGCTGATTGGAGAGTAAGACAAAATAAACAAATTAGAATTTACTTTGTCATATTTGTCAGATGTTTCCCTAGTTCTGATCAATATGTGTCTTTCCAGATGAGATGAATGATCAGCAGAACACTCTCTCATATGTGCTGATCAACCCTCCACCAGACACGATCCTGGAGCTGAACGACATTGTGTACGTACCATCGCTGGATCGCTCAAGCACTTAAGTACTGAAACGGACACCAGAGACTGACGCACAGCAAGCCTCAATCAAACATGAGTCACATCTCAATTTAGCAGCAATTACCTTCCCAGGTCTTCCTGCCAAATGACTTGGCAGTTTTGTGACTGTAAATTGTATTGTGAGTCATGTGGCAGACAACCAAACTGCTCTTTCCTTTCTCTTATCAACCTAATGTAATTATGCCTCTATTGTCTCTTTCTGCACTTCTATTTCTCTCTTTCTGTTATTTAGTTACATCATTCGCTCTGACCCATTGGCGCACATGCCCGAGGACCTCCCGGGTGGGCAGCCGAGTGCCAGGGTACGCCAGGAGTACACCACCGAGACTCGAGACGAGACCGATCTCTGAGCATCACCAGCCGACCACCAAACGGCATCTTGCCACCTCTGTTCTATCTGCGCCCCCACAGCACCCTCCGAGCATCTTCCCCTGGAGAGCCACCACAGAGCCTTTCTCACTCCCCTCTCCAACACTAAACTAGCGCTCACTCACTTCCCCCAGCACCGCTACCAGTGGCCATGTGGGACACACACACACACACACACACACAACCCACCAGCCTGCTCCTCTCCCCAACTTGCTGGAGTGGGGACCTGCTGCTACTGGAGATGAAAAACGACCATCCCTTTTCTTATTCACAGCAAAAAATACTGAAGAACTCAGAACTCATCTGATTCACTCTCCGTCCAACACAATACATTCACATACTCAACACACTCAGTGCAAACAACACTCCCCCATGCCACACTGTTTCCATGAAATGCACATTCCAAATCATTATATAGCTACACATATTGATACCCCATCCATCTCACATACAAACGATATGAAGTCACCCACGACCCACGCTAAAAAAAAAAAAAAAAACCCTCTGCATATACACATCTTTGTTTACAAAACTAGTCACATTCGTTCCATACTACAGGTCAAAGCCCATAGCCAGCTAACAGTAGCCTGCAAAGGCTAATGGCACTTACTGTTCAAAGGAAACTTTCTAGTTCTATTTACCACTTTTATATGAGACGGTTTGGATGGTGAAGTTTATTTGAATAACCAAATTGTCAAATGTTGTTTCTGCTGAGAGGAAATGTGGTTGCCGCTAGAAATGTTGGGCCCTATGACAGAAAATAATTTCAGGCCCCCCAAACATTGATTATAATATTAAAACATTCTCTTGGGCCCCCTGTCAGTGACAGGCCCTTAGAATCAACCAAACCTATCTCCTAACCTAACCCCCCCCCCTAAATCAGTATAGTGTGGAGGGAAGACATGACAGTAGAGACATCAAAATGAATTGGTGAATAGAGAATAAATGTTTTGATTCAAAGTATCCATTTTTAGTTCAGAAACATTTCACAGATTTCTGTATATTTTGTAAAGCACAAAACTTTTAAGAAATTTCATATCTGCACTTTGCTAAACATGAATCACTTTGGAAATTTACATGAATGTCCCTTAATGCAGAACTTGAATCATGTAAAAAAATATTTGCATTGTTATTGGCCGGTAAGAAGAGGTGCTCCTTCTAAAAATCTGCCTAAGCAAGGCTTTTATCTTTGCACATATCTTGCACATACTGATACATTTCCCTACAGCTTGGTCATTTGGCTGATCTAATGCATGTTTGTAAACTACGTAGGTAAACATCAACAAAAAAATCTAATTCAGAATCCAAAAAATGGTTGATTGAGCCAGGTTGATTTGCCCAAATCTTCTAGAAAGGTGGGAGGCCTGACTGCAAACGGGATTATGTGCTGGTACTTTAAAGATGGGAACTCTCAAAATTGCTCTGAAGCAGAACAGAGCTTCTAAAACAGGGGTGGCCAAACTTGTCTGTTTGCGGGACACATCCTGAAGAATGTAATCTGACAAGGGTCAATGCAAAATCAAGAGCCTAGTTTTGAACCAAGAGTGACTACAGGCTGTCTAATGCTACACTGTTTAATGATATTATGGGCAAACATGTTAACTCTCCCTGCAGTGCTGGACAGTGAGAATGCTGACCACTGTTCCCGCTGACACCCCCAAGAGTGTCAAAGACCACAATTCCCTGAGATGGACCAGGAACCAGGGCCCTATCCCTCTCACTCTTTCTCTCCCTTTCTCGCTCTCCAATTTCAGCAGACCTATCCTCCCTTAGGCAAGCAACAGCTCTCCTCCTTGTGTTTGTGTGAGGGCCACAGATGCACATGGAGTGGGCTGTTTTCTTACCTCATAGGTCACAGGCAGGTGTATGGAACTTTGTATTGAAGGAAAACTAAAACAACTTTTTGTCACATATGGAAAGATGGCATCCAAGGGCCCTGGAAAAGTAGAGCAGATCTCTCATTTCATTTTTTTTTCTTTGTAAAGAATGAAGTTGTGCAGAAGGATGATGCTGTGTGATTCTTTCGAGAGCATTGTCAAGCTTTGTCAAGTGCATTGGCTCTGTGTAAATACAGTCATGTACAAATATGTAAATGCTTTAGATAACAGGAGACATTTAATTGACTTTGATCAAAAGTGGTTTGCATTTGTTTCTTTCAATGGCCATTCTAAGTGGTTCTTAAAAGTATTGTTTGTGGTTTTCTTCATTGTACATATTCATGAGATGAATTCAGTGATTTCTATGTATGTTTCTGCTTATTTTAATATTATTTCATTGATAATTATAGGACATGAAAGGCATTTGAAAAACTCTTGCACTAAGCTCTACCTTGAGAAACGGAGTGAAGACTAGCATGACCCTTTAAATTAATCAAACCATACAGTTGAGTTCAACATCATAATTTGACACATAAAAAAACATAATCTATAGACCCAGCCCCGAGGGAATCATGCTAGACTAGAGTACATTTTTTAGGAGAATTATTGAGACGAGGGGAACGTTTGATGATTTTTTAATCAAAGCAGTTCCACATGATGTGATGTCTGGACTGAGGATGACTTGAATATCAGATTTTCTGGGATTCTGGGTGAATGTGATTTGTTTCCGTGTCCCTCATCACAAGAATTTGAGTTACTTGCAGAATATTCCCTGCTTCCTCTTCATGAGTATATTTTTCAAACTATTGGCAAATCTGTTTAGCTTCACTTTACAAGCCTTAAAATGAATATTTTCCCATCCGACTTTGCCAAAACCTCTTCTCTCCCTGGCTAGTTAACACTAAAATTACCCTTGCCAGAGATCAAGAGAACCCTTTTTGATCAACAGCCATATTCAATACTGCATGTTGTAGTTGATCAATAGTGCCTGAAGGTGGTTCTTGTGTCCCTAGAACATATAGTGGCCGCATGTACAATACTTAGGACAGACAGCCAAGTCAAACTGGGCTGAAATTCTCAAAGGCCATTCTGCCTAGTACGCCATGGAGCATGCCACATGCATTACAGTCACATAGTGCCAAAGCATCAGGTGCACCTTTGGTGAGGGCTCTGTAGTCCAGTGAAGCCATTGCTCATCTAACTCTTTAAGGCCAGTACTCCACTAAAATCTCACTAGTTTTGCTCCTCTCGTGCCATTTGTCATAAAGGATATGCACCTGAAGCATGTTTTTGAGGTATAGCTTGCTTTTTTTTTGTTGTACAATTCTGTATCATGACCCAAAGGTGATATTGCACATCACTGGTTCTGTTTTTTGAAGTACCTTGTGAGTGTATGAGTAGACATAGTTCACATGGACCTTGCATGTCCATTTTTTTGCCAAAATGATCAAAATATTACATTTATAATTACCTATTTATGTTGTTTTATTTGTTTTATTATGTTTACATTTACAAATGTCCAGAGAACAAGATGTGTCCAAATTAATTTTGTACAATTTCTTATTGGAAGTATGTGTTCCTCTTGACATGCCAAGACTGAAATAATAAATGCTGCATGCAGCTACATAACTCTTTCAGTGTGAGAAGAACCTTATTTCATCTTGACATCTGATCACTAGAACACAAATAAGTATCCATAATTGTATTCAGCAGTGAAAAATCTATCATAAACCATTCTTCAATATATTATCATAAAAGGCTATAAATACACATGTGAAGTGATTAACAAGTGTCACAGATAGATAATGAAGCTAATACTTCAATTGCAACTTTCGTCTGTTTAGGTGAGTCTGCCTCCATCTCTCTCTGGTCCAGCGCCCTTTGTTTTCCACGACCTCGTGCAAGAGGTCAATGAAGACGTACTCGTTATCCCGTAGGAGACTCTTGTCACCCGGGGAACAGGAATCAGTAGGGCCGGATGCTCCCGTTGCACTGTTGTCTGCCTGCAAGCTCTGTCTGTTGATTCTGTCTGCTTCCCTGGGTCGTTGCTTCGATTGGCTAGTTCCGGTTCTGGACCTTATTCCTGCAGCTGATGGCTCTTGTAATTCCTCTTCTGTCTTCAGAGTCACCATGTCCATACCTAGTTGCGTGTCATCATTGCCATTAGCCATATCATCAGTGCTTTTTAGTGTCAGCACATTCACTATGGATTGATCAGGGTCTTTTGTTGCCTCAGTTGTGGCATCCATTTCTAGCCTCTCATCACTGTTACCATCAGCCAGGTCTTCAGTAGATTCAAATCTTAGCATGTCCACTATGGATTGGTCAGGGCCTGTGTCAATCATGTCATCATTCTGATGATCACTGGTAGATAGTTTGCTAGTACTTCCTGTGTCAATCATGCCACCATTCTGATAATCAATGTCAGGTAGGTTGCTATTACTTCCTGTGTCAATCACGCCATCATTCTGATGATCACTGTCAAGTAGGTTGCTCTGACTTCCCTTTGTCTCACTGAAGATGGATAGGCCAGCCTCACAGCCAAGACTAGGATCTCCTTCAGCTACTCCAGCTTTGTCTGTGTCATTTAATGGCAAATCTACTAACAGGGATTTAGGGGTGTTGGATGGACTGACTGATTGGAAAATCTTATCAGAAATCTCCTCTGGCCTCTGAAGCCTGAATTTGGCCTGCAGTTCCTGGAAAAAACTGACGTCAACAACCTCTTCTAGTTTAGCCTGTTGCCTTGCCCACAGAATGGCTGTCGGTGGCCAGGTTTTGACTCGGACAAATGCGTGCAGCTTTCCCCCGGGATGTGGAGTTTGGCGTGTGTTGCCGTAACCATGATCCCCATCGTGTTCCGCTGGCGGGTTCATTCCAATGGTGAGATAGGGCAAGTCCTCCTCTGTGTTCCCTGGTGACTCAGCGTTTCTTTCAACACCACGCTGAAATGCTGAGCTGTGTTCCTCCACGCATTCAGTACCAGCTCCATCTCTGGCAACCAGCACAGCATGTGTTTGTTTTTCTCCTGAGCTGGTTTTCTCTGCATACTCATATTGACCTTTCTCAACATTGTCTTCAGGAAGTGATTTTGTTGTTGCCTTGCTAACTTCTGATCTGCACATTACAGGCCCAGCAGATTTGGCACGGCCTCGAGATAGCTTGCTGCTACAAATTGCCTGAGAAATTGGGTCCTTGGGTCCCTGCTGGGGAAAACTTGAATGGAGATTTGACCCTGGAGATTGCGCCTCTGGATGTGGCACAACCCGTTTTCGATGGTACAGAACTGACAGTACACCAACCATACACAAGAGGATGCACAAGGCCACTGTAAGTAACAAAGGAGGAAGAAAACATCAGAGAGGTCTGAGCCATGACCTCCAATTTTTAAAATGTTTTAAATGTAATTGCTTACCAATTAAACAAATAGCCAGCTTGGCTACAGGCTCCACAGTGTTTGCTGAGGAAGGTTTGTAGGGGGTCAGTGTGAGAGCGGTGGCCCTGCTCCCTGTGCCTGGTGCTTCCGTTGGTGCTCCAGTGATGGTGGGATGCGGTGATGGACAAGACACACTCCAAACTTGTTTGCCTTTTAAGGCAACTGGAGTTCTGCAAGTCACTGCCCCATCCTTCAACAGTTGAGATGTAGAGCGCAGGCCTAAATGGAGAATGAGAACTGAAAGACATCAGACAGCTAGATGGTGTAGAATAGATTACCTAAGATAATACAACAAATCAGTAGAGCTACTTAAAAACTGTTAAAGATCTGTGGTTACTGGGAAGTATTGAGCAGAATGAGCCAGTGTGGCTATTTTAAAAGATGCCATTCCACATTCTTACAATCGTTTCCATTAATGCCCAAGCAGCTGTGAGAATTGTGCGCACTCTAGTTTAGAATGAAAAGTAACAACAAACTTTAGTAATGTCTATGCTTATTTTAGGACTTTAGGACTGACCTTGGAGAAAGATTACAAAGTCCTCAAAGCCTGCTTTTCCACAGGAGCAATCCCAGGGATTATCATGTAGCAGTATTTTTGTTGCATTACTGAGTGGTTGGAATGTTTCTGGATTCACGTAAGTCAAAGAATTATTGGCCAAATTCAGAACTTGCACATTTCTCAGATGTATAAAGCTTTCCAAAGAAATTGTGTGGATATGGTTTACAGACAGGTCCAGGACCTCAAGTACAGAGAAGTTGGACAAATCAGCCATGTCTACAGTCTCAATGCTGTTGTTAGACAAGTTGATGCTCTTCATAACTTCAGGATGGCTAAACCAGTTGGGGGTTATCGTTCGCAAACTATTATTGTTGAGGTCTATAACTTCAAGCTGTTGAAATTTGTCCAGAGCACTATGTGCAATGGCAGTGATCCCTGTGCCACTCAGTGTTAGATGAGTCACAGATGACAGAGAATCACTGGTGAAGACAGTCGAGTTCAGCTCTCCAACCATCACACCCCAAATAAGTAAAGATGTTAAGCCCTCTGGAAAACCTTAAATGACACAAAATGCAACATCAGCAGCAAAATTATGTGCACAGATCAAGTTCCCACACAGACTATTGTTTTAGCACTTTAGTTTAAAAATGTTGTGATATAATTTAACGACAAATGTTTTCAAAGAACAACACAATTCTTCACTATAAAACTGAAGGGACTATTCATTACACTTACTGAGTTTCACTGCAAAACTTCTGGTCAAGCAATGTCTCCGGCACTCATTTACATTTTCAAGATTTGTCTGTTTTTCAAATCCAAACCATTCATCAAGCTTTTTTAACAAATCATTGCAAAATATATGGTAATTAACAGCTACTACCAGATCTTTTACAGCACACAACTAAAAAGAAATAACTGCAGATAAAAGGTGAAGAACTTGACCATCTTCTGCTTGATTTTAGGGTTTTGATTATGCAGCACACACACTACACACCCACCCACCCAAAAAATTAGCTTACTTTGTGGTATGTAATATGAACAGACATAGACCCCGCTCACACTGGGACAGTCACAACACGCCAACTTTGTGCAAGCAGCCAACACCGTCATCACACCCCAATAAGCTGTGAGAACACAATGTGTAAATGAAAGCACTTTTTGTCATAGTTTTGTCATAAATGAGCTCAAATGTCATCATTGGAAGAACAAAGCCTTACCCAACATAATGAGCACTAGTAAAATCCAGAATTCCACAGCAGAACAGTCAGTCCTCTAAGGGCTACCTGAGACTCACCGTACACTGAGAGTGGATCACTGGTTGTCATGACACGTTCTGTCATTGGTTCGTCGTCACAGAAACAGCTGCTTCCCCTGAGCCATAGGTGACTGGTGTTCCAGTTGGTTGATGAAGAGGATGGTGGGCAGGTATGGGATCAGCAAGCGGGTCATCACCACACAGGGAAAACATGACCTCTGTATTAGCATAATGCTATCAACAGAGGACCACTTCTGTATCAAACCTCTACACACACTCAACTCCGTCAAGACTAGTTCCAAGATTCTCTCCATTTAAAGTGTTAGTACACTATGCAAATCTAAAATGTTGACCAACAACTTACATCTTAGCAATAATTAGATGTAGAAGAGGTTCCTTAGAATTGGTTTAAGCGCAAAAGTGCAACTTAACATGATTGGCAACCTAAAGTGTGAAAAAAAGAAAAGGGTGGGAATGGTTTTATTGATGACATATTTATTGATTTTCAGTGCCTCTTTTTAAAATAAATAAGTGGTATGATAAAGAAACTTTTCAAAAGAACAAGCATGAAAAGCACAGTATTAAAAATGGTGATGGATTTCAATACAATCTTTTAGTGAGTATAAAACAATTAATATACAAAACTCCTATTTAAAAAGTAAACAAAATGCAGCAACATATTAGAATCAAGTTTTCTAAAGCCTTTTTTGGAACAAGTAGTTTGAGAGCTCCCGGAGGACCTTCAGCTAGCTCTGGTCAGTACTACATCTTAGTGTTTGGTTTGTTAGGATGCTATCTAAGTGTTCTAAGTTTAACAAAGAACCTACAACCTCTTCTGATCCTGTTTTGTCGTGTTTTCATCCAGGAGAAAGTCAGGTGACGGTACTAGAGTTATTTGGGAGGGCCGAATGACTGCAGAAACAAAACAAGCAAATCACTTTTAAACATACTCAATGGTTCATGAACTGAATAAACCATATTCCACCAGATTTTGTTTTGACACAGGCCTACAATTTATGAGCGCGCAATGAAACTCCCTTATGTAACTCAGAGTGTATTAAAGTGCTTGTGCGACACTTCCGTTTGATCGAGGCCGGCATGTGGCTTCAAAGCAAAACAAACAAAACAAAAAAAAGAGAGAGAGAGAAAAGGGGGGCAGATGCAGCAGTGTTGACATAGTTACGGAATGTTCTAGGTGCCAGGAAATAACTCCACAACAATGGCAAAGGTAAAAGAATTATGAATATATTGGGTACTGTCATTCAGTTTGATAGCCACATACTCCGAGTAATAGAGCATGCTGCTCTTTCAGGGAGGGAGGGAGACAGAGAGCGAGCGAGAGAGACAGAGAGAGAGTGAGAGAGAGAGAGAGAAATATCCAAGGACCAGAGAGAGAAAGAGCAAAGACATTACTTCTGCTTACATTGCATGATAAAAGCACTAGGACATGATGAAGTGCACCATTTTACAGGACAGAGTCCAGTGAAGTTAACACATCTACCTAACATTAGATCCATCAAAGTAAATACAAAACTGAAAAACAAAATAAAACAAACCGACAAACAAACAAACAAACAAACAGCATCTGACATTTGTACCAAGGCCTATTGTCGGACCCTAAAAGAGCTTTATACAGCTGTGCTACGGCTGACAAGCTTCTTAAAGCACTGGATAAATAAGACGATAGCGTCAACGGGGAGAGGGCGAACGTACTGGTGCCTGGACTTTCCCAGGACATTTTCAAGCAGCATGTTTGAGTGAGTAAGAGAGAGAGAGAGAGAGAGAGAGTGAGAGAGAGAGAGAGAGAAAGAAGCGAGTCGCCCAACCATTTCTTTTTCTTCGAATGAGTTCAGGCTTTAGCAATTTGCGCACCTCTGTTGAAGGTGTGCCGGATGTTTGAGTCCAGGGATAATGAGCAGATCCTTTTTTTTGCCCGCGTAACTCTGTACAGTGAACAGACAAATCCACAGTTTTTCGACAGAACAGAACACTCTTGCCCCCCTCTTCCCCCATTTAGTGTGTCTGGAAACGGGGTGTCAAGGGGTGAGAGAGGGTGGGCAAGGCCAAAAACTTAGTGCCAAATGCAATAAATACTTCAAGTAACAAGGAATCTACCGATGTGGAGAAAAAAAATCCATGACCATTATTGACAAAAATCATGATCACCACCACGGCATGCTAACCGGTCTGCAGTGGAAGAACAACAACAACAAAAAACAAAAACAAACAGACAAACAAAAACAATAACCCTTTATCAGATCAGATGTCAGATCGAGAGCTAGTAGGTGCAGACATTGTCACAAGCATCAACACATGTCAGTCTCGTCACCTCTCATCTGTCAACAGTATGTGAGGGACGAGTACGGGAGTCTTTCTTCTCAGGTCACATTGTCCGCTCATTTCCCGCTCCGCTTGGGTCCTGGTCTCTTCGCTTGCCACAGATGGTTGTGGATGGTTAGGGCGTCCACACTGACCGAGACTGTCTTGGCCGGGATGACTGTGAACTGCTTGCGGTCCGAGCTGTACTTGTAGAGCTTGTCAATCATCTTCTTGCTGATGCTCTTGGGCCCGGTGCCGGTGATCTTGTGGATTTCCTCCGTGTCTGGGAAGTAGGAGTACAGCGCCCGGAACTGGCAGCCTCCGTCTCGGAAGAGAATCATCAGGTGGTTCGACTCACACTTCTCCAGCTCCTGGAGACAATGACATAAAGCAAGGAGAGTGAAGAGGTCTTTTAACACATGCTTGACCTGCATAAATATGCTTGTCTCCAACACAACATTAAGTTGTGTTTCAGATTCAGTGAACTCAGGCTTCTAATTCAGACAGCAACACAGAGGCACTCCGTAAGCCTTGACTTGACTTGCGTCAGCCTGTAACGTTCCACAGTGAAATGACTGCATCGGAAAAGGCTGATGGCTAAAGAGCATCTGCCCATTAGCTATGCACACTATGGCACACTCACCTCTAGGATAGAGTTTTTCTGTGGTTCATTGACCTTGCCAGCTAAACAACAGTGGGAGATGGCATTATGAATAATCGGCTTATTGGACTTTGCACTTGGCTCCTTAAACAGTTTTGGGCCTGGAAAAAATAAAAATAAAAAGGAAACATTAGGACACAAAAAAGAAGTACACAAATAAACACACAAAAAACAAGACTGACTAATAAGCCTTAAAGCACACGCATGCGTAGACGGTAACTGTTCTTACCTGTGTACTCTGCCATGGATGTGGACGTGATTGAGGATGCTGTAGACCCGTTGTCCCAGTCCCTCTCTGTAGCACGACTGGAGTTACGGCTCAGGCCTGGGAACGAGTCCACAGACTCTCCCCTGGAGACAGAAGACAAACATATCAAAACAAAGACTGCAATTGCAAACATTTACAACCCCAGAACTAGATATGCTGTAATCAGACACGGACACTAGAATAAAACTTCCATCTTTGGTAACAGGACCCTGAAAATACAATCCCATACAAGGCAACTCACCGCTGAGACCCAGCCCCTCCTGAGTTGACACTGTCAGCCCCCGTAGTGGCTACTGAAGCCAGAGAGAGGCTGGAGCCAGACTGGGCATGGATCAGATTATCATCTGCAAAAAATAATCATAATTACAATAAAAAAAAAAAACAACCAAACAAACAAAAAACATCAACATAGTCATTCTCTTACATAGTCATTCTCTTACAGGTACGCAGAAACTTACTAACCCCTGTATAGGCTGAACTGGTGGAAATGAGTTGCATCAAACCACACTTAAGGGAAATTCGTCCTTGAGTAGACCTCCACTGAGTGACTCATAATGGCCTTTACAGATACTGACTTAAAACACTTAACTGTGGAACTGACTGCGTGGACTGTCCAGGAAATCAACACAGTGTGATGTCTAAGCTACATCAGCATGATTTGGCAACTTTGGCATTCATTTGCAAACATAATATCATTTGTTTACATTATCATTCCTTGAATAACATATTGTATACCTACTTCATACATTTACTTTATTTTGCTTAGCTGTATATTTTCATCTTGGCATGGTAACTGAATTCCATATAGTACGGTAACTGAATTCCAACAGCTCAACCCGTACAGCACAGAACTTGCAATGCCAATAGTGTGTCTGTCCTAATGCAATTCACACTCTTGAAGCAGTGTTCAGAGAGATGATGAATAATTAACTCTGGCCTCTGTTTCACTTGCAACATGGCCTTCAGAGAGAGCTAGAAAACAGCGTGGTACTGAAATGGTTTCTCGGGCTGGATAGAGAGCGAGAAAAAAAGAGCAACAGGAAGAGAGAGAGAGAGAGCTTACTGGCAGGGGAGCACTTAGGATAGCCATCAGTGATGGACTCTTCGTGGAACACTGATTTGGGCCGCTGCTTCTTGGGCTTGGGCTTGGGCTTGGCCTGGCCTTGCTCCTCAAACATCTCCTGCTGCTTCCTCCTCAGGTACTCCTGCTTGATGAGCTCCCGCCGGGCTTTCTCCTCCTCCTTCCTGATGCGCTCAGCATCTGCCTTGCGCCTGCCCACCATAAGAGCCATGACAGACAGTTCTATTAGCTCCTCAAGCTTCTTCAGAATAACTACTATAACATAATCAACAACCAGTCATAACAAAGTCAAAACTTCATCTAAACAGCCATATTGTAGTCATAGCAAAGTCAATATGGTAAGTACAAACAGGGTTCCCACTGTAAGTCAAACTCAAACTTGACTTTTCCATGATTTTCTGTGATGAAAAAGCAGAATTTCCTTGACCTTTCTGAATAATAAATATACTGCCTAGATTCTGAGCTGAAAAAAAAACATGGCATTTCATCAATCTTTAATCTCCATTTTCAGGATCAAATGTTTTCAGTGCAAAAACCTGCTAACAGGCTACACCACAACAACTAAAGAAGTTGAGAGAAGTTAATACCCGATAACTATCACTGTAGAGGAGGTCCACTCACAGTTTAAGAGGCTTAATGTAAACAAGGCCCATGGCCCAGACTGAGTCATGCCACATGTTCTTAAAACATGTGCTGATGAGTTATGCGTAGCGTTTCATTACATATTTACCACATATCTCTTTCCTGTTTTAAGATTCTATCTATATAGAAAACATCTTGCATGGTGCCAGTGCCCAAAATGCCTAATGTCAGGCCAGTTAAAGATTTTAACCCTACTGCTCTCACGGTTCACTGCTCCCTGCTATTAAACTACTATTGCTCTCATGTCTCATGTTCTGAAATGTTTTGAGAGGGCTGTCCTTGGGCACTTAAGGAAACAGATCTGTTCATTTCAGGACCCACTCCAGTTTGCATACAGAGGGAGTAGGTCCATACGATACCCTTTCCTACCTGTTATAGAGGGCATACAGTGAAAGAAGAAAAAGAAAACTGAGGTTACCCCTGTCTTTATTAAGGGACAGCAAGTTGAGACAGTTCCTCCAACAAATACCTGGGTGTGTATGTGGACAGCAAGCTGCACAGTAGCACCACCTTTAGTCCAGACTGTTTTCCATAGAAAAATCAGATCCTTTAATATCAGTAGGCCTGTTCTACACATTTTCTATCATGGGATCCTGGGCAGTGTTTTTTTTATGATGCTGGGGTGGATGCTTGGCAGTGGATGACAGGAAAAGGGTCAATAAATTAATAAAAAAGGCAGGTTCTGTCATTGGCCCTGGTTCTCTGACGGCTGTTATAGAGCAGAGAACCATGAGAAAGTTAAGATGTGTCCTGTCACAAGAAGGTCAGCCCTTATATAGCTTCTTTGTGAGAAGTGGTAGGACTCAACTGATCTCTGTGTCAGAGATTAAGGAGATCCCTTGTAGCTGGTGCAATAAGATTTTTTAACAAAAACCGCTGACCTGTCCTTGCTTGGCTTGACACAGATTTTCATGCTTAGTGCTATTATGTAGTTATTACTGCTGTATGTTGCACACTACTGTACTTGCCATGATTCATTCTGCTGTCGTGTTACTACATGTTGTACTGTTTTGCTGCTATTATGCTGCATCTTGTCATATTACTGTCCTTTTTGTTTTAACTGTTTAACTGTCTACATCCTGTACTGTGTTTGCATAGTCTTCGTCATTGTCTGCTATTGCTTGCTGTATCCAGTTTTATTGTGGAGCTTTTCTACATGTTGTCCATGGCAGTCCATGTCCATAGTATTTGAGTTTCTCCCTTGGGGGAGTAGTAAAGTTAAACGTTTATGATAAAACACAATGTTTAAGATTAAAGATTTGATTGACTTCAATGCATCAACGGATTATTAGCATAAACCTATGTATCTATTTTGTGTGTCAGAAGGTCCTAAGGGAGTGGGTCGCACCTAGGTCCTCCTGGGTGTCCATTTTTTTATTTGCAATGGGGGGGATGGGTGAGTCTACAGTACCTAGCCTCGTCTCTCTTCTGCTCGCTCTCGACCTCCAGTTGCAGCTTACGGAGACGAGCCTCCTCGGCCTTCTTCTGCTGCTTGAGGAGGAACGCAGCTCGCTTCTTGGCTAGCTCATCCTCAGCCTTCTGATCATCCTGCAGAGGAAAACTTGCTTAGAGCACGTCAAAAGCCACAGAATGCATTCTAAAAATGTATATGGAAACACCTGGGGGGGGGGGAACTAACAGTGCAAAACAAAGCAAAGACATATTCTGTCTCAATGCTTATTGAAATTAAAAAGAAAACAAGGAAAGTTTGCACAAAATGCTTTTGACTGGGACATTGGATCATTGTGAATGTAAGCAGTCCATTATTGCAGAATAATTGCATTCTGTGATGGGAAGACCTACCTTGAAAAAGAAGCCCATGCCAGATTTCTTCTCGCCGTCCCCACCCTCTGTAGTGAGATCAAGTATGGCGGAGCTCCCTTCCTCCCCTGGCTCCACGGTCAGGTCCGACATGTCCACCTCGATCAGGTTGGCCTTGCTTCTCGAGTCTTCATCAGACATGACCTCCTCCATCCTGTCTGCATCGTGAGCACCGTGCTCAGACTCCAATAAAGTGCCAGGGAAGCCCTTGTCAAATGACATGCCAATCGGAACCTTGGAGGCAGCCTTCCGGAGGTTAGCCTCTTCGTGGAGCTTAAAAGGGGTGCTGGTCCTCAGGTTCCCAGCATCCAGCGTCAGCGCGCCCTCCTCGGGCTCAGCTCTGGGGGTCCTGCCCCCGGGGCTGGCTGACCTCTGGGTCGGGGTGCTGACCTTGCCTGCGTGTTTGGCCTGATGCTCCTTGGCCAGTTTGAGTTCCGAGGGTTTGGAGCGGACGCTTCGAGAGGAGGAGCTAAGCTTCGGTGGCTTCCTTACTGTGCCGCTCGTGGTCGGTGCCATCTCAAAGTGGATGGCTTGTGGGAGCTTGCCCTCGGGAGCGTCACCCTGCTCACCCAGTGGAGACATGGGCGGCGGGGACATGGTGCTCTGCTTCATCAGCAGCTCCTGTTGCAGGGACAGCTGCATCATCTGCTGCTGGATGCTGCCGATGGCCTCATTCAGCAGCTCGATGGATCGGTTGCACTCGTTCAGGTCCAGCTCCTCCTCCAGCGGCAAGCCCTTTGACTCGATGATGGGAGACACAGGCGTGCTGCAGCTGCTCGCCCATTCCAGAGTCCCTTTCTCCTGTGGCTGCTTGGCCGCCTCCTTAGCTCCGCTTCGGAGCACATCCACACAAGTGTCATCCTTGGACTTGGCCTCTTTCTCTTTCTCCCCGTTGAGCTTTTGTCCATCCTTCAGGCTGTAGTCCGACTTCACGGGCTGCGGGAGTGTGTCGCTCTTGCCCTTCTTAACGATGTGCAGGAAGGCCACCTTGCCCAGTTTGAGCCTCTGGCGCGCCGATAATACCTCCATCTTGCGCTTCTGCGTCTCGATGGCGCGACGCTTCTCCTCCAGCTGCATGCGCAGCTGCACTAGCTCTGACGCCAGCACGTTGGCCGAGTCCTTCCCGCCCGACAGCTGGCCCATCATCGGGCTCTGGTCGCGCTTGTTGCGCCAGGACGTGACGAGCGGCATCGAGTAGCTGTTCTCCGAGCCATCTGGCGTGGTCCGTTGCGAGCTGCTAGCTGAGCGCAGGTCCTGGTTGCTGCCGAAGCGGCTGTGGTGAAGCTTGCGCTCGGCAAAGCTGGTCATGCGCACGCTGCCGCTGGCTATGCTGCTGGCCGCTGAGTGGACGCTGCTGAGGCCGGGGCTGGAGCAACGGCTGCCCGGGCCACCGCCATCTTTATCCTTGTCCTCATGCTCCTTGACGCTCATGTCCTCGCGCAGCTTGGCCGACTCTTGGTCCTCCTCATCCAGCCGATGCTGTTTGTCCGAGTACAGCTCTTCCTTGTTGAGCTCCAGCTCCTGCTCGTCGGCTAGGTCCAGGGTGTCCGAGTCCGACTGCACCTCCCAAGCCTGCTCGGGCTGCTTGTCATCGTCGTCATCTGGCTCTGAGGAGTGCAGGAAGAAGCCCGGGGAGCGGTCGGTCGGGGAGATCTCTGCACTGCTGGCAGCCAGCGGCTTGAAGGCTTGGCTCGTTGCCACAGGCGGAGTCTCAGACTGACCGGCAGCGTTCGCCTCCGCAGCCTGGGCAATAAACTCAGCGCTGGAGTTAGGAGTGAAGGTCCGATTAAGGCTGTGATTGGCTCTCCGCCTGGGGAAAGATGCAGACTGCTCTCCTCCTCCTCCCCCATTCCCACCACCGCCTACTCTGCGGGCAGTGGAGCTTTTACGTGCTTCGCCCGACTCCTCCTCCTTGTTCAGATGAATAGATTTCTCTTTTGCCGGTTTCAAGGCAGCAGGCATCAAAGGCTCTAGATAAAAACCCCCATCTGCAGCTTTGTCGTCTGGTCTCAACCAGGAATTGGCTCTCGCCACAGGGGCACCGCCTCCCTGCCTGTCTGCTTCAGCATTGGCCAAGACCGTGCTGTCGCTGGTGACTACGGTCAGTTGCTGCACATCGTCCTCCTCCTCCATGTTGACATTGCCCAGCAGCCCGTGACCGTTGATCCGTCTGGGGATGCCCTGGTGCTTGGGGGTGATGCTAGCGGCCAGGCTGTCCTCGCTGATGGAGCAGGTGAGACTGGCGCTGTCGCCTGAGTGCATGTCCACATCACTGTCGGTGGCTGAGTGGAGCAGGAAGCGGTTCATTTGGGACAGTGGCCTGCCGTGAGGAAGTAAACAGAGGGTGAGTCATAAGAGCCTAATCACACAAGTTTACATACGTATTATAGTTTGCAGATAAACTAAGTGTGTGTGTGAGTGTATATGTGTGTGTTCAATCTAGACAAGAATGTGAAAAAGATGCTGAATGGTGACTGAACGAATACCCCCAAAATTATCCGGACCAATTAGGGAAGGCAAAAAGCCAGCCCACTGATCAAGGCAGACAAAAAGTCAAATGACTAGGCATACAAGAGAACCAATTTAAATTTAAAAAAAAGATTTAATGTCTGAACATTTATATTTTAGTCACATGTGCATGAGCTATGCCAGATCCCCAGTTTTTTTAATTAAATGGGACAACCATGAAAAGGTAACAATGAAACCAACATGGACTCTTGAAACAAGCCACATTGTAGACTTTGAGGCTCCCAAGGAAAAAGAAAAATCCTTAAAAGCAAATTCAATCAATATCTTCAAGGATAGTAGATAGTAGTTCATCTCAAATGTGTCTTATGAAAAAGCTGCCCTTAATTAAACACTCTTTTCAAAAGGTTGACCGTCAAACAAGCCAGACAACTTTAGTTGTTAAGTTAGTTGGTTCGGGTTTGAGAAATTAACCCAGAGCATCACTATACCTCTGTCTCTTGTCTGACCAGCTTGCTCCTCGGTGGCTATCTTGTGTGAAGGAGTTGGAGCGAATTCGGCTGCCTGAGGGGGAGAGCGAGAAGACAAAGCACTGAAAACACTGAGACTGAAGGGTGCCTCTTCAGACATAACTTCCCACAGTCAACACCACCAGAAAAGAATCACCTTGGGGGGAGTGATGTCTCACAGCAAGCAGTGGAAGAAAAGAGGCACTAATATCCAACTGTAGCCCTAAGCTATCTGACTCACTCTGCCGAGCTGTTTTTTTGTAGACATTACCAGTCACAACATTGCTGCAACTGAACTTGGGATGGGGGATGGAGAGAAAATGTAAAATCCAACCATTGGAAATTCTCACTGACTAGCTAATATTGTTGCTAGTGCAAATGAGCCCGTAATATCTCTAATGCCAATTAATTGGTGTCATTAAAGCTTTAATCAATGCATGTGTTCATAAACTTTCCCCTTAACAAATATAAACTGTGTTTACTTGCATGTCTCCACCTTCCAATCCAATGCTTTTCCTAATTCTGTAGATTGGCTTTTCAGGGGCAACCTGAAAAACTTCTAGACCTCAACAATAATGATTTGAGAACAATCACCTCGAATCTGGTTTAGCCATCCTGAATTTCCGAACAACAGCATTGAGAACATAGATGTGGCTGATTTGTTCAATTTCTTTGGCCTAGAGATCCTGGACATGTCTTGCAAACCATATCCACACCACCTCTCCGGGTAGATTTATACATTTGAGAAATTAGCAAGGTCAGGGTTTTGAGGGTCTTCTACAGATGGGATTGCGTATGGTCTTACCATGCATATCTTCCCCCTGCTGGGGCTTCTGCTGCCTCTGTCTCAGGGGGAGGAGTGGGTGTGGGAAACTGAAGCTGGGACTGCCTTTAGCACTGTGACAACAAGAAACAACCATCAGAAACATGAACACACACTACCCTGGTGTCAGAAAGTGATTCAGTGTTCAGGGTACTGTGTAGGAAAAGTGTTGAAAGTTGCCAGCATGCAAAACATAACAATTAAGCACATGCTGGTCACAGACTGGAACATAATTGTAAAACATCAAGAATGATCTGCTGTTGTTTATGGGACAAACTCCTAATTCTGCACTTCTCTAAGCTGGCTTTTATAAATAATCAGGCTCATATCATATCAAAATATCAGCAGCACACCAGCACTAAAACCAGCAGTAAAAACTTTACATGCTTTATGTATCTTTATCTTTTATTTTAATTATCAAAAGAAAGAAAGAAAGAGCGAGCTGCTTCACAGAACTGACACCCCCCTATTCTCCCAAAAACAGATCAAACCACTAGAGGGCAGGAGTGAGCAGGTTAAAAAATTAAGCTCCCCAAGCGAAGTGCATCTTGGTCCAATCAGTGAGATTAGAGTCTGAGTGTAATAAAGCCCCAAAAAATAATTAATCACAAGCCCATACCTCAACACATCTGTGTTGGGGGTGGGTGCACATACACAACACTGAGCAGCACATTAGACTTACGGACTAGATGCAGGATTAGACTCTTCGGGGTGCAGGAAGTACCTGTTACACACGTCGGCACTGTTCTGGACAGGAAGCGCTGGGTCTGCCACACCAGGTGTGACCAGGAAGCTGCGTTTGGTGGCATTGGAGATGGGGACGGAAGGGCGAAGACTCTTGGGCTGAGCCAGAGATCGGGCTGCATCCAGACGGGCAAGGTGAAGAGATTAAATGAATTTAAATATCAAATTAGTTAACATAATGCCTCCAAAATCAGACATAAGGGTTTGTCAGTACCACTAAAAAGCATGAATGACACTGGACATGAGAATATGATGCAACAAACTATCACACTCCCTCACCATCTTTGGATTCTTGGATATCCCTTGGCTGTACAAATTCAGGCTTGACGATCTCAAACCACCAGAAGAGTTCCGCGATGAAGACCATGACATTATGCTGGGGAGTGAGTAAATTAGCTTTAGCATGGCTGCTACAAAGACTGCCGAAAGGTGTCTACAAGAGAGACCATGGTCAAAGGGTTGATGAGGAAAAGGGAGAGAGCGATAAACTTACTTTGAGGACCAGTGGTGCATAGAGCATGTCCTCTAGAGTCAGATAAAAGCCTTTGTTAAGGTACTCATTGGCAAACTCCCTTAGGAGCTGGATATTATACAGACTGTCAGCTATCGAGGTCACTTCCTTCAGGCAAATGTCTGAGTGGGAAAAAAGAGAACAGATAAAAGACAAAACAGTATAAAAAACAGCGTCGGCAGCATGTCTGGGAGTTACAGCAAATCACAATCATAACAGTTCAATTTAAAATTTCAGACTCATCCAAATATCGATGTAATGATAGTGATCTGATATTATGAAGTAATTGAGAAACTAAGTGGAACGAAAACTATGAATGCCACAGTGAAATCTGTCAATATGATGAGCAATACACAACTATAACCCCACTGCATCACTGACACAGGGGTAAACATGCCCAGGAGAATATAGCATAATAGTTATGCTAATAAAGCTCATTACTGATAACCTGATTTAAAATATCTTACGCCCCTTGAAGGAAGAGGATAACTAGGGCAAACAAGAAAACAGGATTCTGACTGAATTCTTCTAATGGATAATAGTGGCACCAAACAATGCTTGCATTCAGACCTCTGGGCTGATTTCACTGCGGCTGTTTGCTCTGACCGTCTGCCAGGCACAGACATGATTTGCCAGTTATCATCTAATCAGATTTGGACCGTCACTGGCCATGATGCAAATCTGTAGATGACATAGCCTACTATGGCACTCACTGCCACTGCTAATGCAGTCAAAAGGGAAAATGGTTCAGCAGCCAGTGTGGTGGATAAAAATGAATAGTTCTTTATAAGAAATTAAAAAAGAACAGAGCTGTGTTTGTGTACCGTCCAGCTTCATCACATTGGGGCAGTAGTAGTGGACTACGGTAAGCAAAGCCGCTCCATCGCACACGTCTCTCATCAGGTCCTCCACCAGGGGAAAGTAGGGCATCTGTCGACCCGAGGCATGGTCCCGTCGATACCGCACCTAAACCGGAACGGACGCAAGGGCACACATTTACTGGGGCCCGGACCACACAGCATTTAGCCACTGCCATCTCATCGGACACAGTGGGATGCCAGATCGAGATGGTGGGACACTGGATGGCATCGTGGTGCAAAGCACATTTGATTTCTTTGTAGCTATGACTGGGCTTGCCCGTTATGGATTGATGCTAAAACAGTAAAGCACACAAGTGATTGGTACCTTTACAGCAAAAAGAGGAAATATGACAGACCATTCCAATCTATATTTGTCTGAGAAAGGTCTTTAAAACAAAGAATAAGGACAACAGTGGTGTCTAGTAGTAATTTGGAAAAGCATAGTTTCAAAATTAATACTAGACATCTAATTGAACAGAAACCCAAAGTCATAGCCAGTGAAGCAAAACAGAAAAAAATATCAAGTGCTCTTAAATTTGTGCTGATTTACTTAAGCAATAACCCTACAAATAACTCATTTTTACAGTCTGAACTTTAATATATATATAAATTATTTGATTATACTATTACAAATTGGGATGCTAAAACTTCTTAAATTCGCTGTCCTTTTGAAAGAAAGGAATTCTCTTACTAAATTCTCTTTCCTCTTGAGAAGTTCTTTTGACTGTCGCTTAAATATTATAAAACTATTATGAAATAAGTCTAATGTTTAAATTGGAAGCCCTGAGTACTTGAGTAATCTTACTGTCAAGACTGTAAAAACAAGTATTTCAGCAAGAAAGCAACGACAGAAGAAAAAATGAAGTAAGTGCAAGTGTACAAAAGAAATTGAAGCTCATATTAGACACAAATGTGAGGACTAATCATTGTGAGAAGTGGGCACTTCACCACTGTATTTTCATTAACATAAAGCAAAACAAAATAAACATCAAAGTGATGTCAGAGTGAGTGATTTGAACTGAGTCTATAATAGTGAATGACAATGTAATGATGATTTTTTGTTGTTGTTGTTTTTAATCAGTGCTGAAGAAAAAAAACAAACTTTGAAATGATTGTTTTAAAATGAGTCAGAATAAAGACAGAATGACAAAATATCAAAGCTCAGTTAGATAAACACAGCTATCTGCTATCTCTTCCTTTACCTTTAAGACACGTTAAGAAATGTGAATCACACACAAAATAAGGGACCTATCAGTTTAAAACATCAAATGGATAACCACACATGAAGTGACAGATCTGTCTAAAACCACAGCTAACATACACTGACAGATAGCTACAACAAGCCTGAGCTACCCAGGCCTAGCTGACAGCTACATGTAATGAAAGGTGGTGTACTGTACCACACGTGACAGTTCCACAGGCTCCAACATGCAGTGGGCCAGAGCAAGCATGAAATCAGGCTGGATGACAGACATGACAGACACAGACAATAAAAAAAGACACACTGAGAACGAGGAAAAGAAAAGAAAATAATCACAATAACAACAAAAAAGAGGGTTGGCACAGACCATCGTGGACACAAATACAGTGAGAGGCCCCACCCAGCAACCCCCAAAATTAAGAGATAATTCCAAAGCGCTGCCAGCCAAGAATGTGCTTGTGGTGGTGAGTATACAAATATGGACAGATACATCACTACGTGCGGAGGTGGAGAGGAGGAACTAGCAGCCAACTTACAGGTACTAGTTTCCAATACCATTTTGAGGGAGACTATCCAAGTAGCAAGGAGGGAGGAGGGAGGTATTGGAAAGGGAGAAGACATGGAGAGGAGCAGACAGTGTCAGAGAGAATCGAACAGGCAGGACTGAGTTGCGTTCAGAGATGAGAGAGCAGATTTGAGAGTGCCTTCATTCGGAAGATGCTAAATATGTCTACAAACAGCGGGTAGAGGACAAGAGTTGTCAAATATTAGTATATTTGCTAGGGAGATTCAGCTGAGCAACGTGAGAGGAAAGATTTTTTTTTTAAAGTGGTGAAGCAATAGTGATCTGCCCCCAAGATCTGTGAAAATCAACACCTCAAGAAGAAACAGTAATATTGTAGTAGACGACCATGCACAGAGAGGGCAGGCTCACCTTTTGGTGGCTGGGTGACTCCAGAAGATGCTGTTTTACTTTGACCTCCTTCTCGGAGATCTCCCTCATTTTCATGTTAACCTGTAACCACAACAGTACTCTAACCTTAGTCAAAACACCACTACCTCTGTCAAAACATTTTGTTACACTATCAATTCAGTTAACGACATTCAAAACAAGGTTCAAAAACAAAGAAGAATAAATCCCACCATAACCATACAAGGGCTAACCTACAAAGTGCATTAGGTTTATCTTGCAACTTCCTCTTTAAAATTCTTCCCTTTGTCTCTCCCTGGGTTTAATGCAAACAGTGGTAATGTCGGTGATTCAATCAGTATGCCTGACACAGCTTAGGTATAGGATAAGGTGAAATCCAGGGTGGATCAATACATAGACCTGGTTAGAAGTCAGAGTGCTGTTGGTAGGAAAAGAACAAGAAAATTTGACACGGCATAGACTGAATAGTGAACCAGCGGCTAACAGTAACTAAATGGGGCACAGGATCTCACTCGCTATTCAGTCTATTTTCTATCAAATTTTCTCATCCTTTTTTCTACAGACAGCACTCAGTGATTATTTAGACACGCTTGTTACATTCAGTCACAATGTTATTGTGTGAGAAAGCAGAGCTGTACACAGTGTGCATAATTCCAAACTGGGAAGCTATGACACAGTGTGCCCATCAGACAGTTCTCCAGCACTGATGTAATCAGACAAAGGGAAATTCCACTGGACATTACACCCACGATACGTGTCTGAGGAGATCAAGGCTGGACTCTCAAGTCAAAACTGTACTGTACCCGGGGTGTGTTAATGCAACAGGCCATTCAACACTAGGCATCAACTGCATGCCATCCTGATTTCCCAGATAAGCTAATTATAGTCGGGCCAGAGCAGGGCAGACTAATTTTAAACCAGACGGTCTCTGCAACACAACCTGATAATCCAGCTGTCTCCCTGTCTCCTAACATTCTCATGTTGTTGTGTGTTTGTTTTGCTCCCAGTAGCCCACCTGCAAAGGGGCTTTCTGTTCTCATCCCAGTAAAGAATCCTAAAAGATGAACAGTGGGTGGTGCACACTGATATATATATTTTTCCACCCAAGACATAAAAATGTGTGTTTAACAAAGTTAGGGGCATTTTGTTCAGATGAACTGGACACTATACAATGACATCTCACCAACTCTGAAAATGCGAGGGAGTTTTGATGGAGCCTACCAGTTGCAATATCTGAAAATGATGCCTGGAATGGTGAACTCTCAGTTCCAAGCATATTCAGCAAATAAAAACAAACAAACAAAAAAAACCTCTCTCATTGATGGCTCTTAAGGAAAACCCAATTGCAAACACCGAGAAGGAAATATTCTGTCTCTAATGCCATGTCTACTTTGGTGATTGATCCTGTTCTTACAAGTGTCTTCACAGGTGCAATGCTTGTGATCAAAACAAAGAGGAGATCAACTTGTCATCTTTTCAATTTTAATATCAAACCTCTAGACACCTCAACAGAATAATCCAAAAACATGCCTTTTACATGCCACTTGACATCCTAACTTGATCTTTGATCTTCAGCTTGACATTGGTGTTGCAACAGCACTCCCAGTAAGTAGAGAGAACTAATAGGATTGGTCTTAGTGGTGAACACTATTATGTAAGATGGGGCTAAACATTGAAGAGATAGTGCCACAGCGGGTTAAGAAAGTCTATGTCAGCCAAGATGTATTTGTACTGTAAAAGAGCCATGTCATTATGAACTATAAATAAAATCCAATAAAAAGCCATCTGTGGATATCAGCAACTGTTTGAGGTCCCTCGCTGATCAGTTGCTTTGTGTAAAAGCGTCTGTTAAAGACCGGTCAACTTCACATTACTTTACCTTGTTGATCCAGAAGACCATGGCATCCTCAAGGTCAAAGGGCAGCTCCTTGGAGGCACTGAAGGTGGAGAAACGCTTCACGCAGGCCACCACCCGCTCAATGCTGATCATCTCCACAGTGTAGGCCATCATGAGGGCGTCGATCATCGGCATATGGGCACTCTGCAACACACAGGAAGTCACAATGTTTGTACTCAAAGAGAGTAGAGGAGCAACCACTTCTGATAGGCACACCTAAGAGTAAATCTCAGTCTCAGAAGCTCAAATCTACTCATTTAAGGAAAGTGCTTTGACCAAGAGACCCCCCCACTATCATTCTTGCACTTGAGGAAGCTGCTGCTGTGTTCTAGAATATCAAAACAAAGATCAAAATGTACTTTTGCCCATTCGAGGTCCCAGTCATTGCACCCACTACTATGTGGCCTTGACCACTACAGGACTTAATCACCAATAGTGCTGATGCATAAGGCCTTTCACTCTGTGGGCAACAAGACAACAATGTTGTGGAACAACATTAGCCATTCTTCTTGCTCCAGTTTCAGTTCTCTTAACATTTGCTAGGATTACTTCTAGCTCCTAGTGCTTGTGTCGTTCCATCCAGCTCTAGCACTACTACCACTGCAACATTAAAAATATATATATACCATAATTTCCATATTATTAACTGATTGATATATTGTATACATTGATTTTGCAATCATCCATGAAGTTAACACATGGGTGAAGGCTTCATAGGAATGCATTTCTTTTAATCATTCTATTTTGTCATGAAATCATGATCTGTTTCTGAATCAATGGGTAATGTTTAGTAAACTGAAGTTAATATACGGGTGAGGTTAATACATGTTTTTATTTTTATTTTGTAGCTTGTATAATACACTAACCCTAGGCTTATACATGGTGCGGCTTATATTCAGGAAATCACTGTATCCCACCACATTCAGCCATCCCCACTGATTGGTGGAGTCCTCAGAATTGCTTAGACTCATCTTGTGAAGAGCACATCATTCTCGCACTATAGTATTAGCAAACAATGAGCTAGAGACACAGACACACTAAGGCAGACTAACTGAAGCAATACATTACATACAACATTAAGCACCTCACAACATGACCACTTTTACATTGAAAAGACTGCAACACAACATAACATGACAAGACTTTTGGAACTGAAGGCATGGAGGCATCCATTCACCCTTCCAATCAGTGTGGGAAGAGTCAGGAGACAGTATGAATTTCAAGGAAGTTTTCACAAATGGGAATTAATGAATTTGTGCAAACAATGGGAGTCAGGATTTTTTTCAGCTTTAACCAAAGACAACAAGCACATTCCCGGGGTCCTGAGCAAAGGGCGCCAATCAACAAGCGTTAAGCTATCCAATCACATCTATGGATGTAAATATTGTTAATGTGCGTTTAATCATATTGTCTATTGTTGTGCAAGGCCATTATTGTCTGTCAAGACAGAACGTGTGTAAACAATGAATATGGAGGCATTAGGCTAATAGCTGTAGCCCTATTCAAACAGGCTGCACCCAAATTCAAACCAGTTCATTCAAGTTCTAAAACTCTTTGAGGGTTAATTCTGTTGTCATCATTCCAAGAAAGGGAAAGTCTAATGTCACATTGACTTCACACACAAATGCAGTAGGGTAGGTTACATGATCTTCCTGTGTAAATATCATTATAGATTAGAAATCACAACGACAGGACTGTTCTTATTGTTTAACAGTTTAACATAACAGTTAACAACAACTGCCATTTTATAAGAGAATCAACCTATTTCTAAATTAATCTTTTACATTCACCAATTTATACATGCCCTTCTTTGCTTCATGAAAAACATCAGCAGGATAGATAATGCCCAATGCAGCTCCATGTAACCCATCAGATCTCCTTCATGCCATAAAGCATACGTGCACTGGTGGACCTTTCACTTCACTATGCAAAGAGTCCTGACACTCTTGATAACTTTAAAAAAAAAAAAAAAGAAAAATTGTGGAGAGTACCCTGACTAGTATAGTAGAGAAATGCAATACAGAGCGGAGGTACTGGGTGGCACTAGGCCGGCTTACAAGCGCACAAGCAGCACAGCCCAACATGCACACCATTGAGTGGGCTAGTATGTTGACAATTCTCATACCTATGCTTCATTCCAAAAATGTCCTGAGTTTGTGTAAACTACTAGCAGAGATGGATGGGTAGGCATTGAATACAGTACTTGATGCCTGTAATGTCGTGAGCCTCATCCTCACATGCAGTGTCATAATAATAACACATGGCCAGCATTAAAGCAATGTCCAGTAGAAGGGAATAGAGCACACTGGGGTTGTTGTGACTGTGAAAAGCGCTGATGCTGCAGACCGCAAAATCTCACATGCTGGAGCTGCAGCCTGAGCAGCTCAAGACCAGTGATTAAGTAGGCAGCCTTTGGACATCACATGGCAGGACAGCAGAAAGCCTGAGTGAAAGCAGGACACACACGCTGCATGCACTGCAGACATCCAATAACTGATCGATGGCCGTGTCCTAAATAACCCCTGGGAGCAGCACAGAGGGGGGAAAAAACAACCATGCAGCAACCCTAAACTGACAGATAAGAACAAAATGAACATACAAAATTAAGCAGAATTTGAAAGCCAAAAACTGGCCTAACCCATGCCATTAAAACAAAATAGGATGATGAGAGAACACCGTGTCAATACCATGTCTGTGAACAACTTTACATTGTAGTGATGTAGGCCCTTATGTGGAATTGCATCTGGAAATTTAGTCATTTAGTGTAAAGGTGACTACTCCTCTGAAAGGATCCATGCCTCAAGATTTGATCTGAGTATTTACAGTAATGGGAAATTACAGTACTTGTCATTTGTCAGATAAATCTATAGGACACACCAAAATATTTTATAATGGTGATGGAAACTGTATCGAAAAAAAAAAAAACAACTTCTATGAATTAAATAACATTAAAACATACTGTACTCTGAAAAGGAAAATCATGTTACCACAGATCTTATCTTTGCTGAAAAACTGCCACATTCAGATAGAATTCAATTTGCATCTCAAAAGGTTAAATTACACGGAAGTTGGCAAAGTTGTCCACATTCAACCGTTTCAATTCAACCCTGTTACACTGCCTACTTGTCCCTCCATATTCATTCCTGATGCCTCTGAGTGGCTTCCAAATCACCCTCACACATGATGTACTCATCAACATACAATCCAACATTTAAACATGAAAACTCTACCTACTCTTGACAGTGTTGCCATTCAAATGGAAAACTTTTTTTTGTTCAGAACAACATATGAGTAAGCATCGGCAACTGAAAAGCTTATGTACTAAACCAATGGATGCATGGGTTCTTATGGCATGAGAAAAAGGAAACTCAATGTAACGCAAAGATCTTCTCAACCAGCCAGTGCAGTGCAGTACCCATACTGGCCTGTGTTAATCTTTCCAGGTTAACAGCAAAGGTTAGCCTAAATATTTTGTCCTTATGTATGGTATCTGTGTGCTCTTGGCACAGTATCAGTGGACATACCGGTCAAGACATTAGAGGCAAAAGGGCACTGCTTACTGGATAGCAGTAGTGGCACCCATCCCAATCTGTCCCCACCCACCACTTTTGGCCTGGGACTTCCATCTGGACTCCCAGATGGCAAGCTATCTAAAAACTATAAATATTTATAGGTCCACCCAAGAAATCTGAAATGCATGTCAAGATCAGCAGGTATAAATCAATTCGGAGGAGCATTATTGTATGTATTGACAACTGGGAAGGACACACTCTATTCACAAACCCCATGTTGCAAGTCTATAAAGCATCAGCTAAATACCAGTCAAAATTCACTTCATTTTAAAAACAAGTAATCACATTCATGGCATCAGACCCAAAAGCACAAGCTGCCACGATGCTCCACATTCAAACTTTTCAAGGGAAATCACCTTTTATTTTTACATCTGAGTCCCAGAAACCAGGCTTGTCATGCGCTGTCTCTGCCACTCTTCCCTTTTCTTTTTTAAACTCACAACAAAAATGGCTCCAATATCCATCAAGCTTCAGAGAAACAACTGGGCTATGAGAAGGAAAAGCTCCAAGCCCGCTTTGTGTTTGCTGGCCAGATTTCAGCCAATAAAGTTTATTTCCATTCAGCCAATAAGCATTGCCCTCAGTGATCAGTGATTGGCTTAACTGAATAAGTAATTCTCTCAGCTTCTGACTGGCTACATTGTCTAGGTAGTTCAACAGGGCAGGTTTACAGAAGCCATGTGTTTTTCAGCAGATTTAAACAGCATTAAAAAACAACAACAAGTCCTTACACTTACACTATGACCTTACACTATGTTATGGTACAGAGAATTTATAAAGACAGTCATGCATCAACAAAAAGATCCTTATTGTTTCGGTCTTTCTTTTGTGGAGAATGTGACATTTCAGTGCGGTTATCATCTTTGGCAATGTGGTCCAACTGGTTCAATAAATAGGCCCTTGCAAGTGTGCTTACACCACTTTACACGTAAGGCCAATTCAGACCGAAGATTAGAAGAAGAGACAAGACCGTTTTAGACAAGAGAGACAGCAAGTTGCTGTTTTTTACAATTTTGCAGCTTGTTTCACTGTGAATATTAAGTTTGAACTGGCCTTTTACACAACAGACTTACTTTGCAGACTTTTACTTTGACAGTTTAACTGTCGAGCAGTACATGTCTTAAGGTTCATCAAGGTCATGGCAATCATAAGTGCTAAGTTGTAGGCAACTGGATTTTCAAGCTCCAAAATGTCCAGCTGCCAACAACTTAGCACTTATGCCCTTGAATTCTACAGACTTTTACTTTGTGTTGTGTAGTGTTGTGTTGTTTCATTCGGCTGCTACAGCAGGACTGGCATGATAGTTCTCAGTAATTTGTGAATGGGTTGAAGCTCACCATTTTAATGGGCATGCAGCTGAGGTCCGACTCGGTGACCGGTGTGTCGTCACCCTCCATGACGTAGATGCCCTTGCGTGAGAGCGCCTGAATGACGGACAGGTGCGACTGCAGCGAGGCCACCTGGTCACCCTTGAGGATGAGGCCGCAGACACGGCAGTAGAGTTCACAAGACAGCAGCAGGCGAATCACGGGCGGCTTGATGTGCTCCTGCTCGTACTGGTCTGTGTAAAAGGGGTCCCGCAGGTCCTCTGGGATATTATCTGGGGACCAGGGGAAAAGATACAGTTTAACATCCAAGAAAGTCTGACTTACAGCCTGTGATTAATGACAAAAAGGGTGTTTTTTCACCAGTAAGCAAGTGTCATATCACATTTGTATGCATTTCCTGGAAGGCAGGTGTCTGTAAAATGAATGGTGATGGGTGATGTGCTGACAGCGGACAGAAGGATCTGGATGCTATTGACTCACCATTGCAGCACTCTTTACTTTAAAAAACATGAAGAGCAGTGAAACCCACTATGAAGTGGCACTGTATTTATCACTTAAGCAGCACAAGGTTTCCACAGAATTGGCCTGCCCTTCCTTTAAATATTTTACAAAAATACCATTTTAAAACATCTGAATAACTCATATTCTCTCCTTTTTGGAAGCTTCAAATACTAATGGTAAGGCTCCACCAGGTATGTTACTAAAGCTTTACCATTCCAGTTGAATAATGCTGCAACAATTAGCTTTTAATCAGTGGAAGTGGGATCAACACGGGACGGGAGTACTGTGCTCATTCAAAAAAATGGGACCAGTCAAATGGAATACTTCAATAATGTGTCCAGCGTAGTCCAAACCTGTATAAACTAAAGTGCTTTCACTGATATTCACCCATATTTGTGGTGAAGGCATTAAAAAAAAAAAAAAAAACTAACTCACCATCCCTGGCTTAAATTAGCCAAACTTAGCCTAACTTTTTCTGATCTGTGATGGCCACAATGGACAGATTTACCTCAACTATACAACTAGGCTACATGCTGGCTATCATCAAAAGATTTGTGTAACTCCACTGTTACAGGTCACCTGCAAACAAACCTTTTACTGATCTTGACATATAGTCTGGGTGACACATTTGAATTTTATCTACAGGTCCGTCTAGCAATCAAGCTATTTCTGAAATAATGAAAGATGCTTCTCCTGCATTGAGGCAAAACCGATTAATGTTAGCAGCCTTGGTTTCTGCAGCCTAGATTTATAAGTTTATAGGCCTATATAAAGACTGAGCAGCACAATCACAGCATCTTGACCACAAAAGAAAACAACTGTGAAAAGCTAGGATATTTGCCACCCAAAATATTACCAGTGCCTTATCCAGACAGACATTTGCATCAGTAGCCTAGGGCTCCTCCTGACTGTTAATCACACCTTCCAAAGCTGCATTCAGCCCAGTGAGTCAGGGGGCATGACCTGTCAGCTCTGACAAATCAGCTTACACTGTGCTGGAGACAAACAACAAAGTGTCAAAGCCCTCGCATTCTCATGGCGACAGAGTGCTGCAGCAGGGCAACTCTCCTGAAGCTGAGGGGCGAAGCATGCATTGGTGTTGGGAGGTGTAAAGATCCATCTTGGCTGGACTGGAGTCCATTTCACTCGTGTGTGTGTGTGTGTGTGTGTGTGTGTGTCAATGAGACAGCCAGCTTACTAACAGGAAGGTGGGACATTTTCCCTGCATAAGATAGGATTGACTGGGCTGGGCTCCGCAAAGGGATGGGCTAGTAGACAGACAGACACACACACACACACACACAAACAGACACACGATAAACTGCAGCAATCTTTCCACTGTGTGTCATTCAGCTGAATCATGGAAAAAACACTACAAGTCGAGGTGTTCTTGTCTACACTAGTGAAACCCAACATGCCCAAACACCTGCATCCAACATGATAAGCCAATGAAATTGTGTGCTCCTTGACCAGGACAAAATCACTTGGATATTCACCATTCATATTATTCTCACAAACACTATCCTCAAGAAAAAATGGTTCTAGACTGACATCAACAGTTTCTTTCTGAATTCTTTCTGAATTTTAGGCATAACCTAAAAGAAATGAGAACAAAATACAGAAGAAACAACTGCATGTGCTTCATTAGATAAGTCATCAATACAGGCCTAATTCAGTTTGCTGGACATCCTATGCTGGGCAGCCTATGATTTATTACCATAATTTCACGATTATTAACCAAGGTTAATAATCTTCATCAATTTCTTCATCAGGTTAATACATAGGTGAGGGCTGTATACAGGGTTGCATCATTCTACTTGACTGTGATTCAATAGGTAATTTTTAGTAAACTAAGGTTATTCCATGGGTGAGGTTAATACAAGGGCGAGGTCAATACGTGGTTTTGTTTTTTTAGTTTGCACAAAACAGTGACCTGAGGTTTATACAGGGTGTGGCTTATATTCAGGAAATTACTGTATTCTTGAGGAACTGGATTAAATGAAGACTTCCCTTCTAAATTAGGCCTAGAGCAAATTAAAAAATCCCCAGAGAAGACACAGGATGATGTCAATAGTCTATACTCCATTTAGCCTAGCTGCTAAAGCCAGCTAGGTCATCCCGAGTCCCTGTTGGGTCCTTTTAAGTAAACTCTTAAAATAGGCCAGTATTATGGTCATTCACTCATGATCGTGTTGGGGGGAAAAATGCTTGAAATCTGCAGTGTACACAGTGCTCTAATTGAGCAATAAATTGCTGAATGAATATGCAAATTCTTTGTGCAAGTGAAAACTCCCACCATACATTTCTTCTGGAAGCCTTGGAGCCTCATGCATAGACTGGGCTTAAGCTTTATTTACTACTCTATCGTTTGCAGCCATAATGTGGGACATAATCCGTTAAAGGGCCTTTGTTGAGGGCAAATTGGCCTGTCACATACAATAGGTACAGACAACAAGACAGACGAGAGAGAAGCAGGGCAACTCTTGAGAAATGCAGAGAGCCTCGATAATTTGCCCTCGACAATGGTCAATTACTGCCTGCCTGAAAGAGCAGCTTTCGCATGGGACATCTTGAAAATCCAAGGGTCCAGGGACTACAAAAGCCTGATTTGCAAGATGCACACCAAATCAGGTTTGTCACTTGCCAGTCACTCACAGCACTGCACCAGACATGAAACACTACATTTGTGTTCACAACTTGCATACAGCAGAGTGTGGACACAGCTGTGTGCTCAACAAGCTCAACAAACAGCATCTTCAGCTTATTAATTGAAACTAAAATCGAATCAAAAATATCCTGTAACTGTAAGTAGCCATATTACACACTCTTATGTCCGCAGAGCACAGCCATAGCATGCGCCTTTCCAATTAAATATTCATTAGACACACAACTGGTGGATTAAAATTAGGTCACTGGTCTCACACATGACAGGTTTTTGCAGCCAGTGATGACAGACTTAACTGTGCATCTCACAAGAGGGTATACCAGGAAACAATGTGAGGGTTCCCCCTTGCCAGCCAGAGCCTGAGACAAAGAGACGTGCTGGAAACGCAGCAACAGAGTGGGGCTGGGCATTTTAAGCAGAAATCAGGCTACATCAAGATCACTGGAGGCAACAGGCCTAACTGGGTTCTGGAGAAAATGTGTTCAGTGATAATTCCAGCCTTGAATTCAGACGAACCAAATTGGAGACAGACCAGTAAGACTAAACCATAAGACAGACCAGATCACACATATAGACTAAATTGCACTAAAAGACATAAGAGTGTCACAGGTTTAGAGGTCGATTCTATTTTAATATTATAGCATCAATTTCTTTTCAGTTTAAACATGATTACAAGCTACCTCTCAACAATTTCATGCTGCTTGATATGGATATGAATAATACCTTTAAAAATTCAGCCAAATTCACATCAAAGTTTCAAATCATTGTGTCAACAGGCATTGATGCTACAGAAAAAATAATGAAAAGAAATGTAGATTAATGGGCTCTGTGTTTTCAGTACTCTTTCAATACAGAAAAGACAGAATTTTAAGCCAAGGCCCTCTTCAAAGGCTAAACTGTCTATGAGAGCTCTCTAGTGTGTGGCTCTTCACTTTTCTTTAATTGTCTATGCACCACTAACTCTTGAACACTCCACTTTGGAACAATACTATTAGGCCTACATCATAACATTTGATTGAATTGGATCAAGGGAGAGAATGCTGCCAAGAGGCTACAGTGAATGAGTCAGGAGTAGGATATCAATTCCATTGTTGATTCTGCTAATCGGTCTAATTCTCTTAGCGATTCCTTACAGTTTAGAAGGTATTCTACAAAGGTTTTCAGTGTCAGGACACAGGCCAGTAATATTGTTAAAATTAGAGCTTGTTAGAATAAGGAAAGCCAGGTAGAGCTGTGTCATTTCAATTTCGCATTTGAAAGACTCATTGAGAATGGTCTGAAAAACATGTTAGCATTGATAGGAATTGATAAAGTCGGAGGGATACAATGCCAGCGAATTGAAGCATTCAATTCTCGATTCTACTCAATTCTTGGTTCTCGATTCCCACCCCTATCAGAGAAGTTTTCTAACGAACAAAACATTAGCCTATACATCAGTATTTTACTTGCCTACCTTGTCTCAAGAGAAACTCAAGAGAAAGGGTGGGGTTGGTGATGACAGAATCACCTCAGTTACTGTAAACCTACTGACCAAAAATCATCAGTTTCATTTATTAATAGGACAGGTTTTTACACTTAAAGCCGACGTAAAGTTTTCTGATCGTTTATGATGAAATACAACAGTTTTAAAATTAAAATTTTGATGAATAGCTTCTATTACGAGAATATCCGGTTGCTGTGGTAACCCCCCCCCCATACACACACACCACCTACAGATTGGCTGCGTAGGTGCACTGCTGCAATCTTTCCTAAAAAGCATTAAACTTACGTATGTAAAGACGCGAAATTCGTCTGGCCGATGGTGGTCAGTAATGTTCACTGATATGCTGACACAAAAGTCATTTCAAAGTGTGATTTCCATCAGCTTGTATTGCTTCAAACTCTTAGACGAAGGTGTACATACGGGTGTGATGGGTTTGAAAAAAAAAACAGGTCCACAATTGAGAATGAAACTTCTCACAACAGAGGCACTGTTTACTTATAATCAATAATGTACTTATACTCAGTCCTAACACGGGTCTAACCCATTGCACTTCATCATGAACAATCAGAAAACAAGGCGTTAAGTGTAAAGTATGCAACAATTTTAATCAAGACCTGTTTTCAGTCTTGAGGTTCTTGCAAGTTTCAACTTTACTGCAAGTTACAACTTTACAAACCTTGTTCTTCATTCAAGTCCCTAAACAAACAGACAGTTGTGCGAATTTGTGATAACAAAAAGACAGCCAAGAAGGATTTCAACAAACTCTACAGGATCCAATTACTTTGCTCTGTGTGAAGGAGCAATCCTCTAACAGGAGCCAAGGAAAAATCCAGCCTGTACTTTCATGTCTTCTTGCCAGCACAACACACCGGTCACCATCTTACTGTCAGCAAACGTCCTCCGTCAGGAATCTTTCATGTTCTGAAAGCTGGTCCAGGATTTTAAGGTGAAAAGTTGGTCACAGATTAGTCATAAATGGGCTAGTGGTTCCACTGATTAACACTACCACATTTAGCTTATAAAAGGAGATAAGAAATTGATTTAGATAACTGATCAGATGATGATGAAAGTTCATACAGAACAATAACTGACACTAAACTCAGGCATACACAAAATAATTACTTATATCACATGTCGGCAAAGCTGAATGACTTGTCCAAATATCTTATGACAGTTAGGTTAATGAAAGAAACAAAACAACATTCCACGCACTGATAAGGTAGCCTAGATCATGTAGACACTGATAAATAGGGATACGCATTGAGGACCGGTTTTACACTGATACCAGCTCATGCCTTATCGGTTACAACGTATCGTTAAGCTCGGGTACAAATAGTGTTGCTGTCAGTATTTTATGTTGTTGTCTTTCTACTGCGTCTACTATATCAAGCACTATTACTTGTTTGTGTGGAGGAGTAGTGATCTACTTCATGATAAAATTGATGACATTCCTTGTCTAAATTAGATTTGAAAGCCACAGAGCTGGGGACACGACAGGCATCACACTAAAATAAGAGCTGACATTTAAAAGTGAGACTAAACAACCTCTGACTTTAGTAAAATATCATGCATGTTTGCAAGCAAAAGTTTTGAGTGCTCGGAATACACCGCTGCCTCAACTATGAACGTAGTGATTCCCATGCATTAACTTGTTGCCACATAATAAATTCTTGAAGACTAACGTCAACGATAATTCATTAAATAAAATAAAATACAAAAACATTTGATTACTCAAATGAGAACTAGGTTGCTATTAATAACCCTGTAACACACAATGCAGTGCAAGACTACTTTCAATCTTACCGAAGCAAAGCGGTGTTTGGCAGATACTAAAGTGAATGTCACGTGCAGATTTTTTCAATTGAGGTAGCCTATTGAACTCCAAATATTCAAACATAAGTCTCCTTCACTTGATTGAACTGTGAAAGAAACTGTGTTTCCTCTTTGCACTCCTAATACAAGTGAAACCTGACAGTTCAACAAAAATAGTCTAAGCTTTTTTCCTTTAGCTCATATACCAAATAACTGACTGAAGCTAAATATATATACCCAAATCCAAATCTGAAATACAAATAGACCTGTGTACTATAAATGCTGTATCAAATTCTGTAAAGCTGTCTGAAAGATATGATTATAATGTTATTGACATAACATTAATGGTAATACCTATTTATTTTTTTCCTTCTTGTGATTTAATGACTACACTGTATGTATATGTATATGTATGTATACACAGTATGTATATGTATGTGTGCGCATTCCACGCAAAGCTGTCAAGTCCATAACGCCAACACAATGCTATGTGGTATGGTATAATGTGAATGATGAATACATAAATTTTGAGCATTCACACTTCTTGGTGTAGAACAAATTTTATGAACCATTTCTTATAATCATTCACATCATACAAATACCATGCCTTTTTTTTGGCGTTATGGATATTTGGCGTGTAATTGCCCATATCTACCATGTCCATATTCTTTACTACGGAGTGAAGTATTGGTATTGATAAAATCCAAACGATACCCATCCCTACTGATAATGTGATAAAACACTTTGAAATGTTTCAATATACCATGCATAGTGGCATAGTGGGAACCTTTTTTTTAATAACATGCACAAAAATGAATCAGCAATCAAATCAATTCTGATAGCAAACGCAACGCAAAAGCTGTTGGACCAAACACTGTATTACAGACTAACCTAGCTGACTGCAACAGAATAAGGAACTCCCAACATCCAAAAGATGATGCTTTGCCCAGTGTTCCTGTCAACAACCTGACCTTAAAGACACCAACAGTGAAACTTATATTAGCTGCTCTAGAAAAAACCTGTACCGAGAAGTGAACCGAGAACTACCACTCCGTCATGCATGTTCATTCATCAGTCACATTCTCTCATCTGCACAGTGCCTACCAGACATAAATACTTTACTTATAATCAAATGTACTTATACTCAGTCCTAATACATGGGTCTAATTTTGTTTCTAAGCAATTAATGTAACCAACCAGCTCGCTGACAGCCAATATATATTCATTCATTCCCACTGCCTGACAGTCACATTTCATTCCAAACCCTGCATTTACGTTTTGAAAGAAATTGTACTCTGAAACATTCTTTGTGGCCAGGATAAAATAGTAAAGAAAAACTAAGATTAATAAGTAGCTGCTTCAGTTAATTTCAATGACCCTCAACTTTCAATCCCATATCACTTTTGGGCCTTAAGTTTCATTTCAGTTTCATTACATATGGAGAAAATGGCAAGGTCTCAAGGACCATTGTGTCATATAATGCAATGCAATATGAGAATGCACAACTCTAACGTTACTTCAGCCTAAGTCTGCAGTGATGCAGGTCCATTCCACTTTCCGTTTTACCACAACAGTGGATTAATGCACTCAGGGCTGCGTTAAGGTAGTGCACAATAATTGCTGACTGTCAGTCTGCGGAAATTGGGAAGTCCACACTTCCTGCTCATAGACATCATCTCATCCTGCCAGCCAAGCAAATAGAACAAATGGTGTTGATCCTCGTGTATAAACCAGGGCACAATGGACACAGCCTGCAACACTCCCACCCTATACTAATATATGTTAACTTGCATGGTTAATTGTCTGCTTCTGATTTTTAAAAAAAACTGTTATGGAGAGTATGCTAAATAACTTGTAACTTGTAACTAAAGAATTTGTTGACAACAGTGACACTTTGACAGTCTAAACACTGTGCACTGACATTAAACAGAGCACCACTGCAGCACTTGCATGTTTATGAGTAGTGTACCCCAGTGTCTCTCTCTGGGTGCTAAGACGAGCATGTAGCCTTTGCTTGTTAGCTTGATATCTGGGCAACTTACCAATTCCGTAGGCTTTGGCGAATAACCACCGTAGGTTTGCAGCTATTTTCGCTCTCGCAGAGTCGTACATTTCCAGAGGAACCACCTCCGTCACCTCCCCAGCGAGATCCATTTTTCTTCTAGCGCTGTCCCCGCCAGCACCCAAATCCATATCCATCCTGCAAAGACTCAGCGGTTTTATCTAAGGCAAATGTTAGTGAAATCACACTGTAAACATCTCTTTAAACTCCCGACCGCATACCCATGCAAGACAAGTTGAGTAACTGCTTAAGCCAATTAAAAGTAACTGGTTAGGTAGGACAAGCTGTCCTTTATACAAACAGAGAAACGTTTATCCAAAACGTTGACGTTAGCTAAACGTTAACGTTAGCCAACTTTCCCGTGACGAACAACGTTAATATCATAACCATAATATTGTACTAAAGAAGCGACATTAACTGGTATATCTACGAACACCAACAAGACAAAAATAGCAGCTAATTTAACTGTGACAGCATCTTCATCTAAGAAGCTCGCTAACCGGTTAGCTATTACGTTACGGCCTATCAAAGGGCTTGAAGGTAGCTTAATGGCACTTGCAGCTATCTAACTGCTGTGCAGCTAACAGTTAGCTTGATTGGCCTTTGGGATCATTCATCCGTCATTCTTGTTATGTCGAACACCTAGCTAACGCTTGAAATAGCCATTGCTAATGTTGAAACTGTTTACACGCCATGCTAACTTAATAGTTATTAAGATTACCAAGCAAATAATATATAATTGTTTCATAAGCTAATGTTAGGGTCACCATAAACCTGGTAAACAAATCTTGTAGTGTTAACGCTACCCTTAATAACAAGCAGTTAGGTATGCGCTACCCAATGTAGATAGATTTCCAGCGTTCAGTTTGAGGTGGCGTTAGCCAAGCAGGATAACGTTAGCTAACTGCTAGACAGTAAATTAATTTAGTGGCGCTGCATTATTTATCTACGTACCAGGCCGTAATATCTAAGAAATCTGATTCATCATCTGACAAAATCAGCACATGCGTTAACCAGCTATTGCTAATATTAGCAAACCGACTAAAATAACATTAACTTAGCTAATGTTAACACCGAGTATCGTTAGCTGAGGAGTGAAGACCCAAATGACGTTACGTACAACAGAGATGAATAACGTTATCTACATATACATATTAGCAAGCACTAAAACTGTCAGATTTTGCCAGATGATGAGCATGAAACCGATGAATGAGGTAGGTAGCTGCTGATCTAACATTGCAAATGTTCACATTACTGTTAATGAATTCGTCTTGCAAATCAAGCTAACGTTAACGTTACCGATAACGTTAAAGGCCAAACAGTGTAGTCAGTTACAAAAGGTTAACGTTACCTTCAGTGACGTGTATTATCCACAGCCCACACTTCGACGATTCCAAATGAATCAAAAGTCAAGAAATATGAATAAACACACTGGCAAAACATGAGGACTCAATGATTATCCAAAGACAGGGAGCACGATGGCAAGATTCCTAGCGTAGTCTGCTAGTGCTAGTGTTAGCAACAAATGTATCCTCCCCAGCAACAAACGCCAGTGCGCTCCAGCAACTGTATGACAACCGCTTCAAGAGAGCCGTCTGTGTGTGCACCGAAGCATAACGTTACAGCAGCAGCGATATGATAACTGCACAAATATATCTTGCCGTTTTATGTTTCCTAAACGGGTACTGTCATCCAGCCGCTCCATTTCGAGAAATGTATATTGAAGAACGACAACACGGTGCCCATGTTGCGGTCGGTGTCTCAATCAATGAAATGATGCTTTACTTTCCTTTTCAATTTTGGATTTACGTTAGTCTCCACAAGGGGCGGTGCGTCTCACTTGTAGTGTAGTGTGTTGGTGGGTGTGGCGTGCATGGTTGTTTTGTGGATTCACACTCAAATTTATACAAACACAATAATGACAAAAATTGTGCGTCCTTATAACCTACTAATTATTTTATAAAAACTAAATAATAAGTTCTTTGGTTGTACTGCGGGTGTCACATCCGCCAGAAAATCCGCTGTCAATGGCAGCTTTGGTTATATCTCAGTCTAATGACAATAAAATATTATTATACATTTTCAACATCAGACTGCTAACCAACACGAGAGAGAAAAGTTTACAAAACCCCAGCCACATCAGATATCAACGAGGTAACAGTCAATTTTTTATCTATTTCTTTTATTATGATTTATATTAAAACACATTGTTACAAGGCTTTTCACATTTTAAGGAGTGTGGAGATGTGTAAGTTTTCAACCAAAGACATGAGGCAGACATTTGTGGGAAAATGTGATATTACAGGTAGTGACTATAGGTCACTTTAGGGAGCCCTTGATGGCTCTAGATATTGAAGCAGCAGGGTGTGACTACAGAGAAGAGATGATGACCTATGACAACAGTAGGGTCCTTGCATCACAATTCGATTATCAGACATGTGACTACACAAAAGTGGCATGGTCATGCATGCCAATAGAACTACATTCTACTCATAAGCATTTCAGAAAACATCTCAATGATTAGTGGGCCTAAAGCATATTTTGCATGGAATCATCCATTTCTGATGAAAATGGGTACCAGGTTGAAATGTTCAGCTTTAACATTAAAACTAATTACTTGGGATAAATTACATATAGCCTACTTGTGTTACACATTGCATAGGCCTCATTTATGAGCTGCTTTTCCTAATGTTTCTGAAATTACAAGTAACTTTAACTCTTTGACTTCTTTGAAAGGCAAAACAAGCAGTCATGTCACATAAACTGCACTGCCACACAGTAAAAATTAGTTCATTCAGATTTGTGACCAGCTGTGATTCCACAAACATTTCAACGCTTTATGAAACATGTTTGAGGCATAAGTACTTCCGATTACTGACCCGACATTCAGACACAAAAGAATGTAGATTTCACAATAGCATTAATTACTGTAGCAAAAATTACTGTATTTGTAAAGTTATTTTCAGACTTTTCATTTTTGGCTTAAGAGAGACATACAATACCTTCTTGCTCTCAGTAACAAATGAAATAAAATAGAAACCAACCTTATAGTTATTAGATAATGATTACATTATTTGATCTTTATCAGACACCCCGTTTACTTCCCCAAGCTAAAAGAAAACTAACTGAAAGAAAATTTGACCGGATGTCCGGACAGACTCATTAAAATTCCATCACATCAACACTGCATTCAAATATTGAATAAAACACTCCAAACTTCACAGCCATCTGCTTCTACTCACAATACCAGCTGAAAGTCACTTCCAAACTGATGGCCAAATATAGTATTCAGACTTTAAAATGTTTAAAACATCAAAATTGAAATGTGCAAATATACCTAAATATTAAATTTTACTCTTTAACACCAAACCAAACTCTTTTGTTAATTCTGCACAAGAGTACCACCATTGACTTCAGCTTTTTCGATTAAAAAAAAAAAAAGAAAGATAAGAAACCCACACACACACATTATATCATATGCCTTCCTTTTGTTTAACTTTTATAAATACTAAGCTTTGGACAACATGCAAACAAGTATTATTTGACAGTACACTGAGTGATCCTGAAAGTCTAGTAGGTACACACCACATAATTTAAGTACATCATTGAAACCAAGCTTTAATGCTCTATTCCAATCTCCAAAAAAAAAACATTATAAACACCCTGTACACTACTCAGCTTGTGAGCACTATTCATAAATGAGTTATGATCCATATTATCAGCAGCAGACAGTGATGTCAGTGATGAAATGCCATGACAAACAATATGATGGACAAGTGACAAATAAATACCATAATACATCATGACTGACATAAAACAGAATACTAGACACACAAGGACAAGTCAAGGATCACATATCTAAGAAGGCAAGGTAAGTAGTTACCATGGTAAAGGCTTTCATATGCCTTGCTGCCCGATATAACAAGCCACCAATATCATCAGTTCTAAGGCCTCACAAACCTCTTCCACTCTCATTTTTGAGTTCATAAAGTTAAAATGGTATAAAGCAATAGAAATCACACTATGAAACAAATAAGTTCCTTCATCATACAGATAAGTCCACAGAGTTCCCAAAGACTACAGACCGCTAGCTTTATGCCAGTTCACTGGAAACCAGCACTTTACTATAGCACGGCAGTCAGTTCCTTTTCTTTCCCATTTTTTAAAAGCAATTCTCCAATTTCTCCCTAACACCTTCTTAGATGACACACACAACCAGCTCATGTCACTTCACAAAGTAAAACCTTTGCTCAATATCTGTCATGCTAACAGGTCAATGAATAGATCAATAAGTATGCCGCCCTCAATCGAAGACTACATTATGAAGCAGCATCACCTATCATCATGTATGTCCAAGCAAATGGAGGTTCATAGAAGAAAACAGGGAATCTATTAAATTACTTTCCGCTTTTTCATTCTCTTACTTTAAATAAAGACCAATATCACACATACACACCATCCTTTTAAGAGGCATGCCTTTGAAACCATCTAATGTCACAATGTTTCATGATCATAATCTACAAATTTGAAGTATATCTGCAATATATTGATATGTAAACACACACAAAAGTTTAGTAGAAGTGTAAAATGGTAATGTGCCAATAGTCTTAAAAAAACAACTTTTTGTTAAGCTTAGCTGAAAGTTCTCAAGGTTCACTGAACATGTCTAAAATGTTCCAGAGTTTAACAGCAATGTTTAAAGTAACCAGTGCTCTTGATTAACCTAGCACAGTGTTGGGTCAGCCTTTATGGATGAGTCAGAAATGTGGTGTTTAATATCTCAGAAAAAAAGGTTTAAACCTGAATGGGAATAAAATAATATGATGCTGTCAGAAGAAAACACCTTTATAATCATTGTAATACAATATTACAATCACCATAATACCTACTTTTGATTATATTTAAATGGTAATTGTATATAAACATTGCACATTAATACCAGAGGGATTGACTTTCTATGCATGATCTATGCAACTACATAAACTGAGTGAACTCTACCTTCTCCAGCACAAAACTTTTTCCTTTATATTGATTATTATATTGAAACCATGTTGTATTTAAGCACATTACATCTTTCTACATCCTCACGTTGAAAATATACTTGGTAGAATGGTGTTATCACGTAGCCCTTTCCATCCAGCAAAACATCCCCATTTTCTGATATCCCAAATGTTTCCAGTTCTACCTGTGTACTGTCAATTTGTCTAGAGTCCAAACAAACAAGCCAAAAATTAACTACACATCACAATGATATGCTAATGAGAACCGAGGTATGGGATATTATTTTTAGAAAATATCTACAGTGTAGTGTACAGTGTAGTTCTTATGCTGTATAGTGTTATGCATAAGCGTCCCTGAAAATCCACTGGCATGGCAAAGAGATGGCTCTAATTATCTTTGGGCTAACTATGGTACTTGACTAATTAAAGCAAATAAATACTTCTGAATATACTCCTGGGGAAAAAAATGCTAAGATGAAATTTGGCATTTTCATCTGACAGCAACAATATTTTAGACTTTATCTTTCTCTCTTTTCCCACACAAACATACACACACACCCACACAAAGTAACAGTTCTATCTTTAAAATATATATATATGTATATATCTATACAGATATATACATATATATATTTATATATAGATATATATATATATATATATATATATATATATATATATATAAAAAAAACATAATGTCGTGCAGAATCTCTGTGGACTATGCAACTTTATCGCCTTATAACGGTTACATTCATCCCCTCCTGTGACACTTGAGGGTATTACTCCTGCTGAGGTGTGCCTTTATGTGCGGTTGAGAGTTTGAAAGATTCGGGAGATCTGCAGCATCACCGGCCCCGTTTCTGGATCATTCATCCACTGCGTGCTGTTCAATGGATTCTCCAGCATGTCCTCAAAAGCTGACAACAAACAAACAAACAAACAAACAAACAAACAAGGCACACTCAAACAACTGTGTTCATAATCATAGCATAAAAAGATAATGATCAGATTCTCCACATTCAAAAATATAAATGTCTAAGGGTCATTATTTAGGATATTAGGCAGAAATAACCCAATCAATCAGTCCATTTACCTCAAAGCACTACAAACAATGGTAAGGGTCAATTCAGTGGTAATGGTACCGTTAAAAAAGCAGCTCTAAAAAAAAATCTGCTTACCTAACAAAGTTTTGGGGTTTGTCAGGCCAAGCTGGACCACAGGATTTTCAAGTATGGCTTGAAACAAAGGGCTGTTGGTATCGATTCCCTTGTCCAGGTCTTCAGGTGAAGGCTTCCGGTCTCCAAGCAGCCACTCACACTGCACAAAACAGAGAGAATGCAAGTGATGGATATGCGGTTTCCTCCTTATGACCTGTCTACAAAATCTGTCTAATTTGGAGTGATGAGCCATTTCCTATAATACTACTGAAACTGCCATGACAACTTGGCTCATCTAAAATTAAATATAATGCAAATGGAGAGCTGTTTAGTACCTTTAATAACTTCTGATAAGTTCTTTTTGTAAAAATTGACATATCTGGAGATATCTAACAGACAACAATGCTGTTTTTCAATTTAATATCAAGCTCTATATTACTCCATTGGCCTTAAAGGAGAGCTGCGACATGTTTCAACCTATGGTTCATTTTTGGACCGAATGAAAGCCCATAAAGCCCTCTAAAAACAGAACTCTAAGTTGATATGTGCCAGAGATCTCCTTTAAGGAGCCACAGTGGCATGGCTTTATTTGCCTTGTGATCCTTCACTTCCCTCCAGTTGTCTGGTCCAGTATAACAGCTACGGTACGGATACAGTACATGCATCTGCTGTAACAATTAGCTCCCATGATAATCAATGGAGCACAACAGACACGGCAGTGCAGCAAACAATCTAAAAATATAGGCCAGTCTTTTAAATGTATTTTGATGTGACTTAGCATACCGCTTTCGTGACATATTCAGTGTAGCCCTACGGTAACAGTCTGGTAACCTACCGCAGCGTCCTGCTGATTATTGTTGACCCGAAGAGCATCAATCACCTCCTTTTCATCAAATCCCATCTCCATTAATGCAATGACAGCCTGGAGAGTAAAGATGATACAGGCTCCTTAGAGATGCATGAAAATACTATATTCCAAAGGAACAACTAATAACAATAATAACAAACAAAAAATCATAAAATTGGGTGGTGATGTTGGGTATTTAGCCAGAACCACACAAACATTTTGGTAACAGTTTGCAAACAGGCTTGTAAACTTCCATCATCATCATGCGTCATGCCTTTCTCCTGCACCACTTGTGCATGGTGTAACACAGTACATTATAGCACATTATTTGAGTTTCTCCAGAAATACTATAATGGCACTCATCTCTCCAGACAGATTTCCCATCCACCTGCTTCCACCCACTCACCCGTGAGTCTGGCCTGAACTCTCGTTTCCGTCGGATCCTCTTGAAGATCTCGGTGAGCTCGTCCTGTTTGGCCTCCTCTGCGCTGGAGGGCTCCGAAGTCCGGGAGAGGGGCCCTGAGGCTGAGGTGCCTGAGGCCGAGGCAGCAGCACCAGCAGACGCCCCTGGGGCCTCCTGATTGACCAGAGGGGCATCAGCAGTGGGATCATCCACATGCTCAATCAGCCATTCCATGGCCTGGGTTACGGACATACTGAACAAAAGAGATGTTACTATTAGTGCCAAAACTTGATATAACTTAGTAATACACCAAGTGACAATTGAGTGTGTGACAATTAAGTCCAACAGTGTTATATTTCAAATATTGTGTCAAATATATATGTAAGTAAATACAATTAAATGAACAAAAACAAACAGAAATTCAATTATGCTATTAAAATGCAAAACGTTCAGTGCATCAGTCAACTTATAAACTAAGCAATGCATTAAAAATGCATTACTACTAACAGACTACAAATATTAACACCACTTGTAACTGAAATAACTAAAATAGGCAGCCAGCATACTGCATGCGTTCACTGACTGTGTATCACTAATTCACAGATGGGATAAATGCTATGACAGAATTTCCTTCACAGGATCAAAAGAGTATAATACACTATGCTTAAATTGCAGGTTGTATCAAACTGTCCATTACGATTATGATTATTATGAAAAATAGCATCCACAATTCTAGAAATAAGGTTGTTGATATTTCAACTGAAATTACTTTGTTTCCCATTTACAGAGCCAGGACTGTGTTTAAATGCTGTAGTTTTTCAACACACAAACACAAACATGCACACAAACACACACACAGCTATGGGACCATCAGAAGTCTTTTTCAGCACACACATACACAACAGACAGCAAAAGGACCATCAGAAGGAATTCAGGACACTTCACTATGGTCATAAGGTAAGTACAGAGAAGCACTCACTGGTTTAAGCGGAGGGCCTTCACTGCTCTGCTCTCAGGGAAGCCCATTTCTGTTAGCTGCTGCAAGGCTGTCTCATCCACTCGATCCTCCTCGTCCTCATCCAACATTGCTGTTGAGGGACCACAAGACACATGACTAAGGAGTGTTTCTATGAGCAGTGAATAATATATTTTGTGTGATCTTGCAAGAGGTTAATATAGAGCAAGCATTTCTATCAATTCAACAATCAGAGTAAACATGTAAATATATCAAAATCCTTTTGAGGCGTACATTCAAAAGTGTGCATGCCTTCATTTTTTTTTTACTCTTAACAAGTTCAGCTTAGTGTGAAATTTTACTGACCATTGGCCTTCTTGAAAAGCTCAACTGCATCTGGGTTCAAAGCAAGGAGTTTCTGTGCCACTTCAATGAGCGATACAAGGATCTTCCTTAGTTCTGTCTGAAACTTTTTGTAATCATTCAACAACAAACAAACAGATGAACATTTAGCATGACCATGTCCATGTGTGCACATACACCATACAGGGCGAGGAACTCGAGGGCAAGCACTTTATCTCTTAATCTGACCATCTCAACATGCATCCATAAAGCACAGTTCCCTACAAAATCATCATTCGATTACAACTCTTTGCAACAACATACTCACATCCCGAATGTTGTGCTGAGTAACTGTGCGATCTGTGTGTCGGGTGGAGAGGTTAGCTGTGGCTTTAAGGATGGCATCTTTGTCCGGGGCCTTGCTTTCTTGCTTCTTCTGTAGAAGAATGCATAGACCACTCAGATACACATACTAACGCTATACCAAGTGATTAGAACCAGGTCTTTTAGACTGTGTACTGCATAGATAGACTTGTAAACGTTTACCTTCTCCTCAGTTGCAACATCTGCCATTTTAGGAGGTGGAGGTGGTGGTCTTTTCTTTATTAACAAAATCACATCTGGTGAGAGCATACAGAAAACCTATTAGGGCTGATGGAAGCCCAACTGATAGCACCCAATGGTTATGTGCATGCCGACTGAAAATGGATTTGAATAACGCATGACTATACCTTTATCTTTAAGGTTTTCATCAGCTACTGTTTTGGTTTCTGAAAGAACCCTCTCTGATGCTGCATGAATAAGCTTATGATGCGTGAGGACCTTTGGATCTTCCAGACTTCCATGAACACACTGGGAATAAAAGTTAACAAAACACACTTGTCCAATTTCACCACCAGGCAAACAGAATCAATTGAGAACAGGGTGCATGAGCTTTCAGCCAGTGCATGCTATGGGAAGAGATGTGGTATTTCGAGAGTAAATGAGCATGCTCAAGATTACATCTTATTTCATACCAATACACTGGCCTACGTCTGCTGTCTAACATGAATAACGTCATGACATATGAAGCCACACTTTTAACTTATACTACTGTGCAAGTTCATGGGAGCTGCTGGTGCTAGCCTGTCCAATAAGTTATAAATAACACTGCCAACCAGGATGCTATTAATACTTTAGAAACAACCTGGGCCGTTTCAAATAGGCCTACCCACAATGTTCACTAACGTTTAACGTTACAAGCCTACGTTGCAACGTTAGCTTACCAACGTAACAGAGATACTTGTCAAATAATATCTCAGTGACGCTGATGCCAACGACAAAACAGCCAACTAATAGGTTTAACTTACGTGTTTCAAGCACCTTTCTTTAAGTTTTTCAATAGTGGTATCTTCTGTAACTTCCTCTAGCCACTCCGTACCCTCCATGGTGCATATATGAATCTTTATAACTTTCCCAGCAAAGATCTTTTCCTCTTGCACAAACATAGTTGCACTGACGTTTGCTTGAACGAGCTAATGTTAGCGAGCTATCTCACAGGATTCGACAGATATGCCAATTTTAGCTTGCTAGACTAGCCTGCTAGCGACAGCTGTAAATGTTACTGTCACACACTATCTGATGGCTTGGTATCTGCTCGAAAAACTATAGAACACAACGGAGACTTGCGTCGATTATACTACGACTACTGTCCGATTGCTCATTATCGGTGCAGCGATAGGTGACTTCATATCAATACTTGTGCACTTCACTCTCCTCCAAGGAGGCAGCTGCAGAATCTAGCCGCTATCATCTCCTCTGTCCGTGAATGTCAGTTTTACGTGACAACAAAGTGTACATCCGCCTCACAGACATTCTAATACTTTTCAAATTAAAAGTCTCACACACGCTCCGCTTGGATCAGAGAAAGATTCTTCACTCCAACAATATATTACAGTTTTCGCTTCTACTGCCTCTCCACTACTTGTTAACAGTGTGGTGTTACACGTAATAGTAATAGTAATAGCTAAGTAATGGACAAATAATAATTGAACATGGTTGAAAAAGTAGCGAATATTTTTCTTGTCTCCCAACCACGGGCTGTATAAAACGCTCTCAACAGACTAAAATGTTAAATGTAATTTCTGGCTTTACCTATAGGCTACAACATAGCCCTGGAATCTCTGTCAGAGCATTCTCTGTCTCTATCAACACATCCAACTAGCATTTCGTAGACCCTCAGTCCTGACTACAAAGCCTGTGCGTTTGTAGTCTACCTGTCTGTAGACATTTCAGAATCCAGTTTCTTAAAAAAAAAAAAAAAAAATCATTATTCATGCAAAATTGCATATACGGTCATTAGGCCCATTTAAACCTTTAAGACAAGGTAAGCTACGTAAAGGTATTGGTGACTGCTGCTGATACACAGGTTTGCTTCTTGTCAAAGGTAGGTGAAATTTGAACCATGGCATGAACAAGTTGATATAGACTCGCCTGGGTATCTACCGTGACACCATTCTTTGCCTGAAATTGTATGATTTATTCACGTGGCCATGAGAGGAAACGTCAACGCAAACATGAATTTTATGTGACAGAGAACAACTGCAGTTAAAAAAAATGTTTTAACGTAAAACTATTTAAAATATTGTTTGCGTAACACCTTTTATAGGCTAGCTAGCCTACAACCAAAGATAATTTGATACTGACGCTTCAACCATCTCAGAGGTCCAACTGCCCTGGTTGACAGCTGTCAGAAAATTAAAACCATGGCTAGAGCTTTGTTTCACCAGTAGAGGGAGTTAAATAACCAATAAAACATATGGCTGCAATAAAATAGGCACAGCAGATATGTGGACGACCATGAAAACCCAATTTAGGGAGGATATGGGATAGGAGTAACTCTTTCTCTCTTGCTTCATTGTGTAGACAAATCAACAACTTTTCATTATTTTATAATTTTATTAAAATATTGCTTGGCAACGAGATTCGGAGAGTGGCCTATCAATTAGTTCAGACATGTCTACACGGAGTTACGTTAGGACTATTTGTAAAATAACATTCCTACCAATAAAAAAGGCGTTACATATTCAGTTTAGCATTCCCTAAAACAATAATTGTTGCAATAAATATTAGAGTGCCTTGCCCACAGTGATTGTTAGCAGGGCCTTTGAAACAGGGCACACAAACCAGGTAATTGCCTGGGGCCCCCAAGTAAGAGGGGGGGGCCCTAAGGACAGATGACAATATTGGTCTATCACATCCTTGATTCAGTAATAATGCAAGGCTGGGTGGGGATACTACGAGTCTGAGCGGTCAGTGTTGCCTAGGGCCCTCAGAGTCCCTTGAAAACCTAGGGCCCTGACTGTTAGAATTTTAAAAGCTATGACATCTTGGAGTCTTTTTCGGCAACCAGATGCTGAAAGAAAACTCTTGGGCGAGTTCTGGATTGCAACTCAGATAGCCTATAGGCCTGTTAGCTTGATATGAAAGTAGTGCATATATGTCCCATTTTAATTAGTCCATATTACGTATTGGTGCAAAATGAGAGCTGTTCAAAGCATGCCCCATGAGAAGGTGAACATAACTTTGTAGGGGTGACCACCTCCAAATAGGCAAAAAGTAGGACATTAAGTAGGACAAAGTGGGACAGACTTGCTTGTTAAATTTAATTCAGTTGAACATAATAACAAACACTGTATTTTGTCTAGCCCAAACAAGTGAATTTTCTTTTGAGCTATAGGTCAACGCCTTTATTCTCACTGTATGGCACTGACTTCTGTTGATATAGTACCTAGTCCTTGTCCATGTCCAAACTTATTCAAAAATACATTTATTGCCATAATAAACAAAATGGCTAGATTAACTGTCTCATATTGGCACTTTCATCTTGTCCAAATGACCATTGAAAAAGTGGAATATTTATAGCAGGATATGTGGGACGTGGGACAACGGGTCAAATTGCTGTACAGTACAACACAAAGTGGGACAGGTGGTCTCTCTAGTGACATGTCATATAAAGGTAATGGATTTGCATAATAATCAGACAAATATCAGATACCAAACAGTGAAATTTATTATTGAAAAGAACAATTTTACAGAATTGACAGGAAAATACATTTAATGTAAACTACAATTTTGCAGATAGAGAACTTTTATACAATTCAAGAGCCCATTTTTATTAAGTCGATCCTATTTAATTTTTCATACACTGTCCAACACAGAGACAGGCTAGGCAGAAGTCAGTAAATATTGCTTAACATCGTCAATATTTGTTATTCATGGGCTGGCCCGTAAAATACTTCCTGGATTACTCTGAATATATTTATATTTGTCTATACCTCAGTAAAACTGAGAAAAAAATATATTATTTGTGTGTACTGCTCCGTGTTTTGAACTTGGTTTAACATCATACTTTGCATGACATGCTGAAGACTTTAGATTTCTGAGACACAATCCATCTCAATTAAACACACACACACACACACACACACACACACACAGTCTATACGTCAGCTAGAAGCTCATACTGAAAATACATGGGATGAGAGGAGGGTTCACTTCCGAACCCCTCTACACATCTGGAGAACATCACAGCCACATGGCTGTATCGCAGCAACTGGAATGGAAGGTCAACATATATAAAAAAAAAAAACATCTCCCACAATACAACAAATCTTTAGCAGGTATCTGGTAATAACAGCAAGAACAGCAGTGATGTGTATTTTATGATTATTTAATATGAATAAATTGGCATACATGCACTTTTAAGACATCTGAACAAAATACAATCAAAACATACACAAGCAACTTGTTTGTTCTGGTATCAAATGAAAGAGAAAAAACATCCCTGTGATTGTTCTGTTTCAATGAAAACATAGGCATAGAAAAAAGCTCTGTCTAAATACTGTAATGAAATAAAAAAAAACTCTATAAAATGTCCTCATGATAAAACGTAATTGTATTTTACAAGATTATACAATTATATAGAAAATATTTTAAAAGAACACAGAAGACTGAGAAACAACTGAGGGAAAAGAATGTCAAAAATTAAGACCAATAAATAGCCAGTGTGCACATCAGAAACAGAGAGCTGGAGACAAGCCAGAAGGACACAAACCAAAACTACAGGACAAATGTCATGTCTCTCCATAACCCAGTGATCAGACGTCAAAAAAAAAAAACTTTAAGTGGACAAACAGGAAACAAGTATAAATAAAATCGAGGAATTAATAAATAAAAATAGGGGTAGGGGGAGAAAAAAACTGTTAGTATCAAAGCTTATAAAAATCCTTCAGTTCACTTCACTGGTATATTATTCATGACTTTGTCTTGGCCAAGAATTCAACAATAAAATACAATAGGCAAAAAAAAAAAAAAATTAAATGGTTACTTAAAGTGGTCATTTGGAATGTGCCCGATCTGCGACTGCATGCTAGTGGGCGGACTGGAGATGCCCTCGGACCAGTCAGACATGTTGGAGTGAGGGGAGGAGCTGGACCACTGGTCCGGGGAGCCGGGGGACGGCGTGAGGAAGGGGTGGTCGGGGACCTGGAGCTGGTGGTTGGGCGTGTTGCCCTCCATTGTGGCTGAGTAGCTGTGCTGCGAGGGGGGAGTGAGGAACTGGGTGCTGGCCAGGCCAGGTCCCAGCTGGGCAGACATGATCTGCGTCTCCTGGGGAAGGATGGTGTGGATGGGGAGAGAGCCGTTGCCGCCTGTGCCCTGCTGGATGACATCGGGGCCACCCAGGTCAGCCGAGATGAAGCCCGGGCTGACACTACTGGGCGGGTTTGAGTTTTGTTGTTGCTGCAGCTGCTGCTGCAGGCTCTGTGGAATCTGCTGCATGGGCTGCCCTTGCATCAGGTGAGTCTGGTTACCCAGGTGGCTGTTGGGCATGCCCGGGAAGCCCATCATCTGCGAGAGTGTTGACGACGCCAGCCCGTTGTGCATGAGGCCGTGCGACACAGAGCCGTTGCCCTGGTGGCCCATGCCACCTTGCTGCCCACGGTTGCCTCCCAGGCCGTTGAACGGGCTTTGCTGCGGCTGCTGCTGTTGCATCCCACTATGCAGACGGGACATCCAGTCACACTGGCCGTTGCCTGTGGTTGCCATTGGCAGGTGCGTGAGGCGTGGCGGCAGCGGGTCAAACTGCTTGTTGGCCATGCCCAGGTGGTTGACGTTGGCCAGGTGAGCCTCAGGCGGCAGGGCCTGCAGGTGGCCCAGTGCCATGGATGTGGGCGAATGCTGGAAGGGCGAGGTCATGAGCGGCGGGGACGACACATCTGAAATGTAACCATGAGGCGACTCCAGCGAGTCGACGGGCGAAAGCACGGCCGAGCTGTCCAGCAGGCCACCCCCGCTACCGCGTCCTCCCTCCTGGGGCTTCTTCTTCTTGTTCTTCATGTCTTTGCCGCCCTCCTTGCAGGCCACCCCCTTGGCTGAGCCGCTGCCGGGCTTGCGGGCCTTCTTGTTCTGGACGGCCGGCTTCATACTGTTCAGGTAGCCGTTGGGCGAGCAGAGCGGCGGCGAGAGGCTGGTGGCCAGCGGGGCGTTGTGCACTGGTGGGCTGCGCACTAGGTTGTACTCGTCCAGCAGGCGCACAATGTCGTGGTGCATGCGCTCCTGAGCGATGTCACGCGGCAGCCGGTCCATGTGGTCAGTGATCTCGCGGTTGGCAAAGTGCTCCAGGAGGACCTTGGCTGTCTCATAGCCGCCCTCGCGGGCTGCCAGGAACAAGGGGGTCTCCTCCTGAGGTGCCGAAAAAGAAACATTAAGAGGCTGCCAAGCAATACAATTTTACAACAGAATCACAACAGACTTCTTATATATTATATTTTATCATAATTTCATGTGATGCAATGAAATGAAAAGGTTTCTTCGTACTGTTTCTTCAATTATGTGACTTTTAGGGTGATAATTCTTTAAAAATTTAAATTCCTAAAAACTTCCTTTAAAATATTAAAACGGCGTCAATTTAAAAACTGGCAGAAAACAGAAAACAGGACTCACCTTATTGTTCTGCATGTCTTTGTTGGCTCCATTCTTGAGAAGGACCACAGCTGCTTCCATGTTGTTCACAGCGGCCGCCCAGTGAAGAGCAGATTTACCTGCACATGTAAATAAATAAATCGGAGTTGATTTAATGTCCACTGTGTTATTCACTATAAGCTTTATTTGTAATGGTAACTTGTGCCATAACAAAAATGTCAATTTAAAAACATTCCGTGGTTGAAAACAGGAATAGAGGACACCAACAATTACAATGTTTTGTCTTTGCCTAGATGAAACATCACCGCATTTTAAACATTTCCCATTAATTACATTAATGCATTAATTAATTTCCTATTAATTGTATTAATATATAAACTCAATACAAAGCAAGCAATCCTGACTTACCAAAGTCATCAACAGCATTGACATCGGCGTGGCAGTTGATCAGCTCTTCCACCATTCCTTCAACTGCCAATCGAGCAGCCAAGATCAGAGGTGTTGTGCCGTCATGCATGCGAGCATCCAAATCCGTGGCACGATTCCGAATCAGAATCTATGGAGCAAAATTGCATTGTTCAGCTCAGTAAATGGATTTCAGATAGTAACATTTGAGACTGGATATTAACTGGTGTTGAATATTAAATATTTAAGGGTATTACTTGCATTTTAAGACAAAATATTTTATTCGTTTTTGCAGAATTTGTATCAACAACTAAACATACTTTCAGATTACGTAATCTTGCTAAAAACACAAGTTAGTCCACAGGATTATGAAGTTGGTTTTTGTTTTGTGTGCTGCTGAGACAAAAAATCCTTGTGACAATGTGGATCTTTTTTCATTTCTTTGCATTTCTTTTCAGTTTGAAGTGAAAATTGTTGACAGCACAAGGGCCAGTTAATCAGTCCCAAGCAGGCTGAGGCTTCTCACCTGAAAGACTCCCTGAGCATCGGCTGCCACAGCGGCGTGGAGGGGTGTGCGGCCCATGTTGTCCTGGATGTTGGCATCTGCACTGGCCTCCAGGAGACGCTTGGCAGCATCTGAGCGGGCATAGCGGGCAGCAAGGTGCAACGCTGTCTCGCCTGTGCGATCTGTCTGGTTGTGCAGGTTGGCGCCCTGGTATATGAAATCGTTGATGACGTTGGCCGACGTGTCCTCTTCCTCCTCGCTGTTGCCCGTCTCCAGACCACCGCCACTGCAGGATGCGATCATCAGAGGAGTGAAGCCATCTGTGGGTGAAGAGAGGGTAAGAGTGAGAGATAAAGAAAAAGAAATAATAAATAAACCATTAGCAGATCATCAACCATAACATGAGCCCTCTGAGGATGTGAGAAAAAGGCTCAGTGATCAGCCCAAGGACAATTTGAAATAATGATCCATGCAAAGCAACAAACATGACCACTTGAAGAAAAATGGGTCAAAAGAACTTCTGAGCAGCAGGCAGGGTTTATCAGCCTTAATATTTTGTATTGGATTCAGATTGGCAGCCTTAATATTTTGTATTGGATTCAGATTGGCAATGGAGTTTCCAGCTCTTACAAGACTAAGCTTCTGGACAGACTGCACCATCAACTGAGCTGCAAAACTTCACAGATATTTCTTCCAAAAAAATGGAATTTGCAGCGTAAAGCTCTTGGCCAGATTCAGGCTTTAAAACTTCAAGAGTTACTTTGTAAAAGGCATTCTATACCATTTAGGTCGATACTTAATGATTTTGATTTTGATATTTCTTTCTTTTACTAACCAAAAGTATCCAAAATCACAACCATCTCAGCCTGTTTTCAATCGAGGGCTATTTCCCTGAAAAAAAAAGATTCCCAATAGGTATCAGCTCAGTCAGCTGCTTTGAAGTGGATCCCCTTTCCCCCAGGAACTGAGGCTTAAACATAGAGCTCTGAGTAACACACACACACACACACACACACACATACACACACACCCTTCATCCACATAATCAGAGCAGCCTGAATGATGTATAAACAGCAGAACACCTCACTGTCAGATTTTGTCAGAATCTACAAGCTGAAACAGTTAACATGTTTTTTGACAATCTGAAGATATACCATTACATAACACTGGGGTATTATTATTATTATTATTATTCATAATTATGTTAATTTTGTGTAAACTCTGAATGACGAAATCATATATGAAAAATATTGTGATAAATGGCTTCTGATTTGTTGATAAATCTCCAGATGACGCAGAGATCCACACTGATGGCAAGCTCTTAAAATGGGTTTCCATACCTGGCCCACGGACATTAACATCCATGCAGTCATTCTCGATTTCTCCTTGTGGAGGTGTGGGGGCAATGGAGGGGATGCGCAGGTCAGCAGCGTCCAGGTGCTGTTGTGTCCACTGCCGGTGGTCAGTGTGGTCATCGAGGTCCAGCATTGCCTGCTCCTCAAACTGAAGAAAAGCCCCACAATTAGCACACCTTCACACATCACCAACAGAACACAGTTTAGCAGTGGAAAGAGACATCTAGAAATTTCCTTACCCTAAAGCGTTTGTGATCGCATGGTTCCTCTTCTCCCCATTCGTTCTGGTTGTCATCCATTAAGGAGATGTCGGATAGGTTCTGCAGTGGCCTGCAAGCAGAGACATAGCTATGAATGCTCTGCAATATGCCTTCCAGACCTCCAATCTGGAGAGAGCCATGCACAGGTACTGGCAGGCAAAGGTACTACATGTCTCCTGCTTGCCCACTCTCTCCCTTATAGGCGCAGTCCTTAACAAGAGCCCAAACCTCTGCTGCCTTCTGCCTACTAAACCCCCACCCTCTTCTTCACTGCTCTAACAAGTCAATTAATGCTGCAGTGAACATGACCTGTTGTATCAGTGCCGCAGATGTATCAAAGTCCCCTTACTCCACCCCAGTTCAACCACCCCCCCCACTCATTCTCCTATCCCCCAATAGCTCCAAGACCCCACCCAAAATCCAATCTAAACATCCTCCACTCATGCAACCACACACACACACACAGTCCTGAACTGGAGGCAAAATGTCCACAGTCGGGCGCTTACTTGAGGCCGACTGAGTCCTCGCCGACCGGCTCGCGGCGCTTCTTCTTGTTGGACTCGCTGGTCTTGAAGCCCTCGGGGAACCAGAGCTGGCCGTGCTCACGCCGCCGCTTGCGTGACACCACCATGCCCACGCCGATGAAGGCCAATATGATGAGCCCGGCCAGCACCACATAGATGGGGTAGAGCTCGTTGTTATATCCCAGTTTGTTCTCACCTGGGAGAGAGGGGGAGAGACGAGATGGGCCGTGAGTCACCGAGCTGAAGAAGGGCCGATCGAGGAGCAGGAATGCGTGAAACGGTTGGCGGTTTGGGGAGGGTGCGGGACTGTCCCGGCTCCTCGCCATGGCACACGGGCGGACGGCGGCAGGAAAATATTTCGTTTGAGCACGAGCGGGGAGAGGCCAACCAGAAGGGGAGCGTGCATTAAAAATCGGGGCCGTTTCATTGGGTAATAATCAGAATTGCTAACCACTCCTGATCATAAAAGAACTAGAAGACGAGAAGGAGAAGGAGGAGAGGCGGAGAGAGAGAGAGAGAGGAGGGAAAAAGACAAGAACACAACACCTCCTCTTTTTCTTTCTCTTTCAGCCCAGGGTGCCAAGAGACAACTTTACCAGCCCTTCTTTAAGGGAGGAAAAAAATGAGGGATTAATGAACTTCAAATTACTGCGCACGCTTTAAGCTGTAAAGACGAAGGATTTATTAGGATTTTCAAGATAACAAAGACTCCCAACTTCTAGCACACTCCCGATCAATTCCCCCCCACCCCACCCTTTCTTTCCACTAACGATTTTGAAATGATAAACTCTCCCCACCTAAACCCTTGGAGATGCTTTAAGTCCTGGTATTACACTCAACGAGGTGAAGGTTGCAGCAGCCCTTCATCGCACAAGGAAGTGTGTGTATGTGTGTGTGTGTGTGTGTGTGTGTGTGTGTGTGTGTGAATGAGAGTGCTATAAAAAGAGAAAGAGAAAGTGAGGCTGACAGAGAAGAAGACCGTTATCTTCTATGTTTGTTGACGTGTGTGTAAAATAGGGACATGTTTTGGTGATGGATTCCAATGTGTACCTCTGGATTTCACCATTTTTTTAACCAAAATCATGTGATTTTCTCCACAGCCCAGCACTAGTTCTCCAATGGGATATTCACTAAAAAATGTAAAATCCAAAATGAAAAAATCTAACAGGGGATGTGTAACTAGCAGGAATTGAGTGCGAGACATCTGAGTGTGAGTGTGGTTACTTACTAGTCACAGCTTCAATGACGTAGGGCATGTCCAGGTTGCCTCTGGAGGCAAGGGCTCCTAGGAAAGCGGCCACGTCATTAGCACTTTGGAAGCATTCAGTAGACTGCAGCAGGCACTGACGGTTATCAATCTCCAGGAACACCAGAGACCTACAGAGAAGAACAGGATTGTTTGTTTGTTTGTGTTTTTCAGCACACACTGTCCTACCATTTTAGGGGTTTCACTATTAGTCAGGCCATTAAAGTCTACATCAACACTAAACATACCCTTTGATCTGAGTCTGATCCAGTTCACGCCGTCGCCGCAGGTTGACCATGTGGTATGCGCCGTCCGTCAGCGCGGCCATGACGCTGGCGTGCGCGTTGGCCCAGCTGTCGCCCAGCGAACGCTTATTGACAGCGTGCTTCTTGAGCTCCTGTTCAGTGCCATAGTACGGGTAGATCATGAGTTCGCCTGCGGTGTCGCGGCGAAACACCACGTTGGTGTGCAGCACGCGGCTCAGCTCCCGCAGGAAGCCCGTGAAATTGCTGCGCAGCTGGTCGGGGTGGATGCGCACGACCACCACCAGACGGCCCACCGCAAGCTTCTCCGGCACGTTGTTGGCACAGTCCAGGCCATCCCACTCGCACTCGGCATTGTTGCAGCCCTGGTCACAGTGGCCATCAGCATAGTGGTCCTTGCAGTACTGATCGTAAAGCGGGCTGAAAATGTTTTTTTAAAGTAAGTAAAGATTAAGAAGAAATTAAGACAAAATTAAGAAATTAAGACAAAATAAATCGCAAAAGAACAGCAGCATCTTTGCAGGTGCCGCTTCCAGCCAACAGCAATGAGTAGTCATACAGATCAAAAACATGGTGTTACATGTAAATAGACATTTTAGCTGAGATTAAGTTATACATGGATTAAGAGATTAGGTTATACACGAGCTGAAATTATACTCACTTGCACTGCCCTTCCAGGTACTGGCAGTCGAAACCGTCATAAAGGCACCCAGCATTGTTGCATTGCTTATCACATTTGCCGTTGTTGAAGTAGCGCCAGCACTGTAGTGCTGCGGAGCAGTTCTTCCACGGGTCGTCAAAGTTGAGCGAGCAGTCGCCTCCGTCCCAGCCGCACTCGTAATTGTTGCACTTGCTGTCACACACGTTGTTGGCCGTGCGGAAGTCGCAGTCGTCCACCTCGCAGCGGGTCATCACCTCAGGCGGCGGCGTTATGTCGCGACCGTGACCGCCAGGAAACTCGTAGTCCAGCATGTGACAGAGCAGGCCGTTGAAGTGCGGAGGACAGATGCAGTGGTAGTAGGGCGCCTCGCTGGTGTACTGGCACGTGCCGCTGTTGTAGCACGGGTTGCTCTGGCATGGGCTGTCGGCTGGGTACTGGCACTCGGGCCCGGTGAAGGCAGCTGGGCACAGGCAGCGTGGGCTCTTGTGGCCAGAGATGCAGCTGCCACCGTTGCGGCAGTGCAGGGTGCCACACGAGTGGGCATCACCCTCACAGGTGGAGCCAGTGAATCCCTAAATTTGAGATGTAAAATTGTAAATAAAACCAAAAAAAATAAATAAAATCCAGGTAACAATACAGATAACAAAGAGAACAAAAATGTCACATATTGTAGATAGATGTGGATACAAAGAATGCCAACAGCTTAAAAAAAGTTTTATTTGAGATTTATTTATGCATACATTTCATGCATGGACAAATAAGGACAGACGGGCTTGCTCACCGGTGGACACCTGCAGATGAATCCGTGGGCCGTGTTGCTGGCTACTGCACAGGTACCTCCGTTACGACAGGGCTTACTCTTGCAACCATCGAACACCTGCTCACAACGCTTGCCTACAGGGGACATGAAGGAGCTTTTAATGTCATTTTTAAATCACAAACCCACCCAGTGCCCTGCCATGTTCTTCCTCGGATTCTGCCAGCAAGTATATAACTTTAAGTACTGCTATTCAGTCTTCCACTGGGGTCAAGGGTCAAAGTCAGAGAGTGGGCCGTACCTGTGTATCCAGTGCGGCACTCGCAGCGGTAGTTGTTGGTGAGCTGGACACAATTATGTGTGCCACGGGGGTCGCAGGGGTTGGACAGGCACTCGTTGACGTCACCCTCACAGCGTTCGCCCACGTAGCCGGCAGGGCAGATGCAGTGGTAGCTGCCCACGCCGTCCACACACTCGCCACCGTTAAAACACTTGGGCTCCTTGGTGATGGGGTCAGTGGACGGGTTGCAGTCGTCCACATTAATCTCGCAGTGGATGCCTGTGAATGTTACGACAGTTTGACATTTCATTGTTACTAAATATATTCCCCCACTGTGTCACAAAGAGCTTAAATTAAGCAATAACACACACAAAAAAATCTGTGAAAATTGTGTACATGTAACAATGACTACAAAAGAATACTATCTGATGACACACAGAACAATAAGCGTTAAGAAAGGCACCAATTAGCATTGGTTTTCAGATGCTAGGGTAATTAGCAAGATCTCTTAATGCGTTTTCAGACAGTTCAGCAACCCCTCCACCCTGTGTGTGTGCGTGTGTGTGTGTGTGTGTGTCTGTTGAGGAGGGATGCAGGGCAGATTTCCTGCCTGCTGGATGCACTTAATCCCTCATTAATGCAGGAGAAGAGAGGAAGGTGGAAGAGGGGAGGTCGGAGAGATGAAACACTTGGGGAGGTGGGGGGAGGTGGTGTGGCATCCTGACCTTGGGTTCCCCGGGGACATGAGCATTTGTAGGTATTGATCAGGTCGATGCAGGTGCCTCCATTCTGGCAGGGCTGTGAGGAGCACTCATTGAACTCGTCGGAGCAGTTTTTCCCGTAATAGCCCGGCACACACTGAGACGAGGAAGAGGGGAAGAGAGAGAGAGGTATAGAGACAGAGAGAGAGAAAGAGGGAGAATGAGAAAGATCGATGCCTAACATGAAGACCGTGTTATTTTTGATTACCAAGCTTTTTCCTCCCCTGGCTTTTTTGACTTGTCAGCAAGCAATATGTACACCCAGCAGTCATTCCTACATCACCTTATAGCAGTTGGTAGCAACATTTATATGAATACATTCATGCACAAACATTTATTAGAAATATCAAAAAATGTATTTAACTTAAATAATCAATATGCAGTACACGAATGAAAAAAGGGAACCAATGTGCAAAGGGGTCTCTGACTCACCTCACAGGAATACCCTCCCAGGTAGTCGTTGCAGGTGGCTCCGTTCTGGCAGGGGTTGGGCACACATTCATCCACCTGCTCCTCGCAGTAGCTGCCCTTGTAGCCTGCCTGACAGCGACAGAAATGTGTGTTGCCCGCGTCCAGACACTGGCCAGAGTTACGGCACAGGTGAGCCACCTCCACACCTGCGAGAGAGAGACCAAGAGAGAGAGGACACAGAAGGTGTCATGAAACCGCTTTAGGTCACACAATCTGCCAGATGTATTTGTTGTGCTATTCTGTCAGTGTTGTAAATAAAGTACAGAAGTAAGCAATGCTACAGCTTGTCTGATGGCCGCTTTTGGCCGAACAAGGCTGAAGGGGATGAAGTGGTGTGCTGAATAAGCTAGGACTTACCCTGCTGTTTGGCAGCCACTTCACAGGAGACGCTGGGCACGTCACAGTAAAACCCAGTCCAGCCGCTCTGGCACTCACAGCTGTAGGTGGTGCCAGTCTGCCAACACTTGCCTCCATTCTTGCATGGAGAGGAGTCGCACCACCGCACCAGGTTCTAAAGGTGACAAAAGCATGCGATCGTCTCTTAACGACTAATTCCATGGGTGATTCACAACTTGTGACAATATTAGACAACAATAAATAATAAATACATTAACTGAACACTGCATATAACAGCCAATGCCTCTGAACAATGGCAGCACCTGTTCATGCTCTGAACTGATGGTCTGTTGATTGAGGGTCTCTTTACCTGGCAGTTGAGTCCAGTGTAACCCTGAGGGCAGGTACACTTGTAGGTGCCATAGCTGTCCTGGCATGTGCCACCATTCAGACAGGGCTTGGAGTCGCACTCGTTGATGTCATGCTGGCAGTAGCTGCCGGTGAAGCCCGGTGGGCACAGGCAAGTGAAGGTGTTGATGCCATCCACACAGGTACCCCCATTAAAGCAGGAACTATGATTTAGAAAATACATATAAATAGGACTAAATTAAATTGTGTTCTGTTCATTATCCAGGCACATAAGGACATAATTAACAATTCTATATCTGGGATATAATGAAGAAAGTTCTGTAAAGCCTCCAAAGTCTATTAATTTAATATTAATATTAATAGTTGTAGTTCAGATCTCAACCAAAGAGGGCGGCAGTGGACCAGGAAAAAAAAGAACTATTTTTACTGCCACGGTGCACATGAAATAGCTTTGTTGTGAAGCTCAGAATAGTTTGAGAGATTGAAACAGGAAAGGGATCAGGTTGTGATTCTCTTGACCAGCCCAGCTGTGATTTCACTCATCGCTCGGCAGCTGGTGTGGGGCAGTGGCCTTCCCCTCCCTGGACCTCCAGCTTCCCAGAATGCCTTTCTCGTGTGGTAGTGGTTGTAGTCAACCAAGAACAGCAGGGGTGTGGAAGCAGAGGGAGGAACTCATCCTGTCTGAACTTTGACGGCGGGGCCAGTAACGCAATCTCACCTCTCAGTGCAGTCGGGCGTGTTGTTCTCACAGTGGATTCCACTGAAGCCCGGCGGGCATGTGCACGTGTAGCTGTTGACGAAGTCGGTGCAGTTGGCGCCATTCTTGCACGGGTTGCTCTCGCACTCGTTGATGTCCTCCTCGCAGCGGGTGCCACGGAAGCCCGGAAGGCATGAGCACACGAAGCTGTTCACGCCATCTTTGCAGACGCCGCCGTTGTTACACGGGTCTGGTGGGAGAGAGAAATGGCATTGTGAGGTTAGAAGGGTGAGAGAGACGTGAGAGAACAGTGTTCTGGGAAATTGAGTTTTTTTGGCTTACTGGGCTTGCAGTCGTCCATGTCAGTCTCACAGTTGCGTCCAGTGAAGCCGGCTTTGCAGCTGCACTGGTAGCTCCCGATAGTGTTTTGACAGACGGCTCCATTCCTACACGGACTCTTCACACATTCATTTATGTCGATCTCACAGGTCTGGCCTAAAATGACAAACACTAAAAATTAGACTTCATCCACTCCAAAAGACTTCAAAATCAAATCACTCATAAAGTGTGTTTCGAAGTGACATGGTGGGTCACACACACCTTGCCAGCCTTTTGGACAGACACAGGAAAAGCTCTCGTAGTCCTCTGATTCACGGCACTCGCCCCCATTCTTGCAGGGTTTGGATGAGCAGGGTTCCAGCAAGGTCTCACAATTCTCCCCTGGGAAGGAGACGACGAGGACAGCGATTACAGATCCAGATCCAAAGGTGCACACACAGACGTCCAACACAGGCCATAATAATAATAACAACAATAATAATAATAGCAAGTGACTGTTCCGCTCACTGGATGCAAACTTTGTTAAATTAGGGGCAGCTGTCTTTTTTCCTTAGACATCACTGATTAATGGTTGACTGATAACTGATATATTTTGAGAAAGAGAGCAAGCAGTTCGCCTCTTCCCAGACATTTCCCTATCTGTTTCCATGACATCCAGGCTCAGGGCAGGAAGCAGGGCTGAACTTCCTGCCATTGTGCGGTCATTTGCTTTTCTGTGAGAATGGAAGTGGGGAAACAGGAAATGTGTCAGGGCTACTGTTCCCACCCTGTACCCAGCAAGAACGCTGTTATTACAACAGGGCCAGGCCTGTGGATTTTTCCAGGAGGACTGGCTCAGAGAGGACAGATTTTCGGCATTTCAAGCCAGAGGGGCTGCTCATCACTATCTGTTTTCTCAAATAATACTAACAGACAACGAAGGGGGGGGGGGTCGCTGGGCTTTTTTTGAGGGCTTTCAGGACAGAGTTTTCCTACGGCGCTATCAGAAACACTCGTCTCTAAGGGAGCGTGTGGGCGGTAGGAAGGGGGTGCAAGATCAACAGATGATGAGCTCTCTGCGAAGTGAGGAAGCCTTGCTGCTTAACCTCATCAGCAGCTAAAGGCTTCCAGAGCCCTGCTCCCCACATCCCCCCGCCCCCACCCCTGTCGACGTGTCCTTGAGCACAGCTGAAGGGGGACACACTGAGAACATGCCAGAAACCACCACTACACAAACACTTCAAAGCTCAAAAACACATACAGCTCATGGCAACAGATGATCTGGTGTCCAACAACATTTCCAAGAGTGAAGGAAAAAAAAAAAAAAAAGCGAAACAAAAGAAAACCCGGTTTTCATACCAGTGTACGGCAGTATGCAGTTGCATTTGTAGCCAGCGACATCATCGATACAGGTGCCCTGGTTGAGGCATGGGTTGGAGGCACACTCGTTAATGTTAGTTTGGCAGTTAGGACCTACAGAGCAAAGGTTAAAACACAAAAAACACAAATGGTCAGGTTAGGGCTGAGGTCAGGGGTCAAGGGGTGTGTGGGTTGGGGTGTGTGTATGTGTGTGTGTGTGTGTGTGTGTGGGGGGGGGGGGGGGGGGTGGTATGGTCACAACGCTGAGCAGGAAGATGAAGGCCTTGAAGTAACCACTTACCACTGAAGCCAGCTCGGCACGTGCAGTAGTATCCACTGGTCATGTCTCGACAGCTGCCTCCGTTCATACAGGGGTTGGAGTCGCACTCGTTGTTGTTAATGTCGCAGTTTGTGCCGCTCCAGCCCGAGTCACAAATACAGTTGTAGCTGTAGGCAAAAACAAAATAAACAAAAAACAATGGCATCTGAAATTAGCTGGAGAAATAGTTGGAGTTGGAGCTTGATTAGTTAGAGAAGCATGTGGTGCCGATTTGCGTATCTGAATATCCTCCAGTAAATATCGTTTATGTTTATTCATGTGATATAATTAATTCTGATTGGCCTGTCAAGGTATTCTGTCTCCCCCAAAAGAAGCAATTAGAATTGTCTTTCAGGTGGCAGCCAGGGACAGTCAATGTTTACTTCACTGTTAACCAAACAGAGTTCAAAACAATAAAAACAAAAAAAAAAGTTTTTTTTTTTTAACCAAATTTGGCCATACAAAGACAACAAAATGACCCTAAACATACCCATTGACCTTATCTTGACAGTGGCCATGGATGCAGGGGTTGCTTAGGCACTCATTGATCTGTGAGCGACATGTGGAGTCTTGGAAGCCTTCGCGACATTGGCAAGTGAATCCGTTGATGCCATCCACACAAGTGCCGCCATTGTGGCACGGGTTGCTCTGACACTCATCAATGTTGATGTTGCACATTGTTCCTATGAGGAAATTTCAAAAACAAACCAAAAATCATCGTCTCTGCTCTGTGATACAGACCCCCTCTTTCATGTTGTTCATACAATATATGGTGAAAACATAGAAACTACTAAATATCAAAACCATTTAAAGGGGGCCTCCTCTATTCAAACTGTTTCACTTGTACAAAATGTACTGTTTAGGATTCCATTTTATCTCCCAAATGCTGCAACAGACACCATTCAACTGTAGACACTGTTCACATGCAGGGATGGTTTCAATTGTCTTTTCAGTGATGGCCAACTACACTAAACCTGCTCCCACTTCTACCGCCTCCACCTAACCACCTAGCCCTCCCTCCCTTTTGAAAGATTGACTTTCAAAATCTTTCACAAAATCTTTTCTCCCGTTTAAGTCCCAGCTGTTCCGATCTCTTTTCAGCTGAATGCAGACTGAGAGGTGGCTTGTGTGTCCCGTGCCGCAGCCTGGGGACAGGCTGAGGATTGTGCCCCAGTCTCTGTGTGAGAGTGTGGTCTGGTAAACCGACACCTGGTCTAAGAGTGAAGAAGGGCGGGGGTGGGGGGGTAAGAGAGTGCACTCGCTGGCCAGCTGTCTTCCCCCACGCCCTCCTTTGTTTCCGCACCCACCTGTGTAACCCTTTCTTACCTGAGCAGACATGTTCTCGCGGGCCCGCCCAGCCAGCACACAAAGAACCTTTACACTACACAGACACAGCACTCTGTCTCCCTTTTGCTATTACAGGTTCATTACTGAGGTGACTGCTTATTTGAACTGTTTTATCACGCTTGCTGACCAATTCCCTATTTCCTTTTCCAAGCAACCGGAATGTTCTTCTCACCAGTGTAGCCTGGCTTGCACGTGCACTCGTAACCGTTGATCTTGTCGATGCACGTCCCATAGTCACACGGGTTGCTTTTGCAGTCATCCAAGTCGATTTCACAGTTGATACCTGCGGAATCATTTAGTGGGTTTGAGCCCAAAGTTTTCGACTAGAATTTGGTCTCACAAAACAACAAGCATATTGTAAATGACTGCAGAATGAGAAAGGATAAGATCAAATCATCCTCTCAATAACAGAAGTATGTTGGTTTTAAGAGTACATTCACACATAAATCAGAACATTTACAGAGCTATTAGCAAGCTAGCAGCACCAACTGTAGCCTTTCTTTTGTTGGCAATTTAACAGTTCACTTTTGATAACCTGACCACCAGCTCAGTGCTTAAAGCAAGAATAAACTGTAACAGAAAATATCAAACATTTTTTAAAGCTATTATGTATAATTCAGGAGACGGTGCCCGAGGGCTTGAAGACGCTACAGTGAAGGCCTTTTTTACCTGAGGTGCCCTTGGGGCAGAGGCAGCGATAGGCATTGGTGCTGTCCTGGCAGGTGCCTCCATTCTGGCAGGGCTGGCTGAGGCACTCGTTGATGTTGGTCTCGCACAGACGCCCCGTGAAGCCAGCTTTGCACTGGCAGCTGAACGAGGCCAGGCCGTCCTTGCAGGTGCCGTAGTGGCAAGGGTTTGACGCACACTCATCGATGTCCAGCTCGCAGTGTTGTCCGGTGTAACCTGAGTGGGAGACACGCAACATGCCAGACATCTCATAAGTGGAACAACGATGGTCGCTCCAATAATGGACACAGAATTATGATGGACACATGGATTCAGTAATGGTTTAGAATGGAAATAGAATGTCTTGCTAGTTAATAACCATGTATAAATTCTCTGGCATCAGTGGTTCCTTTGAATTCTTCAGGTGTTCCATTAATCTGTACTTCACATCATATGCCCAGAGGTATATTTATATATATGTTTATAAGGTATATATTTGTTGCTAGTTGCAGTTCACAACCTCCAGTCAATATCCATGGTAAACTGAGTCACCAGTGTACCATGGCATACAAGGGAGTCAAATGTATTATGGTGAGTATGGGAAGTATGGTGAGTACAATGGAAGAGTTTTGTGGGCATACCTTCAGTGCATTCACAAGTGTACTTGTTGGGCCCGTCTGTGCACTTGGCCCCATTCTTACATGGTGTGCTGGCGCACTCATCCGCATCTACCTGGCACTGGTTCCCACTGAACCCTAAGCAGAGGAAAAAGAGGAGGATGAGGGGAAGAAAGAGGAGGAGGAGAGGGAGGGAAAAGAGTGGTGAGAAGCCATTTTCTCTCCTGCCATTCCTTCACAGTCATCTCCATTCAACACAGCCAGCCCAGGGCCTGTGTGAGCATTTGGGGAAGCAGGAGGTGGAAAAGGGGGAGTCATGGGTTGGGTAAGGGGCTGAGGGGGATGGCTTGGGGTGGGGGTCTAGGGGTATGGGGCTGCCACCCTGAATCCATTGACACCTCAACCCCCCTCTACCATCCCCAACCCAACTCCCTCCTCTTTCAAACCTCCTTTCAGCAGGAAAGGCATGCCAGAATAGGATGGGGAACAGAGGGGCTGGGGTGGAAGGGTGGAGGAGGGTGGGGGTATGTGAAGGGATGTTAGATTGGGGTGTGGGTTTGGGGGTCCTTCAGGGGCCCTCCTCTGACCATAGCCCCGGGCCAGACAAAAGCTACGCTGTCTGCCCCAATGCCCCACTCGAGCCACGCCGGTTGCTGCTTGCTTTTGTTCTTCCGAAACTTTTTCCATCACAATGGGGAGAATTCGCCCCTGCCTGCCTTCATCCTATTCGCAGACTGGCTCCCACACAATAGGGCCCTGTCTGACCCCGCGACCTCCTCCATTCACTGCCATCATCATTCAGAGAAGCCCAGCAGGCCCTCTCTCTCCCCAGTTATTCTAATCTCCTCTAACAACGTCTGCTGCCTGCCAGTTCTCTCAGCACAAGCCTGCACAATAAAAGTCATGTATCTATCCCTGCATGCATACCCAAACTACTCTCCTCGTGTTTTAAGTATTCTACAGTTCCATTTTGACTTGAGGTTTAGCATTTAGCGCTACCTAACGCTACAGTAATGTTACATTTGCGCCCTCTTTTCAATTGATAGTGACAGACCAGAACTGAGTGACCTGAGTATGTGACCCTCTTCCCAGTTACCCTATGTACTCTGTATTCTCCTGTGGTTTTGTGTCCATCTGTGTGTCGGCCCCTCCAGACCCACTGGGACTTTCTGCACCGGTGCTGCTGTCGAACATTTCAAAAATCCCCGACGTGGTTGCCATGGAAACGGCTGTGTACATAAATGAAAGGCGGCCCTGGCTGACATGGTTTCCAAAGGGACTAATTTACATCTCAAGGAGAACTGGGGGGCCTGATGCTTCACCACACACACACACACACACACACACACACACACACACACACACACACACACTCCTTTTCAGTACAGCATACAGCCCTGCAGATCACCAAATGCTCTTGGATTTTAGCCCCCCGACCGGGCACACTCTCTACACACCCCTCCCACCCCCACCCCCCACCCTTGCCAAGCCAGAGTAGCTTTTCAGCCGCAACGCCCTGTGCAGCCTCACGCCGGCGTGCTCATTCCTCCACATCCTGAGATGAAATGCGACGCCGTTTGTCTTTTGTGAAGGGGCACCTTTAATCTGTCCCTTTCTACATGCCACCTTCCCCGCCCCTACCTTTTCAGTGGTGCCAAAAAGAAGAGAAAAGAGGGGGAAAAAAAGAAATGAGAAAACTCCAATACACACAGTTTGGCGGGAAAAAGAGTCCCTTTTGCTCGTTACATTCCTGAGGCAGCCCGCGCAAAAAGAAAACACACACACACACACACACAGGCCTCCAGCAACCATGGTCACCATAGCCTCTCACCAGTGGAATCCCTTTATAGCCTTAAACTTGATTAAAAAAATTTAAATGAATGAATATACTGGTACTGACCCTACAAAACACAACAATAAAAGGAATGTGAAAAGTGGTGTACTTCAATAGGCAGCTTGGACTTTATTTTGTTGCTTGTTTGGTGAACGGAGACCTGAAGGAGGAAAATACGTTCGGGCTAAATAACAGCTATGTGGGTTGTCTGGCATCAGTGGTTCCTTTGATTAACATCATACATATTCAGTCAATAGAAAGTTCACATCATGTGCACAGACAAAATTTTCCTACTTTCTAAGACATCTTGTTGCTGTTGCTAGTTACTTTTCGTAGCGACTCCTAATCAATTCTAATGGATATTTCCCCTTTCAAACTCCAAACAGTTGTGCATGCAAGCGAGTGTTGCGAGCTGCATTTCAATGTGCACTCTGGCTAAAATAACTTCTAAAAAAGCCCTCTAATGGATTTTCCCTCGGCCGTCCAGCCTCTGCCTCCCTAAGCTCGCCTGGAGGTGAGGATTTACTGCACCCCTTCGGCCCTGTCCTGGGGGGGGGGGGGGTGTTGATGGGGATGGGATGGGTTGTGTGGGTGGGGGGTTTGGGTGTGTGTGGGATCGACCCCCGCATACACTCACCTGTGGGGCACTGGCACTCAAAGCTGTTGATCTTGTCGATGCACACCCCATTGTTCAGGCAGGGCTGGCTGGCGCACTCGTTGGTATCGACCTGGCAGTAGATTCCCTCGTAGCCTGCCAATTAACATGGAGAATCATCTTCAGCATTATTAAGGACAGAGGAAGATCAATCCTATCCCCCTTCAAAAAAAGCTTTTGTTTACCCAGCCAGATTGTTTGTGTTGACAGGTGAATTACTAGCACATGCATATAACATGAGCTTCAGAAATGAGCATGTTGCTTTATGGACCAATTAGCTTGAAGAGGCGTTATTAAGGAGAGCTGAAATCAATCAGCTAAACCTTTGTAGTCCAGCCAGGTTGTTTGAGTTGATATATAAATTGACATCCTATGCATAGAACACATGGTAGTTTAGGGTTACTTTTCTGAAGAAAGGATGTAAAATGACATATAGACACATAATATTGATGTTATGGGTGTGGCTGCACTACTCTGCAATAGCTACTTAAATAAACTACTGACTACCACCTAGTGGCTTGGTGGGGCCCTTACCTGGCATGCAGATGCATTTGAAGCCTCCAATTTGGTCCAGGCATGTGGCATCATTCTGGCAGGGGTTGGACATGCACTCGTTGATGTCGAGTTCACAGCGGGGACCCACGTAGCCCGCTTGGCATTTGCACTGAAACGAGCCCTTGGTGTTGAGACACTTCCCTCCATGCTCACAAGGGTTGGTACCTGAAGAACACACTGGCATTTTTAGCTGACAAGATCAAACCAGGGATCATAACCTCAAACCAGGTTTCTGCATTCAAATTTTTACCTAGCGAACACTCATCAATGTCCTGATCACAGGACAGCCCGACGTAGCCCGTGGGGCATGTGCAGATGGCTTTGCCATTCACGGGGTTCGTGTCACAGTTGGAGCCTTTCTTGCAAGGATTGCTCATGCAGGCGTCCTCCAAATGGCAAAGCAAACCTGTATCAACACATGAGCAAAACCTACGTCAGCACTTTCCCAGTATAAACTTAACACTGATTTTAATACAAATTCAATGCATTAGACTGGATATGCTTGATACTGACCTGTACGGCCTGGGGGGCACTGACAGAAGAAGGAAGCCACGCGGTCATGGCAAGTGGCACCCTGGGAGCAGGCGGCATCGGCACAGTCATCAATGTTTTCGCTGCAGTCGTCGCCCGACCATCCATTCACGCACACGCAATGGTAGCCACCCAAGGTGTTGAGACAGGTGCCGCCATTCTGGCAGGCGTTTGGCATTAGGTCACATTCGTTGACGTCCTCCTGGCAGAGCTGTCCTGTGAATTGCAAAGCATTGGAGCAGGGTCACCTCCTGGGGCAGAGCTCACTGTAGTTGTACTTGATGAAGAAACTTTCATTAAATTAATTTTTAAATTTGAGTATTATTTCTTACTGCAAGACCCAAGGAACAATACCAGGGGTGTCTGCCCTAGCTAATAGGGATCCAATAATAACACAAAAACAAATAAACAAATACTCCATACCTGTCCACTCCGGTTTGCATTGGCAGTTGTAGGTGTTCACTCCGTCCACACACACACCGCCATTCTCACACTGGTGGTCTGTGCAGTCATTGATGTTGTGTTCACAGTTCTGTCCATTGAAACCTGTAGGAATTAGCAGGTTATAAAAAATGTGATTTAGCTCATGCCGTACAGGTATACACAACTCAACTGTCTGCTCTATCTACATGCAATGGCAGTTCAGAACAAAAGCATGTAAACTTGAATAAGCTTACACATAAATCATCAAGTGCATAGCTATTTTGCCCTGGAATAGTGTTATGACACTTGCTGCTCTTTATTTTCATATCTTCATTTGGGAAAAAAGGAATATACATAGGTTGTCTGATACTAGTTTCCTTTAATATTTGGAAACCTTTGTGTCACAAAACTCAGCATTAGCAACATTAAGGGCAGCAAACCTCAATCAGCTGTTCTGGATCTGTCAGGGGGGAGGAGATCCAAAAAAAGGGAAACAGAGGGGGAGAGAAGGAGAGGGAGAGAGAGAAAAAGAGAGAGAGAGAGTAAGAGAGAGAGAGAGAAAGGGAGAGAGGGAGAGAGAGAGAGGAGACTAGGGCAGAAGAGACAGGAAGCTCTGTTGAGCAGAGCTGGAGAGGCTGAAGTCCGCCATTTTTAAATCAAAGACAGTCGCCATGGACAATCGGCCATTTTGAAAAGTACAGCCCAGGAAAACACACATCCAGACTGAGGATGTTGTCCTTCGACCGTTTCCTCATGATAAGCGCAAATGTTTTCCTGCCCTCTGGTACACAATCACACGTTGCACTTATAGGCGTGCAGATAGTCACAGATGCAAACTCACACACACTCAAACACACAAGAGCCTTACGTTTACATTGGCACGGTTTTAAAAGACATGAAAAACATGTCTCATTCATTCAGATTTGCCACTATAGTTCTGAACAAGCTACACTGTCCTGTGTGTGTCAACATTCCAGTCAGGAAATGTTTGTTGAGCTGCAATGCCTCCCAACATGACATCTTTCAGAATAAATATTTTCAAGGTCAGTTTAAAAAAATGCAGCATAACAGAAAGGTTCTCCAGTACTGGGTCACCTTCATCTGGTCTAAAATTCTTTCCTGCTCATAAAATCTGCCACGATCGTTGTTTGATACAACTTTCAATGAAATCGTACGTGTGTTTTCTGAAAGTTTTCAAACATGCAGAGAAACAAACACACGTAAACACTACAAAAAGAAGGCCTACCTGGCAGGCAGGTGCACTGGTAGGTGGAAACTCCTTTCTGCATGCAAGTGCCCCCATTGTGGCAGGGTGAGGGATTGCATGGCATGTAGAGGGTCTCACAGTGTTTGCCAGTGTATTCCTGCGGGCATCGGCAGTGGTAGGTGCCCACCTCGTTGACACAAATGCCGCCATTCTTACAGATGTTGGGGTTCCCGGTGCACTCATTGACATCCTGCTTACAGGTGGGCCCATAGAAGGTTGGTGGGCAGTGACACAAGTAATCGGACTCAAAAGCTCTGCACGTACCACTGTTCGCACAGGGATTCGACGCACAGGGATCCGCCTGCTGGCATGTTTTTCCTGGATAAGACAGAGGCAAAAAAACACACACATCATCACCATCATCATGTCTCAAACACAAGTCCTTTGCTTTTGTCCATAAATAAAACTTGTGGGTCGACTGTAATTTCAATGTGTGTATCTGAGATTTTATTGAAATACTGTATGATGAAACAAGACCCTAACAGTGTTCTCCCAGAGTCTCACCTGACCAGCCAGGACGACACTTGCAACGGTAATCCCTGGTACTTAGGAGCTCACAGGTGCCTCCATTTCGGCAAGGAGAGGTCATGCAAATGTTGTCCGTTGTCGGTGTCAAGCAGTATTGATCCATGTAACCTGGCCGGCAAATGCAGGTGGCATCGAACCGGATGCCACGGGCAACCACTTGGCACGAACCACCATTTGAGCAAATATAGCCATGACAGGGGTTTGGAAACTGACATCTTGATCCCAGGTATTTCTCTGGACACCTGGAGAGATTGAGGAGAGAGAGAGAGAGAGATTGAGGAGAGAGAGAGAGAGAGAGAGAGAGAGAGAGAGAGAGAGAGAGAGAGAGAGAGAGAGAGAGATTGAGAGAGAGAGAGAGAGAGAGAGAGAGAGAGAGAGAGAGAGAGAGAGAGAGAGAGAGAGAGAGAGAGAGAGAGAGAGAGAGAGAGAGAGAGAGAGAGAGAGAGAGAGAGAGAGAGAGAGAGAGAGAGAGAGAGAGAGAGAGAGAGAGAGAGAGAGAGAGAGAGAGAGAGAGAGAGAGAGAGAGAGAGAGATTGAGGAGAGAGAGAGAGAGAGATTGAGGAGAGAGAGAGAGAGAGAGAGAGAGAGAGAGAGAGAGAGAGAGAGAGAGAGAATCAGTACCATTTTATTACCGGGAGCTATAAAAACATTCACATAAGCATAGAAAAGGAACACTGTGTGTCTATGTCCTTCAACATCTCTATCTCTTTCTCATTCTCTTTTTCTCACCACTAATGGTTCATTACTCAGCAGTGTGCCCTACTTTTTAAACAAATGAGGTAGAAAGAACAGAGGCAGCTGGTGAGGCCTTGCAAACGAATAGTGCTCTTTGTGTTTTATGAGCAACAGCCTGCTACCGCCTTCTGATATCAGACACTTCAGTATGATTGATCATAAGATTCAATATGAACCAGCTGTCTCCAAAATGGGTCAAAATAGGCAAAGTTCCCAAGTGGGAGTGAAGTTGGGACTCAAGAGAACACTCTGTAGGGTCAACAAAGTTACCACATAAAAACAGACTGGTGGAAATAGGCCACTATTTAAACCACTGAAAAGGAACAGTTTCCCAGGCTATGAACGCCTGAGTGCACAGGGCATTCTTTACTGCTACAGAGCAGCAGACCACCTTGCATTGTTCTTCTGAAACCATATGACCACTCCACGACACAGATCAAGTTGGATTACATAATGTGCTCAGTCAGCAAAAGTGAATAATTTCTGTGAGAATCATTTTTTAAAAATGTTTGAGGAATTCCCTGAATATTCTCTAAGTACTTTATATTAATCTGTCATCAACATGGATGCCCATTATGAAGAGAAAAAAGATGGGGGGGCCACACACACACATACACAGCATGTTCAAAGTCAGAGGGTGCAAAGAGATTCCATGTAGGTTCACAAAGTTGGGAACCTCTCATTCTATGATAAAACTTGAAAAGCACTCAGAGAGGCAGACCTCCGCTAAGGCAATTCCAGATGGTATACCAGATCACCCCCAAAATGTAATTATCTGTTCATTGTCCTCATATCCACATTGTCCAAAAATTTCATCCAAATCCGTGCCATACTTTTCAAGTTATTTTGCACACAAACGAGCAGACAAACAAACAAACACCAGTGAAAACATAACCTCCTTGTGGAGTAATAAGTTACAGCTTGAGCTATGAGTTATAGCTTGAGTTTGAACACATATTGCAATCTAATCGAAATTCCTATCCTTTACTGACTTGGTCAAATGCTGATTTGATACTGACCACAGACACCATATTGGTCTCCATGTGGTGGGCCAAATGACTTTTATTGTACAAATGTGCAGTCATAACAGTTCAATCCACATCAGCTAAAAAGCCTAATCATCTGGCCAGTGTTAAATATTTGGCCATTCTCACTCTTACTAGGCTGGTTTTGTCATTACTGTTGTGTCCCAGTGATAGGTTTAACACGGCATCATAATTAATGACACATTCTGATATCTGTAGCTCCACACTGGGCTGGTCTGTCAATTAGCAATGTGTGGCAGGAATGTGCAGGAATCGCTTACTTCCTAGGTAAAAGAACATTGTGGTTTGGAGCAGCACATTCACTGGCCTATAGACTGTACCATCACTGTGGTCGACCCCCAATCGTTACCAATAGAAGAAAAGCTCTCCCTCTTGGCCTTAGTAGAGTCTTATGGGACAGGGCAGGAGCCAGGCCTGGGTGAATAGTGCTTTTTAAGCCATCTCTCCAGGGATTAAGATGCTAAATCATTCTGAGCAAGAAAAGAAAACACAACTGGGGGTTGCTAGGGGGAGGGACTCTGGAGAGGTGGTGGGGGGTGTCACAACAAAGACGGGTGAGGAAGGAGGGGGGGTGTAGAAATGGCACCCCTTTACTTCACACAATACTATATTTCCCCTCATTGTCCTCTTGCCATTCCTGCACTTAGCTGGAGATGCACTGAACCAGCTACCAACCAACACCGTTAGCTGTGAGCCCATGCTGCCAACCAGCCCTCGCAGGCCGACTCATAAGGATGTCACAACATCCTAGAACTATCTCACATTGGCCTCTTGTCTCATCTTTGTCTGCATCCCTCCACATGCTCTTCTGTCGGTCATGGAGCTAAAGTTAGTATTCCCTCCATAATCATATCCATTCAGTGTTAGCCTTTAGGCCTCTAACGAGAATAGCATTTTCATACTGGGATGGGTTTTGAGGGGTTGGGTTGTGGGTGAGAGGGTAGGGTTGGGGGGTTGGTGTTGGTGGCTGCAGGGAAGACACAGGGGCCAAATGGGGTGGTGTGCCTGGACCTTACTCTAAAAAAGGGCCACAGGGAGCAGGTGCGCATGTTAATGAGCGACTGGCAGCTGCTATCCATAGCACGCTCCCTCTCTCCTCCCTCACTCACCCCCCTCTCCAGCACACCCTCCTCAAATAGACACACAAACACACACACACAATCAGGAGACAGGGTGTGTGTGTGTGTGTGTGTAGGGGGTGGGGGTGGCAGCTGAAAGGCGTCCCCTACCGCGGTGCAGCGTGGGGAGGCGGCATGAGTAGACCCATTGTTCCACGCGCCATTCAGGGCTGACCACGGGTCGAGCGCCTCCAAGCTGATAGTTGTGCATTCAGCTGTTAAACCTCCTCTTCTCTCCTCTTCTCTCTCTCTCTCTCTCTTCCCTTTTCTCTGACTCAACCCCTCTCACCCCCTTGGTGCCTTTTGCTTTTCAGCTCACACTTCCAGAACCTTCCTCTATCTGAACACTTTTTCACTTTCACTCCTTTGGATGCCATACCTCTGTGTCCCAACAACCCCACCCACACCCCATATTTCACCTTCATTAATCTCTTCTCCCCAAACAAAGACAAAACAAGGTCCCAAAGTCCAGGCTCATTGGAAATTGTTCGTTTAGTTATCTTTTTCCTGTAGTAAATCTTGCTGAACACTTGGGGAATTCCGTATCTTCTGTAGTTGTTTTAACACCTGTGAATGAAGGTGGGCATGTGTGTCTGCTTTCTAAAGCTTTGTTTTCCTTGTCAGTTATAAGGAATAAATTACATAGTACAAAGAATTGCGAGTAGTTTTAGGAACAGCAACAGCTTTGACCCATCTGTGATGAAAACCAAAATTAAGAAAAGGCTTCCTGTTAGATGGGTAATAATAGCTAGTTCTCGGTTTCCAAGCTTTGATTCCTATACAGTTTTGACCAATGACCTGAATCCAATTTAGCTTCTGAACCCTGGTGATTTGGAGTCAATTCATTTTAATTTCCAAAGCCATTTACGACGACTAGCCTGGGAACAAAATACCTGATGTTTACTGTCCCTCTGACTCTTCAAAAGATGAAAGCACCCTTAATAACATTCCTACAGAGAGAGCCTTCACAGCAACCCTCTTTAATAACCCTTTGCAAGAGCCAAGAAAGGGCGGCCTGAAATAAAGGAAATTAGCCTTCAGAGTTTTATGCCTCTTGCCCCTGAAAAGTCACTTAGAAGCAGCTCCACGGCAGAATGCTGCAATTTGCTCAAAAAAAAAAAGAAAGAGAGTAGTCACTCCATTCTGAGCTGCACGTCTCAATGCAGACTGCCTGTGAGCCCATTTAACATGACTCTGTGAGAAATCACACCAGTTTTGAGAATGGGCTCACGTCTGCCCAGGCCAGGCAAATAATAACACTTCTCATGCAGGCATTAAGTGTAAACACAGGAGGCAGGCAGGCAGGCCGCAGGCAGCGCAGCACAGTCAGGCCCCTCGTGGTTCTTTCGGCAAGCAAGCATTAAGGTTACGCAGAGAGTCAACGTCAGCCTGCTGCCCAGAGAATGCCGCCAGTTTGCTCTCTCACTTGGCACACAACCGTCAAATAATCCATTAGGGCTGATTTAGACTGAGACGAACAGACACACAGTAGGGGTCATCTATGGCAGCCAAAACATTTAAAGGAAGAAAAAAAGACCAGTGGATTTTCCCCTCAAAAACTCAGCACACATAAAGCCACTAATAAAACTTTTGCCAAGTGCTTATGACATAATTTAATCCATTCATAAGCTAATGTGTCAAATAAGCAATGTAAATCTCTCAACTGTACCAAAATCCCAACAATCAACACCACAGTTTAGCCCTAAAACCTAAATCCTATTGTCACAGTCATGATATCATTATCAGGCCAACATGGTTTTCCATTGCTACATCCCTTTGTCCCCACCCCATAATACTGCTGGGATCTGTCCCTACAAAAGCCACCAGTAGTCCATGGCAACAGGCTTGGGCCAGTGGAGTAATGTGTGCCTGGACATAGCAGATGTTTTCATGACACCTGACCCCTGGCCAGATGAGACACTGCCACCACCCCCACCCCGCCCAAGTCAGTCAGTCTGCCATCTGCCACCAACAAGTCACCAAATAAAGGGCCTCTTTGAGGGAAATGAGCCTCTCTCTCACTCTCTCTCTTTCTCTCTCTCTCTGACTTGGGTGTCTCACTTCCTAGCTTTCTGCTGTTATCTGGAGGCGAGGTGACGCAGGGGTCTGTGAGGACAAAGGAGAGTACCATCCACAAGCTAAAAAGCCACTAGATTCAAAATATGAGGTGCTATCAGTAGCAGTGTTTTACACATGTGACAAAAATACCCCCAAAAACAAGCTAATTAAATCATTTTGATGTAACTTTTTGCCTTTTCGTTGGCTTTTCAGTGCTTTTCATCCGCTCTCCATCCCACCCCCCATCAGTACAGTACAGTACAGTACAGCGAGAGCCTATAGAAATAGATCTAAGAAAACTTCAGAGGAACTGAGTCTGATCTTTCAGAAAGAACTCCCAGTGTCCCTCGTCTCTCTCTCTCTCTTGCTCTCTCTGTGGAATCCCTAACAGAGACTCGATCTTAGGCCCACATCTGTTTGTTTGCATTTGTCCCTCCCTTTCATGTGTCCCTTCAGACCAAATCCCAAATGGGGGAAGCCATGCTTCACCAGGTCCCCTGTGCCCCGAGGCCTCCTACATCCTGTCTGGTTTGATGAGAACAGCTCCTGGTGGCTTTATGGGTCTGGGAACCAGGTAAATGTTTTCAGGTGTTTGGAAATCTGCTGTTTCGGTCTTGTGTAGTGGGCACAAGGGAATAACAGGAGGATTTTTCCCACTCTATTACTCTTAAGGTCAGTGAATTTTACTGATCGATTTCAGGTGCATCAACCTGAAAGCTTACCTGGTTGAATTTAAAGACAGCTAAGACAAACCTAGATTTATAGAGTTGAAAAAGGAAAAGTTAATTTGACACACAGCTATGTTTTTGTAGGTTTTCTATGACTATAACTACATCCTGCACCTGAGAATCTCCATTACACCAAACAAATGGCTACCAAACCTGAAAGACAAATGGTAGAAAGGATCTCAGACTAGTAAAAATCCAACTCAAATATGCCACATGTTCTGCAGCCAGGTCTTTAAGCAACACCTGCCACTTTAACACAATCCCTCTTTTTACAGCTCAGTGGTCCAAGACGACACACACACACACACACACACACACACACACACACTTACACAAACAAAGCAGGATAATGTTACAGATTTACTACTGGTCAAGCATGAGAAAGTGGTACACATTACAGAGCCCTTTTTTGATAAACAAAAGCAAACATGATTTGTCAACAATGGATATGCTATGTGACACAAGTTTAAATGCGCAACGACTTTGTATGTGCTCAATACTATCAAGCCACAATCAATTCATTCATTGACGTTTCTTTTCATCCAAGCCCCCATGTGCTTGCCAAGTGAGTGAGTAACCCAGCATCCTCTGCTCAACCATGGGCTTTCTGTCCTCATATGATCGGAGAGACAGCACCTTCTCTTCCTCTGACTTCAGAGAGCTCATTTCCTGTCTCTCAAAGAAGAGGGAAGCAGAGCATACCTCACCTCCCCTCCACAACAAACAATGGTGCCATTGAGGAGGCCATTCTCTCTGTTGCACACAGACAGGCTTCCCACTATTGAGTATTTACAGTAGTCCCCATCCTTGCAAAATCTCGTTCAGATAAAAGTTTTTTTTTCTATCAAGTGCTTCTGCAGGGCTTTTGAAGGACAAATGTGCTTTATTTTGATATAAAGACTTCAGATCCTCTAAACAACAAAAAGTAGGCCTTGTCTCTAAGATAGAGGTTAGACTATTTGGAGAAAATTCCCATAAAATTTCAACGTTTTCCTGCACAACCTGTTCAGTTACAGAGCACAGTCTTTTGACTTGAGTTGCCATAAATCAGACAGTCAGACGTCTGAACACTCTTAGTGAGAAGATCCTCTTATCGGGCTCCCAAAGCCACATCTCTTTGACCTAGCCAGCTGCAGCATTCATGTCACATGCCTTGCTGTATCAAGGAGTTTTGACAGGCATAAAATGTGCTGAGGGGAGCAGGTGAACTTTCCACCACTTGACATCTATCATCGTCCTACATCTTGGGCCTAAGCCTCTTGAGTCCAACTGGCCAGTGTCAATCTAAGCGCCCTTGGAATCTCATCGCACCCTTGCCAGACCCGATTTGCAGACATATCTGACTCAGTTGTTTGGCCTGGTACCCAGGAAGCCTTGGAGATAATCAATCCCTGGCTCTGACTGCACCTCATTCTCAGCTGCAGATATGCGAGATGGCATCTGTGGCATGGCATGTAAAGTAGCGACAGCGATGTCCTTCACTACCGCCAGTACCAGGCTATTTCAGTGAGCCTGTGAGTGACAGCTGACACAAAGGCACCTCCTCGGGTAAAAGTAACAGAACTGTTTTTGAGCAGTCTGGAGAGCTATGTCTGACCAAACACTGTGGCAACGACCAGCACAACATGCGTAATTGAGATGTTAACTTATGTGTAAGTCGTGTGCGTTGCTAATAGAAAGTAAGTCGTGTGCTTTACTAATAAAGACTTCTGAATGTGTGACAGCACCAGAGATGATCTAAAGGCAGAAGATCTACAATGACAACCATGCACAAGACCAAACATTCAACCGAAGCGCTCCTGAAGTGCGACCTATTACAAAACCCACTTTCAAGTCTATCATGGATAGAGCTGGATTTCTGTCACTATTTTTGCGCGCACACCTAAACACTCATTCACAAACTGTGGCTCAACCACATAGATTTCTGAGGTAGCAGAGGAAGATGTTGCAGCTTGCTGTACCAAGAGGACATATGGTCAAACCAAATGTCACTCCCTAAAACTTTTCTCCCTAAAAGATTTCTGGCTGACCTGGAGACAAGGTGAAATGCCTATCCTGACTTTGTTAATTGTTTTCTGCCTGGACAGAGCACAATTGAGGCCAAAGTAGTAATAGCCGCCACTTGTGACTCAAACAGACAGGTCTGTCTGTTTTTTGATAGCAGCCTTACTCTTTGAAAGGATTACAACAACATGACTTCACACTCTTGGGACAAAAAATACTAATACCAGCAGTAAACACGCAAAAGCCATGTAGAAGACATTTCATTCACCACATAAATTTGTGCAAAAGTTGACAATACTGAAAACAGGCCAACTCACTGTGGCATCCTATGATTGCTACCACTGCTTTAGTCTCTACAGGGGCATTAGTCTCACCTCCACAGCAAAGGTATACACACAGTTGCAGCATTAGTAATGAGAGAGTCACAGCAACACAGCCTGAGGAAACAACCGGAGGCCACATAACTAAGAGCTTAATGGCAAAGGAAGTCCAATGATATGGGACACCATGCTTGTCACTGGGACTTAAATCCAAGCGAGTAAGAAACGTTTAAGAGGCAAATGTTAACTTCAAGTGACCAAAAATAGACCTGTGAGGACTTATACATATCAATGGAAAGTGAGGTGATAACATCTGCTTAAACTAAAAATACCACTGTAGTTAGACCAATGAGAGAATTAATCCTGATCACTATGGTTGTGGAAAAAAGAAGACACACACTTATTGTTTGAGATGATGCATAAACAAAGACAAAACACATGACATTAAGATCCTTGCCAAAATGTTTCCAGACAAGCAGCTGGAGTTTTGGTCAGTCTTCTTTGTTACAGAGGAAACAATAGAAGAAAGAGTGGACAGAGAGTGTCATCAAGTGTCCCAAGCCCGGACTCTCTCTACTCATCGTATCTCTATGTTTAATTGGAAGAGTCTGAGGACATGCCGACACAATGCGGGCCTTTGTGCCCTGACTGTGGCACGCTGGCTGCCAGTGGAGAATTAAGATGTGGCCCCTGGCCAGAATGGCTCCCTGCATTAGGTGGCCTGCCTCAGGAGAAGCCAAAAAGAACAAGGCCTAACCCATTTCAGCTTTTATCTGTCCGCTCGCATCTCTAGTTTCTAGAATCGTGTCGTTTCAAAAAAAAGAGAGAGAAAGAGAGACAGAAAAACAGTAAATAGACACTTCTAGTCTTGAATGGAAGGAGTGCAGTAACTCTATCCGCACCAGGTCTTTGTTAGAAGACTGAGAGATTTACTGTCAGAGGGACAGCAGGTGATAAACCAGATTATAAATATATAAATACATTTTAAAGTTCTGAAAAGTTTGCAAAAAAATGTGCCAAGGTAATATTTGTTTACCATTGCATATTGCTTGCAATTATGAAAACATCCAGTTTAATTACACTCTACTACCATCTGGCCTTCTAATGTAAATCGCAAGAGTGAATACCCATTGAAAAAAAGACAAAACCCCAAGCCAGGGTTAGGGGTAAGGGGTGGGGGTCTGAGTATTCTGCAAAGCCTCACTCAGATTAGTCACACAGAATTAATCTAGACTGGGGAACAATGGGCGTCGAGCTTCTGGCAAAGCCCAGCTGTCACTACGTGAAAGAAAAGAGAAACAAGATTTAGGGCTTTGAACGTATCTGAGACTTCTGCTGCAGAAGTGGCTTGTATTCACCAACAGCAGGTCCAGAGGATGGGGAAAGAGTGTGACCCCTGACCATAAACGCCCATACACACACACGCGCACTCTCACACACACACACACATTCAGGCACACAACCACCCCCCTTTCACCTCTTACCCCCCCCACACACCACGCACAATCAACGGTCTTGCCGCTCATTCATTGGCTATGGCAAAGCTTTCTTTCGAAGAATGTGCATATGAAAGAAGAAAGCAGAATTCAAAACACAACACAATACCATTGGTTGGCAGGTTGGGGTAAACTTTAACATGGAGTTGCAAAATCACCTGGCCAATTCATTCAGATTGTTTTCACTGAAAGTAGTCTGAGTTCTCAGATGGGAATACAGAAAGTATTCTTTGATATCAATCATTTTAAGAGAATTTATGTTTCGTCCACTTACTTGCATTCTCCTCTGCCATTGGGAGTGGGCTCACAGATGCCTCCATTCAAGCACAAGTCGGGCCCATTGCATCCTTGCCCTGCAACACACAAATCTGTTACATACCTATTCAACAGCAAATAAAACTTTCCATTTCTAAACACACCAAACTCAATATCAGTTCGACTACTTCTCAAAACTATTCAGGCACACACATACACAAAGGGTCTGTTGAAGCGTCTCCACGAGAACAATAAAAATGTAAATGTAAAAGTAAAACGCGTATGCATTGTCACACAATCACAAAACGATTTACACGGTTTTCCAGGTGACATTAAACTCTCAATCCAGTCGGGAGTGAGACTTTGGTGTGATTATTGGCACCTTAAAGTGAGGTTTGTGGGCAGTGGGACTTGACACCAGCCTGGTACATGCATTCTTCCATCTGCAGCTGTTGCTAAGAATGTACTATATTTGGTGGATCCATGGTGTGGCAAGAATATTTCCTTGAAACTTGATTCAAATGCGTCTGTGCAAGTTTTACAAATAAATCAGTCATCATTAGTGAGTCAAAAGCTAGTGATGACTTGCTGTGCGTAGATTACTCTTCTAAATCAAAAGCCCATTCTCACACAAAAAGAAAACGATTGATTGGGTAGGGTAATTGCTTTTAACCAGTTTTCAGGTTATTGTTATTACAGAAACTATTCCCAAAACCGACTCGTGAAAAAATAATCGTTGTACGAATCAAAAAAGATAAATCTGTAGCACAATCTGAGAAACATTCTACATGGATGCATAACATGCGCAAGTCTCATGCAACAAGTGTTCGAGCGCTCTACCATTCTGACACTCGAATTTGATGCTAGCCTAACGTTCGATTTTCTAACAATTTAGATGTATGGTGCTTAACTTTAGAAGTTACTGTAGCATATATATTGTTCATAATCCAACAAAGTGTGAGAGAAACAGGCAACGAAATGATTCACAAAGAAGCCGTCGCGTGCTCTTACCTTTCGTTAGGGCTATCAATACGAGTAGAGTGGTAAGTTTCACAAGGAATCGATGCATTCCTCCTCGTCAGGTTTAAAAATTCTCTTTAATTCCACGTGAGGTTATCATAGATCCACCGTTAATTTTTCTTCACAAAAGTCCAGAAAACATTAAGTAAGGAGAATAATACAAAAATGTGAGCGTTTCTTCTGACCCCACGACTCCGTGTAGTGATGTGAACTCGTTGATTCCCCAACTGTGACTGCGACCCCGTTCACATGCCCATTCTCCGGTCTGCATCTAGGGGCGTACTCCTTCCGCACCACTACCTCTCCAAACTATTCATTTACTTTAGGCAACTTTCTGAAGTGGCAGTGGGAAAAACACGCCCCCAGCTTAAAAACGTATCTGACCAAGTTTTAAGTGGGATGTGCAGGCAATAATTTAGCTTACACATTCAAACAGGTAGGCCTATAGAAGTAGCCTTAATTTCGAAGTATTCTGATTTGTAGTCTTTTTATACTGTATTTAAACTATGTATGGTTTATGTAGAGTCTTGTGTTCTTTTTTACTGTAATTTTACTTTTGTTTACTTTGTTTTAATTTGTTTACTTTTGCACACTATAGACCTACAGTATATGTAGCCTACAAAGTACAAAACTACTATTTTGAAGTGGTGTCTGGAGGAATCATATTTGCATAGCCCAGGCAAATGTATTTGCATAGACATGATCTATGACAACAACAAAACAAAAAGTCATTCAGGCATCCCATCAGAGCATCTGATCATGTCATGGAAGTAAATTCAGATAAAATCTGGGGGCAGCTGTCATGACACAATCCTGTTCAGGTTTTCCAAAGACTGATAAGATAACTGCTGACTATAGACCATAAAATCTAGCTTTACTCCATCAGCAGAAACAATGGTGGTAAGATCCTATTACTGTTTCTTAGATCTCACATATGCCATACAAACATTATTGTATTAGTTTAGTTTAAATTCGGTTAACAATATCTAGGTCACTTCATTAAAGTTTGTGTAGTAGTTGTAGCTTACTGTAAAACATCTCAATGAAGTGCACTAGTTTATTGGAGCCTATAATGCACTGCTTTTATTTCAGTGATTTCTGTGACGCTGTATCTTTGAATCATAGCCATTACTGCTGGAGGGTTTGGGGGTGGGGTTGGGGTTGGTGATATCCATTACATTGCCCATGTTTTGCTAGACAGAGATCCCATGCCAGCTTTTCACAGACAAGATTCTCCTCGGAGTATGCATCTGCTGCCTATATTGTATTGCGTCGTAAGCAAGTAGCTAACATCTCCCCGAATGATTCCCAAGCTGTCAGCAGTAAAGTCCAATGAGTGCTCTTGTTGTGGCTGCAACCATTTTTAGCAGGACATGAGAATTTCCCACAGGCCTCAATGATCAGGGCAAAACATGTCTAAGCCCCTCAGGATTGAACATTTATTTTCTGCAACTCCATTTAGGACGCCACTGTTGTGTTGGTGACACACTGGTTAGGTGAAACACTGCTACATTTCTCTCAAATCCCACAGTTGACAGTTTTACAGTAATAGACAGCTTGCAATGGCATATTTTGCCTGTTGGTTTCAAAGTTGTTCAATGTAATGCAGACAAATCAGATGTTCTAAAAGAAACAGAGGAACAGGAGTGAATACATGGATACATTCTATGAATACTTTCTTTAGCCATGTAAAGATCTCCAGAGTTGTCAGGGCCACCAAAACCTTTACATGAATATTGCTTCAGTGATAGCTATTCAGTTGAGTTCAGCTGAGTATTATGAGATATCTACTGTAAGAAAAGTTTTTCATTGCTCACCCTTTTTTCACAGATTTTTGAAGAATTCCATGTCATCATGTTGAGGGTACGAAGACTAAGAGAAAGCCCAATCTTTTTTATTCAAGTATTCCCCTGGTGCCCACAATTTAGTTGAGATGGCAGATGGAAGGGGAAAACTGTATGTGTTTGGAACATGTTCAGACGCGTCCAGACTGAAGGGAATCATTTGCTGTGCAGTCAGTCTATTTGTAAACAGGACACCAATATAATTTCCACTATTCACCATTTTCAAGAGTTCATTGCTTTGTCCCTGAGTGCTATCTTAATGTGTATGCTGGACTTATTATCATTGTTCTGGCCATCTACTCACAAGGTAGCTTGACAGAAATTATGTTTTTCATGCAAAATGTTTCATGACATGCAATGCTTTTTGCTCAAAAATATGGTTTTGCAGCGTAAAATATTGTACAGCACATACATCAATTGAAATCTAAGACTTTAGAAGTTAGGGGAGATGGTTCAGAGAAATCAAATTCTTCTGTAATATTGTATACACTGGTGTATTTCCAGTGTTGGGTGGGTGCAAATGTACCCTAGGTTTGTCTGTTTGTGGCAATGATATGCTGACAGTGAAATGAACAGAGTTGAGGACAGAGCAAAACCAGTTGAGAATGAAGATAAAGAGAGATGACAGACTGACTGTTAAACCACAAGTCACTCTGGCATGGAGCCGCAGGTAGATAACACCTGAAATACATCAAACATTGCATCTGACACCTTGCTTTGGTCTGGGGTTTACCCACAACATATAACATGACTAGTGTATTATCTGAACATTTCCTGAGGGTGCTTGAGTTAGAGGGAGTCATGAGGATTCAGTGAGGGATTGTAGAGTAGAGTCGAGTTTAGGGCAATGGATCATGGCGTGGGGCAATGAGCAGTTTCCCTACAGTTTGTCACGACTAAAAAGTATTGGACATAATACATACTGTATATCTCGAGAAGTGTGGACAATGCACTCAGCTCAGAATCAGATGGCAAATAGGCCGCTTTTCAAACTGCGGAACTCCAAGGTTGTATAGTAATGGCATCAAGAAAAGTTGTAAACATCCTTTAACATGAAGACAGGATATAAGTAACAATACAGCATACAAATCCCTTTATTTTTATAATACAATCAACACAATAGAGCTTGCTGCAAAGGTACAAGGTCTGAGTGCTCTAAATGTCGCAGTTTTTCTCTGTTTCCTTGGATTAGAGTATACTTTGATCATCAGAATTAAAATGATCACAGATGTTCAACCTGTTTACACTCTCCAATTAATTTGCAAGTGATTATAGCTATTCTTTTTTGTATTGTACTGATCACAGTACAATAGTTTTTGTAAATAATGAAATATACTGGAAATGTCTGCTGTTTCCCAAATAATCAATTTCTTATGTCATGTAGTCCAAAATGTAAAATTATTTTTTATGATTGATTATAATAAAAACAAGAATAGTTTTTATGACTGTATAAAATTATTTGATTGACAAGAATTTTCTCACTGTCTCATTGGGTTCTAAGTATGGGTACAGTCCAGTTTCTTTCAAGTTCTTCTGTACATCCTTTCACTGCATTCTAGGAAATCAAATTTTGTTATGTTGAAAGTAGCAACATTCATTCAGTGTCTTGGCAGCATGAGTAAGCATTATGATTGTTTTTATTGTTTTATCATATAAGAATGTTTGGATATGATTCCTGATCTTGTGTGTTTGGGCAAGTACATATATTGAATATTTTCTTGAAAAATGCACACTTACTAATTTTGAGAAATTCACACCAAAGTGATTGATTATTAGAGAAATATACCACAACAACAGAGAACAACTGTATTGTTAGTAGACTGCCTTATTGCTATCTCTAGTAATTTAATGTATATTGTTACAAAACCCTCATGACAACTAAAGCGGTATGTAACTTAGTCACTTTCAGTCACAATCAAACACTAAACCCTATGGTATGGTATGGCCTCGCTCCCTGACTGATCCCCTTAGGCCTCATGTTTGAGGAAAAAAATGAGCCACTTGCAGCCGTGTTAAGTCCTGTGGCAAATGTTGTCACCTGCAGAAAGTCCTGCCACTTCAAAGACAGCTCCTGCAGTACGGTGAGGGGGGCAGGAGGTGTGAGTGCCGGCCAAATGACAAGCCACATTTTCTGTGGGGCCACCTGCTGAGTACTGTCTGGAAGGACAACAATAGATGTTGAGAGAAGAAAATAACCACAACAACACTCATTCCCTCATCCCTTGAGTTACATGGTGGTATCAGCTGTTAGACGCTGGTCATACTGAACAGATGATATGACATCTGTGCAAAAAAGGTCCTTGTAAAATGCTAAAAATGGCCCTATTGTGGTATAAATGTCCTTGGTGGATCATTAACTGATTCCTGTGCTCTCCAGGCCTCCTGTGTTTTAGGTCGCTCTGCGTGATGCTGAAACAAGGGCACAATGGAGATCTGTGTTCCCTGCTGGTCTCAGCAAGGGATCATAAAAGTTGCGTGTGTGTATGTGTGCTTGCATTATTGTTCTGTTTACACATTCTGTCAACAGTCCCTTAGATCAAAGATGCCTCAACCCTTTCAGTGGGAAACTTGCAGAGTCGTGGCACTAATGAAGTAATTACACACATGTCCATTGGCATACAGTGCCTCTGTGACTTTAACAGCGTCCTCACCTGCCTTCTCCCAGCAAGGCATGCCTCTACCTCTGGTGGCATAACGGACGTGCAGACAGACGTTATATGGCCCCGACATGCAGCGGGTTGGCCCGGCCCGGCCCCGCAATTATAGCCTGACACTGGCTGCTGCCGGGGGGGCCGCAGCCATGCACAGACCTGTTTTTGGCTGCCCGGTCACAAACAGGAAGTCATGTTGAGCCAGTCACACAGAAGCCCTTCCTTCCTTTGTTGCGTGAGAGAGCGCTGAGCAGACCCCCTGTCGCCCTACTTCTCTTTGCTTTAACCCCCTTGTTCTTTCCTTCATGCCCACTCCCAAACCTTACCCCCTCGTCCACATCTTTCATGTGATGTAACTCATTTGTTCTTCACCCAACATTCTTCTCGCCACATTACCTCATGTTGATATCTATGACTGCAATTTACTGAAAATTGTTGTGAATCATCACGATCCTAGATGTTGCTCACCTACCTCTATCAAAGCATTAACAATACTGGACTACCGGTATGGAATTCTGCCATGCAACAGCTCAGAGGTCACAGAAGAGGACTGTTTACAGGGCCATGGGTTAATTTCTATGAGTATGCTCACAAAGAGAACACTTAGTGATTGTAGACTAAGGTGGGAAGTTATGCTTCCTATGATAGCTTCCTTTGTTGATTGATAAGCCAAAGTAACTATTGTATGATTTTGCATGCCATGCCCTAAGTCAAGGCTGATCTCTTGGAGCCAACACAGCAAAAATGGAACGTCTGAGGCCTTCAGGAGTTTGCAGTAGCAAAAAATGGGCATATATATCACACGTGTGCTATTTGGTGCAAATACACTAAAAAATGACTTGGAAAGGTGAGGGCTATACTTTACTAAGTTCTTTTGAGGAAAGATACTGAACTGAAAAGATGTAAACATTTCCTACTTCAACCTCCACCAGATCGTCATTGTCAGGTTTCCCAAAAACCAGCATTTTTAATCATACATCATATTGCACTCATAAGTACTTGCCTTAAAAGTATCACAGCTAAAAAACTGGCTGATTTTGCACATGATAGTGAATAAAAAAAAAACAGCTCTGGAACATTACCCATTTTACCAACTTAACAAATTTATTTGCATTTATACTTCCATACATGTCTAATATCTAAAGTGGAAGTGGAAATAGGACAACAGAAATCTGCTTAGCATTTCATTTTTTATTATATTTTATTATTTGTCAGCGTCCTTTCATCATAGAGTAACATTCCTATTGTGAGAAGGTATACTGCCCACAGATAAGGAGTCATAGTTAAATGCATACTGAAATGCATGAAACGTGCATGTTGAAATATTTGTGAAAAAAAAATCACATGTAATTATTATGGTCATATCAAGGTCAGTCAGCTAGCAGCTGAGATATACACAGATAGATGGTTGCACCTTCATGTATATATTATTGCAAAAAAATAAATAATTCATAACTGCAAAAAATAATTAATTGGATAACATGTGAATTTGTACTGCAAATGCTTGGACAACATTGCTTAACATCTACACAGTGTTGTGTTTCAATATCCATACTTCAATCATGGGAACAAGACTGTGACTTCAGCTTCCTCTTTCAACAGCTCCTGTTCAATTTACACTTGAGCCATGGCTCTGAAAGCTTCACTGACATTGATAGAACACCAATCCTCTCCAAAGACTGAGGTAGTTGATGCAGATGCACTGTTTCCCTCTCATCTGCAACATTTTGCTGGAGTTAAAAACAGCCTGAAATACAACGGATGTAGTTGTTTTTATTTCCATGAACTCACTTCCTGTCTCTGTTTCTGTTATCAACAGCTCGGCCACACATAGTATGAGGTAGGATTAAAGCCATCCATGTTCTTGCCAAGGACCTAAGGAAAGGTACTTGAGCACTGAGGCCTACCTGTCTGCCTGTCCATTTGCTTGCTTAATTGTTCAGCTAACAAGCTCTGCTTTCCCCTGTGAATCAGCAGAACATATATTCTCAAGAGAAAAAGTAAGACACAGGGTATAAATTCAGTGATTGTTCACAGACTCCTCAAATTTCAATCCTTGGTACTCAGGGGTAAACAATGACATTTTTACTGTAGGTGTCAACAATTTTCAGGTCTGTTTGAATCTTGCTGAGTGGGTTGTTATGAAGCCTGCAGTGCCAGGATTATCATCAGAGAGAGAGGGAAAGAGAGAGAAAGAGAGAGAGAGAGATTGGTGATTAGAGTAGGAGGACCTGGAGGCCTGTGAGAACTGTTGACGCAGACAAAAGATCAGTTGGTGCCAATTCATTGGAGGCAGTCAAATAACCGGCTTTGTTTTTTTTTTTTGAACCAGGAGAACACGGGATCGCGTTTCAGCTCTTGGTCCTGTGGGAGAGTTTAGGTGTGCTTGATGAGAAAAGAGTTAAACGATTTCGAGATGTATCTCCATGGACTAAACAGGCTGCACACCATCCACTACCATGCATATAGCTGTAAGCATTCTTGTCCTGTGGCACAGCATGTACTGCATGTATATTCATGCAAAAAAGGCAGAAAACAGGAGGCAAGTTCGTAGCAAATATTATAATGTGTGTAGTGGAGTTCACTGGGCACTTATGGTAATGCCTGCTCTTTAAGGTGAGAGACGGTACATCTGTGGCCCAAAAAATGCTCCTACTACAACAATAATGCCTTACCTTTGTGGTTCCCAGCAGTTCTCCTAAGCTTATTTATGTTTTCCTCTGGTTGCATTTATGTGCATTTGAGAAAAAGGAGTAATTTGGCAAAGTTGGCTTTCACTACACAAAAGAAAGATTGTGAAGCTCCTCTTAAATGAGGGTTTCTCGTGATAAAGCAGAGGCTACCACTAATTAAAGCTTAGTTGTGCATTTCTTGAATCATAATTTGTATGTACAAAACATCAAAACAATAGCACATCAATCAATCAATTAGTTGTAAATGTCTGTAACCTGCTCAGATTCCATAATCTATGTCTAAAAAGTAAACATTTAGAATATGTCATTACTTGGTAAAAAATATATGTAAGCAGAGTAAAAGTATTTTCTTATTTATAAAAGATTATTGCCAATGATTGAAAATATACACTTTACTCATTTCTGTAAGTAGATTGAAAGAGATTGTACAGGATTCATGTTTATGCTTCTAATATGTGTACTGTAATTTATTGACAGACCATGCCATTGGAGCACAGGAAAGAAAGCAATACTGTTGTACTGTACTACATTGTACAAAAGAAAAAAAACACAATTAGAGATGTAAACACAGGAAGCGCCCCTTAGCCATAAATTCACATGCAGCAGAACTCTCTGCAGAGTGTTAGACTGGTCCATATATGACCCAGCACATTAGTTATTTTGAGTTTTATTTCCACCCAGCTGTGTTTTTACACTGTTTATGTTCCTGCAAAGCAAGTTTTCCAAAGTGCCCATTTGAGCTATTTTTCAGGGAGCAAGGCAGGTTATTGGTTGAGCTAATGCTTCATATTCCTAATCATGGGTCTTAAGTCTCAAGTCAAAATTCAACAAATTAATTAATTCTGAATATATTTACCAAAAAAACAGTTTGATACATTTTTAAACTAAGAAAGTTGATCAGCCAAATCAGCATGATATAGTAATCAATAGAGTACAGAACAAAAGACAGGTACATAAAGTACAGAATCATTTGTATAGATGTGCCAAAGCATTTCATATTTGTTCAAAAGATTAATTGATTAATTACTTCCATCATATGCATGAGTGATAACAAGTATGTGGGTAAAATCTGATTACAGAAAATGTGACTGTGGATGTATTAAGCTTTAAATACAACACGTGAACACACAGTATTTGTTTACTACATGTGAGATATAATTCTTCTCTTCACAAGCTGATGCTCTGTGTCATTGTGAGCATCAAAATACAAGTGAAACATCAACTTAAACACCCTTTTCAATTTAGAGTCAGTTAGAATGGAATTTGTTTGTTTGCCAATTGTTTATAGACATGCATTTTACTGTAGAAACACATTGGAAGTTGCCTGTCATAAACTGCACACTGGAACACTGCAGCCTCGATGAACTTTTGCTATAATTGCTGTCCTGCCATAGAACAGGACAATGTCAGTTTAGGGACAATGCACTATGGCATGTTAAATAGTCAAAGGTGTATCTTTCAAAGTAGACACCATCTCCTGCAGTTGACTTCAAGGACAGTGGGGCTAGTAGACGCACATTGTGTCTCTCCTATAGAGTTCACACCACAATGTCAGTGTGAGACAAGGTGGGAAACCTCAGCCCCCGGTTCAGCAGGAAACAGCCAACAATTCACAGTGTTAGGAGGAGGTGAGAGGGAGGAGTGGGGGTGTGAATGGTTTCGTGGGGCAGTAAAGCCCTGTGTGCCCACAGCTGCACCAACAAAAACAGGGACAACATGCACAGCACAACACAACATAACTAACAACAGTCGAAAGGCGAGCAAAGAAAACCTAATGTGTGGTAATTCATCAGTTAATAAAGAGTTTATCACCATAACCACAGCATATCTTATTTATTTTACAACTTGTGTGTGTGTGTGTGTGTGTGTGTGTGTGTGTGTGTGTTTGGGGTGTGCATAGTGGGCTCTTGTCTTGTGTTTCCCACCAGCGGTCTCTGGTCTTTGGCGCTTGCATATCACAAAATCAGTTATGCCCTGATGTAACCACTAACCACAGTGTGAAAGTCTGTGGGAACCTGTGCCATCACCTGCTGCCTATCATCACTTTCCATAAGACAACAGACCGTTCACTCTCTCTGTATCCCTCCAGCACTCTCATCCTCCTCATCTCTCTCTTTCTCTTTTTTCTCTATCCCTTTCTCTAACAGACGGTGCTGGTGGTACAGACTTTTTGTTTACTATCCTGTCACACTTCCAACCCCAGTCTCACAGGTTTGGCAAGTCAGCTGAATTCCCCCAGAGCCTGGGAACAAAGAGAGTGGGGAAAATCCCTCAATGTGTTTTTTTACAGTTCCCTAGTTTTTCACTCTCTTAATATTACTAATCTAAAATCCCTGATATGCCATAGCTCAGATCACAATTCGTTCTACATTGCTGCATCATTCAAAAGTTACAGTGGCTACATTTGTGCTTTACTAGGCCTCTTTGCTGAGGAATTGTTATTATGAATAAATTGATACGTTACTTGTTAATGATATCATACCAGATCAATGTGGAAACCATTTTAGAAAAGCAATAAGCCACACATGGGTTATTCTGGTTTTACAACAGCTAAGAGGGTTTAACAGCACTCTGACACACGTAGGGTTGCCAACCGTCCCGAATTATCAGGAACATCCCGAATTGTGGGTGATTTTTAATTTGACGTTCACATGACTGTTAAAATACAAATATATTTTGTTTCCAACATCATTTTTAGCCCTGACAAATTACTGGCCTTCTATTTGGCTACAGACATGGGTAGATTAAGTTATTTAGGGTATTTAGATAGTGGCTCCTGGACGCCCGTGAATGATAAAATCTCCTGTAGTGCGATCGTGCAAATTTAATTTGCGAGTGGGAGAAGCGGTCAGTAGCAGAAGCAGTGTAAATGAGTGACTGGGGACCAAGGGAGAGACAGAGAGTGTGTGCGAGCATCAGTCCTGTGTACATTTTTTGCAGATATATCCAGACGACCTTTATCTCTGTCATCAAATCACTTCATCATTAAAACAAAAGCACCTGGAAAAAAGTGTCCCTCATTTGGGGTTGAAGAAGTTGGCAACCCTAGATACACATTGAACACAGTTCCCCTTAGCTGTTGTAAAACCAGCATAACACACAGCCTCTCGTGGCTTATTGCTTACTTTGACATTTTGAAGCAGAAGATTAATAATTGGGGACTGTCACTGTGGATATATAATTAGATTTACAGTAAAATATGTTGCAAAGTACAGTATGTACTGTAAGAGATGTTGTGAAATGTGCATTAGGTCTACTCCAGGCCTTTTACATCCCGTAAGATTCTGGCCCCGGGCTGAGCTGTTATGTGATTTATCTACTGGTGTGCCTCTGGGACATGTCTTTCATGTGATCTCAAGTTAACATTAGAGTCATTTTCAGATCTTTTACAAATAAACTGGATCATCCAGAAGGGGAGCTTCTGATAATATTTTGAGAAATGAAAATAAACAGAGATGACAGAGGGCACACTGAAAATGGCCTTCAGGCTTAAAGAATGGCTTTTCAGTATCAAGAGAGCAAATAAGCCTCACTCAGAGCTAATGACAACCTTATATGATTTCAGACATCATCATTTGCTTTGGTTTTTATTTATTTATTCATAATTAATTTCCATACAAACAACAGTGTTGTCCATAAATAAGTCAGTGAATGATTAACAGAGAATGTCAGCCTCGGAAAGTGTACAGTGACCAAGGCTGGGAGTTCCTTTCTCTATGTCCTTCTAGATACCAGTCCAGTTCAGGCTCGCCAAATGTTTTTACAATGTAGCACAGAACAGATAGGACAGAAACAGCAGCCAAGAGTGAGCTGGTATTTAATGAAAGCACAGGATTGGTTTGGGGACAGAGACTCACAGACCAATGGCCAGGGAGGCTTGGTAGGCCATATTTAGTCCCATCAATGTCTAAAAGCAAAGGTCAAAGGTCAAAGGTCAAACAGCTGGAGGAGCCATGCAATGGTGGGCCAGAGAGAAGTGGTCACTGTGGAAGAGGAGACTGAGTGAACAAGGCCACCAGCTTATGTGAAATAACATAAACCCTGGTGACGTTAAGTCATAGAACTGGAACTATGCGACAGGCGATACCATGCCTGGCTGACCACCCACTCACATACAAACACACACACGCACACACACACACACATAAACACACACGCACACTCATACACACACACTTACACACTCACAAACCCATCACATGCCTGTGGCCATACTCCCCAGCCCACAGCCAACAAGCCCAAATCAGCCATGTTGTGACATGGGAGTGACGACAGCTTCAGACTGGCCTTAGTGCAGTAGACAGTAGTGACTGAGTTCTCCATAACTAATCTAAAGAATGTCCCCTGGTCCATCACACTGTATCATTTCCACAGTCCAGCTGCCGTCGTGTTTATGGCATACTGCCTCTGACCACGTGCAGAGAACAACTGAATGAGATTATGAGTTTATAATCATTAGGCTGGGTCTGATACCACCACTGACTGTGCTTGTTTTTCATTTCTTTGATTTCAAAAGAAATGTTGTGGAATCAAGGCATGCAAAGCAACTGAACATGGAGTGTGCTTCCCATACTTACTTTATGGTACAAGTTTATTGTTTATGGTAAGAGGGAGCTCAAAATCTGTCTGTGATTCATCTTTGTCACTGCACAACAACAACACAACCAGGAACTGCGCCCCACAATTGCTTGCTGTTATAAACAAAAGCTTGCAAATTCAGTTTGGAAATAATTTCAAGTGTCATCGTTATTTAGATGTTCCCATAGCTTACGCATCTACAAATTCTGTTTTGACACTGAGAGTGCACTCTCAACAGGGCAGCAGGAAGTATGGTAAAGCCATTTTTACTTTGACTAACAATGAGAATAGGGATACTGTATATGGGCTTAGGTTTGTCTGGTGATAAAAATAAACTTACCAAGTAGTTAGTTCTGGATTTTATATTGCTCTTGACCCTTGATCATATCACATATGACTTTCACTATTATTAGAGAGAGGCACAACTGTTGGTGATTTGTTTTGAAGCACAGCATCCTTACAAGTGTCCTCACAACTCTGTACATTTCATGGCCACACACGTTCGACCAGAGAGCGGTAAGAAACCTTGACTTAATCTGTCGAACCAGCTGAAATATCAGGCTAATACGGCTGCTACTGGTGAAAGGAGCTGTGGAGCAGCGGACATGTGTTGTGGCTCATTAAGAAGCCCCCAGGGGTTTGGGTGACTGAGCCCAGCAGTTGTGGCTGCAGTGAAGGATGCAGTTGTCTCTGCTCACAAGCAGAGGCCCTAAGGTGGTATCCCAAAACATTGCTGCTGATTGGTCATCGTGTATTTTCCTTTGGATAAACGATACTGACCCTCCGTTACACACATGCTCCGTCGACTTGGTCTATCACCAGGTCTGTAGTGGATGGTGCTGCAGAAAGGAGAGGGTGGGGTGGGGTGCCCTACTTTTCTGCTTTATCCCCTTAACAGAGGAGTAAGGAATGGTTTGGCTCACACCACAGATCAAAGGCTACATGCTCCACTGGCATATGGGACATTCATGTCCCACATGTGTCTCAGCTGTGGCTCTGTTCTGTTTGTGAAACCCAAGTCTTGGAGAGAGTGTTTATCACGGTTGGCTTCCACCCCACCCCACCTCCCAACCCCACCCCCCAAGTGACACACCTCACTAATTTAATTTGGAGCCGTTATGGTACACTGTTATCAGTGCCATCAGCTGCCATGTGGCAGCCCACGGCGTGACCTTCAGAGGCGACCTTTCTCCCTACGCTGCTCCAATGCCACTCTTGACGCTGTGGAACAAGTCAATCTCTCATGAATATTTATTGCCCCAAGCAGGGCACTCTGCTGCGAGGCCTAAAATAATCACTGCTGGGATGGGCTGATCAAAACATGTCCAAACCTGACACTGCACAACAGCAACACATCATCCATTAACAATGGTGTATAGAGAGATAAAATCCTTCTCTTGGGGCTTTGAATGATCCATGTCAATACTTTTTAACCACATATATAAGCTAAAAATCGTTTCTATTGTTGAATCAGTAGTCAGCTATGCCAAGGCTACCTAGCGTCCTATGCATGCACAATTTGGTTGATGGAATTGAAAAAGTAATTGACAGACTTACCAAATGGTTGAACATCTATCATTTCGCTGGTGTTTGGACCTACAGAAGTACAGGAGACAAAGTTATTAGATTGGAAGAAGTTAGGGAGATTGGTGTCTGAGTACAAAACAGAAATATAACAGTCTCTCCTCTTGACTCTCCTCTACTGCGACTCATGACTGTTGTTCTGTCTTAGAGGAACAGCTGAAGAGGTTGTATACTCATCATTGATGGGCTGACAGAAAGCAAGGGGGAGACAGAACTGCAACAGTGTGTTTCAGTCGTCAGTCTCATTTTGGTGTTCAGCCATTGATGAATGTATGTATTTAAAATAGGACAGTTTTGTTAGTAAGTGCTTTTGAGGTCAGTGTTGGTGTCAGTGTACACACGGCAAGTCTCTCTCTCTCTCACTGTCTATTCCCAACTCTGTTTGTACTATTCTGTGTATCAGAGTGTGTCTATGTGTGTGTGTGTGTGTGTGTGTGTGTGTGTGTGTGTGAGAGAGAGAGAGAGAGAGAGAGGTTTGTTGATATAACAGAGGCAGCATCAGTGGCTGATCAGCCTGAGAACTCACCCTCAGGCAAGGGGAAAGTCATAATTGTCTCAGAGTGGATGTTTGAGTAAAGGAGGGTGGTTTATTTAATACAGCGTGTCTGAATGTTTGGGAGAAATAGAAAGGACAATGCTGTGGAATCCAAGGTACTGCAAAAGTTATACAGCCAGACCATGACAACAATGAAGTAAAGGCAAACAGTCTGTTCCTTCATGTCTGAAAAAACATAAAATCACTCATGAAATTCTCAACCACGGATGTGTTAGGACAGTCACACAATTTAGCATAAGCTGATCAGTTGTTTGTTGTGAAACTAAGAAAAAATATTAATTTCACTTATTTTACAATCAAATAAGTAAAAATACTTAAAAGTTGCCAGCAGACCATACAGTATTTGTAAACTTGCACCTTCAATTACCCCTCTTTATGCTGACAAAGAGCTATTTCCCCCAGGCCATTAGACATGACAGTCAGACAGTCAGACAGTCAGTCTGAAAGCTATAGCCTAGTGTTATAAGTAAATATATCTTGAATCTGGAATTTTGAATGTTATTCATTATATTGGTCCTCTGGTGTTTGACCTTTGGTTGATTGACCCATATTTTTCATTATGACCCAGGCCTACAGTGAAACCCCCGACAAAGGCCATTAGGCAAGCATTAGTTTTGCATAATCCTTACTTTCTTCCAGTGCTTTGGCAGTAAAGAGCCCAAAGCTTTAAGAGGGTCAGTTCATTACTGACTCGACTCCCATCAATTTTTTTTTGTTGTGTTAACAACAGGCGCACAGACATGAGAGCAACAAATCTGTCTCACCAGGTGCCAGGGAGCAAAGCTTGAAATTAAACAGCCCACTAAAGCAATTATCAGCTCTCACACTCTAGGGCCAAATTAAATAAAAAAAATCGTCCATATGCTGGAGCTGTGGACCGTGGAGCTGACACTCACGGCCAGCCACACCACTGGAGACAACAAGGCCATCGGATACAGAAAGCCAGGGAGCAGCAGGGGCGTTAAGGGTGTGGGGAGAGGGTGCGTTGGAGGTTGAGAAATTGGACGTTGGACACGAGAGATGGAGGAAGTGAGAAGGGTGGGGTAGGGTGGGGGTCTTAAAATGAGCAGAGGTGAGCGCTCTCACTCTCTCTCTCTCTCTCTCTATATATATATATATATTAGTCTCTCTATCTACGATATATTGTTTGTGTGAATGCTTGAATGTGTCCCGGTAATCGAAACAAATTGAGAACAGGCAAAAACAGGCTAAAATAGACGAAAACAGACCAAAACAAACTAAAACAGATGTTTGTATGTCGCTTTGGATAAAAGTGCCTGCTAAATGCATAAATGTAAATGTAAAAGCACACCCAGAAATGAGGAGAGGAGAGGTGGCATTGTGTAGAGAGATGTTGGAAAGAAGAGAGAGTGGTTGGGTGTTGTTGCTGGAGGTGGCAGTGATGGTGTTGGGGGTTGGTGGAGGTTAAGTGAGAGAGAGAGAGAGAGAGAGAGAGAGGTTGCCTGCTGGAGGTGGTGGTGGCTGAAAGGGGAGAGAGAAGGAAAAAGAGAGAGACAGAAAGAGAGAGAGGGAGAGAGAGAGAGAGAGAGAGAGAGGGGTCCCTGGCTGAAGGGAGGAGGAAGGTTCCCATGCCCTGGAGGCCCCTGGGGAAAGCGGTGGCAGATGTGACGGCAGGGTCTCCCAGGCCCCAGTCTGAGCTGGAGGGGACAGGGGAGGAGGAGGACAGCCTCCAATCCATCACGGCCAACCGATCAGGGAGCCACAGTTAACACACACACACACACACAAACACATCCACACAGACACACACATGCATACACATACAGGGGGCCAGGCACAGATAGAGGCGTGTGCCACCACAAGCACATGCTCACATACATGCATTTGCAGAGCACACATGCCTGCTTGTACAGATGCACACGCACAACTGCATTTATATGGGTACAACATTAGTAACATACATGTATGTTGGATTATATGTGGCATGTGACATTCAGATGCTTACATGTTTGGAAATATTCATATAACCCAGGCAATGTTCAAAAACTGAGAATGAGGTCAGACGGCACATGAAAACAATCTATAAACATAATATACATATGAATAGATTTTTGTGTAGTAGCAACAACCTCAGTTCAACACTGCAACAGGCAAAAATCTCATTTGTTCTGTGGGAGAGCATTGTATGGTTACGTTACAAATAGCAATGTTTAACTTCTCCTTTTTGGTTTCATTTCATTATAAATTGATTGACACATGTGTTGACAGATTCCCTTCAGAGCTTGTGAAATGTTTAACTGCCGTTATTCAGCTTATTTCAGATAAGACATGCTGAGACAATCCCTTGAAGGGAAATATAATATAAGGTGTAGTATTTGTGAGATAAGGTCTAATGTCAGCCTTTCAAATGCAAAGACCCAAACTCACTTTTCGCATTCATGGAACACTAAACAAATCTCCCTTGCTTAAAATCTTATTCTTTCTTCAATGTGTCTGACAGCTCTTTTAAAAATGCCATATTATGAAGCATCTATACTGTCATTATGCTGTCTGTATTCTGTGAATAATGTCAAAGAGAAACTCATTCATCCCAGACAGAGCTCTCAAAATCTTGACCAAAACTTGAGGCTGGCTACAGTAGGCGACTTTGCCATCTCAGTCAACCTTCAGATAAATATGAACAGCTGTCTTTGAACCTTTGAACTTCCGCGTAGTGACTTAGTATACTTTGCGTTACCTTAGAAGAGAAAAGAGACCAAAGACTCGATTTTAGCAGCTGCAAACTGTCTGTGCCAATCTCGTTTATGTCAATTGTGTGTCAGTCAAAGCGAGGAGGGCACTGGCAGATAGTGTGACGTATGCATCTGCATGATTAACTTGCGTTAAAAAATTATTTGTTTAAATTTATACATCACATTCATTAAAACACATTAAATTTGTGTGTATATATATATATGTGTGTGTGTATGTATGTATATGTATATGTAGCACAGTGCAAAGGTTATAGGCACCCCACATGTTTTGACAAACACATTTGTCTCTCACTTTCAAATTATCTCTCGATTATCAAGTTTGATAATAAAATACTGGAAATTTGTACAAAGTATTTAAGAACAGAACGTACTCCTGATTCTGGATTGGATTCTGGACAGTCATAGGCCACCCCCAGATTTGTTGACCCAGTTGACTCTGTTGGCAGATTCAAATGTTAAAGGGGTCTTAAAATCAGCTGCTGATCTCACTGCTAAAACAAAAAATGTGGGGTGCCTATATGCACTGTCCAGTATATATATATATATATATATATAGAGAGAGAGAGAGAGAGAGAGATAGATATGATCTGACTCTGTGAGGATGCAGCTGAAGTTCAGTGTCATTTCTGTGCTGGTCTTTGTCATCCCTAGAGAGAGGAACGTTGATACTGATACTGTCTAACAGAGACAAAGACAAGTTTCTTGTTCAGTGTCCAAACAATGTATTTCAAAACTCACTGGCTGGAGTTGTCACTATGCCTTCATACACCATATCCTTTTTTTCCTTGAACTGAATGTGTTTATGTTAGGTACAGTTTATAAAATTGGGGTTGTCTCTGAGGCATAGGCAGGAAAAGAGATAGTTTATAAGAGGAGAAAGTGAGAGAGAGAGGTGGTGAAAGAGAAAGAAAATATGTGTGTGTGTGTGTGAGAGAGAGAGAGAGAGAGAGAATCAGTGTGTATGAGAGAGGGAGATGGAGTGAGAGAATCAGTGTGTGTGAGAGAGAGAGATAGAGAGAGAATCAGTGTGTGTCAGTGAGTGAGAGCATGACACCAAAGGCAAGAGAGAGAGAGAGAGGCAGAGGCTTTTCCAAGAACCTGTCAGCACGGGGCCTCTGCGAGGAGAGCAGAGGAGAGGAGAGGCCTTTATCTCTGTGATGCCACAGCATTATCAAGCCCCCTCGCTCTGAAGACTGGATGAAAAAGATCCGCATTGGATCCAACTTTATATAGATTAGGACTGGAAGCAGTCACACATCAGGACGTCCCATTAGCCCCTTTGAAGCCCTGAAGAGGGCCTGTCAGCGTGTATCAAAGTCTGTCAGTCCCCACTCCGCACCGCATTGCACTGCATCACACCACACCACACCCAGGCCTCACCCGGCGCCTGCTGTTGATGCCAGGGGAGCTCAGTGGCTTGATATTCTGCAGGTGTTTGTGAGGGGCCGGTCTCTCGGCCCAAAGGGGCTTACGCATGATGAACTCCTAACCCTGGGGAGCATACATTACTGAGTAGCCTGCTATCAGTACAGAGGCGTTACATTAAACAGCCATGGAGTTGACTGGCTTGCTACTTTACTGGATGGGGGAGTTCAATAAGCGTATCGCATTCTGTGGCTGACTGTATAGTGGAGGAGTGGTGGTGGTGCCACCTGGAAATCACTACAAATGTGTGTTGCTTCGGATACAGTAACTTTGACTGTTAAATATCAGTCACCTTCACTTTGACCTTCTAGCTAGTTTGTGCTCATTTAGGACTTCACCTGTGTAACTGTGCTGAATAGACCAGGCTATGAGACAAGCAGATCTGGTGCCGATTAAGTGGGTCTATCATAGGTCAAGGATACTTCTATACAGTTCCAGGGTCTGCTCTTCTACTCTTCAAATGGTACAAAAACACGAGTGCAACAACAACAAAAAAGTAAGCAGCTGGCTGACAAAGCTCTGAACCCAATTTAGTATGAATGGTGTCAAGAATCATTTCTGCCTTAGAAAGCAACCAGAGATGGGCAGGCAGGTCTACTCATACTGAAAAACAAAGAAAAACAGTCAAGGCAAAGATGAGATCATTTGATTTAGGAAGACCCATTTTGGTGGATGGACTTGGATTTGAGCTTACAAGTGTGCATTGTGTATTATTCAGCAACGGCTCTGTTTTAGAAAACACTGGTGTATTATCACACTCCCATTTTTAGACAATCAAGAAAGGCTTACTACTACTTTATGCCACAATCACCGGCCGACATTTTATCCCAGATTTAATCCCACTCTTTGAGGATAATACGGACAGTGTGGACGACAGTTTGTTTATCATCCTGTGTGTCTGGTGCCGGAAGACATTCCTACAAGAGCTAACAACCCGTTCACAGCCCAATGCTATTTTTGTAAAGTTTAAAAATAGAATTCGGCAGAGTTTTGAGACATGACCCGCAAACTATGTTTTTCCATTATGTACTACTTCAACTAAGTCCATTTGATACAAAGAGGACATATCCTGTATGTTATAATATTTGCTACACAAAGTGGTACAATTACCTTCTTCCTGTGCATTGAAAAGTAACCCATAACCACTAAACCCTGGGAGAAAATTCTGAATTTCAAGGATGTGAATTTCAACAAGACCTCATTTAACAGATTTGGAACTTGAAAGAGTGAGAGAGTACGAGTGAGAGAGAGAGTGCGAGTGAGTGAGTGAGTGAGTGAGAGAGAGAGAGAGAGAGAGTGTTTGTGTGTGTGTATCTCAGTGTGTGTGTTCCATCAGCACGAACAGAAACACATATATCCCCCCCCAGCCCTGACATTCGAGCAGTTTGAGATGAAATGCGAGGCTCAAAAGTACACATCCAGGCACCAATGCCCCAGTGACATCCAAGACAAAGAGGAAGTATGGGTATGCTGCCCCCACAAAGGGCCACACCGATACTCCCAGAGACAAAAGCCACATCACAGTGGAAACCTTTTTAAACATCTCCCTGTGCTTCAGACACACGATAGCATTGTTGTGGACCGCCTCTCACTGTCCGCCAGTACACAAAGGTGGGTCTTGGGTATAGGCTAAAGAGACAAAAGTAGACCATTGTCTTTGCATTTTAAACCTTTTGAAGAGCTACGTTTTCCTCACCTACCCAGAGAAGAAAACAACTGAAAATGAGATCTTATCAGACCTTAACCTGTGAAATGCAGGCCATTGTAAGCACATCTCTGATGTTTCACAAAAAAATTGTAAGAATATATAGTTTAAAGACACTGAGTTGACCTTTGTGTCAGTACACGTTCAAACATTGTTTTACAGTAAATGAAAACACTGCAATACTGCACCCTACTGGTGAGAAAACCACACACACACACACACACACACACAGTGCAGACAGTACAGACAGAGAGAGACAGACAGAGAGAGAGAGAGAGAGAGAGAGAGAGACAGACCAACAGAGACAGAGAGAGACACAGACCAACAGAGAGGAAGAGAATTTTTTTACATGAGAATCAGTGTCAGAACATACAAACACCAAACACACTCACAGTGGTGTTGTGAGGGAACAAACATAAGATTGTGTACATATTTTCACACTCAAACAATGGACATGATGTATATCTAGTCTCAAGAATTTCTCTCTATGGTAGTGCACTGCAGAAACAGCTGGACGTATGAAGGGTAAATATGTATGGAATGCACTGTCGATATCATCTCCTGTGCTGTGATCTTAAGTGGTCCAGATGGTGTCTTAGGCAGTTTATTCAGTTCAGTTTGAGGGGCATGATACATACATACAGGCTGAGTTTTTGTGTTTTAAGACCAAGCTCTCTCAACAACTTTGCAGAGATAAACATTGTATAAACTTGTAAACATGGTGTTCTCTAGAGATGACCATACCAAAGATTTTGTTTTGTAATAACAAAAATCTCAAGAAAAACATTTTTGGTGTGATAGGTGTGTGATATTTATTTTCCTAACTGGCAAGAAAAATGGATACCCCTTTAGTAAAGAAACAAGCAAAGGAATGGAATTGAAATAATTTACTATGGTAGGGAAATTAATGAATTTATAGCTTATCAGATATACAACATATACTATAATGCACAAATATAATTTGTAATCCAGTATTTTTTACTTTTTTCCTTGTGTATTTTGAACAGTTCCTGAAATACCCACAAATTAAAGCGATTAAACGATTAAAGGTGTTAAAAATACAGCAACAGTACATTGATGTAAAATTATTAAGATTTGAACCTTTTCTCCCATGTGTCTCTACAGTACAAGATTTATAGCCATGCTAGCTAACTCTCTTATCTTCACACAGGAATGAGGGAGCTCCTAATTGACTGAGTTACATGTTTGTCACCCACTGATTGTGGGGGTTGATGAAGGGACAGGGAGGATCCCTCAGCTGTGCTGACATACGAGTGATGGAATTTTCCACAAATAATACAGGACTAGGGGTGACTCATTCGACAGAGAGAGAGTGAGGACACATGTGTGACCACAGTGATAGAGGGAGCACCAACTCAGCACCACTGGTCTGTCAGTCAGTCAGTTGGGCTTGCAGCGGCTGTTTCATCCCGCAGGGCAGCAACGTGTGTCAGGTACCTCCTGGAGATCGTTATCATGTGTGAAGTGTAAGCAGCTGGAACACACACAGACACACACACACTTTCACACACACACACACACACACACACACACACACAATTTATGGTAAAGCCCTACAATTACTCATGTGAACATCCAGACAATATGAGAAGCACAGTCACACCTGCTCTCTGATCATCAGGCAAATATTTGCAGAGTGTGTCTGAGACAGTGCAGGCTCACCAACAGGTCATGTAATAATTAAACAAGGGCAATGAAGATTAAGGGTGTAGTAGCTATATACGCCCATATGTTTCTAAAATACTTCTAGCTGAATTAATATTGTTGATGTTATTTTTTTCCTAAGTTTCATTCAGTTTCATTCTAAACAATTTATTTATCAGAAAAGCCTTGTTATTGGGTGGATTTGACTCCTTTCTTATTTGTAAAGCCTGATGTCTGTCTCTCTCTCTCACAGTTTGTTCCTTTTTTATGTGAAAAGGTCTGATTCTCTTTTGATATGCCAGAGGATACTCATAGTGTTAGTGTTGTCAAACTGGAGGTGAATGCACACTCTCCTTAGGGATACAAATCCAGGATATTAATGGATTCCCTGGAGTGGAAATGGATTTTATTCTCCAGCTGAAATCTATGATGTTTACTTTCCAAACTAAATCACGGCTTTCTTTGATCTGCACATTCACACACAAAGGGATGAGGAGAGAAAGAGAGTTTCCATGTGAGATTTTAATATCAGACCTTTGTTAAAACTGACACTGGGAGATAACACATGCAAGGATATTTTGTGTTATCACTTTAGTTCTCTCCCCTTTCTGAAGGCTGATTTGGGGTTCATCACCTTCAGTATACTCCTTTCAGTGTCAATTAAATGCAATCTTACACCTAGTTAAAGAACCCTGGAGCTGTGAGTAACACTTCTGGTGGAAAGGTGAGACAGTCTGCTGATGGCAAAGTGTTTTTACCTTAAATTGCTAGCTAATCTAATCATTATTTCCACACCGTTTTCCTTATCAACTTGGAAAATGGTGGCAAGGAAGGTAGAAACAAGGATCTGCATTCATGTATTCAGATCAATTTCTCTCCTTATACTGCATAAGACAACTCGACTCTGAAAACTTTTTTTCAGTTCTGATTTTCCATCTCCCCAGCAACTGAGTAGCCTATCCAGCCACATTCAAACTTAACCCAGTCCCATAAGATTCAGACCATTAAACATATGTCATATTCCACTTCTAATCGTCTTACGCCTTACAGTACAATTGCACGCCATGAAAAGAAACTCTTTTCAAACAGAAGCTGGTGACTTTGAAATTCCTAATGAGGAGATTAAATAACGCAGGCGGAGAACAAAGACAAAAGAGTCCGGGCGCAGTGTGAGCGATGCTGGGAACCGCAGCTATTGAGGAGGACTGCCGTCACATTTGAGATAGGAATTGTGAATGAAGCGCCCACTGTAATGGAGGATTAAGGTCGGGATTAGGATGCTTTATTAAGATATTTCTGATCCTCATTAGACCCTTGTTATATCAGACGCATTGATTCCCTCTCGCTTTCTCGTCCACTTACTTTTCACAGCACTTTAGAGAAAAGTAGAGCAAAAGCGAGACGGAGGAAAATTATTATGCATCTCAACGAAGAAAGTTCGACAACTCGGCACGTTTTTTTTCTCCATGCTACACATAGCTTGAGTCTTTGTTCTCCAGTATAAGATCTTCTGTTGTATAAGCATATCCCTCTCAACCACAGCACCTGCGACTGTGTTTACATTTCTGTGATTGCTATGTTATCTTTCAAATAGGGAAAGCAGAGAGGTGTCGTCAGTAGATTGGAGGAGACGTCATCTCCTGAGTCAATATTGGCTCAACGACTCCTCTTCAAGTTACAGAAAGGGTCATATTCTTGACATTTATAATCAACTCTTCAAGTAGCCTACGCAACACTATTTTTGGATACCCTGTACAAATAAGATAATGGACTGATAACAGAACTAAGACCTCATATATCTCCCACTAATATTTTGGTAAATTTAGAAGGTCTTAAATGTCTTGACATCTTGTGTCTATTGTATTCTGTTGCACTAGGTAATATGAACCACAAAAGCACCAAGACCACATGTTTAATCAAACCATCACACCAGTACTGTACAGAATGCTGAGCATGTAAGGGCAGGTGGTTGTAGCCTACTTCTTGCACCTTTCTCAAATTTGAGAAGACTTTCTCTCCCACCTTTTGTGCAAACATGCGGCTGGTCATGGCAGGTGCACAGTGAATGGGTTGGGTTGAGTGAAGACAAGAGAGTGAATGGTGCAGCACGACAGGCTGAGACAGGTCCTCAACACTGACGGGTAGAAGTGGACAAGTTTAAGATCATACACAGGTCTTTATCGGCATTGATTCACTATGGTTTCGAGTCATTACAAAAACGTTCTGTTTACGCACTCGACGCCACGCACTCGAATGAAAGCAGGTGTGATCCAGGTGTAAAACATGCAAATCCTGGCTGTACAATACTACTGCAATTTACAGTACACTGGGCACCCACTCAAACATTCATTACTCATTCTGATAACACTTTGACAAGCTTTACCAAAAAGAGAAACTAGTTGAGAAACTACTTCTGAAAATCTCATGCAATGTAGCTGCTAAGCATCACTGAAAACTCGCCGTGAATGTGCTCTACTCAGTGAAGTAGACCACTCACAGTTTATTGACTGATTCTGTACAAATAATCTGCACAATGAACGGCATCATACTCGAAGAAACAGGTTCCATCTGACAAGGCTACTTGAGATGGATACAGAGGAGTCTTGTTGTACTGGCCCCACCTTGTGGTGATGCTTAGTTACTACCTTGTAAATAAGGAATCAAAACGGTGATAATAGGGTTATAATTTGGAACTGGAGAATTCATCTTTTAAAATGTTAAGATTACTGTTGTCTTTTTTTAGATAGATTACTATGTATTTTTACGGAGATTACGGAGAAAACAAAATAGGACTATATGCGGTACTTCATTTAGGAAAAGTGCTTGAATAGTCCTGTTTTTTTTTTCAGTTTTTCCTGTTTTTACCAAAATTAAATGGTAAAACTCCGTAGAGTATACATTGCCATAGGTAAAAAAAAAAACACACCGCAAAGCAAAATAAGTCACACAGTCAACATAAGTCAACACAACGTATAATTATTTTATGGTTTATTTTATTTATTGAACCAATAATTTTGTTCCGCGTGTGTAAGCCCATGTCTGAGGTCTACTCACGACGGAAGCATGGAGTAGCATCAGGAATGGGCTGACAGCGCTCCACCACTGCGTTGATCTCTCCGATTCTCACGCCGTCGTAGGTGCCTGTCACCGTGGTCCAGTGCGTGTTTCCATCTTCGTACGTGCGGCTCAGTCGGGCAGTGAAGGGGATGTCAGCAGTCATCTTCCTGGCGTCCATCCTCACTGTGCATGAGTGGTTGGGGGCGATGCTCACCTGGATCGAGATTGAGTGGCTGATGGACTCCACCATGGTGGTGCCCTCAGAGAAACTGACCGTTTGCTCCTTGGTGTAATCTACGGTGCCCGGGTTCAGGACAGGAACCTTGCCTTTCATCGTAGAGACGGTGCCGTTGCGTGTCTCGCGGCCGATGTCCCACGTCTTCTTCGTGGTGAGGGTCCTCTCGAGGAGCACGGTCTTCTGCACCTCGCGACACTCGTAGTTGGTGACCTTAACCAGCTGGATGGTTTCAGGAGGATAGTGGAAAAGCTCAACCTCGTCAATACCGTACTCCACATGGGAGATGTGTTGGCTGTAGGCTTCAGTGTTGATGGTGAGGACGAGGTATTTCTTGTACCAGTATTCATCTCCTTCCCAGGGCAGGAAGAAGGCCTCATGCTCAGACACCACTTTGCCCAGGCCATACTTATTCTTGCCCACATAGATGCCAGCCCTTGGACACGTCTGGACTGCTTCTTTGGGCACAGAACCATAGGAGTCTTCGATCCACTCAAGGAACTCAAAGTGGTCTACGTTGACCAAGATCTCAAACTTGATGGCTGTGTATTCCTGGTCACCGTAAGGGTACTGGCAATAAGGTCCTTTGCTGGGTGTGTAGAAGCCAGCCTCACAGTTGAACTTGCAGACGTAGTCAGGGCGAGAGGTGTAGCCGTTGAAGATGCCCACTGCACCATTGGGCAGGGTGCCATTCCAGGGGACCCACTTTAGGTTGGGGTTGGAATCAAATATGAAAGACTCAGACTGTGCCTGAGGTGGGTCAGGATGCCTGACTGGGGCACTGGTGTCAAAGCGGGGCACTACATTACCCTTCTCTGGGTCCAGGGTGAATGCTGTCAAAAGATAAATAAAGAATATGTATTAACTTTAGAATTGGACCTGCATAAAGTATACACATAAATGAATAAGGTTGTGGAATCTGATATACATACATACATACATACATACATACATACATACATACATACATTATACATGCATTTAGAATTTTAAACAGTAGTCTCATCATATTCTGTGCAGTGAAATGGAGTGAAACATTACTCTTATATGGTACATATGAATTCTATCACCACACAGACACGGATAAAAACATAAACTTAATTCCTTATTCTGATCACATCACAGTATAACTAAATGATAAAAGTATCCCAGTGAAAAATAGGTCAGAAATAGAGTTCTTGCTGTTCTCAGAAATGCAAACACACTGTACACATTGTACCTCATACAAATGAAAAGGAGATATTTTATCTCTACATGTTTAGTTTTCCTACTGAAGATTGGAGTGCAGCGCAAATTTTCAAAAGATTTCTAACAGCTCTGTGAAATTCAACATCTGTGTAAACCATCCACTTTGTCAGTTTCACCACCTGACTCACCATTATAGTGTTTTGCCCTGTTTAAATCTTCTAACTAATGGAACTGCTTACATTTTACTCACTGCAATGTAGGACAGATCATTTGACATTTGTCTGTGTTTTCATTTTTTTGCTTTTAATTCTGATGGCAAACAGATGAAGTTTCAATGGGTCTGTGGTCAAAGTGGTGGAACATGACACAAAGATGATGAGCTTTTTATACTGTACAGATGTTTTTTGGTTCTACTTTTTGAATTTACTTGTGTTACTGTAATCTCACCTGCCTCAGCCAGACAGAGCTGCAGGACAGCCCAGAGCACAGAGAGTAGTAGCCTCATCTGATGACAGGAATACACACACACACACACACACAGACACATACACACATACACACACACATACACACACACGTATGTAGACACAGACACAGAGAGAGAGAAAAATGTTAATCACAAACATACTGTATGTTTAAAGCCAATGCCCTCTCTACACAGGGGTGGCTATTAATTTAAGTAAAGTCTTATTCATGATTTACAGTTAAAAAGAAAAGGCATAGTCATAGCACATTAACAGACTCTCCTGCTAGTGAATAAGGTAGGTCTGGCTTAAATATCGGTGTATGTTACACTGCTGAAATGTTTGCTGTTTACCAATTTTGTTCGCATTTTTACATAGTCTTTCATAGGTGCTGTGCTTAACAGGCAATGGAAAACATCCTCTCATAATCTCAGTGCATTTCTATGAATATGTGATGATGAACCAAGTTTAATTCTTCTGGTTGTGTCAGGATGATTTATATTGTTAAAAAAAACATGAGCACACATACACAAAATTATTTGATGTAGTTTTTCCATTAAAGCTTTGCATTAAAGTGTAAAAAATAAAACAGTTTAATACAATGCAGGTCTGATTTCATTCTCATCTTGTTGCTAGTTATTACAGCACTATGATATATAAAAGTAAAATAGATTTTTTTCATATAGATTTACATTAGAGTAGAATTTGTCTTGGGACCAAACCTAATATTCTATAAATAAAAGCAAGCAAATGACTGACACTGGTATTTGCAAGGCAAAGGGACAACATCTTCTTTTCAAGTTGTGACTCAATTTCCATGTACGTTAGCTGCAGAGTTAATGAAATGAAAGAGTTTTAGCTTTACCTTGTCAGGTTTCACCTCCAGTCCTGGTGCACACTGACTGAAGGGCTCTATGAAGCGGTCTTAAATACCCACAATAAAAAATTGACCTTTTGACCTAAAACGTTTTGCATATCTGTACAAAGATTTGTATTACATACTGTAGAATAACTTATTTTATCAGTTTACACATTTATGACTTTTAGACATAGACCATTGTTGGTTGTAGGCAATTTATCCTCATTTGTTGTTTCAAATCATTTTTGTAATAGCCCAAATTCCATAATCCTTTATGTATCCACTCAGTAAAAAGTTGATCAGTGCACAGTCATTACTTTTTGTTTAATTTGTGTTCATGCCACCGACAATCACTTCGTTATTGGTGGATTTCTGTTTGTGGACAGATATCTGTTTGCGTGATCTGTTTGTGGAAAGATTTCTGTTTGTATGATCTAATCATACTAATTGTTCATTAATAAAAATGTCATGACATGTTTCTGAACATGGAAATCATGGTGAGGAATCTCTCTCTCCCTCTGATTATCTCATCCACTACTGAACAGGATGCTGGTGGAAGTCCATGCTTGAGTAAGATTTCCAGAGGAAGGGTTTCCCTACATGTTTGAGCATACAGTATATTCTATACATGAAGTTAGTTGAGTATAATAAAGCAAAGCTGAATTAGATGCATTTAACCCTTTTCATGAATGGTAGCCCAGGGACTATTAGCCCTCTCATGAACCTCATTTCACTGATGGAAATGATAGGAGGGAGAGAGAGAGTGTGAGAGAGATACCGTGATTTATTAAATACTTTGTGATGTACCATCCTTTCCTATCTTGTGTAACTGTCTGACAGAAAGACTTGCATCGTTAAAAGGTTTGTATCATCAAAAAATAAAAGTCGTGGAAATGTTTGTATGCAAATCTTTTATATAGTCACAGAAAAAAAACATGCACAATAACACCACCTCTTATATATTTGTGATATTTTATATTCAGTGACAATATGGCATTTATCTCCAATGAAACACATTAGGTCAAGTCAGTCTCTACTCATATCACAGTGGCCGGTGTATTTGAGCTCATGTTGGATGGACAGTTATCAGTGTGGATTTTAGATGCATGGCAGGGCATCGGGTACTGGCTCACAGCGCTCCACCACTGTTCGGATCTCTCCGACCTGGACACCGTCGTACATGCCATTGATGGAGGTCCACTGGGTCTCTCCATTGGAATAGGTGCGGCTCAGGCGAGCCTTGAAGGGGATGTCGGCCTTGATCTTGCGTCCCTCCATGCGCACCCGGCACGTGTGATTGGGTGGCACGGTCAGCTCCACGGCAACCGAGTGGGCGGTGGCCTCCGTGACTGTGGTGCCACGGTCGAATGAGTATGTCTTCTCGCCACCCAGCTCGATCCCGCCTGAGCCGACGAATGGGATTTTGACATCGATGGAGCCTTTGATGCCCAGCATGGTTGAACGTCCGATGTTCCATGTGTTCTCCTTCTCGGTGGTCTTCTCCATGGTCACCATCTTGCTGATCTCACGGCACTCGTTGTTGGTGACAGTGGAGATTTGCAGAGCCTCGGGCGGGTACTGGAATAGCTCCACCTCATTGATGTTATACTCCACATGGGAGATGTGCTGGCTGTAGACCTCCCTATTAATGGTCAGCACCTGGTATCTCTTGTACCAGTACTCATCCCCTTCCCAGGGCAGGAAGAAAGCCTTGTGCTCAGGTACAACTTTGCCCAGGCCGTACTTGTTCTTGCCCACAAAGATTTTGCTTGTGCTGCAGGTTCCAACTGAATGTTTGGGTACGCTGCCATAATCACCGTCCTTCCACTCCAGGAACTCAAAGTTGTCCACGTTGACGAGGATCTCGAACTCGGGGGCATGGTACTCGCGGTCACCGTAGGGGTAGTTGCAGTAGGGCCCTTTGCTTGGGTTGTAGAAGCCTGCCTCACAGTTGAACTTGCAGACATAGTCAGCGCGGGAGACATAGCCATTGTAGATGCTCACTGCTCCGTTGGGAAGAGAACCCTCCCACTTGACCCAGTTGAGGTTGACGTTGTCCCCAAATTGGTAGGGGTCGGTCTTTGAGCCCATCAGCTCAGGTGGGGTGGAAGGACCAGGCACTGAACCACTGACATCAAGAGAGGGAATTTTATCCTCCAGTTGTGGATTCAGATAAGCCTCTAACATAAAAAGGCAAAAGTTGTAACAAGTGGTAAAAAGAGGGAGATCAATCACATTGCAAATCAATCATTTCATGTCAAGTCATCAAGTCATCAAGTATTTTTATCAAGCAGCTGGAATTACATTTAGCACACATAAAGGCCATGTCGTTAAGTGATTTATGATTTACAGTATGTCAAATATTGTAAAATTAAGTATTTACGTGAATTAGATATTTACGTTTTCCTTGAGCAGGGGTTCTTTTGACTATGTCCAGAAGAGTGGGTTTATCAGCTGGTACAGCATGGAGAACCCCCAACTGTAGGGTGACAATGGCCAACAGAGCAAGCCTCATCTGCAGAAAGAATGTGAATATGCTTGGCTATCCTTAGAATGTGGTTCTCATTTTCTAAACAAATGTACAGTATAATGTACAGCTTGTGTAAATATTTAAATTATATCTCATACAATAGCTATGTACATTTCTTTTATGCTATATGATGGAACTGATTTTTAACTGAAAGTGTGTGAGGTATGTCGGCTCACCTTGCCAGTGTGTCCGTGGTGTGAACTGGACTCAATAACAATCTGGTTTATATACGAGCAGTCAAAAAGATCTCTCTCTCTCTCTCTCTCTCTCTCTCTCTTTCTATCTCTCTCTCTCTGTCAGCCTGTCTCACTTCTCTTTCTCTTTTTCTAGCGCTCTCATTCACACTCACACTCACACACTCACACATACACACTCTTCTTTTCTTCCTCTCAATATATTTCCCTCTCACTCCCTTCCTCCATATTTCTCTTCTCTTTCATACATTTACGTGATACCCTTTTCTTTCAGTATCCCTCTCCCTCTCCCTTTCTCTCAGTGGCTGTCTCTGAGAGAATATGTGACAACAGTCTTGTGTTCAACCCATTACTTACAGGCCAAGAAGTTTGTATTAAGCTTTATACATGTCTTATTCAAGTCCAATCATATGAGAAACATCATATTGAATCAAAGGTCAAAAAGTCTGTCCTTCCTGTAAAATCTGTACATTTTATTTTTTATTTAGCCCACCTTGTGTGAATGGGCCACATGACTCCAGCACAAATACCTGTGTTTTTTCCAGTTAGCTGCCCATACAGCATGGGAAAAATGTCAGCCTCTCAGACTGATAAATGCCAGATAAAATGGGTGATGATTAACACTAGCAGAACTGTGTGTGTTGAATCAGTTCTGGACACTGATAGCAAACAGAATGTGTTTCAGAGTTGAATCATTGCTTGGTTTTGCTGACAGGACACAGATACTGTATGCTGTATTCTGTGGGTCAGGATTTGCCCTTTGGAAAATATGAGATCAAATGCTTACAGGTGTATGCATGGAATTCACCAGCCTCATCAGGAAAAGTACAAAGTGTAAGCTGCTGAAATGTGGAGGTTTGTGCCATTATTACATATTTTGCCTTCTTCTAATAGATAGTGCTGGAGGCCATTAGCCTGTAGTCTGACTGTAAAACTAGAGCTCAGTATCACCAGAGGGCAGCACTGGATCAAACAGGGCAATTGAGAAGTGCTCCCTTACTGCCACTCATTCACTGCTGTGTAATAATACAAGAAATTCATTTTTAATGATAATATTCATGAGTCATGTTTTTTTGTTTGTTTGTTTTTATTATCATGCATATTAGGGAATACTGAAATCATTAAACAAAGGTTACACTAGAAAATAAAACAATAATAAAAAATGAGTCATGAAAATGTACTAAAATGAATGGTAAAAGAAGGGCCTTTCGGAATCAAGCTCGTCTCACGCTGACACATCAGAGCAGTCACTACATGGAGATACAGGCAGGGCGTGAAATGTTTCATCTGACTTTTACCTGACACATAATTCATTCAAATCCCATTTACTGTACGGATATGAGCAATAGCCAAGCACAAAGGCCTAACTGGTTTTAAATGCAATAACTTGCAATAACTCTCATAGAGGTGCACGCTGAGTGGAAGTATGTATAAATGTATGTATGTTGTACTGTAGGCAGGGATGCCACCAGGGGGCGGGAATTAGGATGATTCTAAAGGCTTGGCACTGATGGGAGCCCCTGAGAACCTTTTAGTATTGTAACCAATGGTTGGGAGGCCCACAATTATTTTCTATCAAAGGGCCATAAATTTCTAGCAATGCCCCTGTCTGTAGGTATGTGAGTGTGTGTATGTACGTATGTATGTATGTATGTGGTGAGATATATAGACAGTCATTGCTATAGAACTGTCAAAGAAGAGCTTGGAGGAATGTCAGCACCACCCTGTGGCTAAGACAAGTGACCCATTGGAAATCCAAGGAATAATCTGTAGTTGGAAAGCTCTGTCTGCACTTTCCATCTTAATGTAGATTGGCCCCATTATGGGGCCATTATGGGGCTGAGTCAAAATAAATATTACATTTCATCTGTTCATTAATACCCTGTTACACATTTAGTCCAAAATTGACCAAAGTAAGCTCAGCAGTTGGCCATTTCTCTGCAGCAGCGCTGAGCTTTTACCTCTTGTCTGTGCAGAGAGAAAGAGAGCTTCTTATGCTTGATTGGCTCAGACTACTGGAATAAGGGACCTCTTAAGGGTGCTTCTGTGCTGCACTCCTGAATGGATGAATAAAAGATGCCTCTCCCTTCCCATCCTCACTTCTTTCTCACTATTTCCCTCTCTCCCTCTCCTTCTCTACCTCTCTCCCTCTCTCTGGTGGTTGTGGATGGGTAGGGTAGCACATCTCCTCTCATGTGTAATAATGGCTAAGGTGTGATCTGTATCTCTTTGCTCTCCTTCCCCTCCTCCTCCCCTTCCTCAGCACACACAGCAAGGTGGCGGACTGCGGTTTGGAGGTAATGGATCCATTCTTGTCTCAGTAATACCTGACCTAACTCTTATGACAGCAACATGGAACCAGCATTTATTGAGAACTTTGAAAATAGGGACTGCCTTGGTGGGTTTCACATTCTTCACTGGCTTCATAGTCTACAAGGAGCTTAGTCACAAGTGCAGAGTGTTATCAGGAAAGAAACTGAAACACACTGAACAACTGAATCTTCTCAAAAATTTTTTTGTCTTAGCAAATACAATTATGAAATATTTGGACTTCTGATTTATAAGTAGCAATAGAATCGCAACGTTTCAGTTTTTACTGATTACACCATATAGTTTCCAAAATAATTTCTCCACACACGAGAACATCAATACATCAATCAGACTGAAAAATTTTGTAAAATATGACATATTTCTGTGAAATATGATAAAAGTTGATGAAAGATAGATTACAAGGCCAAAAAGTTCAATCACTATGATACAGTCTTGTATCTCAACCCACCTTTCTAGCATATTAAACCATAACATTCAATAAGTGACGTCAAACCTGAGAGTGTGGGCTATATTACAGACGTTGTGTTAACACTAGACCAAAACGTGTCAACTGAAGTGGTGGATTCCCAACCCTAAGCCTTAATTTTAAGCCAGCCACGTGCACTGCATTCCGTAGATGGGCAGTGGTGAAAGTGAGAAAACCAGCCCTCTTTTCTTTTTTTCCTGTCTCTCTTTTTTTCTTTACAATCAATAAATTTTGTCTGGAGTTGAGATTTAACCCAGACTGTGTTATGACGCACGGCTGCTACTGATACAAGGAGTCATTAAGGAGCTCAGTGAAGTGCTCCCAACCTTTGACGTCAGAGGGGCTAATACAAAGCAAACTCTATATGTTTTATAAACATTGGGGTTTGGGGACGGCACAGCCGATGAGCATGGACGTGAGCCAGTGTCCACAATCCTCAGGAATGCGAGACTGTCCCACCACAACAGAGCAGACACAGAACCACTTTGCCACAGGAAGCAGGACCGACTCCCCTCTTGCACTTGAATGTGGATACCCTACCTGGTTTCCCACCTGGAGCAAGGTTGAAAAGGAAGCAGCACTCACCAGAAGACTGTCAATCTCAATGGTTACATGGAGAACAAAATGCGGGAACACATGCTCAGACTGAAATTGAAATCCACAGTGTTAAATCAGTATTAGTATGTTACAGTGATATGGCTTCTGATTCCACTTCAACAGGGTTCTGAAAACAAAAACTTAGATCTGGATCTGGGAAATCTGGATTTTTTTACCGTACAGAATTTGATTGATTTACAGTCAGTGATGACCTTGTTTATTTTCATTTGTCAGAGGGAACACACCCAACCAGAACATCTGAGGATGTCCTGACAGTAGCTCTTGGAGGAATGACAGCAATGTCAAAGTTTATTAATGGTGTTGTTAATGGTTTGTCATCTTGTGTGAGTAAGTAATCCTGAATGAAAAGTGTGTGTATGACAGCATAAAGTGTGTCAACCTTTAGAGCAGATAAACTCATATATAAACATATTCTCTTTTAAATACTATTGGTATTGCCAGAGACAAGCAATGGCCACACTCAGTACATTTACATGTACTAAGAGAAAATCAAAATTCTGCCTTAGTCCGACTAAAATCAAACTTTTAAAGTGCATGAAAACAACTTAGTCCAACTGAAATCGAACCGGAGTTGGACATAGTTTAGGTCAATAAATAAATTCCAGCCCTGTGCATGTCAACTCGGACAATGGACTCTGGTCCAGTTGAAGCCTAAATCAAGCTATGCTTTTAGTTTGAATAATAAGCACATGTAAGCATACTGGCTGTGTACACGGGAAGCCAGGTTACTGGCTAAACTGGGTAACTTCTGGAGTAACCACTGATCTAAAAACAACATAGCACTTCAGAAACAACTGATGCTTTTAGAGATCAGTGGTAACTCCCAAAGCTACCTGGGTTAACCAGTAACCTTGCTTAGTAGTACAGCCCCCTGGACTATACAATCCAAAGTACAGCTATATGCCCTACTATTCAGTAATACAAGTATATGTATGTAGTACTGAAACCATTGTAGACTCAAGAAATGGACTTCTCTAGAACCACTCTGCCTAGAAAATGATGCATCTTACACTCCAGTACATTATTTAACAATTTCCTTCAGTCCTCTGAACTAATATGTTGGTCCTGAGAAATGTCCAGGTCAGACCACAAAAGTCCTAGAGCAGGAGGATAAATGGCTCGACTTCTTGCTGCCTCTTCTCATATAAATATTTCAGACTTTTTCCATACAATATCAGCAGAATCTCAGCTTCTCTTGACATATCAATTTTTAATAATTAATGCAATAGAATACGGTTTACGCATCCACTCTCTCTGAGCCCTCCTTACTCAGAGGAGACTAAGGTGCATCTGGTACACAGTGATTTAGTGGAGAGCATTTACAATAAACATGTGTGTTTATTGTGTTTTTGTGGTTGTATGGGAGCAAGATGGACAAATTATAAAATACATTTGTTCATGAAGGGTGGAATGCTTGTATGAATATGAATACACACTGGCGTCACTTAATCAATGCACTTGAGACCATTTCTTTTTAGATCAAATGCAACATTCAGTCCCACCACCACACGCACACACACAAAGACCATGAACTGCAGCAAAATTTAAAAGGCCTATTTACCTAGTTATAACTATTTGTTATGTGGATGCTAGGTGCTACTGCACAGCATTCAGTAGCCTAGCCCCACACTCAACCTTGAGGTTCTTTCCCCATCATCAGCTCATTTACTACTATGAAGGATCTGCTGACCACAGCAAAATCATAAAATGCTTTCACTTTCCGTCCCACCCCTCCATTTTCTCTAGAACACACAGAATCGACATCAGCTCCAAGTCAACTTGTGCTGGACGAAAGAGTGCAATTTCAGTTAACTGAGCATTAATATGGATGTCAATGTCGGAACAACTGTGCTGATTAAATGTATTTAACCATTATTGTCCACATGCTGGATAAAGAAAATCTTTTTCTTTGCCATGTGTTATATATTATAGTATAGTATAATATCACTACTGTGTTTTTGAGAAAGGTACTTTTCTTTCTTCAGGTGAAGAGACCTACATGCTATGTAACTGCATTCCGTCATATTAACTGAAGTCATTCATGCGCACACGTTTGGTTCGTGCGCCACAACTAAGATAGCTTGTTGACTTTAGCGGAAACGGCCGGTGCGCATCAGACCGTGGAGCAGAAAAAAAAGAAAAGAACAAAAAAAATTTGCGCTCTCAGACCAAATACACTCATGTATTGAAATAATCGTTCTGTTTGTTTCTTTGGATCGATTTTATTTATTTTATTATTTGAACAGTGAAAGAATAGCCAGTGTTTGTACATTTTTAGTTTTTTGTTTAAAAACAACAACAAAAACTTGTGGGTTAACTGATTTCACACTATCTACTAAACCGGGATGTAAATCTGAGCCTTTTCACTTTCGATTTTTTTCAGAGGAAAACTTATGTGTCATTTTTGTTTCCTCCGATGTTGATGGAAGAGGATAATGCCGGCGGGAATAATAAAATGTCAGTGGATTTAGGTGGACTATAGGGTGAAAGTTATTCCCCTATCTTTTCCACGGGTGTGAAGTGGACCTAAATGAAGATGAAACGTAACTCATAGTTACTTTGAGAGCTACTGCTTGGAATAAATACTCATGGCTAAAGGTATCTGGGCACAGTCCGTTACGGACTTGCACTAAACTTTGTGTTGCTGTGGATGAGACATGGGACGATTCCATTGGTCTGAAGGTAAGATTCTAAACATGCAGGCACAGTATTTGGTATGTGGGCGTTATCAAAAATGGCAATAGTGTAAAAGAAAATAGTGTATGTGTTTTAGAAAAGATGATTAGAGATGTCCAGTGTCCGGCATTCTTCTAACACGAAGAGTATTAGGTTGTGAGCAAAAACACATCGTTGTAATGATTTAGTTTAGAATCTGTTCTGAAATAAAGCTTTGAGTCACAACTGGAAAAAGTGTGACGCGCAGATTCTAAATATGCTCTGAAATTGTTCGGTCGTTTCCTAATGCCTCGAAATCACTAATGCGACGCCCTAATTTGTTTCCTCAATTTACACGTTTCCTCTGTTTAAAAAGGAATTCCTCGAATCCCTACATCCTGTCACCACTCCCAAACGCAATACTATTCGCTTGTTCATTGCCTGCGCAAGCAACGTTCCTATAATTTTACTATATTCAATGGGGAACTGTTTGCAGCAGGAATAAAGCATCTTACATTTCCTGTCCACTATGGTCCATTAGCTTCAGCTATACAGGTGTGCTCTTGGCATTGCCACCTGCTAATGTGAAAGTGTACAGGCTTCCAGTGTTACCTGATGGAAACTACAAGGGAGCCATTGAGGGAGTAGTCCTTCATTTTGGATGACGAAGCAATTTCTCACCAGCGAAAGCTCAAAAGAGCCCTTCAAAAGATGCCTAAATTATGGCGTGTCAACATTTAGGGGAAGCTTACTGTCCCTCCTATATTTGACGGTTTAGTTTTTCATTCCTCTGTCCCCACATATAGCCCTAAGCTAACTGGATTATTTCACCGCAAGGTGCTACTGGATATAATTGCAGTCCAAACAATTCATCTGACATGAAATATGGAGCACCACTGATAATAGTGAAGTGCTTAGTGGGTTGTTAACTGTATATAATATAAAAGTATAATAACTACCACAGCCAAGTTCAAGGGATTATGAAACACCAGAATGAAATGAAGAGAGAGTTTGAAATGGGGAATAAAATGGAACACTTGCCATTTGTTCACTGATAATGGTTGTTTAAGTAAAGCATGTACAACAGACTGTATGCTGTCAGATATCTTTTGGATTTACTTAATGCCACCAAGGTTAAATTGTTTTTTGGATGAAGCAGGGAGAGTTATTAACCTCAAAACATTAACCAAAGCCTCTTCCCTCTACAGGTTGTTGATGGAGAAGATTTCGAATGACAGCCGGAACAGTCGTTATCATAGGTGGACTTTTAGCTGGAATCATCCTGCTGACCATCGTTAGTACACTATGTTACTGTAGACTACAGGTATGTGTTCTATATTACTATACCATCCAACATACCAACATGTAGGAGGCATGTCTGCCTCTTTATATTTTCGGCTGTAACTCTTTGTTTTTGTACAGTGCTTTGCAAATTGTTGATTACCGTCATATATGATCTCAACTTGAATAACACAGCCACGTCATACTTTCTTCATTAACACACATTTTCTCTCACTCACTCACTCACTCACTCACTCACTCACTCACTCACACACACACACACACACAGTATTACTGCTGCAAGAGAGAGGACTCTGTGGTGGAGGAGGACTCGTCGTCATCAGAGGAGGAGGAGGAAGAGCTAGAGGAGGAGGAAACAGACTTGTCCCTGTCCCCTGAGCCTCCCTCACCACCGGATTATTTCACGCGCTCCTACACACCACCCCCCTCCGGGCCTCCCTCCCCACCATACTGCAACAAGCCCATCCTCACGCTGGGGGGTTACCAGGCCAACGGACCATCGTGCCTGCCCTGCGGCTATCCCTTCCGGGGTGTTCGCAGGCCCCCGGGATATGCCCTGTGCCCATCTTGTGCGGGTCTCCTACCCACCCACTTGCATAGACATGAGGGCTTTCGCAATGGTGGGAGCAGGGTGAGTTACCAGCAGCCACAGTCTGACTTCGACACACAGTCGGAGCACGATGGCTTCCGCAAGCTAAACCTGATCCGCTGGGTCACCATGCATGAGGTTGTGGCCCATCGTAGTGTCAGCACTGATGTCTGATGTCCCTAGTCTGTTCTGGAAGTATGGAGCAGTGTGTGGACTGGGCTCTGCCTGCTTTAGCCAGGCTAGCTATCTATCCCATACTGACTTTATTTTGGCATGTTGCAAAAGGCAGGTTTTAATGTCAAACGTATTTTGAAATATTATCTCTTAAGGTTTGTTTGTTTTGCTCACATCTATAGACGGTTTTCAGAGAGCTTGATTAGCTTAGCTGTTCCCACAGGGCTCCTGTTTTAACATTACATATGTCATCTTAACATAGTGGAAGTAGTTTGGGGACAAAATAGAACGTTTTATTTTGACACTCAAGTGCAGGAGGATGGTCAGCAGCCAGTTATTAACCAGGTGGTCTTCAGTCAGGCTGTCATGCTTTATATCTCCTTAGTGTACAATTACTCAAATGAATTTTGTTGGCACAAGGTTTTCGTCCTCAGTTAAGCTAGCGACAAACGTACTGGAGTTATCCCTACTCTGTTTTAAACTTGTTGCTGTTGAAAGCACATTTGCATTGCTTGGAGTTGGGACCCAGTAGTAATAGTTTATTAATGTATAGTGAAGGTAATTTTTGAGACATGAGAGAGTTAAAGAGGCCTGACTAACATGGAATTATGTGAATCATGAACAAGGGGTACATTGTTGAATTTTTACAGTGACTAAGTATAGGAGCCAATGAATACAGGAGAGAACCTACGAAGGAGCTGAATAAATCATATGCATCTTACATAGATATTTCTAAAGCAGTTTTGTTTGATTGGGTTTAATTGTTCTCAACTCAAATGATTGATCGATTATCTTTGGTGAGGAAAGGATATTTTCAGACCAAACAAATCTTAGAGACTAAAGTTATAGATCTGTCAAATTATAACTGATTTATCTATTTATTTACACTGTATTTATGTCTTATTTATTTATTTGTTTGTTTTTCATCTAATTACTTACAGAACTCTGTATAACACTTCATAATACAGATTTTTTCCTTTTCGTGATAGTCACATCATTTAGATTTCTCCTTAGAATATACCAAACCCTTAAGGGTAGGGGCCACTGATGTTTTGACATACCACTTCCCCCGTTTACCATTAGACATGAATAAATAAATGATAGGAATGATGATGGATGAAAATTAATCATAGTGGATTGTATATAATATTAATTAATATATTGGCATACAGCTATATATATAGCTAGATATATTTCTCATCCTAGCTTGTTCAGCACGTTTGACATTCTAGCAATTGACATCAGGATGTTAGACAAAATAATACTGTCACAGTCTTTTTTCATATCCCTTTATTGTCAAATGTTTTGTCAGAGACATTTTGTAGCGCAGAAACAATTTTTTCTTGCCAAGCTAAAATGCAACAGTATTTGTGAATACAAAAAATCAATGATGTTAAACTTTTGAATGAGGCGAAAGCATTGAAATATATACATTTAAGTATAGTATGTATGTATGCACTGTATGTATGTATAACATTGGTGATTGTATTCGAGAAGATACGCACACTCTGTCATCTCCCCTCCGTCACCTGGGCAATGTTTGGTATGTGTTAAAAGTAAGTGTGGTTTGGAATACAAATATCACAACTGTACAATGAGGTGGGAGTGAGTGAGTGCATATTCAACAAGTACATGTTCAAGTGTCAGGAGTCTTCCAAAGGCGAGGAAATAGTATTTCACTGGCTGTATACTGGAAATGCCATGGTTAGCAAAAACAATGTCCAGTTTAACCAAGGAAAAATACAATAAACATGGTACAATGCACATTAACAGTATATAAAAGAGAGATAAAACAGTAAGGTAGAACTGAGTAGGGAAAACAGTGTACTTTTAACCAAGCATTTACTGACACTCAAATCATGCAGTATTACATATAAATAATTTAATAAGTCCTTCAATGAAAATAAGCACATATTTGACTAATGGTAGCTTTGAATATACACGTTTGAAAACACTACACTCTCCTAACCTTTCCCGAAATAATTAAAGGCTACTTTTTAACAGGGAACATGAGATATACATGTATCTCTCAGAGTGCTCTTTATAGTTTTTCAATGAAAGTAGCTCATCCTTCTCCACTTGTCTAACCACACAGTTTCACTTCAATGCTACTCCTCCTTAAATACAGTACTGAATCTTCAATAGCAGTCAAAATGCAAAATACTCGTAAACAAAAACAGATACTCTTGTAGCTTGATAACCGGATATGTCATATTTCTTCATACTTACGACCATGAGATTTCACATGACTTTCATTCACATGAAGGTAAATGAAGGACAAAAGTTAATGACCATTGCTAATTGTACTGACACTTACTCTTTAGTATTTTGGTGCCATATCTTTGTAACATATTCTATGGCAGAAAAAATATGGTATAGAGTTATAAGGGGAGGGGGTTGGACCACCGGAGGTGTGCAACAATGGAGTGTCAGAGTTCATCTTGGGCTCCCATCTCTGCTAACAGACAAAAATGACTTCCGCCAACTGCAGCGTCACGAGCCAGGCCTTCCGCTGTCCACGCAGGGCTTCCCAGGCCTCTGCCGGGGCAACTAGGAGGAGCGGAGAGTCCGGCAGGAGTGGCAGCAGGCTTTGCTGTAGTACCAGTGGCTGCACAGGTTCACCTTCAGGGCCAGGGAGCAGTTTGTGGTGGGACGGTCATTGCAGTTCTCATCTGGAGAGGGCACAGATGATACACTCTATGGTTAACAAGCCACAAAAAAACAATACACAACAACAATAACAACAAAAAACACAAAACAACAAAAAATAAAAGCTTTAACAGAAAATGTATGAAATGTACTGGCAGTGGCAGTTAGAGCAGACCTGGAGGTTCTGTTGGGCAGGGCTGAAGGGCACAGGTCTGCTTGGCAACAGGTTTAGTCAGTGGGTCACATCCTCGAACCAGCTCTCGGCCCTGGTAGCACTTCACATCCCGCATGCGGACTCCTATCCCACAAGTCTTAGTGCACTGTTAAAGATTCACCACAGAAACCCAAAGGAGAAAGACATTTGTTATGGAAATGTTTAAAAAAAATCTTGATGACAAATAAGTGTAATTAAAGTGATAAATGTTTGTGGGTAGAGTGATTGAATGATTAAATGAAGGAGTGATTCACTTCTGCAGCCAGACATTGACAAACTTCTTTCTGAAATGGTCATTTTCACAAAAGGCTGTTCTTGACTATGAGGGTTCCAAAACTAACCTGAAGCATGAGCCAGAACAAAGAAACATAACTGCCAATGAAAGTGAACCTACTCCCACCTTCATGAATTTCACGACTCTCCGCTTAAGTAGTGGTAACTTTTTTAGAAAGATTGGCTACTCCATGACCAACACACTACTGCCAATCCAAAACTTATTTAAACGATTCAACAAACCTTAGACAGACTTGTCAACTTAGTCTAAGTACCAATTGTCTGTCAGTCAACAGATTATACTGGTGGTAAACTGTCCCAAATTGGATAAAAAAATAATGCCATTTTGAGTTGATGATATTGATTATGCATTATAATCCATCAAGTTTGATCAAATAAATCAATTTGTTCTATGAATACTTCACAAGAGAATTAGGAGCTAGCTTACCCCTGACCAAGGTGTGGTGTACCACTTGAAGCAAGGCCTCTCGAAGCAGGTGCTCTCATGCTCAGGACGAGCGCCAAGGTCACATGCATCATCATCGTGGATTTGAAACTTCCCCCCGGCGATACCCGCACACTGAACTATCCTCTGCTTAATGCCACGGCCACAAGTTGTATTGCACTGACCCAAAGATAGAGGTTTTCAATGAGTTGCTATGTTGCACTTCTATTTCATGGGCATGCATACAATAAAATACAATAAAATATTGGTAAAACAGGCTGCAGTAACTATGAACATCAATTCAGGCAACCGTATTGAAAGAGAATGTCAAAACTCACCATAGACACCATAGAAATACATCCAATTTACCATCCAAAATGACATATACTTAATAATATTAGCCAAATCTAAAAATGTAAAAATGTATCAGTTGAATCAATTGCTGTAAAATTCAAACAGTTCACCTATCATTAAGCACTGCAATAGTTTCCCTCACCCTCTCCCAGTCTTGAGCCAGCCAGTGTGGTGGACAGTCCTTATCCCCACATGGATGTATTGCTAGAGGCTTGTTTTCTGAGGAGCACTGGGTCTCAGGGACTACCCGCCCATCTGGTGTCTTGCAGTACACATGGCGGACCATCTTCCCTTGTCCACATGACCCAGAGCACTGAGAGGTTTGACAAAATGTAAAACAAATAGAGGATACACTTTGTTAGATATCTAATGGTAGCAACTGAACTACAAACTGAAATCAAACTGAAGCACAGTGCAGACATTTCCTCTCAACTCAAGTAATCAACTAATGTTGGGCTTTTTGCTCAACCAATTCTCCATGTGGTTAACCATTGTTTAAGCCAAAGATGGTGGACAGGCAGAGCAAGATACCTCTTGATGAGACACTTCCTGGAAGATCGCACCGAGGGGGGGGGGGGGGGGGGCATAGACAGTAAAAGAAGTGGACAGAGGGATCATACCTATCTATGACACAGGAGATAATGAGCCCGATATACATTGTTGTGTTTTCTCCGGTGTACAACAACGGCAAGATTAAGTTACAGGGTGCTTGACATGTAAAGTTATTTGATTTTCCTCCATGGGTGTGTCAACTTCTGTGTGTATTCCCACCCCCTTGGGGGGGGGGCACTATTCCCCCTTTTGCAGTGCAGAGGCACGCTCTGTAAGAGCCCACCTACATTAATGGGTTTTCAAATGAAACCTAATAAGTCTGTTGCAGAAGCACTATTCATTAACATTAATTGACCGCTTTCATGTTCCCTGGATTTGACAAATGGGCTTTCTAATTTTCCATTATTACAAATGTTAGCAGCACAAATGTCAGATTAGAAATGTTAACCTTGCTGTCAGTGCTGACTGCCACTTAGTTTAGGCAATATGCGTCTACGATGCAACAGTGAGCGAAATATGTGGAGGTAAACTATTATTTTACCACAGTGAATGGGTGTGTACTGTAGGGAGTAGCCTGCAGAGAACCCTCCACAGAAACGGAATCAAGACCATGGTTGCACATAGAGCATTTCTGTTCTGCAGATCACAAATTCATTCGATTGCAGTTTAATGTAAATGGGGCATTGAAGTATATGGCAGAAGCTCAGAATTTCACAGAGTATTTAAAAGCCTTATCTTTTTGAGCAATATACGTTTCAGACACAGTATCATGATTTCTAAACCACTCTGGAAAAAAATGGCTTTAATTCATGCGTGCATCAAGATTATTCTGAACTACCAGTTATGTATGTACTTCCTCAGCCTATGTGCCATCTTTGGTTTAACCTTATGTCTCTCAAAGATAAAACAAACAAATGTGTATATTCACATAAGAATTACTTTGAGTGTTTCCTGGGTTGACATTTACATTTACACTTATGCATTTAGCAGATGCTTTTATCCAAAGCGACTTATAAAAAGAGGTTTAACCCAATTATCTATCATATCTCACCGGCCCCCACTCAGAAACGGTCCACTGTCGCTCACAAGGAGGCCCGGTGCAGTTCTTGATCGATGGTGGCCGGGTGGACTCGTCACACGGCCTGGTTTCGTCCGAGCACCTGACGTCACGGGAGACCAGGGCTCTGCTTCCACACTTAGCCGGACACTGCAGTGAGCAAACCAACCAGTCCAGTCAGGCTCATACAATCAAAGGCCAATGGCTGAATCTCAGTGTTCCGGTAACTCCTAATCCCTGAACCATCACAGACTTAACTGACAAGAATCAACCAATCATAGAGTTGATTCATGCCAGTTAGGCCTTTGATGGTTCTAGGCTCAGGGCTTAGGAGAGGACGTTAGAATTCAGCCAGAGTCACACAACATAGTGATGTGTGAATGTATAGCCTGTAGCCAAAATTAAGCAAACACACAAACAATTTGTTTTGATGCACTGGTATCCTTGCATCATAATCACGACAAAAACACACACACACACACACACACACCTCAGACCACTCAGCCACCTCCCACTGTGGGCCACATGTGGGGCTCTTGCAGGGCCGACGCTCAGGGGGGCGCTCCAGGTCAGCTAGCGTGCAGAGGTCATTGTAGACGGAGCTGTCCAGACCTGGTGACAGCATCTTCCAGCAGCGCACAAGTCGGAACTGGAAGCCTTCGCCACAAGTGCGCGAGCACTCACTCCAGCTACTGGCCTCCCACCTGCAGGGGGCGATATGGCCACAGATGCAGATAGAGGGGTGAGTGGGGTTTGTTATGCTTTTGTTTACATTTGAGTTTAAGTTTCTTAGCCGACATTTTTGTCTAGCACTACCTTCGTTATATTGGATTCGAGGGCTGAACAAAACATGCCAGAGAGGTAGCTCACCCCTGCCTTCAGTGCTCTAAGAGCATCTCCTTGTTATTGTTTGGGGGACAGGCTGGCCCCTCTTTGTTTATATCCCATTCTGGGAGCCTGAGTATCATGAGAGGGCTGGCTTTTTTTAAAGCTAAAGGAGCTAAAGGATCGTGAGGAGCTAGTAATTGAATGTTGTGTTTACAAACCGCTTAGCATCCCTGACTGTATCTTTGAAGGGAAATTAGCAGTAGTAATCTCTGAAGATGTCAGAAGTCTAGAAGGTGAAGTAACACCTAGTTAGGCTAACTTGCCATGGCAATGACCTGTTTAAGCCACTCCATTGATATCAGGGTAACATATTTTACTTCACTCTGGAAAACCTCATTTATTAATAGGCAACCAGCCAGCCAGTCAAATGATTAATATGATCCCTGTCATAGGTGATATGGTATTAGGTTACAGTAATATGAGGAACATGGGCTTCTACCTGGGTTGGCACTCCCTGCCAATGCAGAAGTCATGGACAGGCTCTGGTCGGGTCAGAGCATCACAGTGTCTGTCCTCCACCTCCACACCATCGTAACGAACACACATAGCAAAGGACCTAGACACACCTGGCAGGATGTATGGAGAATGTCTGACCACATCGAAAAATGCTTATTTCCAAGACAAAAAACAGGGCCTGAAGGGTATGTATTTTATCTAGTTTGGGACCTATGGTTTATGTTATGTTCCTTCCTGTAAAGCAGATACTGGAATGTGCAAGAATGTGTGTGTGTGTGTGTGTGTGTGTGTGTGTGTTCCATCATCTTCAGTATTTGTGATGTATATCATGTGGCTTCCTGAGGTGTGTGTGTGTGCGTAAGTCTGTCTGTATGCTTGCGTGTGAGTGTGTAAGAATGCTTCTGTTTATGTGTATGCATGCCTGTGTGTGTGTCTGTGTGTATTTGTCTGCTTGTGCCTGTGCCTGTGTCTGTGTGAATTTGTCTGCTTGTGTCATCTGTGTGTGCATGTGTGTGTGTGTGTGTGTTTCATGTGAGTTATTACCGATGGAGCAGGTCATGCTGCAAGGCTCCTGAGAGGAGAGTTTCCAGCGGTACATGTCAGCTGGACTCAGCTTGAAATTTTTCTGCAGGAATTTCTGATGATTCCTGAGCAGGAAGATAAGACATCCCCATAAAACACCACAGGCACTGTGTGTGTGTGTGTTTGTGTGTGTTTTGAGTAGCCTTGGCCTATAATTTCCTGATGTCTTTGCCACAGTTCAGTATATCTTATTATAAACTGTCACTGGCTGAAATCAGACAGGCTATTATCATTCATAGACACACAATGAAGGACAACAAATTCACCCGTACAGGCACACACTATGAAATTATATTTGTATCAGTGCCAGTGATATCTACTAAGTCACCGCAAAGTGACATTATTACACCTTAAAATATGGCTTGAAATTTTTTTTTTCCCTTCTTCTCTCTCTTTCTCTTTCCTTTTGTTTTCTGTGTGTCTGCATCCCCTCGCCATGTGGGAAGGGTAGCACGGTCATGTGATGTGCTTTATGGTCCCTGGCTGAGGGGCTGGTGAGGTGCTGCTTGGACGCCGCGCTGGGGAAGCTAACATGAATTATAAAAATGATGGAGTGCAATTCCAGCCAGGCCCTCAGCTTGGCCGACAATCCTGCTTGGCAGTCTCTTAACGTCTACGCGCGCGAGCGAGAGGGAGAGAGCATGGCTGCAGAACCAGAGAGAGAGAGAAGGAGTGAGTGAGAGGCAGAAACAGAGAGAGAGAGAGGCCCAGAGCACATTCCATTTCCTGGAACAAGGTCTCACACTCAGCTGAGACTATCCAGCATGTCTACAGAGCCACAACTCCAGGCCAGAGGGAGAGCACAAGGTAATGAGATGTCTGTGGTCTGATTAGCATCCAAATAGAGCTATAATAATTCTACGTGACTGCACAGATATGGACAATGATATGATGGGCTGTTCTGTAACAGGGTAACGCTAACACACTAAAAGAAAGGGGAACTCAGTACTCAGCATCTCTGCTGTCAATCAGAGCCTGGTTTCACTGAGTACCAAAGTGTCATTGACTTGCAGGTCTGTGTGTGGTGTGTGAGTGTGTATGTGTATGAATGTTTTCTTACCTGGTCCGACTCGTGCGGTTTCCATTCCTAAGCCCAGGGAACTGGGTCCTGTTCTGAGGGGGCACGTCTCCGGTTTCGTTGCTCCTTCGTGCAAGCGTGAACTCCAGCAGAGCTGAGCCGTTCAGACTGAAGCCGGCGTTCACCTCCAGGCTTCCGTAGTCCAGGTCCAGAGGCCCCATCTCGGCCGAGAATTGTCCCTCGCCCTGTGTCAGGAGCTGATTGGTTGTAATGTTGACTGTCAGCTTGTCCTGACCCACCTGCTCGCCCATCAGCATTCGCCAGATTAGGTTCTCGGAGTCGGTCAATTTGTCCCCAAACCTGTTGGGAGTGGCTAATGGTGGAGCCACCAAGCCACTGGGCTGGGTACTATTTCCCTCTGTGGAGTAAAACACACCAGCTACAAGTAAGGAGACTTTACGTTCACCTACAATAAATTGATTTAGTTCAGATACTTCAATACATACTTTGTTGACTCGATTCTACAATACCTGATGAAGGTTGTGTCACATGTTTGACTTTAGTAAACTGAATAATAACTCAGACTTATTGAGGCACTTACATAGGAGTTGTGGAGGAAGTGGATTTTTAGTAAAAACTTGTTTGACTTGCATTGACTTTACTCTGCAATACCTGCTGCAGATTATGTCCTTTTGACTTATGTCACGTTATTGTAGCAGACAGCATGATAAATCAGATTGAGAAAGGCACCGGCGTATGGGCTTTTGATAATGTGTGGACAGTAAAGGCAACCTCCCAACATGCATCTGAGGGCCTTCCACCATTCTTCCTTCTTTCAGAGATCGCTGACCCGATCTGATGCCAAGGGCCCCACTACAGAGCTATTTGTCTATTTTTAGACGTGGTATGTTGGTGATGAGTGAGAGAGGGTGGCTTAAAAATGCTCACTGAATTTTTCATCCCTCTCCGCTCATCTTTTGGGTGTGTGTTCATGAATAATTGAGGAGGCCTATGGGCCAGCAAAAAGACTATCTCTGAAAAAAAAACATCTAGTGTTTCACTGCATCTGGGTTGTAAGGTAGTGATGTATGTGCCACTCAGTGGGGAGCCCGGCACTTTCTGTAGAGAGCCTGCCAATACTAGAAGGCCATAATTGCACTGACAATGTCTCAAGGGTCAGAAGAGATGGATTTTGATCTTCATGGATGGGAAAGGGTCAGAAGACATGACCCAAAAAGAAATGTTGATAGTAAGGAGAATTGTTATTTTTTATTAAGCATTTGGAGAGTTAAAGTGTTTTGTTTGAACATATTCACAAAGGAGTAAAATAACATACACCATACTGAGTGTGATTCTGAGGGTGACTGATTATTTGAAGAACCTGTCAACATGTAAGATCAGCGAAACATAAACAGTGAGGAGGATTCATACTGAAATGTGTGTGTGTGTGTGTGAGTGTCTGTGTGAGTGTGCGTGTGTGTGTGTATATGTGTGTGCCTGTGTTCACCTGAGTGCCCTGGCTGCTGTGGCGTTGCTGAAGCTCCTCCATCCTCACAGTCGGCTCCTCCAGCTGTCTCTGTGTACACCTCATTGGACACTTGGCCGATCTTCTGGCTCTCGCCACCACCACCCGCCATCTCTGGGGCCGAACCAGGCCTCAGCACACGGCTTGGCTCGCCCTCCAGACCCACGCTGTCATACACAGTGTCGTTCTGAGACTGCACACGGCCCACCTCCACCGAGATGTCTCCGTTTCCTCCAGCGTCAGGGCCAGTGTAAAGTGGGGGCTGAGAGACCGGAGGGAGAGAGTCCCGGAGAACTGTGTACTCGTAGGTGATATAAGGATTCCGTCCGTTCTGGTTCCACACCTTAAGGGACACAGGTTAGAGCCTAATGTAGATGCCTGTCCAGCACAAGTCCATGACAGTTTCCCTACTTAGCTTTGTGCAGACTTCTCATTACCTCTCTACTCTAGGGGTTAATAAGAAAATATGATGACCTATATTAATCTCAAACCTAGCATATGGCATTATGTAAGCCATCAACTATTAAAGCCCTGTTTGAAGGAAGAGTCTTTTTTTTGGAAGTAGAATGGCAGGAGAAATTTAAATAGTGTTAGGTTCTTAATGCCTTCAAGATTGTTTATGACTTGAACTCACCAGAACACTCAGAGTGTAACCTGTATGACACTGAAGGACTTAAAGTTTTGACAAACATCAGTCAAATTTACACACATTACAGATTGCATTATTTAACTCTGATGTACAGGAGTGATTTGAATCTGAAACTAATCCAAGTCCTCAGGACAGACAACACAGTAGTAGTAGCTTCATTTAGCATTACAGTGCAAAGTGCTTGCTCAAGTCAGTCCCCCTTGAGATAATGCATCACACTCAGTCAGCATCACAGATGCCAGAACTGCGGCCAGCACTTTCAATCAAACATGGCCAGCGAGTAAGATTACCCAGTGGGCGCTTGACGGCGGAGAGAGGACCTCGGCTACAGTACCAGAACATTGATGGGCTGGTCAATTGGCCCTTTGGCCACGATGTACTCGATCCCTGTTTCGTACACATCTGTGGGCCGCCGGTACTTGAAGATGGTGCCTGCGGCGTGGAAGTTCTGCGGGGCGTCCACCTTGTATGCACCATTGAAGAAGAAATTCCCAGCTTGGTCTGTCACAGCTGCAGAGACGAGAGGAAGATTTTTTTTTAAGAAATTTGTGACCATTGCTTAATGGATAGATGACTTGACATCAAATACGCAGGATGACATTTCCAGTCACTCAAAAGCCCTCAAAAGAAGCTTGCTTCATTGGTCCAGACCGGGGGCAAATTAAGGTACAATACAAAAATACATCACTTTAAATAGTAACAATATATATGCCTACACCCATATGTGGTCAGTTCTGTTTTATTTGTACTTTTAAGTAAAAAAGATGTCTCGGTTAAATAGTTGCTTCAAGTTAGTAAACTCATGGACTGATGGCATTGTCTGTCTATGGTATATGAGAGGTTTGCATACCTAAGATATCAGCTGACTTTTTCCTTTCAATGATCTGAATATCCCAGGACCCCTCAGGGATTTGAGTGATGAAAGAATATCCTTCATAAAAAGAGAAAAACACAGATAAATTAATGACTTGATGGTTCAAGAAAAAAATTGTTTTATTTAAAATGTCATGGTATTCTGGTTTTAATTAGATGGATTTCCTAAAGGATTCCATCTTCTAAACACATTACAACTTCATCAAGAGAGAAAGTGAGTGAAGTTTTCATCTCAGCATCAAATCCATTAAAAGAGGCAGTGCCAACCATTTGACAGTTTCTGTATCCCCTAAGGTACTGTATGTAATTGATCAACTGCATGTAACAAACTAGAAAGCCAACCTACCCAGAGTAGATGCCCCACGTCGGAAGTTTCCAGTGACTCTACTGCAGCTGCTTCCATCTCCTTGACAGACACCACACTTATCCAGTATTTTGGGTGAGAAGAGCACTCCATCACACCCGATTGGCTGGGTAATTATAAGATAAAGCCCTTCCAAAACTTACTCACTCTGAAGGAAGTCATGAATGTGACAGCTACTGCAGTCTAAAGGTCTGTGTTCTTTTTTGCACAGTAGGGAAAAGGTAATTTGATTCATTTCTAAGGTCTGAGACAACCTTGTCTCCATTTGGTCAGGGCCAAATTGTTACATTACACACCCTTGTGAAAATTCCTTTGTCCTGGCATTGACGTCACAACAGGAGCCACAAAAATGCACTGTTACAGTATTACTGGGGGTGGAAATGCCAGGTTCGGAGAGCGAAAGTCCTCCCCGGTGTTTTGTGTCAGCCACCTGGATTTGCTAATAAGCTTGATTCCTGAAACAGGAGGCAGAGTGCCCCCTACCCCCACCCCCACCACCAACCCCACCCCCACCCCCACCCCTACACACCCCCCCACCCCCATCCCCGCCCCAGTGAAATCAGCTGTCTCTGTCCTGGAGTGAAAACATGGCTATGCTATTTAATTTCCCTCTTTCTCTCTCCACTTGAACCCTCTCCACCCCCCAGACGGACATGGAAGTGTGCTAAATGAGACCTCAGCAATAATAAAAAAAAAAATGTTTTGGAAACACGCAGATTTGCAGGTGTCTACCATACCTCACATCTGCCGTTGACACACACCCCCCTGTAGCTGCTGTACTTGCAAGACGTGCCGTCACGGGCCGGCACCATGAGCTGCCGCTGGCCGTCAGTGGTTGTGCAGTGGAGATCACAGGGGTTGCTGGAGATATGCACATAGTCGTCTGCAAGATAAGGACACATCTGTTTTTTATTGTCATTTGTTTACCATTACAGAGTCTTGAACTGATTACACAGTTTCTCCTTAGATTGCAATCTGCATAGACACCACACATAAGTCTTTGTCAAAAAATTCCAGACACCTTAGTATTTACTGTTTGTTTAGAGATATTTGGCTTCACCTGACTTATCAGCGTCCAATCTTAAATGTTTTGTTTCTTTAAGTATGCTTCATTAAGGGTGGTTATTTTGAGCTTTCACGAGCAAATAAACACTCCCAGTTACCGTTTCCAAGTTTGGTTTGGTGAAAGTAGGAAAAAAGAGGAAGTGTGCAAATAAATAAACAATCAACAGCTTATTCACCAGGATAGAGAGGCTTCCAATCATAGCTTTTGCCATTGTAAATCTGTGAATTGAAGGACCAACACTGCTCCTCTCTAAAACTGCTGCCTGTGGATGGACAATCCTGTAATACACATAACATGATTATTATTGAACAAGATGTACATTATACATAACACAATTATTGAATAAGGTGTAAATTGCAACATGTTAATGTCATGGAGGACTTAAAGAGGTCAAATATGAACTGTATTTTTCAAGCCAAAGTTAAACCTAACCTCGCCAGCCGAGGGAGAAAAGATAAAACAAATTTAATGATACTGCGTAAAATACGAATTAATGTCTTGAGTGGTATTTGAATCCTATTTTATAGATGTCTGGGGTTCAGAGAATAAACTGACCTTGGTATTACAGAGGCGGTATTTTTTGGCACTGCCTGTACAGGTCATATTGTTCTTGCCAGCTGTTGTTCTCTTTCTTGGGATGGGAAAGTTTTTTGTTAGTGTTTGTAGGTGGCATGTAAATATTCTGTTTTAACTCTTTTCACAAGTCATGATGTCAATCACGATGTGTAATTACGAGCCACACACCCAGATTAAAGACTGACCTTTGCTTGAGACAGTGTCTCTCTTGTGACATAACTCCACCTCCACAGGTACGGGTGCACGCAGTCCATTTAGCCCACTCTCCCCACCAGTATGTCGTCACTTCCTGTTCATCCTCCAAACTGTTAGAAGCGACACCTTCCTCCTGCGGTAAACAGTTTGCCTTTGATAACCATGGTTGACTCAAATGACTAAAACGTCAGTGATGATTGAAATTACATAGCAATATGAATTAGCAATAATAATAAATCTAAAACATAAAATGGGTCAAATTGGAACAGTCTGAACTGTGATTGATTTAGGGCTAAGTGTAAAGCCCTGTGGTATGCCATACATTGAAACTTCAGATTTATACAAACTAATTAGCTTACAAACAAACCAGTCATCTCTTTTCTTGGACTATTGGTAGCCTCTGAACTAAAAAAAATCTTACCTTCGTTTTGCTAGCAAAAGTTTTCCTGTCTATGTTCCAGAATTAAAATAGGTCAAAAAGCTGAATATGTCTGTATCTACATGTAGTGATTCAAATGCTGTCACTGGGCTGAAACTGCTGAGGTGAATCTGATATCTACCAACCTGTCCTCGGCTTGAGAGGTTTCCCAGGGAAAGAGAAAGTGTCACAATACCCATCAAAACCAGGCTGCTTTCTATCCACTGGTCTCCAAACACAATCCTCATTCTTAAGGGAAGAGAAACAAGAACAAGAGTAAAATCATCTAAGATAAACTAAATGAAAGCCAAAGTGTGTTACTCAATTTGATCCTGTGAAAGTGTTTGGAGCATCATGGTGTGGAACCAAAGAGGAGTGACATGTTGATTTAGCAGGTAGACACTGGGACATTTTATAAGCAGTACACTCCCACAAAAGACTGACCTACAAAAGTCAGTGAGAATGGCAGATCATCAGAAAGACACTAACACACTAACTTAAATAGAATTAGATATGTATGCACCCATGTTCGTATGTATGTAGGTATGTATCTATGTATGTATGTATGTATACATAAATGCACACAAGAATGTACACCAGCATGATGTGCACATATGGTGAATGCACACACACTCACACACACACACACACACACACACACACATATATACACACATCCTGTCCTAGTTCCAAGAAACCACCCTTTGCCTATCTGAACCCCTTTACTGAACTCTTTCTCTCCCTCAAATCTCTCCTCATCAGAACCATGACTTAAGGTAGCCTTCTCAAAATAAGCAAGCAAATCATCAGGCTCTGTTTGCAGTCTGGCTTTCTCTGGCACTAAATATTAGTGACAGGTGTCTTAGACTGCCCGCAGGAGCACCTGGACTTCATTAGGCTCCCAGACACAGCTGGAGCAGGTCCAGCTTGCCAAACACACTGTCTCTCACCGACCGACTACACCAGGGCTGTCATGGCTGAGACAGACCTTCCTCCTCAGAGACTCCTGGGCCACGGAGGAGAGTAAACACTGTCCCAGCCCCCCACCCAACTTCTTCCAGTCCCCACACCACCACCACCACCACCAGCACCACCAGCACCCCACCTCAGTCCAATCCCCGCCGGCTTCTCTCCCCCCTCCCGGCCCCCCAGGCCAAGTGCTTCCTGCTTGGGGGAGTGTTTTCCTTTCCCTGCCAGGCAGCAGACAGACAGCAGGGCTGTCCCTGGGGTGACGCGCAAGTGCGAGGGCCTGTCTGGAGGCCGCTCGAGGAGACTCATCCTTTCTGGGAGAGTGGCTCCAAACCAGACTCAGCTTCCTCTATTCTCAGCAGCCTTCTCACGTTTACAGCCCAAGTGGAAAATTGATGGTGCAGTTGTACTGCCCCCCCCCCCCCCTTCACTTTCTTTACCCTCTCTTTCTCTCTTTCTGTTTCTCTCTCTCCATTTTGCTCTCTCTTGTCTTTCTCTCACTTTTGCTCATGCTTTCTTTCAGTTGTCTCTGATGTGTGTTGAATTCCTTGCGCTGTCCCTATGAAGTAGGGGATCCTGCAGAATGCATTGGCTGAGTAGGGGAAAGTTAAGGGGAGGTCAGTCGCGTCTGTTTGCCAGCAGTCAGAAATGTCTGTCTGTGAAGATGCTACACTGAGGCCTGAGACCTGGGTCAACACCGCTCATGTTCAGCTCAGAGACCCAGCAAGTGCCTGAGCAAGCCACCATGGCCGACAATGTTTACTCACAACTCATGCCAGCCCTGTCTCTCTCTCTGTTACAAAATTCACTCTCATCCTCTAAATATACCCATTGGGCATTCTCCACATTCCACAACACTTCACTGAAATGTTCAGACTTTTGGTATCCTCAAATGTGGCAAATCGGCTTCACAGGCAGAGATTCCTGTGTTGTTCTTTGGCATATTGTTTCAGCTGAACAAGACATGCTCTAGTCACTCTGCAAGCTGTCTTGCAAGCCTGAAAGCTGAAATTTGATTTCCTGGTAGCACATTCATTTTGGACAGGTCGATCATGTCTTGTTCTCTCAGGTCCAAAGCCATAATAGTGAAAATAGTGAAGATTTTTGCGCTTAACTTGAAAATAATGTAACCTGCCCCTGCCTCTTATTCTAATGCAATGCACATTTACAGTGCACAAAACCTTATTAAGACAAACTAACACTTGATAAGTGACTGAGACAAAACAATAACATCACAACGAGACAAGTTTTAATGCCTTGCATAATGCATTTAATTAACATTGCATAACACTCAGTTTGCACCAAAACAAAACATTAAAACGGACTTGCCCTCTGCTGTCTTTACAGTTGTTTCTCATTTTTGCCTTGTTATAACACACCTTGAATAATGTGGGGTCGTGTCCTCAGACTACCCACTACAAGTGAGATAACTTGCCCCACTGCCCAGAGCCTGCGCACACAGCACATTCTTCTATGTTTGATGCTAGCTTTTTCTCACAGCTTTCTCTGCTCCAAAGCAAAGTCAGTTAAGAAGATGCAACATTTTTTTGGACTGGAGCTTTACTTGACCTTTGGTGTCATCAAAAGCCAGCCTTGCTGTCTGGCACCTCTGAGTAGTGTGAGCTACTTCTACTGTAGCTCATCTCAGTCATCTAGGAGTGCCAGGATAGGGTGTTTTGTATGGAAGTAAAAACTGCATTAGCAGTCTTCCTTGAACTGGCTGACAGCAGTCAACTCTAGTTTTTCTGGCAGTGGCACAATGTGCCGGCAGAAGAGTAAACATTATTATTTTGGTCTGTTCTTGCTGTGGGCCCCAGGACACAAGCCTCTTTGGCTGCCTGGAAACTGACTGCCCAGACAGGACTGTCCTCCCTCTTTTTCTCCACACACACACACACACACACACACACACACACACATGCACACATAGACACACAAACACTCACACAAAACACACATCAAACATGTGCACCCAGACAGACAGACAAAGAAACACAGACAGGCTGACAGACAAACAGACAGACAGACAGAGAGACAGACATCCACACAGGGCATCCAGGCAGACATGAACACTGAGGTTCCTGTGAAAGAGTGGCACTCACCTGACTGCAGTCTAGTGGGCTCTTGCAGAGTTGTGTGCAGCTGGCTCAGGGTGAGTGGTGGCCGGCTGTTGTGGTGCCGCTGTGAAGATGTGTCTTTTGAGGAGAGTAAGGTGTGTGCCTGCATCCCTCCTCTCCCCCTCCTTCTCTTCCTCCTTTCTCTCCCTCTCTCCCTCGATCCACAGCAACAGAGGAACAGAGTGGCAGAGTAAGAAATACATAAAAAGTTTCTTTCTTCCTCTCTCTCTCTCTCTCTCTCTCTCTCACCCCCTCTGTCTCCTTTCTTTTCCTCTCTCTCTCTCTCTCTTTCTCTCAACCCTCTCTCCTTTCTCTCTTTTCCTCCCTCTCTCTCTCTCTCCCTCTCTCTCCCTCTCTCTCCCTCTCTTCTGCCCAGTGCCAAGCACTGAGCTGCTGCTACTACTGCCGCTGTGCAACACAGCAGAGCCGGCTAGCGTCACACCCAGCCAAGCGGCTCGCAGACAGACAGGGAGGAAGTTGTTGTTTCCCACGGAGACCCCCTCCCTCACACACACACACACACACACACACACACACACACACACACACACACACACACACACACACACACACACACACACAGTCCCCACACTACCCCTCCCCTCTTCCCTGGTTTCATTCCCACCCCCTTTACCCCAGAGCAGCAGTCATGCCATGGTGTCTCTCTGTGTCTCACCTTTCATGCCTCACGCTGCCAGCTCTTTTTTTCTTTTTTTTGCCGTGGTAACACTGCCACACCTGGCAGTGTGCATTGTTTAGGGTGCTGAGCACAAGAGTGAGACAGGGGATTGAGAGACAGTGGGAGAGAGAGAGAGAGAGAGAGAGAGAGAGAGAGAGAGAAGAGGGGTACAGTGGGGAAAAAGAGAAAGGCAACAGGAGAGTGAAAGATATGAAAAAAAAGTAGAAGAAGTAAAAGAAATAGAGAGAAGGAAAGGAAGGAAAAGGAAAGGGGAGAAAGAAAGAAGTAAAGAAAGAAAAAGAGAGAAGGGGAGAAAGATAGAGGGAGAGAGACAGGGAGAGAGAGAGAAAGATTTAAGCGGAGAGTGAAAGCAGAGACAGATGGCTGTGGACCACCAAGCCTGCCTGTAATGTCTGCTGCGGAGCGCCACGCGTTCGCTGGGCTGCCTCTGCGCCTGGTCTGTGCATTAGGGACCAGTTGCAACACTGAGAGCTCATTGAAGCACTCCATTCAAGCACACATCCGTGCAGCAGTGAGATGGCTCAGGAGATTTGTACAGTCTACAAGTCTGCAGGAACGACAGCTCTCTCTCTCTCTCACACTCTCTCACACACTTTTCTTTACTCTCTCTCTCTCTCCCACTTTCCTTGTTTCCCTCTCTCTCTCTTTTCAAACAGTCTACATGAACGTATGAAGTGGCGCTGTGAAGGAATTTGTGAAAAAGGAAAGGGACGACGCGCACAGCGTTACCGCACCAGATGTTTGCCCTCGTTTGGTAACCTCTCCAGACCATGGGGCTCCCAGGCAGAGCAGAGCTGGGGCAGGGGCAGGGGCAGGGGCAGGGGCAGGGGCAGTGGTAGCAAACGACAGACTGACAATCACATTTGGAATGCAATGGCAGCATGGCCATCTGGCTGCCATGCGAATGACCCCCGCTGACTTTGTAAATGGGGATTCTGAGATGCAGCACGCACACACACACACACACACACACACACACACACTCACGCACACACACACACACAGACACACACGTGCACACACACATGGATTTACATGCATAATCATGTAAATTTGGGGTAGAAAATCCAAATAATGTTGTGAATGGTGTTGGGTAAAATGCCAACACAATGGCTTTCACGTACCAAACTGGCAGTTTTAAAGAGAGACATAGGTCAACTGTGAAAACAAACAATGTCATGCTTAGTTTATAAAAGTCATAAATATTCATCTATTTGACCCTTGAGATGGGTTCACGAATGTGTTCACAAGAAATGTTTAGTTAACTTTATACAAACAAAATTTACTCTCAAACTCTTCTTTTGTGATGTAGATATGGGAAATATTATTATCATCACTTAAAGTAAATATTTTTGTGGGCATCACTTCTTTGGAGAATCCACTGAACAAACTAACCAAATAATAATTAGAAAAACACACAACAGAAAAAAGAATCATTTGGTTTTAAAACAAATAGTGGTTCCATTTTGTCCTCATTTATACACCTATAGGGTGAGTTTTGTAAGCTTGTGACGAAGTGTAACTGGTACAAGCAGTGTCTGCACACACAGTTTGCCTTTGTATTCCTCATGAACACCCTCTCTGGACTCGCACCAGTGCCTCATTTTCTTCATCACAGGAAAAATCTCTTTCAGATGTCGCTGTTCCAGCTGGCAGCAGGAGCGTGAGCTAACTGCACCGTCCAGGCTGGAGTTTGTAAAAATGTGAATATGTCTATACGTCTCACAGTCCAATTCATTACAGCATTCAGCCTCCTCTTGCTGCAGCCCCTACTCCTGTGACCGTCTTGCTCGGCTTCCAGGGGCCTTATCCAGTTCAACATCAAACAGATGTTCCAGCCACCTATTCATCTATGCAGCTCTGCTGTTTGAATCCATACGTGTAAGTGTAGAGATTATGCAAAAGATTACATGTGCAACAATGTTTTTATAAAGTGTACTGTTTGATCATATGAACAAAAATAAGGTTATAGATTCAAAACACACACACACACACTGTAACAAATAATTCAGACTTTACATTGCACTAGACATATTAAGAACTTGTTTTATTATTGGTGCACTGACGAAATAGAGGTTTATTAAACAGAAATATAGTCCATGTGTAGCAACTGACATGTTTATGTATTTGTAATGCTCACTTTTGGCAACATATAGATGCCATATCACAAATAGCCTTTAAATAGGGAGACATCCGTTGTAAGAACACACATAGACAAATGCGGGGTGTGACATTTAGTTTGGGACAAGGTGCTACTAACTTAAAGATCGACAAATGAGAAAGATGCATCGCTTTGTGTTGTTACCACGCTGGACCGCAAGTGACTTTATAAGGATTGCCTTTTGCGTAAAAACAGCTGATTTTCAAATAAACAGGTTTGGATCTACTGTGTGAGGTGTGGCTACAATCTGTTCTTGGTTTGCTGACTGGATTCTGCCTCCAAAAGTTGCCCCAAAAAGGTACTGTACATGGCACACACACACACACACATACACACAAACACACACACCTTGTTTCACCTCTCTCACTGTGTTTAGTCTGGAGTATATTTCATGTGTGTTTTTCATGCGTTTGCTCAATTTTTATAACCTGGACTGGCCCATGGGAAAAGGCGGCTGCCAAGCGTGCTGATTGTTTGAGAGGGTGCTGATTGACTGCGGGGATGCCAAGCTAGTGGAGCCTCTATGGGTTTTGTTTTTCATTTTCTAGGGGCCTAGCACACATGATAAATGGGAGATGTTTCAAACGCACATCATGTACGCTTATGCGTGTGCCTGTACTGAACGTACATACACTCATAACATAAACAAGCACATACACACACACACACACACACACATGCACGCATACACATACACACACACAAATATAAACAAGCGCACACACATATATGCACATATACACACAAGCACACACACACACACACATGCACACACAGTGTCTGGCGTTCAAATCTGCAAAATTCTACAGCAAAAAAGCTTGTGAGTGGGTCACTTTGCCATTTTGAATAAAAGTCCAACCAGGTGAAGTGGAGCTAAAATTGATTGTTAAGCTGAGCTGAACTAAATTGTACTCACCACTATAGCTGTGAGAGACACTAATGTGTGTACTACACTCATAGTCATAGTGAGTTGGTCACTTTCCTTCTAGATGGAGTTATTGTAATTCTACAGCAATAACTGAGTTACAACCGCCCCTTGCTTATATTCCCTCTCCCCTACTCTCTCCTGAGGTCAGCAGATGCCCGGGGATAGGAGGTGGTGTGTGTGTGTGGGGTGGGTGTGGGGGGGAGTTACGCAAGATAAGAGGGAGAGAACACAAACCCTTTCCCAAAAACACCCTCGCCCTCCCCCAATCCGCACCATCACCATCACCATCACCAAAGCCTGGCCAGCTGAGCTGCAGTTTTCATGCTGTCTTAAGCAGGCGGCGGTGCTGAGCCACTCACGGAATGTGAAGCGTGTGGCAGGCCCACCCTCACCACACTGCACCCTTTGTGCTCCTCAGGGTGCCTCCCCGAGCAGGTGGGACAGCTGAGCAGTGGAAGGCGGAGGTGGAGGGTGCAACACGGGGGCTTCCCGTGTCCTTTCGGGGCAGTTAGTCACTCAGTCACTCTCTCTGTCACTCTCTCCCTGCTCTCGCTCGCACAAGGTAACAAAAACAAAGACAGGCGTGAGGTCTTTCGTGTCCTTGCACAGCAGAATGGACAGTGCTCTGCAGTCCCACGTTTTGTATGTGGGACAGGATTTAAACAAACATTCCCATATAATCGGCTGTGGAGCTCAAAAGAAGTGACAACACTGTCCCGTGTGTTGGCGTTTTATGAGGGTCTGATTACATAATGGCCTGTTAATTTTACAAAAGAACACAGTTCAACCATAACACTTTGCGGTTCCTCTCAGACTACACTTACGCAACTCTGCATAATTTTAATTTCACTGATAAGTTTAATAATCAAATGAGATTTTTTTAAACAACGTCTGATTGACCTGTCAGACCATCAGAGGAGAGGTTTCTTTGAGGAAAAGTGAAATACTCATTTATATATTACAAGGAATCCCAAGCATTCTCATCACATTTCCATCTGGCAGCAAGTTATTCTGTGTGATTCATTCTGACTGAGTCACAAACACATACCAGCCCAACCCACAAATTCTGATGAGTGGGCTTCTATTTAGGCCTGTTACCATGACACAGCACCATCCCGTGTAATTATGGGTAGAAACATCACAAATAATACAAGACAAATCTGATAATTGTTCAGTAATATAGCCTGAGGTAGCTTTGAAAGTACTGGAAAATTATCATGGCATACAGTAAAGTCACATATAATACCACAGTCAAGGCTCAAATAAATTTCACAAGGCACCACAAAATATGTGCGGCAAAAACAGAAGGTGGTATTTCAGCAGTTAATCACACTCAACGGTCGTTAAACTGTAATATTTATTATATTTAAAAATATTTATTTTTTAAATTCAAGGTATTTGAAGTAATTTCTAACAAAACAAAATCACAACCAAGTTCAGGGTCTGTATCAAGGAACTTTCTAGAACACAACCATTTATCAAGATTTCCATATATTCATTTATCAGAGATTTTTTCTGGGTCTTCTGGGATGTACTGAGAGTTTGCTAAAAATGGTTGTGACCCTTGATTGGGGCCCAAGAATGTTGAGCGCACACATGCCATGGATCTGCCCTTCCGTGCCATGGCAACATTCAGACAGCTGTCCCCCTGATGACATGGCACATGAACGCTCAACTGTTGTTGCTTGGACATTTAAACTTTAAAGTCCCACACAGCAGAGGCAGCTGTGTCTGACCGCGTGCACTCCAGTGTGTGTGTGTGTTTGTGTTCATGTGGATCACTTCTGGCTCTCTCCTGTCCAGACAAGGTCTTTGGTTCTGAGGGTATACTCTGGTAGTCTTATACTTATTTACTTTTCTTGCGGGTGGAAGTCTAAAATGGGGGCATTTATTGCCAAGATGCTCTTGCCCACCATCAGCAGCCTGGTGTTCTTGCCTCTGAGCAGCGTAGCCACCAAGAGGGGATTTCACATGGAGGCCATGGTCTACTTCTTCACCATGTTCTTCACAGCGGTAAGTAAGACAAACTGAGACATGACTGTTGAAACTGTCTGATGTATGAACTGTCCTGATTGTAGTTGAAATTGGAGGCCAACAGTACTGAGGAGCAATAGAAATCTTTGAAAAGAATAGCAGTCCTCTTATGATGAATTCTTTGTCCATCATTGTACACATATACAGCCGTTTGGACTTTATTCCATCTGTTTATGTGATGCAGGCAAGTTAGCAGAAAATTCAACTTTCACTTGACAAAAATGAACTGGAAAAGGCCTAATGTCATAAAACCCATTACAACTAAATCAAGAGCTTTTCCTGCATCTTGTATTACATGATCTTTTCTTCATATTGGTGTTAGACGAAAATAACTCCTGATCTGTGTCAAAGTACTGGATTACTAGGTAACTTATAAATGAATAAGTACATATTGGTGTAGCTTAAAATCCATCTCTCCCACAGATCTACCATGCCTGTGATGGCCCAGGCCTGTCCATCCTGTGTTTCATGAAATATGAAATCCTGGAGTATTTCACTGTTTATGGCACGGCCATCTCCATGTGGGTCACTCTGCTAGGTAAGAGTCTTTGGATTCATTTCAGGAGTTACAAAGAACAGAGATGATGCGACACTGATTGCTATTTCTTTTTCTCAGTGTGGATGCCTGAGAAATATATTTGTGGCTATATTAATATTAAATAGAAATTATGGTCTTATTCTTACTTCACCATAATCATTTACTTATTGTCATTTTCATGTGACCAAACACCTAAATCAATAGGCTCTTTCGCTTTTTGTGAAAGTCTTGCACCCCCCTGTCATGGTATTGCTGGTATGTCTGGTATGACAGTATTTGACCCATCCTTATCCTTGTCTGCTCTGCATCATATTCAACTCATTCAATGTGTTGTCCGCCTAATGAGCACTTAGAAAAACATTTTTAAATGCAAGTCCTTTCTGTTTGCTAGCACTGGGTGACTTTGATGAGCCCAAGCGCTCCACCCTGAACATGTTTGGAGTTCTGATGACTGCAGTGAGGACATACCAGGACCGCTGGGGCTACGGCATTTACTCAGGCCCCATAGGAACAGCTGTGCTCCTGATCACAGTTAAATGGGTGAGAACAGTGGTCAGCACCAAATATGGGGGGATTAATGGGTGGATACAGTACGCTGTATTTGTATACATGCTGGATTTTAGTCATACCACTTTTTAAAAATCGTTCTAACAAGAGGATCCTCGTGTATACAAATGAGTTACACACATATACACACATATACATACTTTAACCAAGAATAATGAAAAAGCATTCAACTCACTGCACTTACTTGAGCAGACCAATTTTAAGGAAATATGTAAGTCTGAGTCTATGTTGATGGGAAACTTCACACCTTGCAGTTGCAGAAGATGAAAGAAAAGAAAGGCCTGTACCCAGAGAAAAGTGTTTACACCCAGCAAGTGGGTCCAGGATGCTGCTTTGGAGCCCTGGCTTTAATGCTGCGTTTCTACTTTGAGGTTGGTTATCTGGCGATTTTTCAAGAAACTCACCTCAGACATCTGTGCACAGACCTCTGACACTACATCAAATTTGTGACAGCTTGTATTTGTGTCCTGACTGCTTATGTTTTCTAATGTATTTGTTCATGTGTGTTTCTGCAGGAATGGGACTATGCCTATGTCCACAGTTTCTACCACTTGTCGCTTGCTGTGTCCTTTGTACTCCTGCTGCCAAAGAAGAATCGATATGCAGGAACGGGACGGAATGCCACCAAACTCAACTGCTACACCCTCTGCTGCTGTGTATGACGCCCCTCTTTGTCTTTGAAAAACATGTAGAGGTGATCCTTGCTTTAAGAGCTCACTAGCTGTTGGTTGACATGGCACACAAAAACCTGTCCAGGGGTTAGGTTCTTTACATTGTGCTGGGTAACCCAGTCAGCATTACTACTGCAGGGTGCCAGATTTTGGACTAAACTCCTTTTGGTGAGGTCAGATTGGTGCAGTGTTGGGATGATTGATAGCAAATAAACTGGTGACTGACGACAGAGGTGTGGGGGGCAAAAACTGGGAAGTCCACTCAGTCACAAAGTACCAAAGGGATCAGGCAACCGAGTAAGCTAACTCAGTTGAACACAGCCAAATCCCATGTCTCCGTTAACTCAGTTGAACACAGCCAAATCCCATGTCTCCGCCAAATCCCCTGACTCTGCTTTGTTTTAATCGCAGGTACCCCATCCTGCAGCGGCCAAAAACAATAAAAAGGATAAAGTCGAAAAGACCATTTGGAAGGTGCCCTCACAAAAGTCTTGGATAAAGACAGGCAGTTCTGGGCTCCCGCTGCACGCAGCTCGGCCAACCATCTTATAACACGGACCCTCGGGAGAGCGAGAGCCACCCTCCGGATCACAGGCTTTTTACCTCAGGACCCCTAGAACTGTGTGTGTCCATGGTTAAAGGCAGATTACAGCAAGGCATTTAGGAAAGTGGATGAAAGTAACCCAGGTATACGGCTGTTTATACCAAAAGGACTCTAGACAGAAGCTAGGCTAGTGGATGTTGATCTGATGAAGGCAGGGTTACATCCAGTGCAGATATCCAGTGCTATCAAAGTATGTTGTCTGTGGGTGTGCTGACTGAGGGATTCACAACTTGGTACTGCTTTTGTCTCAGAGGAGAGGGACATGTTAAGTAGAATTAAATACTTAGTTTTAAATTCACCATCTTCTTTGCACCGTGACAGAATTACAGAGACCAGTTTTTTTAAGGTTTTAGAGCACTAAAATGAAACTCAAGTGGAAAATGTGCTGGTCATAAAAACATCAGTATCTTCATCTCTCCCAGAGGAATACATTGTTTTTAAAAAGTGTCTCTGTGGAAAGATTTTCTGTCTCTGTTTCCAGACATGGTGCTGTTAAACATTTTCAGGCTGCACCTTTATACATTTGGGGCTTGTGAAGGCATATTTCTTTTATGTATATTCACCGAGATCAACATGGCAAGAGTCTCAGTCATTTTTGTATGTTTGCCAACCAGTCCCCATAATATCTAATCGGTAGTGATTATATGCCACAAAGTACCCACCTGAGGTATTTAATGTAATGATTGATTGCATCCATTTGCATTATGAAGTTATGTAAATATATTTATAGTAATGTATCTAATTTTCTAAATAAACTGTAGTAGTTATGTTTATTTAAAAAATGAAATAAAAGAAATGCAATGTACTGTGTACTGTGCATGCATACTTCATGGTCTACAGAGAGCAGACAGGACACAGGGTTGGGGTGCACTCTGCCATGTCATGTCAGAGAGAAGCCGACATTTTCGTCAAACGTCAAAAAATATGATATTCGCCGTGGAATGTCTCCTCCACCTGCTCCTGACACTATCCAAGAATTACAGACATGTGTTGCATGTTTTAGACAAAACAGTCTCTTGACAAAGGTGAATGAAAATGGTCCACAATGGACTTTTTGACTGGGGGCCAATGCCTTGGAGAAATATGTTTTTGTCTGAGGGATAATCTGGCGGCCACAGAATCTCCTGGCCACCTTCCCAATCCCTGTCAAGAGAGAAACCTGAAACTTTTATTACGCCGGCGTAAAGCACTTCTGGACTCTGCCACCACTGACTGTTATTGAAGATTTCTCTTTTTTTCCATGGTTGCGGTCCACACGTGCATGTAGTCTCGAGGAAACTCCCTTAAGTGCTAACACCACAGACTAGTAATGGAGCGCAAGTCTAATGAATCTTGCTATGGCACACTGTGAGCCTCTGGCAGCCACTAACATTTTTATGTAATAACTAGTGATTTAATGTGTTGCAGAGACTATACAAAGTCAGATCAGTCATCTGCTCCCGTTATATGGGGCTACATTTTCTCTAATGTATCACTTACCTCGAAGCTCTGTCTAGCCAATGCCTAGATTTTTTTAAAAGTGTGCACTTCCTATATGCTTCAAATACTTACACTTTCCTTATGGCTTAATACTGAAGAAAAATGCTTGGCTACTCAAACAGAAACCCACAATGAAAGACAAGTGACAGGTTGGTAATTATGGGTAAATTCTAATCAGGTAAGACTAAACCACCCTTGTGGCACCCATAGGCTTATGTAAAGTACAGTTTTATTACAAAAATCTCATCTATTGTCAGGGAAAATTTACAGTGAGGGTGAAATTTAAACTAGATATGAAATTTTAACTGTAGGCTTGTGGATGTGGAAACATTTTGTGGATGTTTTACTTCTGAGGTGTTAAAGCCTGTTTAGTTCCCTCAGAACCATTGTGCATGTGATCCAAACAAGTTGCCAAATGCAGAGCTGCACAGAGAAAGGACTGCAGTTCACTCATGTGGAGCCATGAGGCAAAAGAGAGAGTGCCGAGTCTATCAGCTGTTGGCTGTCAGCTGTCATTGCAATTGCTGTGGACAGCACAGCTGTGGCCTTGGTGAAAGAGTGAAAACTACACAATTCAAAGCAGCCGGAGCTCCAGAAATAACCCCTAGTCTGTCTCGTGTGTGCACTTGAGAGACCCTTTCATCGAGAGAATTACGTTGTCTCGTCTCTTTTCCTCATTTCGTTTCATCTGCTGAGCCAGTCTGTCTAAAACGTTCCTGTTGCCTTGATCACAATCGAGCCACTTTGAAAATTTGAGGTGTTTCAAGTTATGTCCTTATCACAGTTCAACAGATAGCCGACCTGATGCTTACACGACAACCACAAGGCACACAGGAATTACGCCCAACTTTTCCACAAATGCAATGTTCCTTTTTCCCTTCAGGGACCTTAAATGTTATTCTCACCTAAAGGCCTCTTGTGCTGTTCCCTGGCAAACGCTCAGAGCAGTAACTCTCTCAGTCATCTCTTCATGGTGGGCACAGCTGTAAAAGTGGCCCAAAAAATGTTTTCATCTACAGCTATCAGTGGTCAGGGATCAAATAAAACACAAGAACAAGCCATTAACAAATGATTCTAGGTTAAAGTGTGCAATAATAAGTATTAATTATGCAAAAAAGATTTTAAAAAATAGCTTGTGGGCAAAAAAGCAAACAAAAAAGCAAACTTTAGTGATGTGGGAAAAAAACAGCGAAGGTACTATTAAAATGCTTTACATAAACACAAACAAAGAGTTGAAGTTTCGTTGTTGTTGTTGCTTTTTTGATATGCTCCTACATTAGTGCTGAATTCCTTAGCATAAAAAAACTTTCAGTAAATCATTACAAAAGCTTTCAACCCATAAAACTATCTTGCTAGTCTGTATCGCCTTGGATAAAAAATTCCAGTCAACTTCACCTTTTGTTGAGTACAAGGAAACATATATAGATTCCAGAATATGTATTTAAATCATAAAGCGTCTGTGTGGAGTGTTCAGAGTGAATGTGTTCATTCAGATGTTTAGCGGTCTAGCTGTTTGTTTTTCTTTTCTTCTATTAAAGCAGTTGCGTATGATCTACTCCTCATACTCTCTAGGTGTCTGAATGTCCATGAGACTGCATGTGTGAATGTCCACGGCCACTGGCACTGGCAGACTCCTCTGACAGGTTATCTGTTTCATCCAAAACATTCAACTGCTGAAGTGCTTCAGTCAGTCTAAAAAAAACAAAGACACAAACACAGCACTCAACACAATTTTGAGATTTATAACTTTAGCACAACTCTGCTCTGAGTAGGCCTACACAACAACATGGGTAGACAAGCAGCATGGGAACCTTCTCACTTTTGGCATCTGAAATAAATCTTGAGAGTATGTCGGTCTTGACTTACCTTGACACAGGAGTTACAGCTTGTTTACAAGTATTAATGCGCTCTGCGAGCTGAGCCCGGAGTGTCTGGGCCATCTCACTGGACAGGATGTCAGACACAGAGCATCCTGGGAACAGACTCAAAAGAAGAGGCTCCACCTGGACAAAAGGAAGAAGTTTTAGCTTTTTACATCTGTTTTAGAGATATACAATTCCATTAAACTTCGATACCATTCACATTTGACAAACAGCAACTAAACATGGATTAAGCCTAGCCCTTTACAAAAAGTGATAAAGAAAGTATCCATTGAAAAAGGATACTAGATTCAGGACCCCCACTCCCCTTCCCACTTGCCTGGTGACTATTGGGATCCAAGATTCGGGTACTGATAGCATCCTCCTTTGCCATCTCCAGTTTCTGGCTCTTGTAATGTACATCAGCACGGTTCTTATAATACTGACTGGCTCCTGGGTTGTACTTAATCGCTAATGAGAACTTCTCAGCTGCTTCCTGATACTTTCTGTGCGGTAGAAAATAAATGCAATGTAATGTTAAGCTCGTAAACACCCAATGATTTAACTAGGATATTTTCATTTTCCTCTCTGAAGCATTTCAAGAGTGTCAGAGACCTGTCCTTTTGGATTTGAAGGCCGAGGGTGTTGTAAACGACAGCTAGCCGAGCCCAAATGGCTTCATTATGTGGTTCTAGTTCCTCAGCCTGCTGATAGTCTGCCAGAGCGAAGGTCAAGTCCCCCTGCTTAAAGAAGCAGTCTGCACAGAACATCCCATCATATCAGTGATGAAGGCCAACTTTCCCAATGTTGCTCCAGTCATATATTAGGTAAAACTTTACTTGAGGGTATGACATGAGCCTGTCATAAACATAACATGACAAGTGTCATGAAGATCTAATGACACTTCAAAATGTTTATGACTGCTGTCATCAAGTGTCATTCTGTTTGTAATGGCTTCATCCAAAACAGTGTCAACTTTTCATTACAAAAACCAAATGACTTGATGACATAATGAACAGTAAAAAAGTGTCATTAATGTTCATGACACGTCATGACAGGCTTATGTCACCGTTATGTTGACACCCTCAACTAAAGTGTTACCTAATAATATTACTTGTAGTCTGTAACAGAACAATCTATACATCTGAACAGTGCCGATGCCCGTCTGTCCATCTGCTCACCTCCTCTGTTTATGAAGAGGCCGCTCTCGTCCCTCTGGTCCTCTATGGCCTTGCTCAGGAGCATGCTGGCCTCCATGTAGAAGCCACGGGAGAAGCAGTGCACAGCAAAGTCATTGTAGGTCAGCACTAGCTGGGCGTGAGCCTCTTCCCGCAGCCCCTCGCTTCCTTCCTGCTGCTCACCCACAGCGTCCTCTCGCACCGACTCACTCAGCTCAATGGCCGAGACAAGGTCCTCGATGGCCGCAGTGAAGTCTTTCAGTCGTCGCTGCAGAGTCCCTCTAGAGGGGGACACCAGCAAGGAAATGACTTTAGTGTAAAAACTGCTTCTGGTGTTTCCATACATTTGACAGCCAGCAACTTAATATTTTTTAACACTGGGTGACATATGGAATGCCTATAACATGATTTGTAACACAAGATAAAGTCCATCACACACAGCATATAGTGTGGTGTGGTGCTATGCTGTCCTAGTTTTCCACCCTTTTCTTCAGACAGTACTTTGAAGATCAGACAAAGTACTAATTATATTTGCAATATCTACGATGACATCATGTCAGTTACATCTTGGTTTGGTATAATGGACAATTAATTGACAGTTTACAGCCTCACCTAAACAAGTAGTACGAGGCTTGCTCTGGACTGTACTGTATGGCCTGGCTGATCCTTGCCAGGGCATCCTGCAAGTTCCCCTCCACGGCCTTATTCCTGGCCTGCTGCTTCACAAACTGCCCAGTCTCCTTTAGCTGCTGCAGAAGCCCACGTGCCTCCGGACAAGTGGGGTTCAGCTGCAGGGCCGACCTCAGGCTGTGGTGGCAGAGCACCACCTGCAGGGCATCATGAGCAATTGAACTGGGCTGGTCTGAAGTGGGAAGGCTTTGACTAATGACATTCAGAATTTGACTGATGTACAGTATTCAAAGGTCTTAATTTGAATATTATTTGATATTTGATATATATCAAGTGCCATTAGACTATTTATATTCACCATTCTTAGCTTTTTGGTGAGACAAAGCACTAGCAACAGATGTACAATTACACTTTACATTTAGCGTAGTAGGAGAATGCTTTTATGTAGATAATAACTGCTCTGAACTGAACTCTTCACGGCCAGCGAACTGTTCATTTATCCAAATGTACTGCCTTTCTTGTGCGTAGCCTTCTTCTAAACATAGTTGAACAGTGCCTATATCCACCCACCTGGTTGAGTTGCTGATGCAGACGGGCTTTAAGAACCAAGAGATCTGCTGTTGGTTCTTCTGCCTCCAGCCACTTGGTAACCAGTTTTAGGCTGTCACTGTATCGTCCTAATGCAGTCAGACATGCCAAGCTAATAGTTGAACAGTGACATTGGATTTAGAATGCAGGATGTGAAAAAAACGTACACTAGTACTCTGCAGCACATGCACTGAATAGAACATCACATTATATGTCTGACTTCGGACTGGCTACTACTTTGATTAAGTAAAACTAAATCAAATTGAAACCTGAAAAAGCTTAATATTTCCTGATCTTGCATCATAAAAATGATTTGTATTTAATTAAGATATCTCTGTTAGGAAATAAACACTTCATTGAATGTCTGAAGATAAAGAGAAGAGAATCATTCTGGTTAATTAGTTTTAGATTGCTTATGAAAATCATGTTATTGCCAGCTGATGTAATACTTGGTAATGGCTTGGTAATGCTTAAACAAATGACTACACTTTGCTTTTATGCTGAGCCAAATTTCAGACTGACCTCCTAAACTGATAGGACCTGAAATTTGGTTTCATTTCAGCCGCTTTTGAGAAAGACTCCAGTGCTTCTACAAACATGCCCCTGTCAAAGAGACACTGGCCCTGGAGAAAATAAATGGATCAAAAGAGATTTTTAAAAAGTGTCTGCAATTCTGGTGAAAGTGCTCATGCTTAATCATAGAAAAGAAAATCATAATCATGATGATTTTGGTCAACATTATGATCATGATTAGTCGAAGACTAAGGGATAATGAACGACACGGCATTCGTCTATCAGATATAAATGCACAATCGCACACAAATGCACAATACCACAAAAGTGGTAATAAGGCCATATTTGTGCTATGTAGTTTTGCTAACAATTTACACGTTTTGATAGCTAACACAGGCTCATTGCACAACTACTTCTTTCCACCACACATCTCAATCAGAACTTACCAGGATAAACTGCAGTTACTAGTTCTAAATGGATAAGTTGCAATGGTCAAAAGCAGGTTGTTAGTTCCGTTTCTCGTTGTAAAGCCAAAGGATAAAGGATCCAGTGATTCTGTCTTGGTAAAAGCACTGTTTCCCATATTCCCAAACGCAGTGGAACAGAGTTAAAAACCAGCTCAGTCACACTGCACAAGTTAATGTGAGTTCATTTAAGCTTCACAACAAGTTGGGCAAACTGATATACAAGTGTAATATGGCCAGAAAAGTGGAACAACTTCACAGTTGTGCGGTTATCAGAAAATTATGCATGTTCTAAATTGCGCATCAGAGTAATTCACAAGCATAAACCATTTTCTAAACTAAAAAAACAGGCCCAGAATTTAAACCTTAAGCCAAAATGAGAGCATAGTTGTAAAATGGGATACAGTAAAATAATTGATATTTTGCTGTAAATGTAAGGAATAATCCATTGGTCTACAGTCAATATGGGAAATCTCGACAGAGTGAAGTTCTGACATGAAGTGGAGTTAGTTTTAATGTTTTTAACACTCACTGAAAGTCGTGATTTACAGATTTCCACCATTTACATTAGACTGCAATAAATTTTACTATTACAAGCACACACACTGAGCAGATGAGATGACCAAGATTGTGAAAAGAAATTCACAACAATTGAAAAGAAGTGTATCAGGGCAAATTTTTGGACTGCTCTTTGAACTTGCAATACACCTACACATACATACAATCCTAATTGATGTCTCCTAAAATGTTAATTTACAATCAAGGACGCAAAAATGTTTTGTCACCCGGACTCTTAAACTGTATAGTAGAGGTAAGGTAAATAGATACAGGTAACCAGAACGTACCTGTAGGTAGTAGATGAATGCAAGACGGTGAGAGAAGCTCTTGTCCTCAGGATCTAGATAGAGAGCCTGTCTGTAACTATGGATAGCAGACTGGAAATCACATAGTTGGAGATAGGCCTCCCCCATGTCCAAATACAAGCGAATCTGTCAGGAATTAGTACAACTCATCAAACTTCATTTTCATCTTTTTTTTTTCTCCTGCGGACATCATATTCCCAGAAATATGCTTTATATGACAACTGAAACAACATAAGCAATGCTTTTCATGTTAAAAATATACTGGCCTGGTTTGGCTGTAGAATGATAGCTTTGTTGAAACAAGTTACCGCTGTTTCAAACTGGGACTTCGACATAGCTTCCAACCCTGACTCATGGCTGGGGAGGTGATATTAAAAATCATACATCAATACTTTAAAATCAGACTACACATATATAGCAGTCTCATACAATTGTTGGCCCAATTATACCACACTTCTACAATAACATAATTATGCAATGTGCATTTTCACATTTTGTCTTTTAAACTCACAGTGATTTGACCCTATTTTTAATGATGAGGTCCCCACATAAATCAGGTCGATCAGGTTTTGTTCCTGTTACTTTGAAGATTTTGCTTGATCCGAAAATGCTTGGGAAAGTAGGCTCTGGTGTTTTTTGGTGCTGTGAGTCTGATAAGGTGGCTGAAGTGGACCCATTGTCTGACTAGAATTAAAGTAAACAGATAATTGGTAAGTTTCAGGCTTCAAGTTTACTGTCGTGTTGCCTACTCATGGGTAAAAATATCAGTATGGAATTTCTGTGCAAGCTCAAGTTTAAGAAAAAAAGTTTTAAAAAGTAGTCCTAGACAAATGTTTAAATAGGAATTAAATAATTATAGAAAGTTCATAGTGCACCAAATAGGCCTAACACAAGAAGTGTCAAGAAGTTTGCTGAGAAAGACTCTCCAACACATGGATCCCACTGAGAGTGCTGAGGTATTATAACAGTATGTTAACTATGGCTTAATGGGTTTCATTGATTTCAAGATTTAGGCTATGATCGACAGGTTAGTGAGTGAATGATGTTTTAAAGGGTTATGCATTCAGTAGACAACTTTTCATTTCTGCATTATGGTAGACAGCCATTCAGCACACAAACTGCTGGGATTCTTTTGAGCCGTTTTTTAGTTTAACTTGGGCTACAGCTTCAAAGCTTATATTTCAAGAAATAGGCTGACATAATACCCTAAGCCTGATACTGACAGGCCGTCACAATCGGCAATACACATAAGTTAGAGCAGGGGTCTCCAACAGGTACCAGGAGCAGTGGCTCGGCACTTCCTTAAGAGAAGCCCTCCAAGGGGTAAAGGAAATGCGTAAATGTCATAACGGTCACAAAAATGTCACAAACCTGTTCAAATCGCTATGAAATCTAATCCAAACATCCTGCCTTGTCTGGTACAATGATTCCAGCGTTACTGCTCTCTGTTAAGAGATGATGTTGGCAGTGCACACCAGATTTAGCTATGAAATAAAGGCAGCACAGGTGATATTGCCACGGTGATATTGTAGGTTGGAGACCCCTGATCTAGATATTGGTATAGGGCATCTGATGTGTAGCCTATGGCCATGCCTATCATTTTTTCACAAAACGCAAGGCGCACTAATCAGGGTAGCAACACAATACAAGTTAACATTACTCAAACACAATGCAAGTAATGTCAACCAGACCTTTGTAGAGGTCCCCGGCAGATCACGATCCATTTGTAGTAAGAATGTCGTCTTCGCGCGTTTTCCTGATCCGTAAATTTTCTCCGAAATTGGCACCAAAGAGCGCTCTGATCTGAAGTTTTTGGTAGACACAAACAGTCGCTTTTGTCACCAAGGGAACCTAGCAACTAAAAAAAGGCATACTGTGGTCTGTGTAGTGTTTCTGAACGCAGAGCTCTCGAAGAAAAAGGGGAGTCATATAGCCTATGTTTAAATAAAACTCTGTAGGCTACTGTATTGTCCTACGTGTCAAAAGAAATAAAAGGAGACAAAAACTTTGGAGAGATTTTTCAATCTGCAGGCAATTAACCTTGACTGAACAATGCCATTGGCGATTGGATAAGAGATAAGAAGGCAGTGGCCGTGTAGACAGATCTGCATGAATCTTTGTACAATCCCAGTTCAAAAAAACAAACAAAAAAGTGAAAAAACTTGGGACACTGTAAAATATGTCATAATCTTCAGATCTTGTATCTCAGTATCTCTTAATATCAAATATCTTTCAATATTTCAAGGAAAATGTGAACATATATGCTCATTATTTTAATGCTGCACACATTTAGGCTATATTTAGGTTATGAGATGAACATTATTTGCAAATTACTGATTCTGTTTCTTCAACCTTATTTTATTAGACTACTAGGTTAAAGTTGTTTTTCAAGGTGCTACCTCTAAACTGAAAATCACTTCAGAGAAATCACAATCATAGAAGTCGTTCAGCAGAAAAGACACACCATCACAGGCAGAACACATGATATGACATCAAGGGGCGTGGTCAGGAAGTGGAACGGCTATATGGGGTAAGTGTACATTGTAATGTAATTTTAGGGACGCACCAAATACTGTGCATATAAGCTGGTATCTGTTGGATTTTCGGGGTACATTAATTGGCTATACATTTCCTAACTGTTTGATTGCGTAGGTGTGACGGACAGTGATGAGGCTTTTGCTGCCAATCGGGTGAGGACGGACTTTTATTTTGAAAACCCAAGGATCTCCGGAAAACATTTTAAAACATTTTAGCATGCACATCAGCTGACAGTTGACATAGTAAACGAGTTGATTGTGTTTGAAGACAGAGTCAGTGTGTTTCAGGCAACCGCGCTATGAATGTCTTTTGCGAGTTGCAGTACTCTATAGCTTCAGAAAAAGACATCGGTGCAGCTGCATTTATCACGACAAGGTACCTTTAATGGATGAAGCAGCAAGACCTCTGTTGGGATCTGAAAATGATGAGTTGGAACACAGTTCATATTTGGAGTAAGTAACCATAAAGTAGTTGAAAAGAGACTACTTTAACGTTAAGTGCCCCTTAGGCGATGGTGTAGTGCAGACTTGACAGTTGTTTCTATTTCTTGTCAGACAGTTACAAGATAACAAAGGAAAATATGTTTGGGGCATTTGCAGCCAATGTGCATCATCGAGTTATGATACGTTGCCTGATCTGAAATTAGAAGGAAGATTTTTAGTAAAGGGAGTGTGAGTGTTGAGTTTGAAATAGCATAGAACTCTCTTGAGTATGCCTGCGTGCATTCGATTTGTCAAAACTATCACCTTTGAATGGGAATGTGACAAACAATAGACTAGATCTTGTAGAGGCCTTTGGAAATTGAGTGATTGACCTAATGTCTCTGTCTCATTATCTCTTACTTTGTACACAGCAAGGTGAAAAATGGCAAGCTGTATTTGGCCACATTTGCAGCTATCCTGGGTCCCCTTAGCTTTGGCTTTGTGTTGGGCTACAGTTCTCCTGCCATCCCAGACCTGTGTAGGATCCCGGACCCACAGATGCGGCTCAACCCAGAGGAAGCCTCCTGGTTTGGGGTAAGAGAAAATGCAGGTGATAATATTCAAACAGCTACTGCAGTGTGATTTATAATAGATTGTAGGGTGCTGTTAGTGATGAGCAAATTATGCCATGTTCATGTATGAAATAATATTCTAATTGCTGGATAAGTCAAGGTAAATCTAAACAGGTGTGTGACACCTTTGACTATTTTTTTTGTCCTTCATTCAAGTTAGGGGCCAGCTGACGTGATCTGATTGCGATGGTGTTGATGTGATTGTGTGGCTTTGCTGATTGTTTTGCAGTCGGTGGTGACCATAGGGGCAGCTCTTGGAGGCCTGTTGGGCGGCTGGGTGGTGGATAAGATTGGGCGGAAACTGACGCTCATGTTCTGTGCCATGCCATACATCTTTGGCTTTACCATTATCATTGCTGCCCAGAATCACTGGATGCTGTATCTGGGGAGGATACTGACAGGATTGGCGAGTGGGGTCACCTCTCTGGTTGTTCCAGTAAGTTTAATAAATTTGACTATTTGACATTCAAGCAATTTTTATGTTCTCTGTGTAATGGAAACAAATTGCACTATAGTCTGTAAAACCCATGACTTTGTAATCCAAAGAGAGATTTTCATTAGTTGTACCAGTGATGTTTTACAAGGATGTGGGTAAAGGTCCTCAGTACTAAACATTTTGAGTTTCTGTTGTGGGTTCATATGTTGGTTTGAGTATGTCTCAGCATGGCCTTGTGAAATGCTCTGGTATAAAAAATAACATTGTCTGCAGGGTCTGAAAATACATTCCAAAATTTTGTCTTGGCAAGCTTCATCAGTTCAACATTTAGATTTGTTTTACAGTTAGCTTTAGCAACAACACATGGTATCTACCTTCCCTACAGCAAAGCAGATAGCTCAGTCTTTGACAGCAAATACCAGTACCCCTTATGACATTTAAGTCTTTAGAGCAGATAGAAGTTTTAATGTACAAGTACAAAGAAAATAATAGAGTCGAGGAATATAACTACAATATGTAGCCTAAAAAAGACAAAACCCAGTGAGTGAGTGATCCATTCAGCAGTATGTTCCAGGATGTGCTACGATAGAGCAGACATGACAGGATAAATAGTCTTGTCACGATTCTCTTTGTGTGATTTATTACACAAACAGCTCAACAGCACTGTAGTTTTCATGTTTGTTGTGTCAGCATTATCAAGCTTTCACTTCCTCTGAAACAATCCATTTACATTACATTTATGCATTTAGCAGACGATTTTATCCAAAGCAACTTACAAAAGAGGATAACATTCAAGCTACAACACAATGAAAGAAACTAACAAAGAGTGCACATTGCTAACATAAAAATTGCACTATTTTAAGTTGAAAGTGCAATAGTGTAATAAAAAGTGCAGTATAAAAGAGAAATTAAGTATAAATCCAATTCAGTGTATCAATCCAATGAAAATTAAATGAGTCCCATCTCACTGAGTCCATTTCCCAACTCCTTCCGTAGCTCTACATCTCCGAGATGGCCCATGAGAGGGTGCGCGGAACAATGGGCTCCTGTGTCCAACTCATGGTGGTGACAGGAATCATGGGAGCTTACATAGCAGGTGAGGATCACGACCTTTATTTTCAGGTCTACTATATTTTTTCATGTTTCTAACCTGGCAAGGTTGTATATAAATGGATAAATAACGGAAGTCAGCTGTAACATCACATCATGTCTTGAAATCTCAGAGTTGTGGTGACAGGAATCATGGGAGCTTACATAGCAGGTGAAGATCACAACCTTTATTTTCAGGTCTACTATACTTAACTTAAGGCTTGGCAAGGTTGTATATAAACAGCTAAGTCAGCTGTAACATCACATCATGTCTTGTAATCTCAGAGTTGTGGCCACAGTGTTGGTTTAGATGTTGCTATCTGTGAGAAAAAAGGAAGTGAGTTAGGCAGAAGTCAGAAAAAAAAGAGTTAATGTCATAGTGACATATTCTAAATGTTCATGAAGAACAAAGATATAGTGGAGAAGTTCAGTTTAGCTGAAATATGACTTTTCACTGACCTAGAAACAGCTTTCCCTGAAGCTGCTATAGCTTCGCTGCCATGACATTGCAATAATGAGCATATCCAAGCAGGGACAATTAATCTCTGTCAAGACAAAGAGCAACCTTTGTGTACCAAAAGGTCTGTGTTCAACAAAAAATGCTCCACCTTTGTCACTATGTCAGTCTTTCCCAAGTGAGCGATTGCTTTGATTTGTCCTCCCACCGATTTGACTGGCCATCTTTCCTCTCGTCCTCAGGCTTGTTCCTGGGTTGGCGTTGGCTAGCAGTCATTTCGTCTGTGCCCCCAGCTCTGATGCTGGTGCTGATGTGCTTCATGCCCGAGACGCCTCACTACCTGCTGACCCAGGGCAGGAGGGCCGAGGCCCAGGAGGCTCTTCGCTTCCTGCGGGGGCCCGACGCCTCGCCTGAGGAGGAATGCGCCAGGATTGAGGGTGCTATGGAAGATCAGGTGACAATGCTATCTGTAAACAAGTAAACAATTACAAGCAGATGTTCAAGTCTGATAACTCAGAGATATGCTATTAGAGAGTGGCATAGTCTGCTCAATAACATACATACAGGAAAGCAGACTTTTACTCCTACATTCTCCCATTCATACTCGCGTCCATTCATCACTCCTCAAAACACAAACTTCCATTAATTTTTCAACACAGCGCACACACACACACATACACACACACACGTGCACACGCATGCGCATGCTTGCGTTTTGTGCTTCTCTATGTTCCTTGTTCCTGTTCTCAGTAGTGAACCTCTAGAGGACCTCTGCTGTACCACCAGACCATTTCTGTGACTCAGTCTGTCACAGTGCTTACTTTGCATGACCAAAGCAAAATCAGTCACATGATTTCAGTGGTATTCTCTTCAGTTGTATGCTGTGTTAGAACATCCGTGTGAGTAACATATTTCCATAGTCCTTTTTTTCTTGAGTGGGGGTGCATTTTGACCAGGGGGTCTTGAGCCTTAAGCCAAGGTCCCTTTGGGTACTTGGGAGATATAATCAGTATGGTACTGGGTGCCACAGCTGCCTGCACCACTGTCTCCCCCATATCTGGTTATGATCATATTTAAATCATGTTGTGTGTTGTGTTGATTGCAGGGTGACAGCTTGGGGTGGTCAGACCTGAAGGACCCAATTATCTACAAGCCTCTGGGAATTGGGATTGTCATGATGCTCTTCCAGCAGCTCACAGGCATCAATGCCATCATGTTCTATGCTGAGTCCATTTTTGAGAAGGCCCATTTCAAGGTAAAGTATATGTATATACAAATTATATATGTGTGTGTGTGTATATACACACACATAATAACAACAATATCTAATGACCAGCAGACAATACATTATCCCTTAAGTAATACACACTTTGGTCAGTAATATTTTCATAGCTCTTCTAAATTCACTGCTTATTGCATTTCCTATTCCAGAACAGTGATGTTGCCACAGTGATCGTGGCCTCAGTGCAGGTGGTCTTCACAGCTGTCGCAGCTATGTTAATGGACAGGGCCGGCAGGAAGGTCCTTCTCATCCTCTCAGGTACAAGAGATACCATATATAGATAAACACTGTTGACTTTCTTTCTGTCAAGAACCTGAACATCCTCTATATGTACAGGTGTAGCTATAGCTGTAGGTGTAGCAATAGTCAGTTTTCCACTGAATGGCATCGGCTCGACTAATCTCTACTGGGATTGATTGTGGATGTTTCGTTTTTCACTGCATAAAAGTACCATTTAATGAAACTGGTTGCTGAAGGGACGCTGAAGTAAACTACCCCAATGTCACCAACATGGAAACAATAATTGCTACAATGAATGAAATTAAGAGAATTTTGTTTCATCTAGGTTAGTTTGCCACATACAGACACATTTTTGGGGGGATGACATTCCTTCTGTCAGCCAAACAGCTAACTGCTGGGGGCTTGTTCAGAATGTTAACATTATGATGCTAGTGATAACTAGAATAACGACCTTTCAGTAACCTTCAATATTTTCACGTTATTGTTTACTGTCGCTTGGAACCTCAACAAAATAGAACCAGGGATAGTAAGGGCCATATGCTGAGGCTTCTAATCGAATGGATCTTCAATTTCTCTTATCAGTTTCTTAATATCATCTTAGGAAATTGGTTGTTTGGTTGTTGAGTTTTGTGCACTCTTCCATAGATGTCTTAATAAATAAATATTAAATAATTAAATAAATAAAAAATAAACATTATAAATTCAGCCTTTTGTTTTTGACTGTTCATGTGGTTGTCTGTCTCTGTTCTAAGGTGTTGCCATGACCATCAGTACAGCAGTGTTTGGTGTCTACTTCTGGCTCTCCAGCCCAAAGCACAGCAGTGCCTCCGTGCCTGGCGTTGCCATGGAAACGCCAGGTCATGTTAGTCTGGCCTCCCAACCTGACCTGGCCTGGCTGGCCCTAGTCAGCATGGGCCTCTTCATCACAGGTTAGGAAATGGAGGCGTTGTTTCAGTTGCTGAAAGCAGTTTGAATATTGCTACAACAGGTCAATAACTTCAGCATATGAGGAAAATATTTACAAACCGTTGAGTTCCATTACTATGTGAAATTAATGATTTTATTTAACAATAAAAAAGCCTCTTAATTTGAAGGAGATATTGTAGGTCTCCCAGTCATGGTGTTTTGGTTGCTTGAGTGCTTGACTTCAATGTGATCCTAGTCCATCTCTAGACAGTGATTAGCAGTTTCTGGACCTTCGCTCCCTCTGACTCTTGATGGTTGGTTGGATCACATGATTCCTGGAATAGCCACTGTGTAAACAACCTCGTGATGTCTGCCAGTGCACCAGAAAGCAACATCTGGTGACTTGTATTAAAAGACCTAGCCCCAGCAGACAGCTTAGACAATTATATAACTGCTTAGGTGATGCCAAGTAACTTTTCCTTTTGAATGCTGTTTATTTTCATTCTTCTCAGTTACAGTTACGTACAGCTGAATTTTATGAGGTCAGAGTCCTGCGCTAGGTGTCCCACCCGCCTCTGTAAGGATTTGACATGGTCAGGCTGGTGTGCTAGTTAACTTTATCTTCTTGTCTTTGGCTGCTTGTGTGTGTGGAGACGAACAAAGAAAGAAAAAGATTATATATTACCTTTTTGAAGACAAGCCACACATACTCTGTACCAATATGCTGATGTGAGCTCGTGAGAGATGTGATCTGTCCCATGACCATCCCCTTGTACATCAATAAACGGATTTACAGTCTCTCCAGTGCAGGAGACTTAAATGTCAATTTAACCAATAATTAATGGTACCATGTCGTACATCTATAAGGTATTTTAAATTGTTCTCTGACATCTCTGACATAGTTGAGCTGAAAACACTCCACAGAAGACCTTAACAGGGCCCTGTGCAACCTGTTCAAATAGCCCTAGGGTAAAGCGCCTCGTTTTTCCTCCTATGATAATGAGCTGTGCTCTGATTCGCTGCTGTATCATGTCATTGTTGCATGGCACGTTCTAAATTCATTCTTACATTAGCTCCTAATGTCAGAATTGCAAGAGAAGAAGAACAAAAAAATTGGGAAGATGATGGCCTGTGATTCACACATCCACCAATTGCTTGGAGATTGCAAACAGACACTTAATGCAATGGTGAGCTTGTAATGTGCAGAGTTTCACATTAGCCAACATAACCAGTTACCTGCTTCGTTATAGCAAGGTTACGGTTACAACCACAGGTAAAAACTTACAAAGCCTGTTGAGTTCTGCAAAGTTGACCAGTCATTATTTCCGAAATAATGGACTTCTCCAAAATTTAGCTGTTTGTTCCTTTAGCTACAAAACTAAAAGGACCATTGTTGTTCTGCCTGTTATTTTTATGTCATGGATATTAAGTGATTTGGCATAGTTAGGATTCTGTGGGGCGGGCACTAATCAAATACAAGAGCATGGATTGGGTAATAATTAAGTTATATCCACCAATAGCTTTGAGATGGTCGACGCTACGTCTAACTGACTTTTCGCATTGGCCTAATTTCTCTGTTTATTTCCTTTCATTGGGTATTACAGACAGTAAAGATTGTATTACATTTTCACCATATAACACAACTCATATAGACCTATCTTAATTCAAAAACAACAGGTAAAAATGGTTTTGTGTGGCAGGGCTGCTTTAAGATAAATTAGCTTGAATCAAGGAATTCTTACTTGTTTTCTCTACATAACCTTACTCTCTTTTTCAGAGCATAGGGCTTCCATGTTTAGTACAAAAGACACAATGCTGCCTTGTTAAAGCATTAGGACCACTTGTATGTTCTCCTCTGAACATTCTCACAGACAAATTATAGGGAGTGGACACAGCAATTCTCTCATCCTGGGCTCAGCTCCAAAGCAGCACAGTCACTTAATGAAACACGGCTGCCTGCAAAACAAGATTAAACTCAGCTAGACAAAACCATTTGCTACATAATTTTTTTCCAGTGATTATGCCCTAGCCACTGCAGAGACAAGTTATTTGCACTTAGCTCTATTGATTTTACCAGCTGATACTGAATCAGTGGCTGTCAAACCTGAATGATCTGAATGTGTCCCCCCTTTTCCTCTCCTCTGAATGTGCCCCCCCGCCCTCAGGCTTTGCTCTTGGTTGGGGCCCCACGCCCTGGCTGGTGATGTCAGAGATCTTCCCCACGCGTGGGAGGGGCCTGGGAAGTTCACTGTGCGTGTTGACCAACTGGGCCTCCGCATTCATCGTCACCAAGACCTTCCACAATCTCATGGTACGTATTCTGAAACAGAATGCTTTGTTTTAGGTGGAAAGGCACACTTGGCAGCTCACTGGGTAGAGAAGATTAAATTTACATCAGACTTCAACGTGACCAAAGTCAAACTGTAGACATTCATACTTTTATCAAGACATTGCATTTGAATTAGATTCTATATTCTAATTGGATTCAAATTTGTATTGCAGTTGCAAGCAATGCAGCTGTACATGCCCAGCAAATATTCTTAATTATTGTTCATCCAGTACATGACAGAGGCTGCATTCCCACACACTCATACTGGCAAATCCTGGTGAGTTAAAGGGACACGCCGTAGTTTCTGCCAATTTACTCATTTAAAATTTAAAGTTGGCTCTTCTATAGTTACAAGGAGTACTAAGACTGCAACTACAGAAGAGTCAAGTTTTAAATAGGTAAAATACCAGAATTCTATGAACACTTTTAAGCAAGATGCTAATGGGTGAGTTGTTAATGGTAACCAAAGGATTCAGTATGCTAACCTGAAGCTATAAACACTACCGTCAGACAGAGACAATGGATGGATGAACTGAATAAAAGTAAAAGCCAAGTGTTTAAATCTAAGGGAGCTGGAAAATGAGTAAATTGGCTGAAATAGTGGCATATCCCTTTAAGGAAGGAAGGAAGTGGTAAACATCCTGATAGAAACACTACATGGCTTTGTTGACCTTACATAATGACTAAAAGACTCTTCTTTTTGAAGGTTTGCCCGTCACTATGAGTGAACTTGCACAAGTTTTGTCATTCAAGCATGGATCTAAAATGCCTAATTATAGATGATGCTGAGGGTCTGTGGTAATCTGTCTGTCTGTCTGTCTCTTTCTCTTTCTTATGGCTCTCAGGACGTTCTGACCTCTGCTGGCACATTCTGGCTGTTCTCAGGCTTGTGTGCTCTGAACATCTTCTTCACAATCTTCTTTGTGCCGGAGACAAAAGGCAAGTCTCTCGAGCAGATCCAAGCTCACTTTAAAGGAACAAGACCCAGCTAGAGTCATGCAAACTGGAACCGACATTTATGTGTGTGCTTGTGTTTTGTTTGAGTGTGTGTGTGTGTGTGCGTGCGTGTGTGAAAGAGAGAGCGAGCATGAGTGAATGAGCACAAATGTGAAAGGTTTTGTGTGTTGGAGAGGGAATGAGCTGACACTTTGTAATTGTATTACTTTTGTCTACTTGCATTTTTCAAGTGCCAAACAACTACATTATTTGAGACTGATAAAGATATTAATGGAAAGCTGATTCTAAATAAACAGGGAGTCTCAATCTTTAAGATTGCTCACAGCACAGTTCTCTTCTATGGCATCACATACCTAAATACACCACTATTGAATTAGGTGTACTCACTTGCATACCACGAAGAACACTGGGCATCATCTTCAAGGCTGCTGGGTACTAAACAAGGGTTTTCACAGAAGCTTCACCACAAGGCAGCTTTTGTCTGAGAGTCCAATGACAGACACACATACCATAGTACCATGCCACATACCAGACATAGAACCTATTGCAGAAGGGGAAGCCCGGAATGCCAATAAGATCATTCTAGTAAGGAGAGAGAAAAGATGTGCTACCTGATGACTTTCCTATGTGACAGACGGTACATTGATTGTTCAAAGAAAATGCCACTGCTCTGTTATTGGATTTAAGAGTCATGTTAATGTTAGTCCAGGCATACAGCACATACATAAGGATGATCTAAATGGTGTTTTTATCTTGCTCAAAAGTATCCCTTACTGTCTGGTTAAGGTCAGCACCCAAAGCAGTAAGAGCCTAGAAATCTAGACGGTAGCAAAACGTTTTACTCAGCCAGTACGTCTAGCCATGCACCATAGGGCTTCAGTAGGTCTTCTACTGAGGTGTCGTCGTATCAATCACAATGCTCTATCTTTGTAGAGAGTTGAGCAGGCTTAGCACGACAGGGCTGCACCAGTGCAAAAAACAACTAAGATGACTGTGAGTGGCTGTATTGCTATCCTGTAGCATGCAGAGGCAGTTTGAAAGACAAGATGTCTCCCTGAGGATTGAGGCTGGTCTATTGATCATGGCCAGACCATACATTTTGATGTTACAGTCTGGCTTGTCAGGCTAGTGAGAGAGTGAAATTTTCAAATTTTCATTATTTTACAACCACTGTTTGGGAAAATGACACTGGCAAAATGCCCCCCACAAAGAAACATAGCAACAGCCTTGGAAAAAATAGAACAATTCCATTTTATTGTCATTTTTTTATAAACACTGAGACCATTTAGATATATAGGATCTGACTGTGATATATCAATAATCAACCACAATATAACAAATAGAATAGCTTTCCATACAAAAGCAGAAACAAACAAATGAATAAATAAGCACGTAAATAAATAAATAACACACGATGTACAAATAATTTTTTTCTCTCTCTCACTATGGTAACATGTAGCAGCCTGCTATCACAGAGAACAATCAATATTCATTGCCTGACATCTACACCCATGGATTAAGCAATGCCTGTAGAACCAGTGACATTTCAAGCTCTGAGACATACTGTTGGAGGGAAAGGTCTGTGGAATTACACCTGTGATGTATTATCATGGCTGGTGGTCTGAAGTGTGCTACATCAACATACACACATACACACACCTACACATATACACACACAATCGCATTTTCATAGTGTGTCTCCAAATGGATTAATAATTAATTTTCCACAAAGCATTGTACTCAGCAGTATAGTAAAAATAGAAAGCTGAAAGGACGTATAATATAAAGCCAAGATTTTAGAAATGCCCCCTTGGACAGCATTTGCATTTGGGAAGTCTCATTCAAAGGATCTATGCAGGAAAGCCAAAGGTACTAAAGGAGCAATTATTAGATCATCTGTGAGCAATTCTGATTGCATAATATTAACATCACAGAGTAATGAAAATCAGTAAACGCACAGGTCACTGTTTTTTTTTCACCCAAATAATATAAACAGTATATATACTCTGTGGATGTACAATAAATAGATCTATATTCTATATTATTCTATATATCTGTCTTTATTTATGTAATGAAGCACAATATTTTTCTTAAATTGCCTCTGCTTTGGCACTCCCTTGAACTTGCACTTATGCCGTAGCACACACAAACAAGCACACGCACAGTAGATATCCCTTGTCAGAAATCTTGTAAAAAATAAGCTATGGTGTACACTGATGTAGTTTCAGCTTCAACACATGTCTTTTGGAAACACAGTGTTCCTCATCATCCATAGACTTTCCTGGAAGTCCAACGCCATATGGTGTCACACTGACTGTTTCTTCCGTTTGTTTACACAATAAAGTAAAAATAGAACAGTAATGGCACAAAATGTCTCCTGAAGGACAGTACAGTAAGTTTGTTTTGATATCACATCTGTGTAGCATACATACACATATACGTATATGCATATATATATATATACATATACACAGTGCCTAGCATAAATCGGTACACCCCCTTTGAAAAGTAACAGTTTAAACAATATGTCCATGAAAACAAAAAACTATTTCCAAAAGGGGGAGCTAAGTTTAATATCACATCTAGCATACACAACACAAACGTTTGCATAATAATAGAACATAGATTACATATTTTTCAGTTTTACTCAAATTAGGGGGGGAGCTAAAATGAGTACACCCCAAAGCAAGATTTTAGACTACAAATGTCTGATTTACAGAGAATTCAACCACAGGCGAGTCTAATTATTCAGTTAGTCCAGCAGATAGTTGACTATAAAAGGGTGTTACTCTAAGAAAACCCCTCCCCGTTTCCATGGAAGAGAAATGACACAAGACCTGAGAAAGAAAATTATTTCCTCACACCAGAAAGGTGAAGGCTACAAGAAGATCAGCCAAGCTTTTCTTATTAGTCAGAATACTGTAGCAAAAGTGGTACAAAGATTTAAGAAAAATGGAACTGCGACCATGTCACAGAGACGTCCTAGTCATCCACAGAAGTTAACACCTCGATAGAAGCGTTTTCTGATAAAAAGGGTTGAAGAAAATCGGCACACAAGTTCAGTACAGTTAGCTAAAGGAGTAGAAAGCCAAACGGGGGTTGACTGTTTCCCGTGACACAATATGCCATACACTGCAGAGGAATGGCATGCATGGATGCCATCCACGAAAGAGGCCTCTCCTAAAGCCCAGGCACAAAGATGAAGGCTACTGGGCTACTTTTGAGGAGTGATGAGACCAAAATTAATGTTTTTGGAACTGATGGCTTCAAAACTGTATGGCGTCGCAAAGGTGATCAATACAAAGAAAAATGCATGGTGCCTACAGTGAAGCATGGTGGTGGCAGTGTCCTTATGTGGGGCTGCATGAGTGCTGCTGGTGTTGGGGAGCTGCATTTCATTGATGGCATCAAGAATTCAGAGATGTATTGCTCTATACTGAAAAAGAAAATGCTACCATTACTCCGTGTACTTGGTCGTGGTGTACTTTTCCAACATGACAATGATCCTAAACCCACATTTAAGGGTACTGTTGGCTTTCTGAAGAGGAACAGGGTGAGAATGATTTAGTGGCCAAGCATGTCACCTGTTCTGAACCCAATCAAACACCTATGGGGAATTCTGAAGAGATAAGTGGAGCATCACTCTCCATCCAACATCCAGTCTCAAAAACAGGTCATTATTGAAGAATGGAAAAAAATTGATGTTGCAAAATGTTGCCAAATTGTTCATTCCATGCCCAGAAGACTTGGTGCTATCATTAAAATCATGGAGGCCATACAGAATACTAGATGCAGTAGTTTTGTTGGGGGTGTACTCATTTTTGCTCCCCCTAATTTGAGTAAAACTGAAAAATATGTAATCTAAGTTCTATTATTAAGCAAACGTTTGTGTTGTATGTTACGCAGATGTGATACTCATTTATGCTGGGCACTGTATATATATATATATACTTAGCAGACACTCTTATCCAACACAACATGGACTTGCAGTACCCAGGCCAACCGACGTAAAAGAACTGTGACAAAGTGATGTAAGACAGGTAGAATTGTATTGTGTTTATGAGGTTGTATTGTTGTGTTGTGTAGAACTGAGTTGTGTGTGATGAGGAATTTCAGATGCTGATGACAGTTGGCATTCTAGCAAATTTCCTTTGAAACACATGAGTGAACTAATTTATGTGTGATGAATCAAGCTACAGTGTGTCCTCTTTACCTAGGTTCATCACTAGGCAGACAAACATACCATGCATTTAGCATGGTGATCACACAAACACAAGGACTGTTTCAAAAAGCTGAGAACCTCTACACAGACAAAAAAACAACACTTGACAAAACATTGCAAAAAAACTGGGAAATCACCAACTGCAGACACTTGTGTGTCAACAGGATGTAGACACAGAACTCTAACTGGAGATCTTTTAGCAAAAAGAACATAGATAAACTGAAGTGCATCATCATCATCATAATCATTAAACAACATCCAGCAACACTCCAAAATACTGAAATTATGAATCAGCAGGGAGCAATGGTGAGTATTAACTGTCAGCCATGATGGCGAGTTGTACACTGTGCAGTAGAATGCTGTATGCTGTATGGTGCATTGGAGAAACAGAGGAGAACACTTAACTTCTTCCATTGTGAGGATTCAACCACTTAAGGCCTACGAAGTCAATAGAGACTTTGTGTGATGCAGCAGGGGACAGCAGGAAGCTTCTTCTTTTCAGATAGGAAGATAGAAAGAGAGAGAGATTGCTAAAGAGAAAGAGAGATACTGGCAGTTACTTGTTTTCAATAAGAGTTTGGACTTGGCACACCAGGTCTCTTGCCAGAGTCAGAATCTGCTTCATGTTGTGGTGCTCCGCCATTTCTGTTAGGCAAGAAGAAAAATCCAGAGTCAAGATAATGCATTATTTTAGCTTATAAACAATCTTTACAATTTATTGTCTTCTAACAGCATTGTTGGACTGGATTGCATATGCCTTAAACACTTAAAGAACAAATGTTGCAAGTCATGTCAGACAAAATGTACTGTGTGTTGGGGTCATGTATGGTGCTTTCTGTTTTCATAACCAGAGTTTCATTAGCACCATACCATTGAAGAACTTAATGATGTCAGTGAAGTCCATGTTGTTCTCCAGAATGATGTCTCGGTAGATCTCCACCAGAGCCAGGGCGATGAACAGGACAAAGTGGCCAGAGGAGACATACTTAGCTGCCCAGATGGTCTCCCACACTGAGAAAACGTCATCGTAAACCAGCTCTGATGATTACCACAAAGGAGAGAGAGAGAGAGAGAGAGAAGTTTTTTGCCACCTTCTGTTTGTTTTTGTTTTTTTTTAATACCTACAAGCAGATGATCTAAAATGTGCATGACATTTAACATAATGGACGAGAAGTTTAGCTTATCACTGACAGATATGAAGATGTTCTAGTTGACTAGTTCAGTTATTTAGTGCCCTTTAGTAGAGAGGCTTTGACGGTGTGCAGGGAGGCTTTGGGCCTCTATAGGCCCAGTTTACTTGGGGATCTTTACTAATACTGTCTTTGTTGGTAATTTGTAACTTTAGTGAGAAGCACACAGACACATATATGTACAGTATGTGCTGCATGTACAAAGCATAATTCAACTGTTGTTGACTTTTGCACTCAGAAGTCCTTGCAAACACCTCTTACAAAACTGTCTCCAGCTGAACACCCTCATGTAAGACTTTCAAGAATTTACACCTGACCTTTTCTTTGTGTTTAAAAAAGCAGACTCATGGTCTTTTGATGCACACACACAGACACACACACACACAGAATAGCTCATTAATTGCCGGCGACGAACACTACTTGACATGTCCTCGACAGTGAATGGCTTTGAAGAAATGACAAGTTTCTCCTCGTTATAAGTCTCTCTTCATATAGGCAGGTGCCTGGCGAGGCGTTGTTACCTCTTTTGAAGTCGAGCAGGAACCAGCGGTAGCAGAAGTAAAAGTGGGTGTAGTCTCCGTTCTGGTGCATTAGCTCAAAGAGCTCCGAGTCCAGGATCTAAATGGAGTGGAAGAGGAGGAATAGGAGAGGAGAGAGGGAGGGAGCAGGGCAGGAGGTGTAGTGAGGGGCAGTTGGGTAGTTTGAATAGCTTGGTTACAGACAGCCATTTCAACAAAAGTCTGCCTCTAACACTGATGAAGCTAAACTAAAGCAACATTTGAAAAAGCCTTCCCAGAATTCCATCAAACAGTTTTAGTTGTGTGCTTTGTGGCTGGCCATTAATGTCAAACAGTTTAAGCAACAAAAAACAAGCACGGTGTTAATCATTTGTTAATGTCTCATCTGAATCAGAGTTCTCACCTGAATCAGAGATCTCATGTTAGCAAAGTGAGTGTCCATCGCTCCACCGTGTGGAAAGTTCTGGTTCATCCTCTTCATCAGTTCTGTGAAACAGCTGAAGGCCAGCGCCTCTGAGAGACAAAACAAGACAAACAAACAAACCAAACATCATATAACACAGGCGATGGAGGACAAAGAGAAAACTAGAGACAGAGAACAGGGAAAAAAATACTGGACAGGAGTGTGTGTGTGTGCGCGAGCACATTTGTGCATGTGTGAGACAGAGACGAGACAGAGAGTGTGTTTTGTGTTGACTGAAAGGACTAGTCAAGTGTTAAAGGCCAGATCAGATACAGAATTCTTGCCCTTTCCAAAAATATTCACAATAAGGGAGTATTAAAGGAGAGAGAGGAAGAATGAGAGGAAAGGAGAAGGAGAATTAAAGAAACAGAGGCAGAGAAAAGACAGAGAGAGAGAGCGAGAGAGAGAGGGGGGGGGGGGGGGCGCCAACAGAAGGCAGCAGAGAGGAAATGAGACTCACCGTCGTCCAGGATTACCAGCAGTGGGGCCAAAAGGTCACACATACCCTGCACATATCCAATCTCCAGGTGCTGCCAGATGTAACTGCACAGAGCAAAGCAGGTCAGCCTGTCTCATCTAAACACTGACTGCCTCTTGGCACGAGCACCTGGGTGCAATTTGCTTTGCAGAACACGGAAAACATTTTACATTTTAAAAAGTGAGAAAAGTGAGAAAGGCTTTAGTTTGATGAAACAGCTAACTTTATATATGTATTTGTTTAGCTATGTATTGATTTATATGTACGTGTGTGTGAGGGGTATTGTCCTTTTGTGGGAAAATCATCCTTTTAGAAAAGGCAGTAGTGGAAGGTGCTGTTTACCTGCACATAATGTTGCGGAGTTTCTCAAGGTTTGCTGGGGTGAAGTACCAGTAGTTCCTGTCACAGCGCTGGACATCCTTCTCAATGCGGTGCAGATTGAGGGTGTACATGTCCAAAAGCTCTTGCTGCAGTGCAAAAAACAAAAGAAGGAATTTTGCCATTTGTGACACAGCAGTTCAAACAATCCCACATGCTGTATCAGTAGACTGGTTAGTTAACTAAACGTTTCATGTACTTTGTCTTATTCAACATCATAGATACTAATGAAAGCTGTATGACAACAGTCTGCTTACAGAGTAGGTATTTCCAGTGGAAGACACTGACGAGGTGGCTGCAGTCTTCTCTGCAGTTGCAGCGAGGGAGTCAAACTGGGGATAGAAGTTCTCCATCTCCGGCCCGTCTGACAGAGCCAACGCTGTCCCCTCTGGGCTGCACTTGCGACCCTCCTCCGTTCTCAGCTTCAGGGCCTCTGCCTGATCCCCAGTACCTTGACACGTGGGCTTTACTTCCCAGGGAGCCTTAGACACCCTGGCCGTGGGGATGTCCTCCATCTCGATGGCCGTAGGAGACTCGTCCGAGTCTGGGGCGACGGGAGCAACCTCTGGCTGGTGAATCCTGACTACCTCCAGCACTCTGGAAGCCACAGCCTTGGCAGCTGATGTTGCTAGTTGTAATTCAAGAGGAGAGAGTGTGCACTCTTCTGTCCCAGCATCCTTTTCTTCTTCCACAACCTTTGTTGTCATCTTGTCTTTACATGCCGTCAACGACTCATCTGCGTCAGCCCCCTGTCGCTCGTCTGCCTCATCTGATGTCCTTTCCAGTACTTCTGGGTCTATTTTCACTGCATCTGGCAACGCATCTTCCTGTGTTACTGAGGCCTCTTTCAGAGTGGAGGCGTCATCTCTCTTGGATTGAGCCTCCCAGCTTGTTGCCACGTCTTCCCTTGAGTCTGTATTGTCTTGTGCCGCCACCGCTGGCATGCTTATATTATGATCAGCAGCAGTCTCTGTTGTTAGGACCTCAGTCTCCCGCCTCTCTCCAGACTCATCATCCTCTCTGGGCACCGCTGCCACCGCCTCCCTCTCTCTTTGTGCCTTTGCGGTCTCCTCTAATTCAGATGTGCCATTTGGCTCTGTAGGCCATGATGCATCTGCATTCACTGTGGCAGCAACCTCCTCCTCACCTGAGCCAATCTCATTTGTTTTACCGTCTGTCTCTAGTGCTTTCTCAGTCACTTCTTTGTTTTTAAGTGGTGTATCCTCTTTTATTTCTGTGACTTCTTTGACCACAGGCTTATACTTTGAAGGCTCTCCTTTTGTCTTCATTATGGGTGTACAGGTCAAATCTGACTGAATGTTTGACGTTTTGTCCTCTTTCGTTTCAGGCTTCTCTCCTGCAGAGGTTGTGTCTTCTTGGGTTTCTTTAGCCATTTCTGTGTCTGAAGTTGTGTCGTCTTTTGTTTCAGCAGACAGCCCTATCTCCGATGTCTCATCCTCTTCTGTTGGAGAGTTTTTCTCTGTCTCTGATGTTGCTTCATCTTTTGTCTCTGTCTCGACAATAACACTGCCCCGCTCGCTGCTGAGAGGCATTGATCCTGTAGCCTCCATTGTGTCTTTGTGTTCACCTGTCTCTGACACCATTACTTCAGCTCCTCCGTCCTCCTTTATGTTTTCGTCTCGCTCTTTTTCCCTCTCTGTCTCTGCAGGTTTGGGAAGCTCTTCAACAACTTTTGGTTCCTCAAAATCTTCTTTGACAGATTGTCTCTCTTTAACAGCTTTTGGTTCCTCTGCTTTTTCTTTGATAGCTTTTGCAGCCTCTACTTTGACAGATTCTATTTTTCTCTCTGTTACCATAGCCTCCGTCTCCATGACACTATCTTTGACCTTTGAACCCTCTTCCTTCTCTGTTTCTTTTGATTTGATGTTACTGTCCTCCTCATCTGTTGCTACACCTGCTTCCTCCCTCTCTTCCTTTACTGTCTCCTTCTGCTTCGCTGATGTCTGTGCCTCCAGTGCTTGCTCTTCACTTTCACCTGGCTGTGTTTCAGGTTTGGTGCTGATCGAGGCACCTAGGGGTGCTTTAGCCGCTGCAGCTGATGGTGGTCCATGCGGTGGCCCTGGTGGGAGTGCAGTTGCAGTTGTAGCGGTGGCGACAGCTGTTGGCTGGTGTGTGCATGTGCTCCTCAAGCTGGGCTCTTGCACGCCGCTGTCCTCCGTGCTCAATGAGTCTGAGAGGCCAGAGGTCACAGAAAAATTGCGTGACGAAGGGTGGCCCGAGTCCGGCGAGCTGGTGCCATTCTGGAGCGCTCCGTTGGGCACCTTGGGCACCTGCTTGACGAGTTCATCCGCCCTGGGCTCTGTCTCAATCTGCTCCACGTCCTCCACCGACTCAAACACCTGAAATAATAAGCCAAAGGGAAGCAGACTACTCCAGGGGAAGGTCTGGGAAGCAGCGAAGGACTATCGGGAAGAGAGTGCCGGGGTAAGGGACAGCAGTTTAGAAAAAGCTTAGCAAGTAAACAAGCACAGTAGATAGACAGTGAACTGTTTAAAAGTCTATCTTTCTCCCTTTCAGAAATTCAAAAAATGACATCTAATAGGAGTATTGTTATGAATATTCTACTCTTACTTCAGCTTTGCACATCACTTGACTGTGGTGCACATGATTAAATCCACTGGTGAAAGTCTGAAGTAGTGAAGCAAAAGAGACTATCTTATGCAGGTTCTATATGTGTAAGGCTACCTGTGTACTGCTGCTGGAGTCACTCTGGAGCTGAGCGTGGCTCTGTCTGTCTGAGCTGCAGCTTTGAGAGGACTGCCATTAGGGGGCGCCAGTGAGTCAGCACACACAGACACACACACAAACAATCACAGACCAGACAGAGACAGACCAGAGCAAACAATAAACAAGCATTATTTTTATAAAAGCTGCCAAGATATCATGAACAGGCTTGTTTACCGCCCTCACACTTCATGTGTTCATGTCTCCTCCCCAACCTCTACTAACAGACGAGTGCCTCCCAAACCTCCTCTGTTTATGCATAACATTTGCACTTGCCAGACGCTTTTATCCAAACTGACATACAATACAAAAAATATTATGTTGAAAACAAAAAGTACTTGGCTAAAAACTGACAACAACTTGTTAAGACTTGAACACAATAACAAGAACACAATACTTAATAAATTAATACATAAACTAGAAAAGCACTGTGCAGGCCTCCGCTAAGGCAATATAAGGTCACTGACACAGTACAAATTCCAGACGGCGTTACGGATCACCACCAAAATGTAATCATCTGTTCCTTGTTCTAACACCCATGTTGTCTGAAAATTTCATCCAAATCTGTACAGTATTTTTGGAGTTCTTTTGTACACAAACACAGACATATAGACAGGCAAACGCCGGTGAAAACATACCATCCCTGGCGGAGGTAATACACATAAATTAATAAATAAATTAAAATAAACTTTTAATACAATGCCCTGTATTGCAAATTGTAGGTATGACAAAAAGCTAAAATTGTTTAAATAAGAATCATTTAGCTATATCCAATAGTTTTGTTTTGATATCTTTCCTGACTAGCATATTGCTGTGCTTTCAAAACATCTATTCTCCTCACTCATGACACCATATATACAGTGCCGTGCCAGGTCTGTACCGGGCTTGTGCCAGATCTGGGCTGGAGGCCACATGGGTCTCACCTCATTGCTGAGTGTGGAGTCTCTGTGCAGGAGCTTCTGGGAGCTGCTGTCCATGCTGGCCCCGGAGGAGCACTTGGCCAGCGCAGCGGCGTGTTGCTCCCTCTCGCGCTGCTTCACGATGGCCTCGCAGCCTTGCCACTCGCTCATAGTCCTCTCGTAGCACAGACGCACCTGCTCGTCCACCTGCACAAGGTCAAAGGTCAGGAAGTTGATAATGCGCTCCGATAATGGTAAGAGCAATCCCGACTAACAGGTTACGCTGAACAAATAAAAGCACTAAATGCACTTAAGGAGTCACATATGGAGGATGTCTGCTAGATGCACTTAACCTCACTTAAGTTCAACAGAAGCACTTTTTCTTCACTGACAGTGGAAATAATAATTTTTGTAAAAAGTAACAGTAGTTGCTATGTCTATATCCACATACAGTATGAACACAGTTCAAGTCATATTCAAAATGTTCACTTCACAGATGCCTTACCCATACAGTGAATGTACAGGTACAGGTACAATCTAATATTGTGTCTGTTGGAAGTTGTGTGTGTTGACAAACCTCCTTCCTCTGGGCCACAGACATGCCAAACTGATAGTGTCCCAGGAGGAAAGGCCACACCTCCTTCCGCAGTGAGGGTTCCACGCCTCCAAAGTACACCAGCCGCAGCAGCTCTGTCTCCTCATAGGACTGACCACAGAGAGAGAGAGAGAAAGTGAGAGAGAGAGAGAGAGAGAAAGATGAATGGAGAGAGAGAGGTCCCTTTTATTCAATACTGTATTTATCCACTTCTAAAGCGAGAAAATCAAAACAAATAAAACATACGAGAGAGAGAGTGAGAGGCAGACAGACAAAGAAGGAATCAATCAGTGCTCTTTATGAGAGAAGGAGAGAGAGAGGATGGGGGCGGGGGGTGAAAGGTCATTCAGCAGTGTTGATAAATGCATGAATCCAGTATTCAGTCTAACTGGGAGAGTTATATGCAGATGGTGTGTACACAGTAGACCTACATACACACAGTATATTCCGAAATACTCCAAACTCCACTAAATGGTCGCACATATACTCCACTAAATGATGGGTCATATACTACATAAACTCCTTTCAACAAACTGCTGGAGAAACCGGGGTTGCAGAGTTATCATACATTTGCTAGACTGTGAATAATAAATCACCATGTTCCCTCATTACATTTCAGAGGCACAGTGGCCAATTTCCATAAATCTAGGTGAGTCATCGGGACATTCAGCTGGCTGGAACAGAGAGAGAAAATATAATAGGCTGAATAGGGAGTCTCTTGGGAGTGTGAAGCAGATGAATATCAGCGTGCAGAAACATCCCTTCCATGGCATTCAGCCTGAGCATTAGCTCCCCGGCACATTGTTTATCTGGAGCTGGAGGTGCTGGAGACCTGATTAAGCCACCATGACTATGCATGAGGCTGGGGAGGCTTCCCTTCGACTCAGTTTAGCAGGGAAGTTTGGGCAGAGCTGTGGCGCGGTAGCCCTCATTTAGAGACTTTAACGCTCTTGGTGCGAACACAATTATTCGATAATTATACGTGCACACAAGGCTTCAAGCAAGCTGGAGCCACTGATGGCCTTCACTGCACGCAGATGAATGAGTTGGGAAAGTCCCAATGAATGAGGTCTCTGATAGCATTGCTACTAATTTTAATCACACCATTAATCACTGCTGGATCAAGCTTCTCTTGGGAAAAGTATGAGGCTGAGTCATGACCACTGAGAAGCAATCAAGCAAGTTCCACTAATATGATACAATACATGAGAAATGCTCCGTCCTACTTGGAGAACTATATAATGAATCTTGAAGACAACGTGATGCTAAAGACAAACTCAGTTAAGTACGAGAGAGTAGAGCAATGGAGTGGATGACTAATTGTTGTGGTGTTGTGTGTGTGTGTGTACGTGCCTGTGTGTGTGATCATGGATATTTTTCTGGATTACTGTAATGAATTGTAAATGGGAGAAACAAGGAGAGAGAGGCTATGTGTGTATGTGTGTGTGTGTGTGTATGTGTGTGTGTGTGAGACAGAGAGAGAGAGAGAAAGAGAGAGAACGGATATAAATGTATGCAGGTGTGTGCATGTGTGTGTGATACAGAGACAGAGAGAGAGAGAAGCTGTATTTGAGAGACAGACAAAGATATAAATATTTGTATAGAGAGAAGGTGGCCATCTCTTACGCTGCAGTCCTGTAGGAAGCTCTGCCAGATGTCAGCGGTGAGTCCCCCGTAGGCGTCACAGGGGGCATTGGGGTCCACGATGGTGTGGTTCACTAGGGCTGAGAGGTGGGTGCGCACTGTGGATAGGTGACGACAGTAGGCCAACCCTAGGTAGCAGCACACATACACAGGCAAACATAAATACTTACTCATATACTGTAAGTGAATGATACAAAACACAATTCAATTTCTCAACTGGAACTTTTGTACAGCTATGGACATATATCTAATATCACCACCAAGGTCACCAGTGCCACATTGCTTTAAAACAAAAAGTTCTGTGAAATACTATGAAAACTGCCAGCATAAATATCAAGTGTCTTACACATTTGTCAAATTGTATATTGGGAAGTCTGTGGTGATGAATGCTCTTCACAAGCAACACTATTTGAACAATGAAGTACTAACCAACCAGATTAGCTTCATTATCTTACAGTCAATGCAACATGTCAGAGAGAACACGAATACAGTACATACAGCCGTAGAAAGCCCTGGAGATGATCTGATTCTTCATATTGTCACAGAGGAGTTTTAGGGGAGCTCTGTAGAGGAGTAGGAAAACAAAAATGGCATAGCAAAAAAATATACCATTAAAATCTGTACACGACAGCAGCACGCATAAACAACACATTCCTATTTGTAATATAGTATATACAGACTAAGTTTATACACAAACAGCAGCACCATAAGATCACAATACTTATGAATGAATTAATAAATAAATCAATACATTAATCAATACATCAAATAGGTAAATAAAGCTTTATACATCCAGTCAGCAACATATAATACATTTACATTAGCACTGTGGTAGTGCTCAACAAATTAAAGGTTTACCTACATCTTTATCTGTATGACAATGGAAAGAACATTTGGCCTTGATAAACAATGAATCAATGTCTTATCTACATATATTTGATTATGGAGAGGGCACAATGACATATATTTGATTATGGAGAGGGCACAATGACATATTTGATTATGGAGGGGGCATAATGACATATTTGATTATGGAGGGGGCATAATGACGTAAATTTGATGGACAATAAATGAACAGCTCATCTGCATATACAATATTTATGGAGGAGATCTGAGTGGACCTTGATGGACCCCCCTGCAAACTGTCAATGGACAGACTGCACTGTGTATCTTAGAGCCTTAAAACCAAGAACATTTCTTTGCCTGAAGTTTTTAAAAAATATTTTTGAAGATGTCAAATGTAGGTAAACTGCCTAATTTCACATTGTTCTGTAGTAGTGTACCTCTCATGGTTGCAGCCATTGGGAGGCCCTCCCTCTGAGAAACTGCCCTGGGAACAGGAGGAGCAGGAGGACTTCCTGGGAGTCGGCTGCCACATGGACGCCCCTTGCTCCATCAGGTCTGGTGGTGACGCTATAGTGCACAGTGCACACGTGGACACACCCACACACATGTGCATGCGCACACACATAACAACATGAGCACATACACACAAGTACACACAGACATAACACACATACATGATCACATTTACACATACACCCACACACATACCAGTAACACACACACACACACACACATAAGAATGCATCGATCAATACATAAGCAACATAAAAGCTTCTGTAAAGCTCTTGTGGCAAGCTGCAAGGCAAAAACAGGATCAGGTTGCACCTTTGATTTTTTCCCCCCATTTCTGAAGAGCCCGAGAGATTATGATAAAAAAGATTATTGATCCGGTGAGATCTGCCGCCCAACTACAAAGCACAGTAAACAGCTGGAGGGACAAGACAAGTGAGAAAAAAAGTAATTAAACAAACAAAATAAACCCATTAAAAGATGCTTCATTGCCTGGCAGCCAAACGTACTAGCAGGTACAAACCAGCACCAGCAACAAACACTGATTATTTTCAAGATGCTTTGCTCATGCAGTAGATAGTGTATCTTAGTGTGATTGCTGATATTTGTCTCACAGGCTATAATAGATCACTCATCGCATGGAGAACTGCCAAGACTTAGTAATAAAAAGAACAAAATGTGATTTGGACAATATATGTACTGCTAAAGAAAATGACTAATGAAAGGGGCATAAGGCGTAATCACCCATCCTTTGTTTGTGTATCAAGACAACTACACCCTGTGGCAGAGAGCTAAGCAAGGGCTAGCTGAGTGAGGGATGAAGAGAGAAGGGAAGAAAAAGAAGAAACGGACAAAGAGATGATGAAGAAATATCTGTCTTCACAACAAGAGTCAGAGATGGACACTGAGATGACAGGGAGAAGGTTACAGAGAACACTACAGAGAGAGAGAGAGAGAGAGAGAGAGAGAGCAGAAAAAAACACATATATAGAGACTGAACAGAAATGGCTAGGTACCATCAGATGCTTTTGGTAATGAAATACTTTCTGTCGTTGTACAGGACAAAGACAGAGACTCGTGGATAACATGGAGAGCAAAGAGATGGATATCAGTAGCTGAGCTCTGAAGCCATGACGGTGAAAGATGAGCAGAGGCACAGAGGGTGAGCTGGATGTCAGGAGAGCAAGAAGGGGGAGATTACAGGCTTGCTCTGGAGACGCCGGGGTCCCCCCCGGACAGCTGCAGGAGCGTTTGGGGACCACCAGGACCTGGCGCTTGGGTGGGGCCGGCCGGGAGAGGGTGCGGGACAGAAGATTGCCCCCCATCGGCGCAGGGAATGGGTGGGTGACAGTTACTACAATGAAAATATACAACCATGTGGAATGAGAGAGAACAACGAAAACAACAGTTGGGGTAAAATGAGAAAGGTAATGGAAAATGAATGAAACAAAGGTTTGAAAAAAAGAAGTTGAAAATGAAAATAAAATAAATAGGTTTTGGAAAATAAAATCTGTGGTGGTGTTATTACCAAAGGCAGTGATTTTAAATAAATTAGAATAATTGGGGAGGGTGACATTTGTTGACATTAAATAATTGGAATAATGCTGAATAAATGAAAACACCTTCAAGACAAAAACACGCAAGAAATAAATAAACGGGAATTAGAGTGAAACCAAATGTGTAAATGCTTTGTTGTAAACAAATTCAAACAGAGCCCAAAGGCTGTGCTTCAGCGCTGGTGCCAGATCTGACTTGCAGCAGGAAACTGATGGCTTTCCCCTCAGACTCTGATTTCCTCACTGCCTTCAAGTGTGTGGGAGCAGCTGGTATGCTTCGAGCAGCTTCATTCGGTTTGCCGCTGCTCCTCTCTCCACTCTAATATCGATTCAGTATGATAAGTCACGAGTCTTGTGTGTGCTGCCGAGGGCTTTTTCTAAGAAGGGAGCTGCATGTGCGTTTTTGTTTGGTTACCTACAGTGCAACTCTAAAAGATGAAAGGCCTGTTCAAATGGAGTTGTGTTTGCTTAGCAATGGCTTGTGTTTGTAAAGGACTTGTCTGTTCTGTGTGTCTCTTGCGTTTGTCTCGTGCTAATGAGCAACACTGTGCTGCAAATATCACTTTTGAGAGAGATTTTCTCACTGTAATTCAAATGCTGCAAATATCATCAAATATCATATATATGTAATTCTGTAATTTTACAAATTCTAATTAAACATCCAAGGCTTACCAAATTCTGATTGGCTATTGGGAAACAGGATGCGGAAGACATAGTCTGTGGCCTCGTCTTCTTCCTTATCAGAGATGGAGTCATATGAGCCCTGAGCACTCCTGTTCCTCAGCTTGGGGAACACCTTCCCCTAAAAACAGACACCTCTGCTCAGTCAGTGGACAAGCATACGAGTCAGTGTAGTAGTCAACCTAAGAACAGTGGCCATCCATTCATATAATCATATGAGTAGCATTTCGTCTTTTTAAAGTACTTTAAAGTTCCATTTTAAAAAGGAATTGAAACCTAACACAGAGTACAACATATGATAGAAACATGTTATCCAACAGAGTAAGAGGCTCAATGATGGGGGATGACAAAAGATGAAGTACCAAAAAGCTGAAGGCACAGACAAGCTGGCTGGACTGAAACAGGGAGAAGAGAGGGCAGTCCGAGAGTGCAATAATAATAACTTTCTCCACTGCCCTGTACAACCTCATGAAGTTAATGGTGCGGAGCTTGCCTGAATGCCCCCCCCTCCCCTGGGCTCCATAAACTGAAGGCCAGCATTGAAATCTCACTTCATTATGTGCCATCAAACCTGACCACAGTTCTCAGTGTGAACTCATAAAGCCCACCTGAATGAGACTCAAAATTAATCACAGCCATAAACGAACAAGGCAAGGATAATATCAGGATTATTCCTAATCCGCAGATTGTCAAAAAAAAGAACTACGATGACTGTTAAGGATTGCCACGAGATGACAGCAGTTCTGTTAAAGGCACTGAAGCTATGAATTGCATTTTCAGTGAGTGTAAAAAGGCAGGCTGAGAGCCACACTCTGTGATGGAGGGTGTCATAGTCTGTGGGCGTGTTTGTCATCATTTATTCATAGATACTTCGGCAAACTCAGGTGACTGTGCACCTTTACATACGCTGCTCTCTGATGAGAGACATATGCTCCATATCCGTTTTTTCAGACGGTTCGCCCTCATATTCATGACGTCAGAAATAATAAGGAATTAACATGTTAAGTTAGTTAAGTTAACCTGAGAACTTGTGGGTTTACGAAATGGGAGAGCTACATAGAAAAAGACACAGGCGCGATAGGAGAGTATTGCAAAGACAGCAGTTGGGATACCTCCCTGAAGCTGTTGAGATGTGGTTTACTTTGCCTTGTTCTAATTAAGATGGCCAGTGAGCATAAATAAACATGTTGTTTTGTACCAGTGTAGTAAAAAACAGTTTGTGCTACCCCTTGCCCCACCCACCACATGCATATTGAGGTGGTACCATATTCTAATGGAAAACTAGTCAGTCAGACCGTGTAAGGTCGAGCCGGTTCCATCTAATGGAAAAGAAGCATATGTTGTCTCTACCTCATCCTGCTGTGACTCACTTTTTGCACATAAAACAGTGAGGCTTTTGGTCTCTAGCCCACCCCCCCCCCCTCCACACACACACACACACACACACACCACACCTCTACACCCCCCCCCCCCCCACACCACTCATTTTTTATTTTGTTATACATCTTATTATATATATTAATATTAATATGAATATTATTCAGACCTTTCCTCTCTGGGACCAAAGCGGCGGGTCTAGCTGTCCATGGGGGAGTAGGCCATTCTCCAGGCAGGACAGGAACTGCAGGAGATGACCCCCTCTGGGGAAGCGCAGCGGGGGCCTCTGGATGCCATCCTGGCTCACCAGCACCACCGTGCCACCACTGTCCACTAAAGAGGGGTGGGGGGTGGTGGTGGGGGGGGTTGTTACAGTCAGAAGACAGGAACCATACACCAACAAGCAGGAACACATGTACAGACATAAACAATGAAGTTTGTAACAGATTGATTGATTGAATTTATTTATAATAAGACCCAAGGGATGACATGTAAAAGTGAAGTGGTGGTGGAATAAGGTGGAATAAGATGTCGGTTGTAAATGTATTACTTATCAGTGGATCTGTACCATTAAGAAAGAGAACCGCAATAGCAGTTGGATTTGTGACACCACAAGAAAAAGTCAATGACCACTACAACCATTATAACCTATAATGATATATGGAGACAGACATATGAAATCACACTGTAGTAGTAACATTAAAATAAATCTAAAATACCTCATAAATCTACCTAAAGCTATATAAAGCTCATAACTTGGCAAAATTAATTTGCTCATTTAACACCATGGATAAGACCTTAAGAACAAACACGGATGAATCTGGAAAGTGTTACCACCTACAGTCTACGGCTACCACATGCAAGCAGAAGAGCTAGCATTAAGGCTCAAAAACATGGCTTGGTGATAGACTGTGCACTTTCCCTTCTTTTTAGATTAGAACTCATATTTTACAATTTTAGACTTTTAGGGCCTAAGAGACTGAAGATATTTTAGAAGTTTTAACATTTTTAGATATTTAAAAACTCCACAGACAATAATACCATACCAGCTCATAATCTGCAGTGCTGTCAGAGTTGACATAGCAACAGTGCCTTGTCCACTTGGAGACCTTTTTCCTCTGACAGTACGCTTTACAACTGGTGACAATCTGAGGAAAACGTCACCAAACACTATAAAGGGTGTTGGCATCTTTATGGGAAGCCCTAGCCTCTCTTTTGGTCAAATAAAATACATGAAATACCATATTAACTAATTGGCATATTGCAAGGCATGTATACATGTGTTATAAAAGCTACTTACTTATAAAAGTATGTGTTATAAAAGCTACTTTTATTCATGCAAAGCTATAATTTTTCTGACTGGATACAATGTATGTAATATTTTACATTACACCATGATTAAGTTAATTGCACTAGATCACTGGAGAATATGTGACTATGTATGAGCATCTCTATTATATCTGCCTGCTAGAGAGTCTCTAGTAATTTCACCTCTGTAGTGCTGAACCCTATGTCATGTATGTTTCTGAATACAGAAGAAAATAATCATTTCAGTGGTTTCATTCAGTTTTATCCATGCGGTATCTAAAACATATGGTGAGATTTAAGGGGGGTTGACTGGGACTATTAGCTCAGTTCAAATTCTTTTTTATTTTTTTTATCGACAACATGGAGTGGGTGTAATCACTACGAGGGAGTGGGACTGTTGATCCTACCTTGCTGATGACAGTGCAGATAGACAATTTCCTCCAAAGGGATAGTCATAGCGTAGTCCCAGTAAACACTGAAACAGACCACAGAGGATCAGTCACTCTCTAAACCAATCTGTCAGCTCTTTAATCAGACATCTTGTTTGCATACTTTGCCAGAGCCAGTGAAATTGGCTCTGTGTATGTCTCCTTACATGAAAGCACACCACCAATATCCGCAGTGTATTGTAATTGGCCCTCAGGATTTAAGGCTAATCCTAGGGGTTTTGCAAATGTTTTACATGTAATTGGCCAAAAATCTACATACACCTCTAACTCTGTGTCTTACATACACTATCCTGGTGAAGTCAGCTCCATCTCAATCTTGCCAAATGACATCTACTATGGACTGGATGTGTGCAATCCATCTGCCAAGCTTTATCACCAGGTTTACTGCAGCTTCTCTTTGCAAGCCCATAGGCAGAAACAATACCAGATGGGAGATATAAAAAGAGGAGTGTTTCTCCCTCCAAAGTCTGCTGTTTTACAGTTCTTTCCTGTGTCCTCAGGCCATTTTATTCTGGAACACTCATGAACTCCTCGTCAGGCTGGCAGCACAATGACACAAATGGTAGCACTGAAATATATTTCATATTCTCATGTACATCGGACACAGCTGTGGTCAGATGTAAAAACAACTTTGAGTCATGGGAGTTCATGAACAGCCATGAAATGTTCCTTTTAATAAGAGGCCTGTGTATAAAAATCATTAAGTTGTCCCTGAAGAATAGGGCTTGACTAGCTGGATTGGAGAGGGCTTGCCATTTTTGAAGCGTATTGATCTCACCTTCGCTCATATTCGAGATCACCCATTGATCCATTCATCAACTGATTGGGTGTCCACTTCAGGGTCATGACATCAGCAGTCTGGTGGAGGGAGAGGTACCCTGGGATGGCCTCCATGTCATCCCTCTGCAAGAGATGGACATCCACAAAACATTAAAGTGCTTTTGTATTCATGGCTAATCAAAAAGTTTAAAAGCATATTCATAGAGTACATTTAAGAAGTTCTTAATGAATATTAATTCCACCCCAATTAACTTGTTTGATGAGCTCTG